>CAWUFW010009109.1:0-600000 GCA_963921515.1 Calotriton arnoldi
ACACAACTCTAAGTTCAGTAGAACTTACTGTTATTCTAAGCTTAAATTATATGTACCTTAGGTACCTTTAGTGGTTTTCAGTTGATCAATTCAATTGAGATTATCTGGTAAAACAATAGCAAGCTGGAATGCCACATGCTGCACACCAATGTGAGAAGTTGGCCTGGCATATGCTGTCCACTAATTATAGTGGGCACCTTGCACCAGTCCAAATCGACTCTTATGGTAGGTAGGTTAAAGACAACCTTATTGAAAGCTATCCTAGTGGTAGCTATGGAGAGCAGCCTTCAGGCTAAGTCTTGAAGGAATGTAAAGCAGCTTGTTTTACCAGTCTATAATCTCTTGAGTGACCAAATGAAAGAGCACCACACCAGGTATATATTCAAAATATATGTATTTATTACTAAACACACCCTCTAGTCTCTTTATGAGGCTAGAGTTCGAAGTACATAAGTTATAAGATCTTAAATCACAATAATAGCACAAATACACGTTTGGGCCCTAGGGGCGTACCAAACCATATACCAATAAAGTGGTATGCGAACCACGACTGAACTAGACACTAGGCCTAGAGCCTCTAGAAGTGCTTGGACCACAAGGAACCACCCAAGGTAGTGACACAGGGGACCCACGGGAGACGCGTGCAGTGTAAATACACAACCGCGATGCGCCGTTAACTTCTATGGAGAAAGTCGGGATCGGGAAAATAGAGGAAAGGGACACTTAGAAGAGGACTAGGACAAAACCCTTTGAGATCTAGGACTTTGAAGAGTCTCTACCCACGGGAGCACCGGAGTACTCGTGTTACCTCACCCAGGGAAGCCGGGTGCATAGGTGCCTTTCGGGGTCGGGTTTCGCCGTCGATTCGAATGGCGATCTGCTGCAAAGTGCTGCTGGCGGCCAAGAGAAAAGTGTCCGGGTGGATCCAAGAGTGGATCGGAGTTCTGGTGAACCTGAAAGCAGAGGGGACAGAGTCTGGGTCACTAGCCAGTGACCAGGAAGGCGATGGACAGATGCCCACCGATGTCGAGTGCTTCAGGTGTGTTGACAGTTGTCTTGACTCTTCAGCCACGAGGTCCGGGAGGCGTTGTCGGTGACCAGGAGCAGGATTCGGGCTGGTGCTCGATGTCTGTCGAGTGCTGAGGTGTCGGCGACCGGATTGGACCCAACAAGCCTTGGCAACGGCAAGTCTCGAGTAAGATGAAGATCGTCGATGGTGCAGACCAGCAAGGTCTGTGGAACTCACCCAGCGAGGGTAAGTGAGGGCAGGCCTGGAGCAACCAGGATGCCAAGTAAGGAAAAGATTGGCCTTCGTTAAGGGCTACTAGCCAACGGGCTAGCGACCGCAAAGGAGCCTCGTGACGCCGCACGTGGAGCTGGCTTGCAGGACACTCGTGGAGTGGGGGCCAGTGATCTTCGGTGCAGGTGGTGCTGGAGGCTAGGGCTACTAGGAGCCCAAAGCTCGACTTCTTGGAAGACCCAGAAGATGGTGCACTTGCAACTGTGCTCGGTGTCCAGGGGTCACGGTCTCAAGTCACCCACGATAGCCACGGGCCTCAGCTTTGCTGGGAACTCAGGGTAGCCTCAGGGAAGTCTGAGAATCCACCTCTGGTGATGCGATGACTTCGGCGTCCGACGGGAGCTTCAGAAATGCGAACCGGACAGATGCTTCTGTGGTGCCTGCCAAGCAGGGAGTCACTCTTGACCCCAAGGGAGATTCTTCAGTCCTCTAATCTTGTCGTAGAGCGTCGAAGGTCCAGGATTCAGTTTCAGAGTTTCGTCCAGGTATAATCTAAAGTCCTAAGGACTGGGTTCCTACCTTTATTCTAAAAATAGGGTTGGACTACTCTGTGGCCCCACCTATGGGTGGGTCAGGGCAGAGGGGTGGCTACACCCCTTTCCTTTGTCCAGTTCGCGCCAAAGCAGGGGCTGCAAGCCCCTGATCCGGTTTGAACTGGGTATGCACAGGGACACCAAATGTGCCCCCAGTGCAGGACTTCAAAGCACCCGAAAGTGCTCCCGCCCAGCCCCACACACATTATCCTGTCTGGGAGGTGGTCACACCTCCCTGGGACAGGAAACCTATTGTCCAGGCCTCCCCTGCCGGAGTTTCGTCCAGCAGCAGGAGGCCAGACTCGTGTCTGTGGCAGCAGCATCCATTTTGTGATGCCAGGGCTCTGGAAAGAAGTTACCGGACTCGTCAGAGTTAACATGTCTTTCCTCTAGAAGGGTGGAATGCTACCCCCGCCGCCAGGATTGGCGGGGGGTAGTATTCCAAGATGTTTGACACCAAACACGACATGTTTAGGTGCAGCCATTCCAAAGTTAGCATTTTACCGCGAGGATATAATGCGCTTAAGAGTATATGGTCAGGCTGCACTACAAACAGCATCAGAGATGGTCTCCGAACGCTGCAGAGGGGCCCTGCTCATGCAGGGGCACCCTCTCACATAGGAACCATGCACTCTGCCTTTAGGATTGATAAGGCCTGCCTTAGGAGTGACTTATAGGTTTATATGTGTGTAGTGTATTTCGTGATATAGGTAACCTATATCACAGTAAGGGGTGCTTGCACCACCTTACCCAGGCTGCAGTAGCAGACCTGTGGTGTCAGTTTGGATGGCCTTCCAGGGGTGGCATAATACATGCTGCAGCCCCTGGCAGGCCTCTCTGAGGTACCTATGCCCTTGGTACATAGTATACCATATACTAGGGACTTATAAGGGCACTCCAGATCCCAATCAGAGATGTGCCTAAGGCACATGGAAACCATTTTAGAGAGGAAGCAGCTAGGCTGGGGTTCTGATTAGCAGGGCCCCAGCCAGACTAATGTCGAAAAACAGTCAAGCATCAGCAAAAAGTGGGGGTACCCATGTGAAGCAGATACTACTCTCCTACACTCTGTTGCTTCTTTCTGCACCCTCTTGCCTCTTTCTGCACCCCTCTTCCCTCTTTCTGCACCTCTCTTGACTCTTTCTGCAGTTCTCTTGCCTATTTCTGCACCCCTCTTGCCTCTTAATGCACCTCTGTTGGTTCTTTCTGTACTTCTCTTGCTTCTTTCTGTACCTCTCTTGTTTCGTTCAGCACCCATCTTGCCTTTCTGCACCCCTCTTCATTCTTTCTATGCTTCTCTTGCCTCTTTCTGCACCCCTGTACCCTCTTTATGCACCTCTCTTGCCTGTTTCTGCACTTCTCTTATCTCTTTCTGTAGTTCTCTTGCCTCTTTCTGCACCTCTGTTGCTTCTTTCTGCCCTTCTCTTGCCTCTTTTTGCACACCTCTTACCTCTTCCTGCAACTCTGTTGGTTCTTTCTGCAGTTCTCTTGCTTCTTTCTGCGCTTTTCTTTCTTCTTTCTGCACCTCTCTTGCTTCTTTCTGCACCCCTCTTCCCTCTTTCTGTACCTTTATTGCCTCTCTCTGCACCTCTCTTGTTCTTTCTGCATTTCTCTTGCTTCTTTCTGCACATTTCTTCCTCCTTCTGCAATTCTCTTGCCTCTTTCAGCTCATCTCTTCCACTTTCTGCACCTCTCTTGCTTCTTTCTGTACTTCTTTTGCTTCTTTCTTCTGCACCTCTCTTGCCTCTTTATGCACATCTGTTGCTTCTTTCTATACTTCTCTCGCCTCTTTATGCACCCTCTTCCCTGTTTCTGCACCTCTCTCGCCTCTTTCTGCAACTCTCTTGCCTCTTTCTGCACTTCTCCTGCCTCTTTCTCCACCTCACTTGCTTCTTTCTGTGCTTTTCTTGCTTTTTTCTGCACCTCTCTTGCTTCTTTATGTACCCCTCTTGCCTCTTTCTGCACCTCTGTTGCTTCTTTCTGCACCTCACATCCCTCTTTCTGCACCTCTGTTGCCTATTTATGCACCTCTTTTTTCTCTTTCTGTACTTCCCCTGCCTCTTTCTGCATTTCTGTTGCCTCTTTCTGCACCTCTCTTGCCTCTTTCTGCAGTTCTCTTGCCTCTTCTGCACCTCTGTTGTTTCTTTCTGCACTTCTCTTGCCTCTTTCTGCACCCCTCTTGCCTCTTTCTGCACCTCTATTGGTTCTTTCTGCACTTCTCTTGCTTCTTTCTGCACCTCTCTTGCTTCTTTCTGCACACCTCTTGCCTCTTTCTGCACCTCTATTGCTTCTTTCTGCACCTCTCTTGCCTCTTTCTGCACTTCTCTTGCCTCTTTCTGTTCCTCACTTGCTTCTTTCTGCACCTCTCTCGCTTCTTTCTGTACCCCTATTGCCTCTTTCTGCACCTCTCTTGCTACTTTCTGCACTTCTCTTGCTTCTTTCTGCACCTCTCTTGCTTCTTTCTGCACCCATCTTCCCTCTTTCTGCACCCCTCTTCCTTCTTTCTGCACCTCTTGTGCCTGTTTCTGAACCTCTCTTGCCTCTTTCTGCACTGCTCTTGTCTCTTCCTGGACTTTTCTTGCTTCTTTGTGCATTTCTGTTGCTTCTTTCTGTACTTCTTATGCCTCTATCTGCACCCTTCATGCCTCTTTTTGCACCTCTGTTGCTTCTTTCTGCACCCTCTTGCCTCTTTCTGCACCCCTCTTCCCACTTTCTGCACCTCTCTTGACTCTTTTTGCACCTCTCTTGCCTCTTTCTGCAGTTTTCTTGCCTCTGTCTGCACCCCTCTTGCCTCTTTCTGTACCTCTGTTGGCCCTTTCTGCACTTCTCTTGCTTCTTTCTGTACCTCTCTTGTTTCTTTCAGCACCCCTCTTGCCTTTCTGCACCCCTCTTCCCTCTTTCTACACATCTCTTGCCTCTTTCTGCACCGCTCTTCCCTCTTTCTGCACCTCTGGTGCCTGTTTCTGCACCTCTCTTGCTTCTTTCTGCACCCCTCTTCCCTCTTTCTGTACCTCTCTTGCCTCTCTCTGCACCTCTCTTGTTCTTTCTGCATTTCTCTTGCTTCTTTCTGCACCTTTCTTCCTCCTTCTGCACTTCTCTTGCCTCTTTCAGCTCATCTCTTCCACTTTCTGCGCCTCTCTTGCTTCTTTCTGCACCTCTTTTGCTTCTTTCTTCTGCACCCCTTTTGCCTCTTTATGCACATCTGTTAAAAGAGCACTTCTACACTTCTCTTGCCTCTGTATGCACCCTCTTCCCTGTTTCTGCACCTCTCTCGCCTCTTTCTGCAACTCTCTTGCCTCTTTCTGCACTTCTCTTGCCTCTTTCTCCACCTCACTTGCTTCTGTCTGCGCTTCCCTTGCTTCTTTCTGCACCTCTCTTGCTTCTTTCTGTACCCCTCTTGCCTCTTTCTGCACCTCTGTTGCTTCTTTCTGCACCTGACATCCCTCTTTCTGCACCTCTGTTGCCTATTTCTGCACCTCTTTTGTCTCTTTCTGTACTTCCCCTGCCTCTTTCTGCATTTCTGTTGCTTCTTTCTGCACCCCTTTTGCCTCTTTCTGCACCCCTCTCCCCTCTTTTCTGCACCAGTCTTCCCTCTTTCGGCACCTCTCTTGCCTCTTTCTGCAGTTCTCTTGCCTCCTTCTGCACCTCTGTTGCTTCTTTCTGCACTTCTCTTGCCTCTTTCTGCACCCCTCTTGCCTCTTTCTGCACCTCTGTTGGTTCTTTCTGCATACTTCTTGCCTCTTTCTGCACCTCTCTTGCTTCTTTCTGCACCTCTCTTGCCTCTTTCTGAACTTCTCTTGCCTCTTTCTGTTCCTCGCTTGCTTCTTTCTGCACTTTTCCTGCATCTTTCTGCACCTCTCTCGCTTCTTTCTATACCCCTATTGCCTCTTTCTGCACCTCTCTTGCTACTTTCCACACTTCTCTTGTATCTTTCTGCACCTCTCTTGCTTCTTTCTGCACCCATCTTTCCTCTTTCTGCACCCCTCTTCCCTCTTTCTGCACCTCTTGTGCCTGTTTCTGAACCTCTCTTGCCTCTTTCTGCACTGCTCTTGCCTCTTTCTGCACCCTTCATGCCTCTTTTTGCACCTCTGTTGCTTCTTTCTTCACCCTACTGCCTCTTTCTGCACCCCTCTTCCCTCTTTTTGCACCTCTCTTGCCTCTTTCTGCAGTTTTCTTTCCTCTGTCTGCACCCCTCTTGCCTCTTTCTGAACCTCTGTTGGCACTTTCTGCACTTCTCTTGCTTCTTTCTGTACCTGTCTTGTTTCTTTCAGCACCCCTCTTGCCTTTCTGTACCCCTCTTCCCTCTTTCTACACCTCTCTTGCCTCTTTCTGCACCGTTCTTCCCTATTTCTGCACCTCTGGTGCCTGTTTCTGCACCTCTCTTGCCTCTTTCTGCATTTCTCTTGCTTCTTTTTGCACTTTTCTTGCCTCTTTGTGCATTTCTGTTGCTTCTTTCTGCACTTCTCTTGCCTCTTTCAGCACCCCTTATGCTTCTTTCTGCACCTCTGTTGCTTCTTTCTGCACCCCTCTTCCCTCTTTCTGCACCTCTCTTGACTCTTTTTGCACCTCTCTTGCCTCTTTCTGTACCCCTCTTGCCTCTTAATGCACCTATGTTGGTTCTTTCTGCACTTCTCTTGCCTCTTTCTGCATCTCTCTTGTTTCGTTCAGCACCCCTCTTGCCTTTCTGCACCCCTCTTCCCTCTTTCTACACCTCTCTTGCCTCTTTCTGCACCCCTGTACCCTCTTTATGCACCTCTCTTGCCTGTTTCTGCACTTCTCTTGTCTCTTTCTGCAGTTCTCTTGCCTCTTTCTGTACCTCTGTTGCTTCTTTCTGCCCCTCTCTCGCCTCTTTCTGCACACCTCTTACCTCTTCCTGCACCTCTGTTGGTTCTTTCTGCAGTTCTCTTGCTTCTTTCTGCACTTCTCTTGCTTCTTTCTGCACCTCTCTTGCTTCTTTCCGTACCCCTCTTCCCTCTTTCTGTACCTCTCTTGCCTCTTTCTGCACTTCTCTTGCCTTTTTCTGCACCTCTCTTGCTTCTTTCTGCATTTCTCTTGCTTCTTTCTGCACCTTTCTTCCTCTTTCTGCACTTCTCTTGCCAATTTCAGCACATCTCTTCCGCTTTCTGCATCTCTCTTGCTTCTTTCTGCACCTCTCTTGCTTCTTTCTTCTGCACCTCTCTTGCCTCTTTATGCACATCTGTTGCTTCTTTCTGCACTTCTCCTGCCTCTTTCTGCACCCTCTTCCCTGTTTCTGCACCTCTCTTGCTTCTTTCTGCAACTCTCTTGCCTCTTTCTGCACTTCTCTTGCCTCTTTCTGTACCTCGCTTGCTTCTTTCTGTACTTCCCTTGCTGCTTTCTGCACCTCTCTTGCTTCTTTCTGCACCCCACTTGCCTCTTTCTGCACCTCTGTTGATTCTTTCTGCACCCTCTTGCCACTTTCTGCACCACTCTTCCCTCTTTTTTCACCTCTCTTGCCTCCTAATGCACCTCTGTTGGTTCTTTCTGTACTTCTCTTGCTTTTTTCTGTACCTCTCTTGTTTTGTTCAGCACCCCTCTTGCCTTTCTGTACCCCTCTTCACTCTTTCTATGCTTCTCTTGCCTCTTTCCGCACCCTCCTCCCTCTTTCTGTACCTCTCTTGCCTCTCTCTGCGCCTCTCTTGCTTCTTTCTGAACTTCTCTTACTTCTTTCTGCACCTCTTTTGCTTCTTTCTAATACACCTCTCTTGCCTCTTTATGCACATCTGTTGCTTCTTTCTGCACTTCTCTTGCCTCTTTATGCACCCTCTTCCCTGTTTCTGCACCTCTCTTGCCTCTTTCTGCAACTCTCTTGCCTCTTTCTGCACTTCTCTTGCCTCTTTCTCCACCTCACTTGCTTCTTTCTGTGCTTCCCTTGCTTCTTTCTGCACCTCTCTTGCTTCTTTCTGTACCCCTCTTGCCTATTTCTGCACCTCTGTTGCTTCTTTCTGCACCTCACTTCCCTCTTACTGCACCTCTGTTGCCTATTTCTGCACCTCTTTTGCCTCTTTCTGTACTTCCCCTCCCTCTTTCTGCATTTCTGTTGCTTCTTTCTGCACCCCTTTTGCCTCTTTCTGCACCACTGTAGGAGAGTAGGATCTGCTTCACATGGGTACCCCCACTTTTTGCTGATGCTTCACTGTTTTTCGACCTTAGTCTGGCTGGGGCCCTGCTAATCAGAACCCCAGCCTAGCTGCTTCCTCTTTAAAATGGTTTCCATGTGCCTTAGGCACATCTCTGATTGAATCTGAGTGCCCTTATAAGTCCCTAGTATATGGTATACTATGTACCCAGGGCATAGGTACCTCAGAGGCCTACCAGGGGCTGCAGCATGTATTGTGCCACCCCTGGAAGGCCATCCAAACTGACACCACAGGTCTGCTACTGCAGCCTGGGTAAGGTGGTGCATGCACTCCTTACTGTGATATAGGCTACCTATATCACTATATACATACACACATATAAACCTATAAGTCACTCCTATGGCAGGCCTTATCAATCCTGAAGGCAGAGTGCGTGGTTCCTATGTGAGAGGGTGCCCCTGCATGAGCAGGGCCCCTCTGCAGCGTTCGGAGACCCTTCTCTGATGCTGTTTGTAGTGCAGCCTGACCATATACTCTTAAGCGCATTATAACCTCGCGTTAAATGCTAACTTTGGGATGGCTGCACGGACACATGTCGTGTTTGGTGTCAAACATCTTGGAATACTACCCCCCCGCCAGTTCTGGTAGCGGGGGTAGCATTCCACCCTTCTAGAGGGAAAGACATGTACACACCGGTATGCCCGGTACTGACTTTCCAGAGCCCTGGCATCACAAAATGGATGCCGCTGCCACAGACACGAGTCTGGCCTCCTGCTGCTGACCGAAACTCCGGCAGGGGAGGCCTGGACACAGGTTTCTGTCCCAGGGAGGTGTGACCACCTCCCCAGACAGGATAGTGTGCATTGGGGCTGGGCGGGAGCACTTCTGGTGCTTTGAAGTCCTGCACTGGGGGCACATTTGGTGTCCCTGTGCATACCCCAGTTCAAACCGGCTCAGGGGCTTCCAGCCCCTGCTCTGGCACGAAACTGGACAAAGGGAAAGGGGTGTAACCACCCCTCTGCCCTTGCCCTCCCATAGGTGGGGCCACTGAGTATGTCCAACCCCCTACCTTAGTATAAGTAGGGGAACCCAGTCCTTAGGACTTTAGATTTACCTGGACGAAACTCTGATACAGAATCCTGGACCTTCGACGCTCTACTTTATGATTAGAGGACTGAAGAATCTCCTTGGGGTCAAGGAGTGACTCCTCTGCTTGGCAGGCACCAAAGAAGCAATTGTCCGGTCTGCATCGCTGAAGCTCCCGTCGGACGCCGAAGTCATCGCATCACCAGAAGTGAATTTCCAGACTTCCCCGAGGCTGCCCTGAGTCCCCAGCGAAGCTGAGGTCCGTAGCTGTCGTGGGTAATGTGGAACCGTGACCCCTGGACACCGATCGCATTTGCAAATGCATCCTCTTCTGGGTCTCCCACGAAGTCGTGCTTTGGGATCCAAGTAGCCCCAGCCTCCAGCACCAACTGCACCGAAGATCACTGGCCTCCACTCCACGAGTTTCCTGTGAGCCAGCTCCATGTGCACCGTCTTGAGGCTCCTTCGCGGTCGCTAGTCTGTTGGCTAGTAGGCCCTCACGAACGCCAATCTTTTTCTGCTTGGGCTCCCTGATTGCTCCAGGTGTGCCCTGACTTATCCTCACTGGGTGAGTCTCCCAGGCCTTGCTGGTCTGCAACATCGTCCTTCTTCTATTTCCACAAGACTTGCCGTTTCCAAGGCTTGTTGGGTCCAATCCGGTCGCCGACACCCCTGCAATCGACAGACTTCGTGGGGAAGCTCGAATCCAGCTCCTGGTTGTCGTCAACGCCTCCTGGACCTCGTGGCTGAAGAGTCAAGATGACTGTCAACCTACCTGAAGCACTCGACAACGGTGGGCATCTGCTCATCGCCTTCCTGGTCACTGGCTAGTGACCCAGACTCTGTACCCTCTGCTTTCAGGTTCTTCAGATCTTCGATCCACCTTTGGATCCACCCGAACACTTTCGACTTGGCCGCCAGCAGCACTTTGCAGCAGATCGCCATTGAAAGCGACGACGAAACCCGACCCCGAAAGACACCTATGCACCCGGCTCCCTGGGTGAGGTAACTCGAGTACTCCGGTGCTCCCGTGGGTATTGACACTAGAACAGCCTAGTTCTCAAAGGGTTTGCTCCAAGTCCTCCTCCAAGTGTCCCTTTTCTTTTAAATTCTAATCGCGACTTTCCCCATAGAAGTTAACGGTGGTTCGCGGTTGTGTTCATACACTGCACGCGTCCCCCGTGGGTCCCCTGTGTCACTGCCTTGGGTGGTTCCTTGTGGTCCAAGCACTTCTACAGGCTCTAGGCCTTGTGTCTAGCTCAGTCGTGGTTCTTATACCACTTTATTGGTATATGGTTTGGTACGCCCCTGGGGCTCAAACGTGTATTTGTGCTATTACTGTAGATAACTAACTCGTAACGTATGTAGCTTCGAACTCTAGCCTCATAAAGAGACTAGAGGGGTGTGTTTAGTAATAAATACATATATTTTGAATATATACCTGGTGTGGTCCTCTTTCATTTGGTCACTCAAGAGATTATAGACTGGTAAAACAAGCTGCTTTACATTCCTTCAAGACTTAGCCTGAAGGCTGCTCTCCATAGCTACCACTAGGATAGCTTTCAATAAAGGTTGTCTTTAACCTATCTCCAATAAGGGGTTGTTTGGACTGGTGCAAGGTGCCCACTATAATTAGTGGACAGCATATGCCAGGCCAACTTCTCACATTGGTGTGCAGCGTGTGGGATTCCAGCTTGCTATTGTTTTACCAGATAATCTCAATTGAATTGATCAACTGAAAACCACTAAGGGTACCTAAGGTACATATAAATCAAGCTTAGTAATACAGTAAGTTCTACTGAACTTAGAGTTGTGTGTTAAGGGACAGCACACCCTTTCTACAACTCAAGAGAGTTTAGTAGGCCACACTAGAGTAGGTAGTGCATACACCACACCTCACTAGTAATGTCTTCAAAGCCAGGACCCAGTGAGTCCTTGCCAGAAGCCAGTGGGCTTCTTCCCTCCAAGTATGATAAACTCCCATTCTTGGAATTGAGAGCATTATGCACTACTAGGAAGTTGAAGACAGGCAAAAGTGCTAGCACCCAACACCTCAGGGAGGTGTTACTAGCTGATGATCTCAGCAGGCCCCTAGGGTCTGAAGGGGTAGGCAAAGAGGGTGGGGCAGAAGATGAGGAAGGGGCCAGGGGTGAAGAAACCCAGCCCCCCCTCTGAAACTGGCCAGGAAGGTGAAAATGACCTTGTCCTGGAAAACCCAATTCCTCCTGTGGAGGAGGAGGAGGAGAGGATCAGACTGACCTCCCCTTTGTCCCCCAGGAAGAGTTCTGAGTGTGCCCAGAAGGTCTAGGTCTCCTTCTCAGGAGTCTAACCACTCTGACACCTCAATAGGGACCTCTGTCTCCTCTCATGGGAGGGAATCCTCTCATGAGAGGAGAAAGAGACTGATTCAATATGAGCAAACTCAGCTTGAACTCAGGAACCAGCAATTGGCTATAGACAGGGAGTCCCTAGATCTCTATAGAGAGAGACAAAAGTTGGGACTAGAGTCCCATGGTGGCAGCAGTTTCCCCAAAGATAGGGAAAGGTCTTATGACCATAGAAACCTGAGCAAGATTGTCTCTCCCTACCAGAGTGGGGATGATATCCACAAATGGATAACTGCTCTAGAGAGGGCCTGTAAAGTACAGAGGGTCCCTCAGGAGCAGTGGGCAGCAATCATGTGGCTCTCCTTTGCAGACAAAGGTAGAGACAAGCTCCTCACTGTTAGAGAGGAGGATGCTGATAATTACAAAGTCTTGAAGAGTGCTCTAATTGATGGGTTTGGCCTAACCACTGAACAATACAGGTTAAAGTTCAGGGATACCCAAAAAGCACAGACTCAAGACTGGGTGGACTTTGTTGATTGTTCTGCCAAGGCTCTGGAAGGTTGGTTATTGGGCAGTAAGGTATGTGACTTCACAGGATTGTACAATCTGATAATGAGGGAGCAGATTCTTAATAACTGTCAAAATCAGCTGTTGCATCAGCACCTGGTAGACTCTGATCTGACCTCTCCCCAAGAATTGGGAAAGAAGGCAGACAAATGGGTCAGAACCAGGGTGAAGCAGAAGGTACAGAACCAAGGTGGTGACCCTAAGAAGCAAGATTCGAAAACCTCTGATAAGGGTGGGGAGAAGGGTAAAGATCAAAAGTCTTCACAAGGCCCCCAAAAATCTTCTTCAGGTGGGGATTCACAGTCTACCAAAGGGAAAGGCCAAAGGAAACCATGGTGCAAGGTCTGTAAGCAAAAGACCCACTGGACCAGTGATTGCACCAAGTCCAAAGACTCTACTCCAGCCCCCACCAATGCCCCTAAGGCACCTGCTCCCCCTAGTGCAGTTACAGTTGGTGGTGGGACTACACAAGCCAAGGGTTTAGTAGGGTTGACCCTGGGTAAAGAGATGAGCTCTGACCTAGTCAGAGAACTCACTCAGGCTGTCCTAGTCTGTGATGGAGGCATGGATATGACCTCCTCTGTGAGTCCCAGTAATCTGGGCAAGTACAGACAACAGCCTTTAATCAATGGAAGAGAGGCTTTGGCATTTAGGGACACAGGGGCAAGTGTCACCATGGTGACACAAGACCTTGTGAATCCTGGGCAGATAATACTTGGTGAAATGTACCAAGTGACCAATGCTAGCAACGTCAGAACAGACCATACTCTGGCAGTTGTTAACTTCTCCTGGGGAGGGGTAACTGGCCTTAAGAAGGTTGTGGTAAGTGCAGACCTACCCGTTGAATGCTTGCTTGGCAATGACTTAGAAACTTCAGCTTGGGCAGAAGTGGAGCTCAGGACCCATGCAGAAATGCTGGGGATCCCTGCAGATGTGTTTGCTGTGACCAGGTCACAAGCCAAAATGTCTAGCACTGAACAGGCCTTGGATTCTGGAATAATGGACCAAGTGCCCTCCAAGAAGAGGAGTAGTAGGGTAAAGGCAGTGCCTTCCCCTTGGCTCAGAAGGAAGATCAGTCCCTTGAGGGGGATGATCTCAGTCCTGAGGAAGGAACTGTCCCAGAGGAGCTTGAACCTGAACAGGTTGAGTTCTTGGGGACAGGGGGACCTTCCAGGGCAGATCTGAGCCAGGAGCAGCAGAGCTGCCCCTCTCTTGAACCCCTCAGACAGCAAGCTGCTGCTGAGGCTGCTGGGAAAGCTAGTGGTCCCCATACTGTGTATTGGGATGATGGACTCTTGTACTCAGAGTGTAGAGACCCCAAGCCTGGTGCTACCAGGAGGTTGGTTATACCTTTGAAGTTCAGGGGCTTCCTATTGACCCTAGCCCATGATATTCCCTTAGCAGGTCACCTGGGCCAGAACAAGACTTGGGACAGAATTGTCCCTCACTTTCACTGGCCCCACATGTCTGAAGACACCAAGGAGTTTTGTCGCTCCTGTGTAACCTGCCAGGCCAGTGGCAAGGCAGGTGGCACTACAAAGGCCCCCTGATACCACTACCTGTGGTGGGGGTTCCCTTTGAAAGGGTGGGGATTGACATTGTTGGTCCCATGGATCCCCAAACAGCATCTGGGCACAGGTTTATCCTGGTGGTAGTGGATCATGCCACCAGGTACCCAGAGGCTATTCCCCTTAGGACCACTACAGCACCTGTGGTGGCAAGGGCCCTCCTGGGAATTTTCTCAAGAGTGGGCTTCCCTAAGGAGGTTGTATCAGACAGGGGTGCAAACTTTATGTCTGGATACTTAAAAGCAATGTGGAAGGAGTGTGGAGTGACTTACAAGTTCACCACACCCTATCACCCACAATGCAATGGTTTAGTTGAGAGATTCAACAAAACCTTGAAGGGCATGATTAAAGGGCTCCCAGAAAAGCTTAGGCGAAGATGGGACATACTCTTGCCCTGCCTTTTATTTGCGTACAGGGAGGTGCCTCAAAAGGGGTTGGCTACAGCCCTTTTGAACTTTTGTTTGGTCACCCTGTCAGGGGTCCACTGTGCTTGGTGAAGGAAGGATGGGAGTTACCTCTCAAGCCCCCAAAGCAAGACATAGTGGACTACGTACTTGGTCTCCGCTCCCGGATGGCTGAGTATATGAAAAGGCAACTAAAAACCTTGAGGCTAGCCAGGAACTTCAAAAGGCCTGGCATGACCAAAGGCTGTACTGACTGTTTACCAGCCAGGACAGAAGGTGTGGGTGTTGGAGCCAGTGGCCCCAGCAGCTCTCCAAGACAAATGGAGTGGACCCCATACCATTGTTGAACAGAAGGGTGAGGTTACCTACTTAGTAGACCTAGGAACACCCAGGAGTCCCCACAGGGTTCTCCATGTCAACAGGTTAAAACCATATGTGGACAGGGCAGACATGGGCTTGCTCATGGCTACTGATGAGGGACAGGAGGAAGAGAGTGACCCACTCCCTGACCTGCTCTCACAGAACCCTGGTGATGGGTCAGTGGATGGTGTAGCCTTGGCAGGCAGCCTCACTACCCAGCAGCAGACTGATTGCAGACAGGTGCTCAATCAGTTCAGACACATATTCTCACTGACACCCAGTCAGACTACCTGGTGCACTCATGAAGTGGACACTGGGGACAGTCTGCCTATTAAAAATAAGATTTATAGGCAACCTGACCATGTCAGGGACTGTATCAGGACAGAAGTCCAGAAGATGTTGGATTTGGGAGTTATTGAACCCTCAGATAGCCCTTGGGCTAGTCCAGTGGTCCTTGTGCCAAAACCTCACACCAATGGTGGGAAAAGAGAGATGAGGTTTTGTGTGGACTACAGGGGTCTCAATGCAGTCACTAGGACTGATGCCCATCCAATACCAAGGGCAGATGAGCTAATAGACACTTTGGCCTCAGCCAAGTATCTAAGCACATTTGACCTGACAGCTGGCTACTGGCAGATCAGACTAGCTGATGATGCAAAGCCAAAGACAGCATTCTCAACCCCTAGTGGGCATTATCAATTTGTGGTGATGCCCTTTGGTCTGAAGAATGCACCTGCCACTTTTCAGAGGCTGGTGAATACAGTCCTTACAGGTCTGGAAGCCTATAGTGCAGCATATCTAGATGATATTGCTGTCTTTAGCTCCACCTGGGAGGATCACCTGGTCCACCTCAGAAATGTTTTACAGGCCCTGCAGAAAGCAGGCCTGACTATCAAGGCCACCAAGTGCCAGATAGGGCAGAGTCAGGTTGTGTACCTGGGCCACCTTGTGGGTGGAGGCCAGGTTCAACCACTGCAGAGCAAGATCCAGACCATCATGGACTGGACTGCTCCAACTACCCAGACTCAGGTGAGAGCCTTCTTAGGCCTGACTGGGTACTATAGGAGATTTGTCAAGGGGTATGGATCAATAGTGACACCCCTGAATGACTTAACTTCCAAGAAAATGCCCAAAAAGGTTCAGTGGACAGTTAGCTGTCAAAAGGCATTTGATGACCTGAAGCAGGCCATGTGCACTGCTCCCATTCTACAGAGTCCTGATTACTCCAAGAAGTTCATTGTTCAAACTGATGCATCTGAATTGGGGGTAGGGGCTGTACTGTCACAATTGAATGATGAAGGTCAGGATCAGCCAGTAGCTTTCATTAGCAGAAGGCTGACCCCTAGAGAGAAACGTTGGTCAGCCATTGAGAGGGAGGCCTTTGCTGTGGTCTGGGCTCTGAAGAAGTTGAGGCCAGTACTTGTTTGGTACTCACTTCCTTGTTCAAACAGACCATAAGCCCCTCTTATGGCTAAAACAAATGAAGGGTGAAAACCCCAAACTGCTTAGGTGGTCCATTTCCCTACAGGGGATGGACTTCACAGTGGAACATAGACCTGGGAGTAACCATGCCAATGCAGATGGACTCTCTAGGTACTTCCACTTAGAACATGAAGACTTAACTGGGCAAGGTTAGTTTAATGTCCCTACGTTTGGGGGGTTGTGTAGGAGAGTAGGATCTGCTTCACATGGGTACCCCCACTTTTTGCTGATGCTTCACTGTTTTTCGACCTTAGTCTGGCTGGGGCCCTGCTAATCAGAACCCCAGCCTAGCTGCTTCCTCTTTAAAATGGTTTCCATGTGCCTTAGGCACATCTCTGATTGGAATCTGGAGTGCCCTTATAAGTCCCTAGTATATGGTATACTATGTACCCAGGGCATAGGTACCTCAGAGGCCTACCAGGGGCTGCAGCATGTATTGTGCCACCCCTGGAAGGCCATCCAAACTGACACCACAGGTCTGCTACTGCAGCCTGGGTAAGGTGGTGCATGCACTCCTTACTGTGATATAGGCTACCTATATCACTATATACATACACACATATAAACCTATAAGTCACTCCTATGGCAGGCCTTATCAATCCTGAAGGCAGAGTGCGTGGTTCCTATGTGAGAGGGTGCCCCTGCATGAGCAGGGCCCCTCTGCAGCGTTCGGAGACCCTTCTCTGATGCTGTTTGTAGTGCAGCCTGACCATATACTCTTAAGCGCATTATAACCTCGCGTTAAATGCTAACTTTGGGATGGCTGCACGGAAACATGTCGTGTTTGGTGTCAAACATCTTGGAATACTACCCCCCGCCAGTTCTGGCGGCGGGGTAGCATTCCACCCTTCTAGAGGGAAAGACATGTACACACCGGTATGCCCGGTACTGACTTTCCAGAGCCCTGGCATCACAAAATGGATGCCGCTGCCACAGACACGAGTCTGGCCTCCTGCTGCTGACCGAAACTCCGGCAGGGGAGGCCTGGACAATAGGTTTCCTGTCCCAGGGAGGTGTGACCACCTCCCCAAACAGGATAGTGTGTATTGGGGCTGGGCGGGAGCACTCTCTGGTGCTTTGAAGTCCTGCACTGGGGGCACATTTGGTGTCCCTGTGCATACCCCAGTTCAAACCGGCTCAGGGGCTTCCAGCCCCTGCTCTGGCGCGAAACTGGACAAAGGGAAAGGGGTGTAACCACCCCTCTGCCCTGGCCCTCCCATAGGTGGGGCCACAGAGTATGTCCAACCCCCTACCTTAGTATAAGTAGGAGAACCCAGTCCTTAGGACTTTAGATTTACCTGGATGAAACTCTGATACAGAATCCTGGACCTTCGACGCTCTACTTTAAGATTAGAGCACTGAAGAATCTCCCTTGGGGTCAAGGAGTGACTCCCCTGCTTGGCAGGCACCAAAGAAGCAATTGTCCGGTCTGCATCGCTGAAGCTCCCGTCAGACGCCAAAGTTTTTGCATCACCAGAGGTAGATTTCCAGATTTCCTCGAGGCTGCCCTGAGTCCCCAGTGAAGCTGAGGCCCGTAGCTGTCGTGAGTAACGTGGAACCGTGACCCCTGGACACCGATCGCATTTGCAAGTGCATCCTCTTCTGGGTCTCCCACGAAGTCATGCTTAGGGCTCCAAGTAGCCCCAACCTCCAGCACCAACTGCACCGAAGATCACTGGCCTCCACTCCACGAGTGTCCTGTGAGCCAGCTCCACGTGCACCGTCTCAAGGCTCCTTCGCGGTCGCTAGTCCGTTGGCTAGTAGGCCCTCACGAAGGCCAATCTTTTTCTGCTTGGGCTCCCTGTTTGCTCCAGGTGTGCCCTGACTTATCTTTGCTGGGTGAGTCTCCCAGACCTTGCTGGTCTGCAACATCGTCCTTCTTCTATTTCCACGAGACTTGCCGTTGCCAAGGCTTGTTGGGTCCAATCCGGTCGCCGACACCCCTGCAATCGACAGACGTCGTGGGACAGCTCGAATCCTGCTCCTGGTTGTCGTTGACGCCTCCTGGACCTCGTGGCTGAAGAGTCAAGATGACCATCAACCTACCTGAAGCACTCGACATCGGTGGGCATCTGCTCATCGCCTTCCTGGTCACTGGCTAGTGACCCAGACTCTGTCCCCTCTGCTTTCAGGTTCTTCAGATCTTCGATCCACCTTTGGATCCACCCGAACACTTTCGACTTGGCCGCCAGCAGCACTTTGCAGCAGATCGCCATTGAAAGCGACGACGAAACCCGACCCCGAAAGACACCTATGCACCCGGCTCCCCTGGGTGAGGTAACTCGAGTACTCTGGTGCTCCCGTGGGTATTGACACTAGAACAGCCTAGTTCTCAAAGGGTTTGCTCCAAGTCCTCCTCTAAGTGTCCCTTTTCTTTTAAATTCTAATCGCGACTTTCCCCATAGAAGTTAACGGTGGTTCGCGGTTGTGTTCATACACTGCACGCGTCCCCCGTGGGTCCCCTGTGTCACTGCCTTGGGTGGTTCCTTGTGGTCCAAGCACTTCTACAGGCTCTAGGCCTTGTGTCTAGCTCAGTCGTGGTTCTTATACCACTTTATTGGTATATGGTTTGGTACGCCCCTGGGGCTCAAACGTGTATTTGTGCTATTACTGTAGATAACTAACTCGTAACGTATGTACTTTGAACTCTAGCCTCATAAAGAGACTAGAGGGGTGTGTTTAGTAATAAATACATATATTTTGAATATATACCTGGTGTGGTCCTCTTTCATTTGGTCACTCAAGAGATTATAGACTGGTAAAACAAGCTGCTTTACATTCCTTCAAGACTTAGCCTGAAGGCTGCTCTCCATAGCTACCACTAGGATAGCTTTCAATAAAGGTTGTCTTTAACCTATCTCCAATAAGGGGTTGTTTGGACTGGTGCAAGGTGCACACTATAATTAGTGGACAGCATATGCCAGGCCAACTTCTCACAACCACCTCTCCCCTCTTTCTGCACCTGCCTTGCCTCTTTCTGCACCTCTCTTGCCTCTTTCTGCAGTTCTCTTGCCTCCTTCTGCACCTCTGTTGCTTCTTTCTGCACTTCTCTTGCCTCTTTCTGCACCCCTCTTGCCTCTTTCTGCATTTCTCTTGTCTTTTTCTGCACCTCTCTTGCCTCTTTCTGCAACTCTCTTGCCTCTTTCTGCACCTCTCTTGCCCCTCTCTGCACCTCTCTTGCTTCTTTCTGCACTTCCCTTGCTTCTTTCTGCACCTATCTTGCTCGTTCTGCACCCCTCTTGCCTCTTTCTGCACCTCTGTTGCTTCTTTCTGCAGCCCTCTTTCTGCACCCCTCTGCCCTCTTTCTGCACCTCTGTTGCCTGTTTTGCACCTCTTTTGTCTCTTACTGCACTCATCCGTCCAAATTCTATATTTCTGTTGCTTCTTTCTGTACCCCTCTTGCCTTTCTGCACCCCTCTCCCCTCTTTCTGCAACTGTCTTGCCTCTTTCTGCACCTCTCTTGCCTCTTTCTGCACTTCTCTTGCCTTTTTCTGCACCCCTCTTGCCTCTTTATGCACCTTTGTTGCTTCTTTCTGCACTTCTCTTGCTTTTTTCTGCACCTCTCTTACCTCTTTCTGCACTTCTCTTGCCTCTTTCTGCACCTCGCTTGTTTCTTTCTGCACTTCCCTTGCTTCTTTCTGCACCTCTGTTGCTTCTTTCTGCACCCCTCTTGCCTCTTTCTGCACCTCTGTTGCTTCTTTCTGCGCCTCTCTTTGTTCTTTCTGCACCCCTCTTCCCTCTTTCTGCACCTCTGTTGCCTGTTCCTGAACCTCGTTTGCCTCTTTCTGCACTTCTCCTGCTTCTTTCTGCACCTGTCTTACCTCTTTCTGCACCTCTATTGCCTCTTTCTGCAGTTCTTTTGCCTCTTTCTGCACCTCTGTTGCTTCCTTCTGCACTTCTCTTGCCTCTTTCTGCACACCTCTTGCCTCTTTCTGCATCTCTGTTGGTTCTTTCTGCACTTCTCTTGCTTCTTTCTGCACCTCTCTTGCTTCTTTCTGCACACCTCTGGCCTCTTTCTGCACCTCTCTTGCTTCTTTCTGTACCTCTCTTGCCTCTTTCTGCACTTCTCTTGCCTCTTTCTGCACCTCACTTGCTACTTTCTGCACTTCCCTTGCTTCTTTATGCACCTCTCTTGCTTCTTTCTGTACCCCTATTGCCTCTTTCTGCATCTCTGTTGCTTCTTTCTGCACTTCCCTTGCTTCTTTCTGCACCTCTCTTGCTTCTTTCTGCACCCCTCTTCCCTCTTTCTGCACCCCTCTTCCCTCTTTCTGCACCTCTGGTGCCTGTTTCTGCACCTCTCTTGCCTCTTTCTGCACTTCTCTTGCTTCTTTCTGCACTTCCCTTGGTTCTTTATGCACCTCTCTTGCATCTTTCTGTACCCCTATTGCCTCTTTCTGCATCTCTGTTGCTTCTTTCTGCACTTCCCTTGCTTCTTTATGCACCTCTCTTGCTTCTTTCTGCACCCCTCTGCCCTCTTTCTGCACCCCTCTTCCCTCTTTCTGCACCTCTGTTGCTTCTTTCTGCACCCCTCCTCCCTCTTTCTGCTCCTCTCTTGACTCTTTTTGCACCTCTCTTGACTCTTTCTGCAGTTCTCTTGCCTCTTTCTGTACCTCTGTTGCTTCTTTCTTTCCCTCTCTCGCCTCTTTCTGCATACCTCTTATCTCTTCCTGTACCTCTGTTGGTTCTTTCTGCAGTTCTCTTGCTTCTTTCTGCACTTCTCTTGCTTCTTTCTGCACCTCTCTTGCCTCTTTCTGCACTTCTCTTGCCTTTTTCTGCGCCTCTCTTGCTTCTTTCTGTATTTCTCTTGCTTCTTTCTGCACATTTATTCCTCTTTCTGCACTTCTCTTGGCAATTTCAGCACATCTATTCCGCTTTCTGCACCTCTCTTGCTACTTTATGCACCTCTCTTTCTTCTTTCTTCCGCACCTCTCTTGCCTCTTTATGCACATCTGTTGCTTCTTTCTGCACTTCTCCTGCCTCTTTCTGCACCCTCTTGCCTGTTTCTGCACTTCTCTTGCCTCTTTCTGCACCTCGCTAGCTTCTTTCTGTACTTCCCTTGCTGCTTTCTGCATCTCTCTTGCTTCTTTCTGCACCCCACTTGCCTCCTTCTGCACCTCTGTTGCTTCTTTCTGCACCCTCTTGCCTCTTTTTGCACCCCTCTTGCCTCTTAATGCACCTCTGTTGGTTCTTTCTGCACTTCTCTTGCTTCTTTCTGTACCTCTCTTGTTTCGTTCAGCACCCCTCTTGCCTTTCTGCACCCCTCTTCACTCTTTCTATGCTTCTCTTGCCTCTTTCTGCACCCCTGTACCCTCTTTATGCACCTCTCTTGCCTGTTTCTGCACTTCTCTTGTCTCTTTCTGTAGTTCACTTGCCTCTTTCTCCACCTCTGTTGCTTTTTTCTGCCCTTCTCTCGCCTCTTTTTGCACACCTTGTAGGAGAGTAGGATCTGCCTCTTATGTTGCCCCCACTTTTTTTCTGATGTTTACACTGGTTTCTGGCTATAGTCAGGCTGGGACCCTGCTAATCAGGGCCCCAGCCTCTCTGTTCTCTCTAAACGATTTGGAGTGCACTCTAGGTGCACTAATGATTGGATACTGTGGTACCTTATGAGTCCCTAGTATATGGTACCTTAGGTACCAAGGGCATAGGTACTTCACAGGCCTACCAGGGGCTGCAGAATGTATTTTGCCACCCCTGGGAAGCAGACTAAATCTGACACCACAGGCCTGCTACTGCAGCCTGAGAGAGGAAGTGCTAGCACTTCTCACTGAGATATAGGTTCCCTATATCTCTCCTACACACACATATAACCCTATCAGTCACCCCTAAGGCAGGCCCTATCAATCCTGAGGGCAGGGTGCTTGGCTTCTATGTGAGGGGGTGCCTCTGCCTGAGCAGGGCCCCTCTGCAGCTCTCAGAGTCCATTCTCTGGTGCTGTTTGTGGATGCGGTTAAACCATATACTTTTAAGTGCATTATATCCTCGCGGTAAAATGCTAACTTTGGAATGGCTGCATCGAAACATGTCGTGTTTGGTGTCAAACACCTTGGAATACTACCCCCCGCCAGTCCTGGTGGCGGGGGTAGCATTCCACCCTTCTAGAGGGATAGACATGTACCTACTGTGGAAACGCGGTAGAATCCTGCAGAGCCCTGGCATCACAAAATGGATGCCACCAGTCACAGACACTGGGCTGCCCTCCTGCTGATGACCAACACTCGCAGTGGAGGAAGCCCAGCAATAGATATCCTGTCCCAAGGGGGTGTGACCACCTCCCAGACAGGGGTTAGTGTATTGGGGCTGGGTGGGTGCACTCCTAGAGTGCTTTGAAGTCCTGCACTGGGGGAGCAGAAGGCTCGTCTGTGCATATGCCAGTTCAAGCCGGCTCAGGGGCTACCTGTCCCTGCTCTGGCACAAAACTGGACAAAGGGAAGTGGGTGTAGCCACCCACTCCCCTGACCCTCCCATAGGTAGGGTCATAGAGCTAGTCCCTCCCCTTCTTTTAGTATAAGAGGGGGAACCTGTGCATTGCACCCTAGATTTCCCTGGATGATGCTCTGAAGAAGAATCCCGGACCTTCGACATTCCACTACCTTTGGAAGACTGAAGAATCTCCCTTGGAGTCAAGGAGTGACTCCCCTGCTTGGCAGGCACCAAAAACTACAAACAACGGTTGCAAACTACGCCGCTCCCGCTGGAGTCCGAAGTCCCTGCAGCCCAAGAAGTAGATTTTCTGACTTCTCAAAGGCCATCGTGAGTCCCCAGCGAAGCTGAGGCCAGTGACCCCAAGAGTAATGAGGAACCGCAACCCCTGGGT
Source organism: Calotriton arnoldi (assembly GCA_963921515.1). NCBI lineage: Eukaryota > Metazoa > Chordata > Amphibia > Caudata > Salamandridae > Calotriton > Calotriton arnoldi. Next base: position 22,543 of record CAWUFW010009109.1, read on the forward strand.
ACTGTGCACTATTTTCGAGTGCAACCCCTTCACAACGTTCCACGAACTTGTGCTTTGGACCACTTGTGGTCCCAGCCTCCAGCAGAACTCCCTCCTAAGATCAGAGGCCTACCACGTCCCGAGTGACCATGGGCCCCTGTGAGCGAATCCTCCCGAGGCGTCTTTGCGATCCCTTGCCAGCCGGCTTGTGGGTCCCCAGAAGACTTCCTAAAGAAACCGAAGGGCTTCCCTGGTTGCTCCAGGCCTGCCCTGACTTACCCTCGCTGGGTGAGTCCCACAGACTTTGATGGTCTGCGCCATTGCCTCTTCACACTTTCTCCAAGACTTGCTGTTACCAAGGCTTGTTGGCTCCAATCGAGTCGCTGACACTGCAGTAAGCTGCAAACATTGTGGAGCACACCGAATCCAGCTTCTGGTCATCGTCGACACCTCCTGGACCTCGTGGCTGAAGAGTCAAGGCAACTGCGAATGACCTGAATCTTGCGACGACGGTGGGCATCCATCTTCCTTGCCCGAGTCACTGCCAAGTGACTTTGAACACTGTCCCCTCTGCTTTCAGGTCTTCCATCTTCCGAATCCAGGCTTGGATTCCTCCGGACACTTCTCCTGTCGCCGCAAGCAACAAGTCTTCACTGGCTCCCATTGAAAACGACGCCGCGACCCGACACCAAAGAACACCTATGCACCCGGCTCCCCTGGGTGAGGTAACTTCAGCACTACGGTGCTCCTGTGGGTTTGGGCCCTAGAACTACTTACCCTGTAAGTGACTTGCGTGTAGCGTCCCTAGAAGTGTCCTAAAACTCTAACTTTCCAAGTGCGACAATTGCGCTGACTCGTACAGGGTTCGCGTCTGTGTTAGACACACCGCGTCCATCTCCTTTGCAACACTATCTAAAACTGTATCCTTCGACTCGTACTGAGTCCGATCGGTGTTTGCCTCGAACACACAAAGGGCCTGTAACTCTGAGATCTCCATTGCACTGACTCGCACAAGGTTCGCGTCTGTGTTAGACACAGCGCGTCCATCTCCCTTGCATCTCTATCTGTGACCGCATCCTTCGACTCGTACAAGGACCGATCGGTGTGTTCGCCTCAAACACGCAAGGGACCTTTAACATTGATATCTCAATCACGTCTGAGTACATAGACTCGCACACGACTCGCACCGGTGCCAGGTCACCTCGTCCGTCCCCTGTGGGTCTCCTACAACTACCTGGGGTGGTTCTTGGGGGTCCCTCGATTCTAGATGCCCCAGACCTAGGTCTAGCAAACTAAGATTGTGATATTCGATTGTGCTAAACTTATTCTGATAATATTTGACTTGTACATATGTTCCTGACCTCTAATCTCATAAAGAGATTAGTAGAGAGTGTTTATTAATAAATACATATATATTTGATATATATACCTGTGTGGTGTCTTTTCATTTGGTGTTTCAAGAGATTGTGTGGTAAAACAAGCTGCTTTACATTCCTTCAAGACTTAGCCTGAAGGCTGCTCTCCACAGCTACCACTAGGATAGCTTTCTATAAAGGTTGTCTTAAACCTATCTACCATAAGAGTCGAATTGTTCTGGTGCAAGGTGTCCACTTTAATTAGTGAACAGCATATACCAGGCCAACTTCTCACATACCTCTTACCTCTTCCTGCACCTCTGTTGGTTCTTTCTGCAGTTCTCTTGCTTCTTTCTGCACTTCTCTTGCCTCTTTCTGCACTTCTCTTGCCTCTTTCTGCACCTCGCTTGCTTCTTTCTGTACTTCCCTTGCTGCTTTCTGCACCTCTCTTGCTTCTTTCTGCACCCCACTTGCCTCTTTCTGCACCTCTGTTGCTTCTTTCTGCACCCTCTTGCCTCTTTCTGCACCCCTCTTGCCTCTTAATGCACCTCTGTTGGTTCTTTCTGTACTTCTCTTGCTTCTTTCTGTACCTCTCTTGTTTCGTTCAGCACCCCTCTTGCCTTTCTGCACCCCTCTTCACTCTTTCTATGCTTCTCTTGCCTCTTTCTGTACCCCTGTACCCTCTTTATGCACCTCTCTTGCCTGTTTCTGCACTTCTCTTGTCTCTTTCTGTAGTTCTCTTGCCTTTCTGCACCTCTGTTGCTTCTTTCTGCCCTTCTCTCGCCTCTTTTTGCACACCTCTTACCTCTTCCTGCACCTCTGTTGGTTCTTTCTGCAGTTCTCAAGCTTCTTTCTGCGCTTCTCTTTCTTCATTCTGCACCTCTCTTGCTTCTTTCCGCACCCCTCTTCCCTCTTTCTGTACCTCTCTTGCCTCTCTCTGCACCTCTCTTGTTCTTTCTGCATTTCTCTTGCTTCTTTCTGCACCTTTCTTCCTCTTTCTGCACTTCTCTTGCCAATTTCAGCACATCTCTTCCGCTTTCTGCACCTCTCTTGCTTCTTTCTGCACCTCTTTTGCTTCTTTCTTCTGCACCTCTCTTGCCTCTTTATGCACATCTGTTGCTTCTTTCTGCCCTTCTCTCGCCTCTTTTTGCACACCTCTTACCTCTTCCTGCACCTCTGTTGGTTCTTTCTGCAGTTCTCTTGCTTCTTTCTGCACTTCTCTTTCTTCTTTCTGCACCTCTCTTGCTTCTTTCCGCACCCCTCTTCCTTCTTTCTGTACCTCTCTTGCCTCTCTCTGCACCTCTTTTGTTCTTTCTGCATTTCTCTTGCTTCTTTCTGCACCTTTCTTCCTCCTTCTGCACTTCTCTTGCCTCTTTCAGCTCATCTCTTCCGCTTTCTGCACCTCTCTTGCTTCTTTCTGTACCCCTCTTGCCTCTTTCTGCACCTCTGTTGCTTCTTTCTGCACCTCACTTCCCTCTTTCTGCACCTCTGTTATCTATTTCTGCTCCTCTTTTGCCTCTTTCTTTACTTCCCCTGCCTCTTTCTCCATTTCTGTTGCTACTTTCTGCACCTGTCTTGCCTCTTTCTGCACCTCTCTTGCCTCTTTCTGCAGTTCTCTTGCCTTCTTCTGCACCTCTGTTGCTTCTTTCTCCACTTCTCTTGCCTCTTTCTGCACCCCTCTTGCCTCTTTCTGCACCTCTGTTCGTTCTTTCTGCACTTCTCTTGCTTCTTTCTGCACCTCTCTTGCTTCTTTCTGCACCTCTCTTGCCTCTTTCTGCACCTCTCTTGCTTCCTTCTGCACCTCTCTTGCCTCTTTCTGCACTTCTCTTGCCTCTTTCTGTTCCTCGCTTGCTTCTTTCTGCACTTCTCCTGCTTCTTTCTGCACCTCTCTCACTTCTTTCTGTACCCCTATTGCCTCTTTCTGCACCTCTCTTGCTACTTTCTGCACTTCTCTTTCTTCTTTCTCCACCTCTCTTGCTTCTTTCTGCACCCATCTTCCCTCTTTCTGCACCCCTCTTCCCTCTTTCTGCACCTCTGTTGCTTCTTTCTGCACTTCTCTTGCCTCTTTCTGCACCCCTCTTGCCTCTTTCTGCACCTCTGTTGGTTCTTTCTGCACTTCTCTTGCTTCTTTCTGCACCTCTCTTGCTTCTTTCTGCACACCTCTTGCCTCTTTCTGCACCTCTCTTGCTTCTTTCTGCACCTCTCTTGCCTCTTTCTGCACTTCTCTTACCTCTTTCTGTTCCTCACTTGCTTCTTTCTGTACTTCTCTTACTTCTTTCTGCACCTCTCTTGCTTCTTTATGTACCCCTATTGCCTCTTTCTGCACCTCTCTTGCTACTTTCTGCACTTCTCTTGCTTCTTTATGCACCTCCATTGCCTCTTTCTGCACCCTTCATGCCTCTTTTTGCACCTCTGTTTCTTCTTTCTGTACCCTCTTGCCTCTTTCTGCACCCCTCTTCCCTCTTTCTGCACCTCTCTTGACTCTTTTTGCACCTCTCTTGCCTCTTTCTGCAGTTCTCTTGCCTCTGTCTGCACCCCTCTTGCCTCTCTCTGTACCTCTGTTGGCCCTTTCTGCACTTCTCTTGCTTCTTTCTGTACCACTCTTGTTTCTTTCAGCACTCCTCTTTCCTTTCTGCATCCCTCTTCCCTCTTTCTACACCTCTCTTGCCTCTTTCTGCACCCCTGTCCCTCTTTCTGCACCTCTCTTGCCTGTTTCTGCACCTCTCTTGCCTCTTTTTGCAGATCTGTTGCTTCTTTCTGCACTTCTCTTGCCTCTTTCTGCACCTCTGTTGCTTCTTTCTGCACTTCTCTCACCTCTTTCTGCAAACCTCTTACCTCTTTCTACACCTCTGTTGCTTCTTTCAAACTTCTCTTGCTTCTTTCTGCACCTCTCTTGCTTCTTTCTAAGCCCCTCTTCCCTCTGTACATCTCTTGCCTCTTTCTGCACCTCTTTCGCCTGTTTCTGCACTTCTTTTGCCGCTTTCCGCAACTCTGTTGCTTCTTTCTGCACTTCTCTTTCCTCTTTCTGTGCCTCTCTTGCCTCTTTCTGCATTTCTCTTGCTTCTTTCTGCACCTTTCTTCCTCTTTCTGTACTTCTCTTGCCTCTTTCTGCACATCTCTTGCCTCTTTCTGCACATCTCTACCGCTTTCTGCACCTCTCTTGCTTCTCTCTTCTGCAACTCTCTTGCCTCTTTATGCAGATCTGTTGCTTCTTTCTGCACTTCTCTTGCCTCTTTCTGTACCCTCTTCCCTTTTTCTGCACCGCTCTTGCCTCTTTCTGCAACTCTCTTGCCTCTTTCTGCATTTCTCTTGCCTTTTTCTGCACCTCGCTTGCTTCTTTCTGCACTTCCCTTGTTTCTTTCTTGCCTCTTTCTGCACCTCTGTTGCTTCTTTCTGCACCCCTCTTTCCTCTTTCTGCACCCCTATGCCCTCTTTCTGCACCTCTGTTGCCTGTTTCTGCACCTCTTTTGTCTCTTACTGCACTCATCCTTCCTCATTCTGTATTTCTGTTGCTTCTTTCTGCACCCAACTTGCCTCTTTCTGCACCCCTTTCCCCTCTTTCTGCACCTGTCGTGCCTCTTTCTGCACCTCTCTTGCCTCTTTCTGCACTTCTCTTGCCTCTTTCTGCACCTCCCTATCTTCTTTCTGCACTTCTCTTGCCTCTTTCTGCTCCCCTCTTGCCTCTTTCGGCACCTCTGTTGGTTCTTTCTGCACTTCTCTTGCTTCTTTGTGCACCGCTCTTGCTTATTTTTGCACCTCTTGCCTCTTTCTGCACCTCTCTTGCTTCTTTCTGCACCTCTCTTGTCTCTTTCTGCACTTCTCCTGCCTCTTTCTGTACTTCTCATGCTTCTTTCTGTACCCCTCTTGCCTCTTTCGGTACCTCTGTTGCTTCCTTCTGCACTTCTCTTGCTTCTTTCTGCACCTCTCTTGCTTCTTTCTGCACCTTCTTCCCTCTTTCTGCACCCATCTTCCATCTTTCTGCACCTCCGGTGCCTGTCTCTACACCTCTCTTGCCACTTTCTACACTTCTCTTGCCTTTTTCTGCACTTTTCTTGCCTCTTTATGCATTTCTGTTGCTTCTTTCTGTACTTCTCTTGCCTCTTTCTGCACCCCTCTTGCCTCTTTCTGCACCTCTGTTGGTTCTTTCTGCACATCTCTTGCTTCTTTCTGCACTTCTCTTGCTTCTTTCTGCACCTCTGTTGCTTCTTTCAAACTTCTTTTGCTTCTTTCTGCACCTCTCTTGCTTCTTTCTGAACCTCTCTTCTCTCTGTCTGTACCTCTCTTGCCTCTTTCTGCACCTCTTTTGCCTGTTTCTGCACTTCTCTTTCCTCTTTCTGCACCTTTCTTCCTCTTTCTGCACTTCTCTTGCCTTTTTCTGCACATCTCTTGCTTCTTTCTGCACCTCTCTTGCTTCTTTTTGCACCCGTCTTGCCTCTTTATGCACCCCTCTTCCCTATTTATGTACCTCTCTTGCCTCTTTCTGCACCTCTCTTGCCTGTTTCTGCACTGCTTTTGCCGCTTTCTGCACCCCTGTTGCTTCTTTCTGCACTTCGCTAGCTTCTTTCTGCACCTCTCTTGCTCCTTTTTGCACCTGTCTTGCCTCTTTATGCACCCCTCTTCCCTCTTTCTGTAGCTCTCGTGGCTCTTTCTGCACCTCTCTTGCCTCTTTCTGGACTTCTCTTGCCTCTTTCTGCACCTCTGTTGCTTTTTTCTGCACTTCTCTTTCTTCTTTTGGCACATTCTCTTGCCTATGTAGACATAGTTAGAAATTAGCATTTAAAAACCTTAGAAATTCACTGAAAAAACCACAGGTTTCAGGGACGTTATAGTTAGAAATTAGCATTTATAAAAACCTTAGAAATTCACTGAAAAAACAGGTTTCAGGGACGTTATAGTTTGAAATTAGTATTTAAAAACCTTAGAAATTCACTGAAAAAACAGAGGATTTAGGGATGTTATAGTTAGGAATTAGCATTTAAAAAGTTTTAGATATTCACTGAAAAAACCATAGGTTTCATGGATGTTATAGTTAGGCTGTGAATTCACTCATACAAAACCAGAGAAATTCAGCTGTTATAGTTAGCTGAGCTAACTATAACTCGCGCCCCCGCAATGCACTGATGATGACGTCACATATTACATCACCCATGACTTGGTCAGTGACATCACTGATGACATCTCAAATACTAATTTCTAACTATAACGTCCCTGAAACCTGTGATTTTTTCAGTTAATTTCTAAGGTTTTTTTAAATGCTAATTTCTAACTATAACGTCCCTGAAACCTGTGTTTTTTTCAGTGAATATATATATACATATATATATATTACCTACTGGCGGTCACCAGTAGGTAGTAATAGTTAGGACCTCGTTTCCATAGGTACCTATGATACCTGCAACTATTGCGAATATTACATCTGACATGGAATTCGATAATAGTTCACTCACTACCAACAGTGATTCCGAAGATAGTAGACCAACTACATCTGAAGCACAGCCAACTAGTATGATGAATTTAACTCCGGCGGAGGAACTGAATTTTCTTCGTCAGGACCGGAGGCAGACCTTGCTCCCCCACAATCCTCCGCGACAGCAAGGCGAAGTATCAACCAACGTAGGAGGGAGAGGAGACGCAAACATCGGTGGCAATACAAGCAGAGGGAATGTGACCAGAAAATGGAAACGATAGTCCAACCTGCCAACAATACTGTGATTAACCTCACAGAGACAGTACTAATGGTAGCAGAGTCACAACTACTTTCTTTGGGCCTAACGTACTGCCCTGAGAGAGATTTCTCCTATAATCAAGCCAGAATCGATGTTTTCAAGTTTATTCGAAAATTGAAGCTAATTAAATTCTTCCAGCTGAATAAATTTACACCTACCTCTGGCGATACCTTTAAATCACAAGAGCCTAATACCAATCTACAGGCTAAAGATATTCCAACGTTACGGCTGTTACAATCCATGTCTGATGTGGACAGTACCTTCGTCAAGTCAACACAACAAGAGATGTCTGAAATGGGCATTAACACAAGCAAAGCAGCTACCAGCCCTTTTCGTCCGGCTTCTACTTTTCTGCCCCTTATGCTCAAAGATGCTGTTGATACTTTCAACGACAGAATAGTGGAGGAACTGAAATGCCTTAATCGTACCATCAGCCTGAAGCAACAAGTTAGAAAATTCAAACAAGTCCAATATCATGCCTTAATAAAGAAATTAAAGAACAATCATGGCATTATCATCAATAAATCCGACAAAGGTGGGAACATTGTTTTATGGCCAAAAGATCAGTACATGGCGGAGGCTATGAGACATCTATCTGATCTCACGTGTTATAGAAAAGCCTCCAAACAAGATCTAAAAACAACTCAGGAGAAGGTGTCAAAACATTTATCCCAATGGAAGCGGCAAGGATTGATAACTAAAGACGAATTGAATTTTCTAAAGGTTGAACATCCTGTCACCCCTGTCCTCTATTACTTTCCTAAGGTGCATAAAAAGGTGGTTCCTATACCAGGAAGGCCGATCATTTTGGCCAGCAAAAGCACAATGGAAATGATATCCAAATATGTAGACTACTTCCTGCAGCCTCACGTCATCAACTTGCCTTCGTTCGTGAAAGACACCAGCGACTTCCTCCGAAAAATTTATGTTGTTACATGGCAATCCAATTTCTTGCTTGTAGTAATGGACATTGAATCCTTATATACCAGTATCCATCATTCTGATGGGATATCTGCTGTGAAGTATTATTATGATAACAGATCTATTCATTTACAGGAGCACAACTGAATGCTCATCACAATGATTGAGCTATGTTTAAACAACAATTACTTCTTATTTAATAGAGAAGTTTACCAACAATTGCGAGGAGTTGCATTGGGGGCTTCTTTCTCCCCCAGCTATTCATGTCTTCATGTTGGCTGGTGGGAGGAAAATATCCTCAAAACACAGCACAAGGCATTGTGGGAGACACATGTTAGACACTATTGGCATTATATTGATGCCGTATGTATGATATGGGAGGGATCTGAAGAGACAGCTTTATCGTTTGTAACATCCTTAAATGATAATGTACAAAATCTAAGATTCACCGCCACCATCAGTGATAATAACGTTGAATTTCTGGATGTAATGTTGTATATCAGTAATGGTCAGATTCACACTAAATTGCACCGCAAGAAGACCGTGGTCAACTCCATTTTACATGCAGATAGTTTGCATCCCGCCACTTAATTCAAAGCATCCCATACGGCGAATTCTTACGGATTCGCCGTATTTGTAGTTCTATTTCTGACTTAAAAGAGTGTCACCAGGAGGCCTTTGAACGATTCCTCAATCGAGGATATAAAAAGTCTCAGCTAAACAGAGCACTTAGTCAAGCCAATACACATTCCAGGGAGGAAGTACTTACACCTAAAAATGAACGAATGGCGGCTCAGGTCCCTTCATGTGAGGGTAGTGATGATGAGATACGTAATGTAAGACTTATCACCACCTTTAGCAAGCAAGTACGCGAAATTCACCAGATTATCTATTCGCAATGCCCCATAGTACTCACGGACGTTACACTAAAACCTATTCTGCCAGCTTTACTTGCTATTACTTTTAGGAGGGCTCCCTCTATGAGGGATGCATTAGTAAAAACGAGCCCTGAAGTAATAACTAAATCTACATGGTTAACCAAATCTGGTTTTTATAAATGTAATACGTGTCGTGCCTGCAAATTGTGACACAGTACTCAACTGAGTTCAGCCCCACACCGATATCCATCAAGGACCACTTGACATGCCGCACTGAATTCCCCATCTATGTGTTGCAATGTTCTTGTGGGTTGAAATACATAGGAGCACGAAGCTCCCTGTACACAAACTAATATTGCAGCACATTAGGGCAATCGTTAATTCGGATCCGTATTATCCGGTTGCCAGACACTTTAGGTTGGTGCATCACAACAATCTTAAAGACTTCCAATATTCTGTGTTGGCGGCAGTTCCCGTACCCGGACGGGGGGGAATCGTGAGACGAGCTTGCGCCAATTAGAAACACAGTTTATTCTGGCACTCGACACTAAGATGCCAAATGGCTTAAATGCAAGTGAGGACCTGCATAATTTCCTCTAGGTCATTTGAGTATCTCAACACCTCAACTAGTGAAGAGAGCAAGTACATTTTATACACTAAAATGTTTTTTAATGTTCTTGACACTTCAGTTTAGTTTAAATTAAGCCTCTTTGTACCCTTGCAGAGTGAGTCTCTACTAGGTAATGAATGGAACACTGTATATATTATAACAATCAATATTAGTGAGGTCCTATATGATGCAGTTAATTATGAACTTAGCATTTGCACTTTATGAAGAACATTGTCTGGCTTATAATGTATGCTTCCATGCTGCTGTTTTATCATATTTTTTGTGTGTCTTACACAGGTTATTTGCACTATGGGTAATGTTTTTTGCACATTAGCACAGCACTTTAAAGACAAACAGACTGTATCGGGAGAGGAAAGCGTTGCATAACTTATTCTGTAAATAGCTTATATTTGTGCCATTTTGCTGCTATTCATGACCCAATCAGGAAAAAAATAAATGAAAACAAGTTTTCTTGTCCTTATCCTCTGATGATGTAATATGGAGATTTTATTTTAGCACTTGCACTTTAATGCTTGCTACTGACATCTTAAAGATAAGTTTACAGTCGTGCCATTTTGCTGCTATTTATGACCCAATCAGGATAAAATCAAACGAAAACAAGTTTTCTTGTTCTTATCCACTGATGATGTAATATGGAGATTTTATTTTAGCACTTGCACTTTAATGTTTGCTATTGACAACTTAAAGAGATGTTGCAATTTACAGTTATGTTTGCACAATTAATTGCAGTCTTCCACAATTAGTACATACTCATTTTATGGGTTTTATAACATGTGAAGATAACACTGACGTCTATTTACTAAATGACACAGTTATGTTGGAGACATTGCGTCAGTGTTAACAGTCTGTTTTTATTATTTATTAACTTGTTAGAGTGGTTTTTAAGGGTGATAGAGCACACACTCTATATAATTTGTTTACTGTCATGTGGCGGGTCATGTGATCAAGATCGCTTTTACGTGATCGAAACGCGTCATGGCAGGCACTATGCCTGAGCACGTATGGAGCTTTAATTACTTGTAATAAAGCACTGCGAAACAGAAGCCTTTGGATTTTGGTGTGTTTGTCAGCGTGGTGAGGTTTGTACCTGGGAGGTCCTGTTGGGAAATAGACGGGCCAGGAGTTGGTGTTTCATAATATATATATATATATATATATATATATATATATATATATATATATATATATATATTACCTACTGGCAGTCGCCAGTAGGTAGTTATAGTTAGGACCTTGTTTCCATAGGAAAATCGCTTTTTCTTTTGCCAATAACTTTGGCGCGTTTGATTAATTTTCGCGAAATTTTCAAAACTAATGGGGCGCTCCGGTCAGCTACTGTCTTGAAAGTTTTGGGGTGATTCGTCAAGCAGGGGCCGAGAAAAAAGGGGGGTCCTGAAACACGTTTTCTCCGTGTTAATTTCCATAGGAAAGTTTGGACAAAGCTACTGCTGAACGGAATTACCAAATTTGGCAAAAAGGTAGGTTATGGTTCAGAAAGTGTTCTTTTTTTAAATGGTGTAAAACCGTTCAGTAGTTCCTCAGAAATTCAAAAATAAATAAATATCGATATCTGGTGACTGCAGTGAATTTGCGAACCCTCCCGATTACGAGCTTGACTCTGATTGGCTGCCAACACTCCAAACCATGAAGTGTTGGCAGCCATCTCGTGACTCGGTTGAACCGAGTCACAAGAAAAAAGGTTAAAAATGAAGAAAAGAGGGCAGGGGAGAAACACCCTGACCCCTTAGGCCTGCTCAGGGGGTCCCACAGGGATCCCCAGGGCCCAAAAAAGCATTTTTTTTAAAAACAATTCAGTGGAATTCGCGTAGGATACACGAATCTGACTGGAAAAAAAAAAAAAAAAGAAGTGCAGTCTCCTGCACTTCGTTTTCTTGAAGCCCCAGGGTGGGCCAGGTCCTGGGGCACTGTTTAATAATGGTGCGGGGGCCTGTGGTGTCCCCCGCAGCCTGGGGACTGCCACCTCACCTGGGCAGTACTAATTTAAATGCGGGGGGCTCGTGGCCCCCCGCAGCCCTGGGGACCGCCAACTCCCCGGGGCTTTATTCTAAAAAAAATGTTGGGGAGCTCCTGCTCCCCCCACGCAGCCCCGGGGACCGCCACCTCGCCGGGGCTTTAATTAACACATGTGGGGGCATGCGGCCCCCCCGCAGCCCCGGGGACTGCCACCTTCCCGGGGCTCTGCTTTAAATTAATACTGTAGTGTGGGGGGCTCAAGCCACCCCACACGCCACGGGGACCACCACCCCCCAGGGCACTAATTAAGAAAAGCTGGGGATCCGTTGCGGTCCCCCGGCCCCGGGACCACCACCTCCCCAGGGATTTACATATGAAGGGAGAGGGGCCACACCAGGGCTGGCTCCAGCAATGTCCCGGGGTGCCCACCCCAGGGGCATAGCAGTTTGCTGTGACAGGGCGGGAGCACTGCTCCCGCACTGCCATAGCAAACACTGCTTTGCTTCATGGAAGTGAGAGCAGGAAAACTGCTCTCGCTTCCATGAAGCAAAGCAGAATTGCTTTTGGGCAAAGGGAGCTGCATGTTAGCAGCTCCATTTGCCCAAAAGCAATGCCGGATCCTGTAGTAGCTGCATGTCCCTGTTGCCCATCCGAAGCGCAGAGATACCCCTTCGGGGGTCGATTCAGGCGCTATATAAATAAATAAATAAATAAAAAACAACCACAGGTTTCAGGGACGTTATAGTTAGGCTGACATTTCACTCGTACAAAACCAGAGAAATTCAGCCGTTATAGTTACTGAGCTAACAATAACTCGCGCCCCCACAATGCACTGTTGATGACGTCACATATTACACCACTCATGACATGGTCAGTGACATCACTCATGACATCACTGATGACACCTTAAATTACATCACTGATGACATCATCCGGAGACTGGGTGATTTTTTAAAGTTTAACCCTTTCGCTGCTAGGCCTTTTCCCCTCCTGTGCTAAGCCTTTTTTTGGCTTTTTGGGGTAGTTCGCGCTTAGGCCCCTGTAACTTTTTGACCACATAACGTATCCACGCCAAGTTTGCGTCCTTTTTTCCAACATCATGGGGATTCTAAAGGTACCCAGGGTTTGCGGATTCCCCTGGAGGGGACCCAGAAATTAGCCAAAATACAGCTAAATTTTGTTTTTTTGGGAAAAATGCAAAAAAGGGCTACAGATGAAAGCGTCTGGTTTTTCCCTGCAAATGGCATCAAAAGGGGTTGTGGTGCTGAAATCACCATCTTCCCAGCTTTCAGAGACAAGCAGACTTTTGTCAGAAAACCAAAATGTTTTACACAGTTTTGGCATTTTTCTGGGACATAGCCTATTTTTGCTATTTTTGTGCTTTCAACCTCCTTCCAGTTAATGGTAGAAATGGGTATGAAAGCAATAATGGATCCTGGAAAGCCATACATTTCTGAAAAGTAGACAAAATTCTGAATTCAGCAAGGGGTCATTTGTGTAGATCCTTCAAGTTTTCTTTATAGAAACAAACAGTTAAATATAGGTAAAATTGAAAATTAGTTGAAAAATCAGCCATTTGTGTCAACGTTTTCACCTGTAACTTCTACTAATTATGACAGATATTTGAAATCAATATACCGTTACATCCGCTGGACCTTTCTGGTTGTGGTGATATATAGGACTTGTAGGTTCACCAAGAACCCGACGAACCCAGAGCCAATAACTGAGCAGCATCTTGCAATGGTTTTTTATTATGTACCGGGTATATAGCAATTATTCTGGGAAAATTTATACATGGAAAAATCGGTATGAAAGACACCTATGTATTTCTGAAATGGGAACAAAATATAGAGTTTAGAAATAGTAGATATTTGCACATTTCCGAAACTGGGAGTACCCATACTAGCATGAGAATTATAGGACATTTTTCAAAATGACTTCTTTTTACACATTGTCTTTCATTTGGAAGGCAGAAATGCATCAAAAGTCAATAGATAATAACAGTTGCTCTACAATTTTGTGTTACCCTAAGTCTCCCGATAAAAATGGTACCTCACTTGTGTGGGTAGGCCTAGTGCCTGCAACAGGAAACGGCCCAAAACGCAACGTGGACACACCACATTTTCACAGTGAAAAATGACCCTTTTTTTGCAAAGGGCCTAGCTGTAGTTTCTGAACCCTAGCTCTGCCGGCACCTAGGGAAACCTAGCAAACCTATACATTTTTGAAAACTAGACACCCAGGGGAATCCAGGATGGGGTGACTTGACTGGCTCTCACCTGGTTCTGTTACCCAGAATCCCCTTGCAAACCTAAAATATTGTCAAAAAAAACTAATTTTCCTCACTTTTCTGTGGTGGAAAGTTCTGGAATCTGCGTGGATCCACAAACTTCCACCCACCCCGCGTTCCCCAAAGTCTTCCGAGAAAAATGGTACCTCACTTGTGTGGGTAGGCCTAGTGCCCGCAACAGGAAACAGCGAAAAATGCTACGTGGACACACCACATTTTCACAGTGAAAAATGACCCTTTTTTTGCAAAGTGCCTAGCTGTAGTTTTTTAACCCTAGCTCTGCCGGCACCAAGGGAAACCTAGCAAACTTATACATTTTTAAAAACTAGACACCCAGGGGAATACAGTATGGGGTGACTTGACTGGCTCTCACCAGGTTCTGTTACCCAGAATCCCTTGCAAACCTAAAAAATTGTCAAAACAAACACATTTTCCTCACTTTTCTGTGGTGAAAAGTTCTGGAATCTGCGTGGATCCACAAACTTCCACCCACCCCGCGTTCCCCAAAGTCTTCCGAGAAAAATGGTACCTCACTTGTGTGGGTAGGCCTAGTGCCCGCAACAGGAAACAGCAAAAACGCAACGTGGACACACCACATTTTCACAGTGAAAAATGACCCTTTTTTTGCAAAGTGCCTAGCTGTAGTTTTTGAACCCTAGCTCTGCCGGCACCTAGGTAAACCTAGCAAACCTATACATTTTTAAATCTAGACACCCAGGGAATCCAGGATGGGGTGAATTGAATGGCTCTCACCAGTTTCTGTTACCCAGAATCCCTTGCAAACCTAAACAATTGTCAAAAAACCACATTTTCCTCACTTTTCTGTGGTGGAAAGTTCTGGAATCTGTGTGGATCCACAAAATTCCACCCACCCCGCATTCCCCAAAGTCTTCCGAGAAAAATGGTACCTCACTTGTGTGGGTAGGCCTAGTGCCCGCGACAGGAAACAGCGCAAAACACAATGTGGACACACCACATTTTCACAGTGAAAAATGACCCTTTTTTGCAAAGTGCTTAGCTGTAGTTTTGAACCCTAGCTCTGCCGGCACCTAGGGAAACCTAGCAAACCTATACATTTTTGAAAACTAGACACCCAGGGGAATCCAGGATGGGGTGACTTGACTGGCTCTCACCAGGTTCTGTTACCCAGAATCCCTTGCAAACCTAAAAAGTGTAAAAACACATTTTCCTCGCTTTTCTGTGGTGGAAAGTTCTGGAATCTGCATGGATCCACAAAATTCCACCCACCCCGCGTTCCCCAAAGTCTTTGGAGAAAAATGGTACCTCTTTTGTGTGGGTAGGCCTAGTGCCCGCGACAGGAAACAGCGCAAAACGCAACGTGGACACACCACATTTTCACAGTGAAAAATGACCCTTTTTTTGCAAAGTGCCTGGCTGTAGTTTTTGAACCCTAGCTCTGCCGGCACCTAGGGAAACCTAGAAAACCTATACATTTTTTAAAACTAGACACCCAGGGGAATACAGGATGGGGTGACTTGACTGGCTCTCACCAGGTTGTGTTACCCAGAATCCCTTGCAAACCTAAAAAATTGTCCAAAAAAACACATTTTCATCACTTTTCTGTGGTGGAAAGTTCTGGAATCTGTGTGGATCCACAAAATTCCACCTACCCCGCGTTCCCCAAAGTCTTCCGATAAAAATGGTACCTCACTTGTGTGGGTAGGCCTAGTGCCCGCAACAGGAAACAGCAAAAAACGCAATGTGGACACACCACATTTTCACAGTGAAAAATGACCCTTTTTTTGCAAAGTGCCTAGCTGTAGTTTTTGAACCCTAGCTCTGTCGGCACCTAGGGAAACCTAGCAAACCTATACATTTTTTAAATCTAGACACCCAGGGGAATCCAGGATGGGGTGACTTGAATGGCTCTCACCAGTTTCTGTTACCCAGAATCCCTTGCAAACCTAAACAATTGTCAAAAAAAACACATTTTCCTCACTTTTCTGTGGTGGAAAGTTCTGGAATCTGTGTGGATCCACAAAATTCCACCCACCCCGCATTCCCCAAAGTCTTCCGAGAAAAATGGTACCTCACTTGTGTGGGTAGGCCTAGTGCCCGCGACAGGAAACAGCGCAAAACACAACGTGGACACACCACGTTTTCACAGTGAAAAATGACCCTTTTTTTGCAAAGTTCTTAGCTGTAGGTTTTGAACCCTAGCTCTGCCGGCACCTAGGGAAACCTAGCAAACCTATACATTTTTGAAAACTAGACACCCAGGGGAATCCAGGATGGGGTGACTTGACAGGCTCTCACCAGGTTCTGTTACCCAGAATCCCTTGCAAACCTAAAAAAGTGTAAAAAAACACATTTTCCTCGCTTTTCTGTGGTGGAAAGTTCTGGAATCTGCATGGATCCACAAAATTCCACCCACCCCGCGTTCCCCAAAGTCTTTGGAGAAAAATGGTACCTCTTTTGTGTGGGTAGGCCTAGTGCCCGCGACAGGAAACAGCGCAAAACGCAACGTGGACACACCACATTTTCACAGTGAAAAATGACCCTTTTTTTGCAAAGTGCCTGGCTGTAGTTTTTGAACCCTAGCTCTGCCGGCACCTAGGGAAACCTAGCAAACCTATACATTTTTTAAAACTAGACACCCAGGGGAATGCAGGATGGGGTGACTTGACTGGCTCTCACCAGGTTGTGTTACCCAGAATCCCTTGCAAACCTAAAAAATTGTCCAAAAAAACACATTTTCATCACTTTTCTGTGGTGGAAAGTTCTGGAATCTGTGCGGATCCACAAATGGTACCTCACTTGTGTGGGTAGGCCTAGTGCCCACGACAGGAAACAGCACAAAACGCAACGTGGACACACCACATTTTCACAGTGAAAAATGTCCCTTTTTTTGCAAAGTGCCTAGCTGTAGTTTTTGAACCCTAGCTCTGCGGGCACCTAGGAAACCTACCAAACCCACACATTTCTGAAAAGTAGACACATGGGAGATTCCAGGGAGGTATGGCTTGCGTGTATCCCCCAATGTTTTCTTACCCAAAATCCCCCAGAAACCTGAAATGTTGCTGAAAAAAATCACTTTTTTCATACATTATTGTGTGGGAAAGTTGTGGCATCACCGGGCTGACACAAATTTCCTACCACCCAGCATTGCCCCAGGTCTCCCAATAAAAATGGTGACTCACTCGGGTGGGAGGCCCAAGTACCCGTGACAGGCAAGGGCCCAAAACGTATTGAGGCAACATCAAAAATGCCTATCACAAAACGACCTGGTTTTGCAAGGGGGGTCCCATGACTTTTTGGCCCGGGGCTCGGCGGCCACCTAGGAAACCTAGCAAACACACACATTTCTGAAAAGTATACACCCGGGGTATTCCAGGGAGATATGGCTTGCGTGGATTCACCAACGTTTTCTTACCCAGAATTCCCAGCAAACCTGAAATTTTGCTGAAAAAATCACTTTTTCACACATTTTTGTGTGGGACAGTTGTGGCATCACCAGGATGACACAAATTTCCTACCACCCAGCGTTCCCCAGGTCTCCCGATAAAAATGGTGCCTCACTTGGGTGGGAGGCCCAAAGTACGCGCGACAGGCAAGGGCCCAAAACATATTGAGGCGACATCAAAATTGCCTATCACAAAATGATCTGGTTTTGCAAGGGGGGTCCCATGACTTTTTGGCCCGGGGCTCGGCGGCCACCTAGGGAAACCTACCAAACCCACACACATGGGCCCTTGCCTGTCACGCGTACTTGGGCCTCCCACCCGAGTGAGGCACCATTTTTATCGGGAGACCTGGGGAAATGCTGGGTGGTAGGAAATTTGTGTCAGCCCGGTGATGCCACAACTTTCCCACACAAAAATGTGTGAAAAAGGTGATTTTTTCAGCAAAATGTCAGGTTTCTGGGGATTCTTGGTAAGAAAGCGTTGGGAGAATCCACGCAAGCCATACCTCCTGGAATCCCCAGGTATCTAGTTTTCAGAAATGTGTGGGTTTGGTAGGTTTCCTAGGTGGCTGCCGAGCCCCGGGCCAAAAGTCATGGGACCCCCTTGCAAAACCAGGTCGTTTTGTGATAGGCAATTTTGATGTCGCCTCAATACGTTTTGGGCCCTTGCCTGTCGCGGGTACTTGGGCCTCCCACCCGAGTGAGGCACCATTTTTATCGGGAGACCTGGGGCAATGCTGGGTGGTAGGAAATTTGTGTCAGCCCGGTGATGCCACAACTTTCCCACACAAAAATGTGTGAAAAAAAAGGGATTTTTTTCAGCAAAATTTCAGGTTTCTGGGGGATTCTGGGTAAGAAAACGTTGGTGGATCTACGCAAGCCATACCTCCCTGGAATCCCCCGGGTGTCTACTTTTCAGAAATGTGTGGGTTTGGTAGGTTTCCCTAGGTGGCCGCCGAGCTCCGGGCCAAAAAGTCATGGGACCCCCCTTGCAAAACCAGGTCGTTTTGTGATAGGCAATTTTGATGTCGCCTCAATACGTTTTGGGCCCTTGTCTGTCGCGGGTACTTGGGCCTCCCACCTGAGTGAGGCACCATTTTTATCGGGCGACCTGGGGCAATGCTGGGTGGTAGGAAATTTGTGTCAGCCCAGTGATGCCACAACTTTCCCACACAAAAATGTATGAAAAAGGTGATTTTTTCAGCAAAATTTCAGGCTTCTGGGGGATTCTCGGTAAGAAAACGTTGGGGGATCCACGCAAGCCATACCTCCCTGGAATCCCCGGGTGTCTAGTTTTCAGAAATGTGTGGGTTTGGTAGGTTTCCCTAGCTGGCCGCCGAACCCGGGGCCAAAACTCATGGGACCCCCTTGAAAACCAGGTTGGTTTGTGATAGGTAATTTTGAGGTCGCCTCACTAGGTTTTGGGCCCTTGCCTGTCGCGGGTACTTGCCCCATCCACGCGTGTGAGGCACCATTTTTATCGGGAGACCAGGGGGAGCAGAAAGGCTGTAATGGTGGCGGGGATGTGGGCATTGGCGTGCCCACTTCGGGCAGCCCCCACCCTAAAAACAAATGCGCAAAAAAAATCCCTGGCGTCAAGTGGGCTTTCTGCCACCCCGGGGGGGCAGAAAGACTGTTATGGTGGCAAGGGCATGGGGGTATTGGCGTGCCCATTTTGGGCAGCCCCCACCCTAAAAAAAATTGCACAAAAAAAAATCCCTGGTGTTTAGTGGGCTTTTGCCCCCAGGGGGCAGATTGGGGCTACTGTCCCCATCTGCCTCCCAGGGGAGCAGAAAGACTGTAATGGTGGCGGCGGGGTGGGTGCATTGGCGTGCCCGTTTTGGGCAGCCCCCACCCTAAAAATAATTGCACAAAAAAATCCCTGGCATTTAGTGGGCTTTCTGCCCCCAGGGGGCAGATTGGGGGCTACTGTCCCCATCTGCCCCCAGGGGGCAGAAAGACTGAACATTGCCAATTTTTGGGGGAGCAAAAGCCCTTGCCCAAGGGACGCTCCCCCTCCCTGAGTGCCTTAGTGGGTGGATCCCCAAGCAGGGATCCACTGGAGAGGGCACCATTGGAAAGGGAGATTCTCCCTTTCCAATGATACCTCTCCCGTCTTTCTACATGCTCAGGGGCTGAGATAGCCCCTGAGCACGTAAAAGTGAAACTGAAATGAGCCTAAAGGCTCATTTTAGTTTCGTTTTCAGTGAAATGCAGTCAGCGCGACGTGCGTGCTGATCTTCATTTCATTGAAAGGGGAGCCTCGGGAGCTGGGAAGCTCTTCCCCAGCTCCCGAGGCTGTGGGGAGAAAAGGAAATCCCTCTGCTGTCTGCAGCAGAGGGATTTCGTGCCCTGGCCTCATGACGGAATGGTTCCGTCATGAGCACAAGGGCACGGATGCTCATGATGGAACCATTCCGTCATGAGCATCGAAGGGGTTAAGAATGTTAATTATAGATACCCAAAGGTGTATTGAACAATGAGTAGGTGTATGAGTGTGTGAATGGATGATTTAGTGGGTGGTGACTGACTGTTTAAGTGAGAGATTAAATGTGTTTTAGTGAATGCATGGGTGAATGACTAATCTGTGTGAATGTCTCTATCAGTCTCTCAGTTGGTGTGTAAGTGGCTGCATGGGTTGGTGAGTAGCTACAAGAGTGTCTATATGTGTTAATGATTGGTTGTCTGATTACCTGTATGGGTACCTGAGTGTCTGTGGGGGGGACGGACTCCCTCCATGGATGTGTGAGTGGGTGATTCAGTGGGTGCATGAGTTCATGAGTGCATCTGCGAGGGGCTGTATGGGTGAGTGAGTGTGCATATGGCTCTGCTGGTGAGTGAATGGATGTCTCAGTGGTATATGTGTGAATAACTACATATGTGAAGGGCAGTATATGTGGATGTTGGAGTATATAAGTGACTAAATGTGAGAGTAAGTGATTGTGAGAGTGGCTGTATGGATTAGTGTGTGCTTGAGTCAGTGATTTTATAAGAGAGTAAGTATGGCAGTGTGATTCAGTCTTGGGTGACTGACTAGGTGTGTGAGTATCTCTGTGGATGAGTGGCAGTATGTGAGTGTCTGTATGGGTGTATGAGCACATATAGCAGAGGCTGTATCGATGAGTGACTGCGAGTATGAGTGACTGTATCGGTGAGTGAGTGGATGTGTGTAGACCTATGAATCAGTGAGTGGGTATGTTCTAACTGGTATGGTGTGTCTATGGTTTCGAGAATGGTAGTCTGTATTTTAGAGTGGGTGTATGAAAGGTTTATTAGGGTGTGAGTAGGTACGTCAGATATTAAGTGGATGATGTCATCAGTGATGAAATTAAATGAAATAACAGCTGAATTTCTCTGGTTTTGTACGAGTGAAATGTCCAACTAACTATAACGTCCCTGAAACCTGTGTTTTTTTCAGTGAATTTCAAAGGTTTTTTAAATGCTAATTTCTAACTATAACGTCCCTGAAACCTGTGTTTTTTTCAGCGAATTTCTAAGGTTTTTAAATGCTAATTTCTAATTATAACGTCCCTGAAACCTATGGTTTTTTCAGTGAATTTCAAAGGTTTTTAAATGCTAATTTCTAAGTATAATGTCCCAAAAATACTTTTTCTTAGTTTTTTAATTCTTATAAAAATAATGTAATGTTTTCTCTTTTCTAAAATATAAATATACATTTTTTAAAAAGTGAATTTGCGTACCAGTCGTTTACCTGTCTCGGTGGGTGCGCAAATCCCAAAATTTTGCTGCCATATTGGTGAAGTCGTGTAGGATGCTCGTTTGGTATGCGACGGGTGCACGTATCTCGGCCCGCGTAACATCACATACGTATTTCCGGGGGTCGCGCCGGGTGCGTCGATCCATCGCAAATCTTTAAGTTTTAAAAGTATATGTATATAACTTTATTATATATATTATACCAAGACATTATTTAAGATAATTGTAAATATCATATATTTGTAACTGGAATAAAGATATATTATTGTCAAATATATTTTTCGGGAACCGTGCCGGGTGCGCGCTGGTTGCGCGAATCCCATGTGACTTCAAAAGAAACCATTTCATTGCTTAAGAATCTTTTGCTTCTAGAACTTGAAGGACCCCACTGTCCCCATCTGCCCCCCAGGGGGGGCAGAAAGACTGAACATTGCCAATTTTTGGGGGGGAGCAAAAGCCCTTGCCCAAGGGGCCGCTCCCCCCTCCCTGGTGCCTTAGTGGGTGGATCCCCAAGCAGGGATCCACTGGAGAGGGGCACCATTGGAAAGGGGAGATTCTCCCCTTTCCAATGATACCTCTCCCGTCTTTCTACGTGCTCAGGGGGCTGAGATAGCCCCCTGAGCACGTAGAAAGTGAAACTGAAATGAGCCTAAAGGCTCATTTTAGTTTCGTTTTCAGTGAAATGCAGTCAGCGCGACGTGCGTGCTGATCTTCATTTCATTGAAAAGGGGGCCTCGGGAGCTGGGAAGCTCTTCCCCAGCTCCCGAGGCTGTGAGGAGAAAGGAAATCCCTCTGCTGTCTGCAGCAGAGGGATTTCGTGCCCCTGGCCTCATGACGGAATGGTTCCGTCATGAGCACAAGGGCACGGATGCTCATGATGGAACCATTCCGTCATGAGCATCGAAGGGGTTAAGAATGTTAATTATAGATACCCAAAGGTGTATTGAACAATGAGTAGGTGTATGAGTGTGTGAATGGATGATTTAGTGGGTGGTGACTGACTGTTTAAGTGAGAGATTAAATGTGTTTTAGTGAATGCATGGGTGAATGACTAATCTGTGTGAATGTCTCTATCAGTCTCTCAGTTGGTGTGTAAGTGGCTGCATGGGTTGGTGAGTAGCTACAAGAGTGTCTATATGTGTTAATGATTGGTTGTCTGATTACCTGTATGGGTACCTGAGTGTCTGTGGGGGGACGGACTCCCTCCATGGATGTGTGAGTGGGTGATTCAGTGGGTGCATGAGTTCATGAGTGCATCTGCGAGGAGCTGTATGGGTGAGTGAGTGTGCATATGGCTCTGCTGGTGAGTGAATGGATGTCTCAGTGGTATATGTGTGAATAACTACATATGTGAAGGGCAGTATATGTGGATGTTGGAGTATATAAGTGACTAAATGTGAGAGTAAGTGATTGTGAGAGTGGCTGTATGGATTAGTGTGTGCTTGAGTCAGTGATTTTATAAGAGAGTAAGTATGGCAGTGTGATTCAGTCTTGGGTGACTGACTAGGTGTGTGAGTATCTCTGTGGATGAGTGGCAGTATGTGAGTGTCTGTATGGGTGTATGAGCACATATAGCAGAGGCTGTATCGATGAGTGACTGCGAGTATGAGTGACTGTATCGGTGAGTGAGTGGATGTGTGTAGACCTATGAATCAGTGAGTGGGTATGTTCTAACTGGTATGGTGTGTCTATGGTTTCGAGAATGGTAGTCTGTATTTTAGAGTGGGTGTATGAAAGGTTTATTAGGGTGTGAGTAGGTACGTCAGATATTAAGTGGATGATGTCATCAGTGATGAAATTAAATGAAATAACAGCTGAATTTCTCTGGTTTTGTACGAGTGAAATGTCCAACTAACTATAACGTCCCTGAAACCTGTGTTTTTTTCAGTGAATTTCAAAGGTTTTTAAATGCTAATTTCTAACTATAACGTCCCTGAAACCTGTGTTTTTTCAGCGAATTTCTAAGGTTTTTAAATGCTAATTTCTAATTATAACGTCCCTGAAACCTATGGTTTTTCAGTGAATTTCAAAGGTTTTTAAATGCTAATTTCTAAGTATAATGTCCCAAAAATACTTTTTCTTAGTTTTTTAATTCTTATAAAAATAATGTAATGTTTTCTCTTTTCTAAAATATAAATATACATTTTTTAAAAAGTGAATTTGCGTACCAGTCGTTTACCTGTCTCGGTGGGTGCGCAAATCCCAAAATTTTGCTGCCATATTGGTGAAGTCGTGTAGGATGCTCGTTTGGTATGCGACGGGTGCACGTATCTCGGCCCGCGTAACATCACATACGTATTTCCGGGGGTCGCGCCGGGTGCGTCGATCCATCGCAAATCTTTAAGTTTTAAAAGTATATGTATATAACTTTATTATATATATTATACCAAGACATTATTTAAGATAATTGTAAATATCATATATTTGTAACTGGAATAAAGATATATTATTGTCAAATATATTTTTCGGGAACCGTGCCGGGTGCGCGCTGGTTGCGCTGAATCCCATGTGACTTCAAAAGAAACCATTTCATTGCTTAAGAATCTTTTGCTTCTAGAACTTGAAGGACCCCACCCATTTCTTCTTATTCCTTCAAGAGCATCTTAGCAGACACACCTGTTGTCTTCTGCTCCTCTTGCTTGCCTTTTTTTGGTGTTTTTTTTAGAGAACTGAAAATGGCAGCTGGTGATGCACCTGTACAGCTTCCCCCTGAAGAGGAAGAAGACCTGGAGGAACCTGTAATGAAAAGATACAAAAGTGTCCTATGGGCATTTTTCTCTAGTCCACCAGGAGAGAAAAAAAGGTAAATGCCAGGAAAGTTACGTGCACTATTTGCCAGAATGTCCTCTCACGAGGTTCTGATAAAAAGTATTCCTGTGGGACGTCATCGATGTTGAAACATCTACAAACAATGCATCCTCGACATCTAGCTAAGGAACAACTTAGACGGGAACAGGAGAAGCAAGGAAGTGACAACAACGCTGCTGGATCTAGCACGTCAAGTGCTTCAACTTCATCTAGCACAGCCAACATCTTCCCTGACTTCGCTCGAGTGGAGCAGCATTGCATACAATGCAAAAAAACTCTCTGTTTTGGTAAGCAATCACTGGATGCTGTCCTGGTTGCTATTAGGAACCACCACTGTTAATTTTTTCTTTTTTTCTATGCAGTGAGTTTATAATTGCATAATTTTTTCAACATGTTCACTGTTGGTTCTGTTTATTTTTTTCTTTTTTTTAAAACAAAAACACCCAAAAAATTCAATAAAGGGTTAAAAAAAATAAACAAAAAAAGAAGGAAAAAAATGTTTTTTTTTAGAACCGCCTAATTGGTTAAAAATAGACAAACTTGTATATGTTCTATGAATGACTGCTATGGTAATGTCTGAGTCATTGTATGAGTGAATAAGTACTGTCTCAGTGAATTAATGAGTGCAGCAGTATTGCTTGAGTGATTGAATGAGTGATTTGAAAAAATGGATCAGTGCAATAAAAATGACGGTAAACATTACTTCATATTATTATGCTTATTACATTATTTCATCTTACCTTCTTTATTAAAATACATACCAAACTCAGTGAAACTATTTTACAGTGGTTTTGTTGTAAACTGAATTTAAAATCTTTTCAAGGTTTACTATTACTTTCTGTAATAAAAAGAAGGAAAACTGTTATTACATATAATATTATGGTTTTTAGAACACAACATAATTTTACAATTACATAATATATTCAGTTTCCTTTTTGCTGTTTTCAGATTCTAGTGAATTTCACCATACACAGTGATTTCAATGTAGATCATCATATAACAGCGGGGAAAAAATACAATCATTGAGATTGTAAAAAACACAAATCTGTGTCGAAAATATTTACAACAAATTCAACTATCTGCAGTTTCTAAAATACATTCTTCAACTATATTAATTTATTTATTTCTCTTAAGTACATTTTCTAAAATATACACTCTCATTTACATCGCGTATAATATAAAGATCAAATATGCAAACTAGTTCCTTCAAACACAATTTTGCAAATGCAATAAGAAATACCACAAACAATAATCCAAACAGTAATTGTTCACATCTTCCCAATAGGCCGAATAATGTTTCCAAATCCATTTGCATTGAAAATATCCAAAATAAACTTGTTAATTCGTGTTCACATCTTCCCAATAGGCCGAATGATGTTTTCAAAATGTTGGCATCAAAAATATCAGATATGAATTTGGTAATTCGTAAGGCAACCTACATTTGAATTCCAAATGGGCATCATTGCAATGTGTCCATCCTTTATTGCACTTTAAATACACAGTATAGTGTCCAGATGTTGTAGTAGGTCCATCATGGAAAATAATAGCCACTGCTTTAAAAGTTCTTCCTGAAATTGACACGTGACTTGCCACAAAATTCTTAATTTTAGTTTCCAATTTTCTTCCATTTGCTCTACAACGTTGCAACATTAATATGACATATTTTCCAAATCTTTCTATATACAATGTTGACAACATTTCTGATTTACAATGAGAGCATTTCATATCTTGATTAGCTCTTTTTACTAATTTATTAAAAGACACTGATTTACAATCTGGTATTGTCAAATATATGAATCGTTCATTAAAAGACACTGATTTACAATCTGGTATTGTCAAATATATGAATCGTTCAGTGTCTATTTCAGTGGTAGAAGAAAATGAACAGTCTTCACATTTATGATCCCATCTGTAACTTAGTCCAAACAAATTTTCAATTTCTATTCCTTCATCTTCAAATACTGAAAGTATAAACGTAAGACATTCTTGTGCATCTTGTTGTATATTTAGTGTAAATTGCAAAGAACCAGTACATATATCCAAAAGATGCTGAATGCCAGAAGCAGTATGGATTTTACTTCTATCAGTTACCAATTTTTGAAAAATATAATGTAATAAAGAACAAAATCTTTTTTCTCGATTTTCCATAATTTCATGATGAAGATCTTCTAGGTAAAAGACAACATTCACAATTACATTAGCATAGCAGTTGAAACCTGAACTATTTTCTAACTTGTATCCTACAATATCATCAACAGTGTCCATTTTCTTTTTCTTTGCAGCTTCATCATTTTCTTGAATTGTTTTCTTTATTTGAATCTCACTAGAATGTTTCTCATATTTCCATTTTGGAAATACTACACATTTCTCATATATGGGATATTCACCTAAGTTAGGAGCATACAGTCTTCTTAACCGATTATACTCTCTTACACAATTTGCATCAGCACTAACCTTTTTCTCATCAAAATCAATCAAATACAAACCAGATAATGTTCTTACTCGAGACAATGTAACGTATGCCATGCCCTCTTTAAACAGTGTACTTCCAATATTTACCAAAGCACTGTCTACCCTTAAACCTTGAGATTTATGAATGGTCACTGCATATGCTAAAGAAAGAGGAAACTGTTTTCTACGAACATACAAGTCTTTTACAAGCAAAAAACGAACAGCGCAACGTCCAATCTGTTTTACCTCTTCAATCTGATCAAATTTAATCTTCAAAAATTCAATTCCATCTCTCTTCTGATAATTAAGCCTGGGCGTAGTTCGCGAAGTAGCGCTACGCGAAGCTACGCAAAGTGCAGTTCGCACTACGCGAGCTATGCGTAGCACTACGCGAACTGCGTAGTGCACTGTTCGCAATGATTGCACAGTGCCGGATGCTTGTCCGCACTGTGCAATCATTGAAAACAGCATCTTGCACAGTGCGAGCTGTCTTTTACTGCCGCTCGAGTAGATTTTTACTCGAGCAGCAGCTTTCTCAACGCAGACTGGTAGTTTCTCATCGCGGCGGTTGCGAGCATACGCGACCACTCGCAATGAGAAACCTGACCTCCCGCGTTGAGAATCTCGCCGGGAGGTTTATTTTCCACGCTCGCGATCGGCAACTTGATGTTGCTGATCGCGAACGAGGAAAAAGTCTCGCCGGGATGTCATTTTGCTTGCTCGCGGTCGCCAACTTGACGTTGAGGACCGCGAGCAAGCAAAAAATGACCGCTGCACTACGCTACACTACGCTACGCATGTTTGCACTGTGCTACGTGCAATTCGCGTTGTGCGAAGTAGCGCAAACTTCGCAAACTACGCGAGCGTAGCGTAGTGCTTTGCCCAGGTTTACTGATAATTAACAAAATCAACAACTTTTCCCATTGCTCCATTTACTAAACCTTTTTCTATATCCAAATTACGCCGTAATATTACCCAACAGTTTACACATACATATAACGTCTTTTCTAAACCAGCAGTCTTAGATACAGACTTATCCAAAGAATCCAATTTTGACTGTAATTTCTCTGAGAGAAGAATAGTAACTCCTTTGTGTTCCATGTTATCAATGGCTTCCATTTTCACTATTGGTTGTCTGTCCAGTTTCAAAAGTTCTTGATTGAATGTAGAACACTCTTGCAGTGTTGGCATTAGGCAAACTATAGAGTTCTTTTCTCCAATTTTTTTGTACATTATTTCAGGTGCAATATTTTCATTTGGAAACAAGTTTGTTAGTAGCCGACTTTCTTAAAGCTTCTTTACCATGTTTTGTCAAAACACCAATTCTAATATCTAGAAGAATATTTCCATAATGTTCATCACTTACTTAACGCTTATTCTTAATAAGTTCTTTATATTCAAAAAGAGACCAAATGTTCACATTTCCAATACTTCCCAAAGATTTCCTAGTGTCTTCATGGACAAGTGTTTTAAAAACTGGTTGTCCTTTCACAGGTGTAAGTTGTAGTAGATCGCTGAATACAATTACATGTTTTCTTCCAAATAAAACATCATAATCTGTTTTTAAAATCTGTTGCATTCTTAAATGTACAAAGGCAAGCATTAAGTTTGAGACCATGCTCACCTCATCAATAATCAGAAGTTTCATTTTCTTTAGTACTCTTGAGACTTCATAACAAGCTTCTCCAGATAGCTTGTAGTATTCCAACTTATTTTCATGTTCAACTGGTAGCATGAGTAATTGATGTAATGTAATCCCTTTAATATTGTGTGCAGCTAACCCAGTTGGAGCGGTTACAACACAAGATAAATGTGATTCAGTTGTTTTCTGTAGATAACTGGTCAAAACTTTAATTAAGAAACTTTTTCCTGTTCTAGCTTGACCACTGATATACATTCGAATAGGTTTAAATGATGTGCATTGACATTCTTTTTTTCATGCAGTAAACCATGCTGTATCTGTTGTGTCACTTGCTGATATATTTCTATTTGTTCAATATTTAGTTGCTCTTCCAAGTTTCCTAACACACTAATGTCCTGTTGTGTTTGTTGCATTGCCGTTTCTACTTCATTCATGGCTGTTGCTGCCTCATTTTCAAGAATTGGTTGTCCTAATGGATCTTGACTTAGTGGAGCAGAACTTTGACTATCTTGAGAACTGTCTCTAGCTATTTCAGCTGCAATATAAGTTTCTTGTTCAATCTCTTCATTTAACATTTGTAAATAATTTGGAAAAATTGTGCATTGAATGCTATCTTTACATGCATTAAAAGAATCTTCATAGCAGTCAAAATCTCCAAGTAATTCCATTTCACAACGCCAAGGCTTGAAAAGTTGCAGAAGTGCTAAATAGAAAAATTGCCTTTTGTCTGGAGATTCGCAACAGAGTTTCCTGTGGTTAATAAGATTTCCTTTGGCATGTTTTACCAAACATCCTTCACATCCAATTACTGCATATTTTTCTTCATTTATATTTTCTGTAACATTTCTCTTAAAGCTGTAATGTTGCAGTACTTCATAGAGACATATGTTTTCCAGATGTGGACTTCGTTTAGGATAGTACGTATCCAACATATTCGTTTTAACAATATCTGTTTCTGGTTCATTCAATGCTAAGGGGCCGATTACGATGGCGGAAGGACCACCACCCCTGCGGTGGCAACCGCCGGCCCTGCGGTGGCGGTCCTTCCCACATCAGACCGCGGTGGACGCAAAGACCGTCCGCCACGGAACCGCCACAGGCATTCGTTACGATTGCCTGGCGGAGCGGTCAGCATCAGTAAAATGATGGCGGTGCCTAGCAGGCACCGTCCTAAGAAAACAGACCTCTGAACTGACCTATATTCCTTTTCATGCGGCCAATGTTGGCTCAAAGCTGACCCTTCCCCAAAATCATGTCATGTAACACAGTTGGTCACAAAAATATATTATTTTATTTTGTTTTTCGTTATGCAAAATTATTTTGTACTTTTTTATATAATAAAATTGTTCTATCATTCCACAGTTTAAAAAAGAGACAAATACAAAATTTTACATACATGTCCACAACCGTTAGATGCAGCAGATAATTGCCTAGAAAAGTGTATAATTACAAGAGTTCAAATGTGCTATAGTCACATATCATTCCATCTCTTGAGTTATCAGTTATCAATCAGATTATTGCGTATTGTTCTTTATACACAGACTAGGTAATGTACAAAACATTTATTGAATCAACATAGGATAACTAAAGAGTACACATCAATACATACATGAATAGAATAAATAACCCCACAATCACCATCCACAAAACTCACTCACTAATCACACTTACGCATTCACACCTTCACTCATACTAGAACGAGATTCAAACAACAAGGGAGGTCCCAAAATGATCTAATAGTAGTAGACTCTATATCTGTTGATTTAAGATTTATATATTTCCAATAGTCCAGATATAAGTTTAGTATGTGAGACGGGAAAAAGGCCTTAGATATGATACATATCCAAAATGTATGTTCTAAAAAAAACAGTTTGTGCATTGATTTATACACTGAATATCTTACCCTTAGCAGGACCATAAGTTGGGCTTCCTTCAAAGAGAGGTACTATGGCGAATGTGTTTCTACGATATCTGCCATGTATTTTTTTTTAATAAACCTATGTTGCTTAACAGCAAAAAAAAGAAAAGAGAGAAATTATATGTATGTGTCAGCCTTGTACGCCGAAGACGCTCAAACATATTTTTATAACCTCCAGAGCCTTTAATGGGGCAACTTTTTATTCTGGCGTCTATCTCAGGCATAAGGAAAGAATTGCTATTTGTCTTTCTAATAGATAGTTCCATTATTTCTCACAAAAGAATGGTCAGACTTATATCTGTGCCGTATGTACCACAGCTTATGCATATATAAGGGGGCACGGCAATGCTCCTTATCAGAGCACTCTCTGCATATATCTTATGGAAAATCGCTGCGAGGATATCGGATTCGAAGAATCCCTTACTTTACTTCATAAACAATGAAGACATGTGAGACTATAGTGCTGAAAGCGTACCACGCTACGGTGCAGTTTCCGAAAAGGTATGTATATTAACTATATTAAGAATCTCCCACTTACAAAGTTCTCTGAGAATCCCAATGACAGTGACACAGTTGAACCAAACACCCATGGGTGCTTTTCCTTTCTTACCTAGTCATCGTACAAACGTGTCTCAAAGGAGCTCCCACTTGTCCCACGCCATCGCGTTCGGCAGTACTCGGTTGCTAAAATCCTATTCCTTTTTAGTGGCGCCAAAAACGCGGCACATTAGATCTACTCGCGTGGAATTGATGATGTCATCGATCATGTGACCGGTGTAGCAGGCATGTTCGTTCTATTTCATCGCCGCCATTTTGTAATGGAACTATCTATTAGAAAGACAAATAACAATTCTTTCCTTATGCCTGAGATAGACGCCAGAATAAAACGTTGCCCCATTGAAGGCTCTGGAGGTTATCAAAATATCTTTGAGCGTCTTCAGAGTATAAGGCTGACACATACATATAATTTCTCTCTTTTCTTTTTTTGCTGTTAAGCAACATAGGTTTATTAAAAAAACACATGGCAGATATCGTAGAAACACATTCGCCATAGTACCTCTCTTTGAAGGAAGCCCGACTTATGGTCCTGCTAAGGGTAAGATATTCACTGTATAAATCAATGCACAAACAGTTTTTTTAGAACATACATTTTGGATATCTACGGCCTTTTTCCTGTCTCACAGACTAAACTTATATCTGGACTATTGGAAATATATAAATCTTGGTCCGAAGTGACTCTGTTGCTAATAACAAGAATTCCTAGCTCTGTGGAATAAGATTGGAGTAGTTGCTGGTAACAGGTACCTTAAGCTAAACAACTATGCATGCTCCTGTGAGCTGTATATATGTAAAAAATCTTCTCTGCTTTCTTTCAAACTGATTGCACATATTGTGCTCTAGCCACACGGTGAAGTGAGCTTTCTCTTCCCTTTTTAATTTCCTTTTTAATTTCCTTTTTTTAACTTTCTTCATATTTTTTAGTCTGAGTCTTTTCGACTTATTGCACAGTGGTTCTTTCCTGATCACCTGGTCTGTTTGCATGACACACGATGGTTTGATAAGGTGTATTATGCCTATTCGTCACAGACATTCGTTGCATGAGACACGTTAGTATGTGAGTATCTGGCTCAGAATTTGGCTGGAAATAATGGCAGCCAAGTAATCTCTTTTAAAAGATTTACCCTCCCCAAGCATTCCCTGATTATTGTAATTATTTCACAGACAACCCCCAGTCACCTTAGTTGAGATTCCTCTTTATTGTTTTTGGTCCTGAGGAAGGTGGTGTAACTGTAGATCCACCGAAACGCGCGTTGACCAACACTTCATATCTCGAGAGCTCCCATAGAGACAGACACACCATAGACATCTGATGGGTGTGATTCACATCAATCAACAATTATAGTCTGCTACTATTAGATCATTTTGGGACCTCCCTTGCTGTTTGAATCTCTTTCTAGTATGAGTGAAGGTGCGAATGAGTAAGTGTGATTAGTGAGTGAGTTTTGTGGATGGTGATTGTGGGGTTATTTATTCTATTCATGTATGTATTGATGTGTACTCTTTAGTTATCCTATGTTGATTCAATAAATGTTTTGTACATTACCTAGTCTGTGTATAAAGAACAATACGCAATAATCTGATTGATAACTGATAACTCAAGAGATGGAATGATATGTGACTATCGCACATTTGAACTCTTGTAGTTATACACTTTTCTAGGCAATTATCTGCTGCATCTAACGGTTGTGTACATGTATGTAAAATTTTGTATTTGTCTCTTTTTTAAACTGTGGAATTATAGAACAATTTTATTATATAAAAAAGTACAAAACAATTTTGCATAACGAAAAACAAAATAAAATAATATATTTTTGTGACCAACCGTGTTACATGACATGATTTTGGGGAAGGGTCAGCTTTGAGCCAACATTGGCCGCACGAAAAGGAATATAGGTCAGTTCAGAGGTCTGTTTTCTTAGTTTTTTGTTTACCCCTCCTCTTAGACCTTAAATATTTAGGGGGTACCTTTTTTTCTTTGTTGATTAGCAGGCACCGTCCACCAGATTACGATGCGGTCTCCAGCCAGCCTTTCCACGGCGGTTCAACTGCCATTGAAAGGCTGGTGGAGATTGGTTTTGGGGGCCCGTTGAGGGCCCCCAATGTGTTAGGGGGGGTGTGGGTGCACTGAGAGGTACCCATGGTACCCCCCTACATTTCACTGCACCAAGTGGCAGGCACCATGTGGTGCCTGCCCCGTAGTGCAGTGAAATGCACAACATGTCTTTTTAACATTGCGGCGGTGCTGCTGTCAGCAGCACCCGTCGCAATGTTAAAAGTGCGGAATCCGACCGCCATGGTGGCGGTCCCATCCTAATCCGGTGTGCGGGACCGCCACATGCATGGCGGACAGTCCCGGTTTACACCACCATGGCGGACGGACTGGGTCCGTCCGCCATCGTAATCGGCCCCTGAGTATTCAATTTCTTGTACAGATTTCAATACTCGATTTCATGTTGCAGCAAGACCTAGACTTACCCAAATGATTCCTCTTGACTTTGAATATAAACTTGCAGAGGTCAACTGATCCGAACATTCGTACGATCCAATCTCTCGATGGGAAAGCATCTTCAAACTACAGCTGTACAATTTGTTAATAAGAGTCTTCTCTTGTGAAATTTCTTCCCACACTTCTTTCAACTCCGTCTTTTCATATTTGGCTATATATGACGTAACATAGCGAGCAACAGCAATCGAATTATCTGCAACATACTGGATATCCATATTTGCATTCCACATCATCAAAATCACTGGATTCTAGTCATTAATATACTTTGAATCTTCAGTTTTTTTCGAGTTATAGTATGCCTTACTGCTGACATGAAACTGTTGACCCTTCCTTTTGAAATTACTGGATGTGGGAATCCAAAACGACATTTTGTATAAAATTTTCCCTTTGACTTGTATTTCCGTCGACAATATTTCCCACATCGATGACTTTGAAACTGTAAAACTTGCTGTCCCAAGCTGTTTTTTCCTCCTTCTTTTGGTATGGCACAGGTAACATATTTTTCAATGAAAGACAAAACACTTTCATCAGTATCAGTTCCAGATTTTGGTGCATTCTTGATCCATAACAGCATTTGAATATGAGGTGCACCTCTGGCTTGGTACTCCTTTCTCCAAAAGAAATCAATAACTTCTCCAAGAGGTGGATTATTTTTATTGCAGATAAAAGACATCATAGCTTGAAACCTATGATTAAAATATCTGCACACATTTACAGTATCCAAGGAACACAGTTCTCCAGCTGTCTTCAATTCAATGTTTTTACATTTGCATTTGCTTGTCGTAGAAATTCAAGTAAATCGTCCCATGCGTACTCAGCACAGCTAAGCGTAACAAACCATGTAGGGGGTTCCTAAGTTCCTTAACATACATTTAAGTTCTCTGTGATGACGATACCAATACTCATTAGTACCACGTTGACACGCCATCAAATTAATTAACTGAGATTCCAAATGATCGGCTCTTTGTTGAACTTTGTCAAAAAATTCCTTTGCAGAAACATGTGTAAGATGAACTCCTGTTTTTAATATGTGGTTCACTGCATATGAAAGTCCAGACAAGTCACTTTCAAACAGAAGATGAAATAAATATGGAACACACTGACGAAATCTTGGATCTTCTGAGTACAATCTTGTTGTACGATATTCTGAAGCTGGAATCTGCACAGGTCGTTCATCATATCGACCACCTTTTCCAGTGGGGAAGAGCTGTGGAAAACAACGCGCTTCCAAACTTTTTTCCCATGCACTCATGGGAGTTTCCTTCGCTTTCTTCATTTGGAATAATTCAATAGTGTTTCCTATCACTTCTTTTGAATGTAAAGGATGTATACTATAGTGTTCATAAGTTTCTTCACTCCTGGAGTTGTCCACTTTTTCTATTTGGCCAGTTGGAATTTCTCTATCATCTTCTAAAGATATTTCTTGTTCTTCCACATATACATTTTTATAATAAATATTGTTTTGTATAAGATATAATGTAGCCTTTTGAAGTTTGCAGACATCTATTAACTCTTGCCATATTTTCCGACTCTTTGTTGGTACACCATTAATTAGAATAACTACAGGTTCACTTTCCTCTCTCTCTACACCAACAGTTTCAATATTTTTCTTAAAATGTAAAGGTAAATACAAAACTCTTCCTTTTAAACCTCTTTGTAAATCTGTTGGAGGCAGCTTACCTGTTTTAGGCTCCATACGAACTATAGCCTGAAACGGGTGCACAGATTGAATAAGAATTCGTATTTAAATCTACCAGTTCCGGAGGAATAGCTACCAACTCTAGGTTATTATGTACAGCTCTAACTGGTATTTTGTTCTCGTCTAATTTGTTGTAACAATATTTACAAATCCGTTGATCACTACCCAACTCAAAACGACCTTCCACCAACAAATAAGCACCAAATTGCTCCCACTTATCATTGTTTTCCTTTTCACTTTTTAAATATATATGAACATTCCTAGTTTGAGTTCTATAGTGAGTGCGTCGACAACAAATACAAATATAGTTTGGTTTTTCACAAGAAACTACCTTAAACTTTGTAAATTCTTCTGCAAACTTCTCAGTAGTACTATCTTCCACCTCTTCTTCAACACCTACACTTATCAAACTCTCACTTTCTGTGCACTCCTCTTGAGGACCAAAGAAACGAAACTGTATATCATCAGAAACTTTTTACATCCAATACTGAACCATGCAAAAGAGCTGTGTTTATTTCACTTAAAGATAATGCAAGACTTTTTACATAGTACAATCTTCTTACTAACTTCCGCATTTCTGAATGATGTACTGCTAACATTCTTAAATGGTGAAAAATACTTTGACACACTTTTCTAGAAAGACAAGCCAAAGAATGACCCTGCAAGTCAATATATTTTCTCACTTTACAAGGATCTAGTCCTTGAAATATCTTAATCTTCTGTTTAACACTTTTATTACCATAATCTCGTAAGAAATTTCGTAATATATCAATAGATTCCTGTCGTATACTACAAATACTACTGCAATCTCACTTATACACTGGAGCTTGTGTACGTCTCCCTTGAACTTCTTCAGCTATTACTTCTTCCATATTTCTAGGAACCATCTTTTCTTTTTCAATTGGACAACCGTTTTTAACCTCATAACAACGACCTCTCGTATCAACTGCATGAACTAATGTATTTTGTTGAAAATAGCTTTCTTCATTAAAAAAGGTTCAGTACTAGAAGTGTGCTTCCATTCACCTGAATTTTTTTGCAGAAGTTAGTTCTATTAACCTGTCTTTTCTTTTACTTTTCTCCTTCAAAAAGTGCATTGTTTTAGTCAATGTTTTTATTCTCTTCAATACTAATATAAACAATTTTCTTTTCAATTCAAAATCCTTTTCGACTACACTTTCAATCTGTTCTTTCTACTTGTAAAATGCAGAACTTCTTTTATATTTTTGCAACCTTTCAATAAATTTTGTAGTACTCTACTTTTATATATTCTCTTACTAGTGTCTTTATATTCTTTCATCCTTTTTTCAACATGGATTGTTTTCCTATAACCTTATTTTGCATAAATTCGTCCTTTTTTCGTTTGCTTCTGATTGCTTGTAGTACTTATCTTTCTCTTTTCCCCATTTTGAAAATCGATTACATTTTTTAAAACACTTTTAACAAATTCTTTCGTTCACTTACCAGAAGACTATTTCTTCAACGTCACATGTGGTACTTCATCTAATTTCAGCTTTTCTCTCTCCTTTAAATAGTTCTATTTTCTTTGTTGTCTTTTCTTTTCAACTTTTCTTGCCATATTGAATATTTCTTAATAATTATGGAGAATATCTAAAAAGAGTAAAGTTTATTATCTTTCTAAAAATGATTTAATATTATTAAAATAATTATATACAAATATTATCATCTTTAAATAAAAAAATACATTGAGTAGTGGCTACATGAATAGATGAGTGCAACAGTAGAACCTGGGTGATTCTACAACTGCAAGGGTAGTACATAGCAACTGATTGGGTGATTGCATCACTGAAGGGGTAATATCTGGGGGATTACTGGAATACATAGCAAATGAGTGGGTGATATTATAACTGCATGAGTACTGCTTGGGTGATTGCAAGAGTACTGACGGAATGCCTGAGTGATTGGAGGAGTGGAAAGGTAGTGCCTGGGTGATTTTATAAGTATATGTGTACTGGCTGAGTGAGTACAAGGGTAGTGAGTACGTAATTAAAAGAGTACAGGGTAGTGCCTGAGAGACTATATAAGTTCATGAGTAGTGGCTGGGTGATTGAAAGAGTGCATGGGTAATACCTGGGTGATTGCATGGGTGCATAGGTAGTGCCTGGGTGATTTTATGACTGCAGGGGTAATGCCTGGGTGATTGGAACAGTGCATATGTAGTGACTGGATCATTGGAAAACTGCATAGGTAATACTTGAGTGTTGCTATAACTGCATGAGTGTTGGGCCTAGCCAAATATAAAGCAGCATACTATTACATGACTCAACCATAAGAATCTCCATATTGTTAAAAGCATGCATACATATGTCTCTACCTTTTCAAATCATCATCATTTCTAAAAGAAATATATATACAATATTTCTGGAATATAGTCAAACCTACAAACTGAGACATGTAATAGATCTGCTTGAGTGATTGCATAACTCCATGCGTAGTGCTTGGGTAATTGTATGACTCCAAAAGTAGTCGCAGGGTAACTGCAGGAGAAGATGTATAGTGACTGCCTAATTCATGAGTGCACACATAGAGGTTGAGTGCATGGTTAAGTGTATAAATAGCACCTGAAGGCATAGATGAGTCACTGAGTAGTGCCTAGCTGAATAGATGAGTGCAACAGTAGCGCCTGAGTGATTCTATGACTGCAAGGGTAATACCTGGTTTATTAAATGAGTGCATA
This sequence comes from Calotriton arnoldi, assembly GCA_963921515.1. Lineage (NCBI taxonomy): Eukaryota > Metazoa > Chordata > Amphibia > Caudata > Salamandridae > Calotriton > Calotriton arnoldi. The sequence continues at coordinate 59,721 of CAWUFW010009109.1, forward strand.
GGTACAGCCTGCATGATTGCATGGGAGCAGGGGTAGTACATAACTAGTGCCTGCATGATTCCATGACTACAGGGGTAATATCTGGAGAATTTATGGAGTACAGAGGAAGTGTGTGGATGATTTTATAAGTCCATGAGTACTACCTGGGTGATTACAGAAGTACTAAGATTCTGTCTGAGTGATTACAGGAGTGCAAAGGTAGTGCCTGAGTGATTTTATAAGTGTATGAGTACTGGCTGAGTGATTACATAAGTACAAGAGTAGTGCGTGCGTGATTGAAAGAGTGAAAGAATAGTGCCTGGGTGATTGAAGCACTGTATACCCAATACATTGGTGATTGCATGAGTACAGGGGTAATATCTGGGGAATTAGAGGACTACATAGGTAAAACCTGGGTGATTGCATGACTACAGGGGTAATATCTCGGGATTTACATGACTACATAGAAAGTAACTGGGTGATTTTATAAGTGCATAGGTACTTCTTGGGTGATTGCAGCACTACTGAGGTAGTGCCTGAGTGAATAAAGGAGTGCAAAGGTAGTGCCTGGGTGATTATATAACAACATGACTACTGGCTGAGTGATTACATAAGTACAAGTGTACTGCCTCTGTGATAGAAGGAATGCAACATTAGTGCCTGAGTGATTATATAAGGACATGAGTAGTGGCTACATGATTCAAAGAGTGCATTGGGAATACCTTAGTGATTGCATGAGTGTATAGGTAGTGCCTGAATGTTTGCATGAGTGCAAGAGTAATGCCTGAGTGAATACAGCAGTGCATATGTAGTGACTGGATCATTCGAAGACTTCATGGGTAGTACTTGGGTGTTTTTATAACTGCGTGAGTGTTGAGCCTTGCCAAATATAAAGCAGCACACTATTATATGACTCAACCATAAGTCTCTGCATATTGTTAAAAGCTTGCATACATATGTCTCTACGTTTTAAAATCATCAACATATATAAAAGAAATATATATACAATATATCTGGAATATAGGGAAAACCTAGAAACTGAGACATGTAATAGATCTGCTTGAGTGAATGCATAACTCCATGGGTAGTGCTTGGGTGATTTTATAATTCAAAAGGTAGTTGCTGGGTAATTGCAGGAGTGCACTCATAAACATTGAGTGCATGGATAAGTATATGAATAGCACCTAAAGGTATATATGACTCATTGAGTAGTACCTGGGTTATTACATGAGTGCATAGGTACACCCTGCATGATTGCATGACTGCAGGGGTAGTACATAACTAGTGCCTGGGTGATTGCATGACTGCAGAAGAAATATCTGCGGGATTACTGGAGTACATTGGAAGTGAGTGGGTGATTTTATAAGTCCATGAGTACTGCCTGGGTGATTATAGAAGTACTAAGGTAGTGCCTGAGTGATGACAGAAGTGCAAAGGTAGTGCCTGAGTGATTTTATAAGTGCATGAGTACTGGTAGAGGGATTACATAAGTACAAGAGTAGTGCGTGCATGATTGAAAGTGTGCAATGATAGTGCCTGGGTGATTGAAGCACTGTATAGCTAATGCATTGGTGATTGCATGAGTACAGAGGTAACATCTGGAGAATTAAAAGAGTACATATGTAAAACCTGGGTGATTGCATTACTACAGGGGTAATATCTGGGGATTTACATGACTACATAGAAAGTCACTGGGTGATTTTATAAGTGCATGGGTACTTCTTGGGTGATTGCAGCACTACTGAGGTAGTGCCTGAGTGAATAAAGGAGTGCAAAGGTAGTGCCTGGGTGATTATATGACAGCATGACCACTGGCTGAGTGATTACATAAGTACAAGTGTAGTGCCTCCGTGATAGAAGGAATGCAATGTTAGTGCCTGAGTGGTTATATAAGTACATGAGTAGTGGCTACATGATTGAAAGAGTGCATGGGTAATACCTTGGTGATTGCATGAGTGTATAGGTAGTGCCTGTATGTTTTCATGAGTGCAGGAGTAATGCCTGAGTGATTACAGCAGTGCATATGTAGTGACTAGATCATTGGAAGACTGCATGGGTAGTACCTGGCTGTTTTTATAACTGCATGAGTGTTGGGCCTAGCCAAATATAAAGCAGCAGACTATTACATGACTCAACCATAAGTCTCTGCATATTGTTAAAAGCTTGCATACATATGTCTCTACATTTTCAAATCATCATCATATATAAAATAATATATATATACAATATTTCTGGAATATAGTGAAACCTAGAAACTGAGACATATAATAGATCTGCTTGAGTGATTGCATTAGTCCATGCATAGTGCTTGGGTGATTGTATGACTCCAAAGGTAGTCGCTGGGTAATTGCAGGAAAAGATGGATAGTGACTGGCTAATTCCATGAGTGCACACATAAAGGTTGAGTGCATGGATAAGTGTATAAATAGCACCTGAAGGCATAGTTGAGTCACTGAGTAGTACCTACGTGAATTGATGAGTGCAACAGTAGCGCCTGGGTGATTCTATGCCTGCAAAGGTAATACCGGGTTTATTAAATGAGTGCATAGGTACAGCCTGCATGATTGCATGACTGCCACGCATCCGCAGAACCACCGCCGGAGGAAGATCCTTCTCCTACCTGGCAGCCAAGACCTGGAACTCCCTCCCCACTCACCTTCGGCGAACCCAGGACCATCTCTCCTTCAGGAAGCAGCTCAAGACCTGGCTGTTCGAGCAGTAACTTACCCCCTCCCCCAGCGCCTTGAGACCCTCCCGGGTGAGTAGCGCGCTCTATAAATGCCGTGATTGATTGATTGATTGATTGGGGTGGTACATAACTAGTGCCTGCATGATTCCCTGACTAAAGGGGTGATATCTGGGAAATCTATGGAGTACAGAGGAAGTGAGTGGGTGATTTAATAAGTCCTGGGGGGATATTCACAAGAACGTGCGCTAAACATCTCCAAAAAATGTTAACGTAACTTTACACATCGCAGTCTTTCGTGGGAAAATAACCCCGTGTTAACGTGGAATTCACAACACGGTGGTACCATGCGATAGTCTCCCGAAAACGCGGACAATGTCCGCGATACAACAACTGCGACGGTGATAAAAACAGAAACCCCAAAGCAAAAAAACATGCAATGGGCCAAACCGCGATGAGGAAATCAGCGATAAGCAGAGCCAAGCCTGCAAAACACACACGGCAGGCGGGAAAATCACTACAAAAGTATAAAAAACACACAAACACAAAATGACCAACACCGAAGCACCATGGAGGCAGCCGGAGCAGGCGCAGAGGATGAGCGGAACCCCACAAGCACCCCGGACGACCAGCCTGGGACCTCGGGGACAGGGAAGGGCAAGGACAAGAAGAAGAAGAAGAGGAAGACGAAGTTCAGTCCGCAGGAGAATAGGATCCTGGTCACGGAGGTGATGGAACACCATCAAGAACTGTTCGTCACCTCCAACGTGTCATTGGGCACCAAAAATGGAATATGGCGGTCCATTGTGGACAAGGTGAATGCCGTTGGAGAGCACAAGAGGTCAATGGACGAGGTCAAGAGGCGATGGATTGACATCAAGTACAAAACCAAGGAGAAACTCGCAGGCAACCAGAAGGCAGCAATGCAGAGTGGAGGTGGGAGCCCAGCGCCACAGCTGGAGCTGGATGACATGGAGGAGCTGGTGTCGACAGTCATCAGTTTGGAGACTGTGGAAGGAGTCGGGGGACCAGACACTGCTCGACACGACACGACACAACAGCAACAGGATGAGTAACCACCAGGTACTGGGTGGACGGGGGGAGATGGCCAAAATGGCACACATGCACAATAAAGCAGAGCACAGTGCACACCCACAATGATCCTGGATCATGGCCCTGATCCACAGACTGACACAATGTACATTGCCCTGCTGCCTGAATGTGAACATGTACCATGCGGCTACATACATGTGGACCCATTGTAATACAATATCTCCCCTTCACATTGCAGGGGCACCGTCAACACCTCCTGCAGAGCAGTCCCAGCCACTCTTCACTGATGACGAGGAGGACACCACCAGCATCGACACCCAAGCCCTCCAAGACATCATTGAACTCATCCGCCAATCACCTCCAGGGCCAGGGCAGCCCAGCTGCATCGAGGAGACCCCACCCACTCCACAAACCACCCAGCAGGAGGCACCCACAACCCCGGCTGTCTCCCAAGACCCCCCCAAACAACATATGGCCTTCCAACGCCGTGTGTTGGAGGGCCAGAGGGAGATGGCTGAGCGGGTGGGGTTCGACCTCATGGCTACCAAACTTGACGCCATCCATGGGTGTCTAAGTCCCATCAGGGACCACCTCCAGTCCCTAACAGACACCCACAGGCCGCTCCATGGTCTCCAACTGGCCCTGGCTGACATCGCTGGAGTCATGACTCGGAGACAAGAACACCTGTCCGCTCAGAGTTGCTCCAGCGATCTCAGCCGTGAGCTGGCACACATGCGGAGGCTCATGGAGGACATGGTGCAGATGGAGGCGGAAAGGATGGCAGTCACCGCTGCACATCAGCAAAATGTAGCTGGGATCTACCATGCCCTGCATATCCTCATCATGGCATTGCTGCCACAAGGCGTGGCGCAGATGACTGCTGCTTCTCCTACACCATCCACATCTCCATCCCCTGGTGTGTCAGTGCCTCACAGTGCAGCAGGCATTTCCACTCCGGCACCTAATGTGTCACTGCCACACAGTGCGGCCGACAATCCACCTCCGGCCCCTGATGTGTCAGTGGCACACAGTGCCGCAGCCGGAACTGCACCACCCACAGGTGGGGCAGAGCACACATCCGAGGATGAGGACGTGGACGGGATTGAGATCAGAAGGAGGCACTAGCATTCATGTCCGCCACCTGGCCTGTTGCTGCTTGGTGCCGCACATGGCCCCATGACCTTCCACTGACCCCCGATACACTCTGCTGCACTCACCTTGGACCACGATATGGACTGCCATATCCTGTTTGGTGACCAATGACACGGCGACCAGACTGCAGACTGTACCCTTCCGCTTCCGCTGTACTTGTCATTCCCCGATGGACTCTGGCTGGCCCTCCACGGGCCCATATTGTGAAGTGGGGTTGGCATGGCCCTGTACTGCTCCAGCTGCAAAACTCCACTGGATGTGCATTAAACATTCAGAAACGCACTGCTGTGTCATGTCTTTCATCATTCATGTATGAATGTGTGGATGAATATAGGGTCAATGATTCCCCCTAATGTCAATGATGCTCATCTATGGGATTCCAGTCACAGTGTGCTATGTTGCTGATTGCGTTCTGGGTGCGTAGACACTACAACAGGGACACACGCATTAGTCACTTCCTTGTCCGGACATGGACTGAACCATGCCCAGAGCCCCCGAGTCATAGTTGCAAGCCCTGCGCTGGTCCGGCATACGCCAGGCTAGACCACTCCGCTTACGCTCCGAGGGGGAGGCCACATAGCTACATTTCGCAGGTTAACACGCTCGTGGTCTGCAGGTCACTGGTCTACTTGTCAGCATGCCATGGCCACTCCCTGAGGGCAGGTTTGCACACACACCACACCCATCCGGCACAGGCGTCACAGGCCATGTGACCCCGCCAATATAAGGGGCTGACAACGTCACATTCCCCACTGCCGGTGGTGACTGGATGACAGACGTTCCACGATTCTCAATCATAAAGGACCCATGAGTTGTTGCGCACAGGGTTAGTGGCACCCAAAGCCTTGCGGCCGTCACGGGCCTACCACCACGTGGCACTGACTGGGGTTGCACAGGGTTAGTGGGACCCAAAGCCTTGCGGCCATCACGGGCCTACCACCACGTGGCGCTGACTGGGGTTGCACAGGGTTAGTGGTACCGAAATTGCTGAGCGGGTGTGCAGCCTGCGATGATGACGTTTGCACTGATGTGGTCTCTGCCATTAATGCCTCAGGACTCAGCGTCTTGTGTGGGACCTGCTGGTCCACGGTGCAGGTCCGCATGATGTGGAGCATGCCATGGTGGCGTGACCGGGGCCTGGAGCTTGCACAGGCACGTGGTGTGCCCACTGGTGGACACACCGTTGGCGGCAGGTGAGCAGTGGGGCCTGGGTATGCAAGTGCGGACAGCCAGTGCTGGCCGGCGGGAGGGGGTCGGGTGTGGCTGCATGTGTGCGCAGGACGGACAGGCGTTGTTGCCGTGTGCAGTGAGATGGACTCTGCCATGATTGACTCTGGCCTCGATTACAGATTGCAGACCTGGTGGCTTGCAGTGTATCCCGGCATGTGGTTGGAGACACACCGGTGGCAGCAGGTGAGCAGTGGTGCCTGGGTGCGCGGGGGCGGCAGTGTCCCTCCCTCTCTCTCTCTCTCTCTCTCTCCATTCCTTTCCTTCTCTCTCTCTCTCTCCCTTCCTTTCCTTCTCTCTCTCTCTCCCTTCCTTTCCTTCTCTCTCTCTCTCTCTCCCTTCCTTTCCTTCTCTCTCTCTCTCTCCCTTCCTTTCCTTCTCTCTCTCTCTCTCTCTCTCTCTCTCCCTTCCTTTCCTTCTCTCTCTCCCTTCCTTACCTTTTCTCTCTCTCTCCCTTCCTTTCCTCTCTCTCTCTCTCTCTCCCTTCCTTTCCTTCTCTCTCTCTCTCTCTCCCTTCCTTTCCTTCTCTCTCTCACTCTCCCTTCCTTTCCTTTCCTTCTCTCTCTCTCTCCCTTCCTTTCCTTCTCTCTCTTTCTCTCTCTGCCTTTCTTTCCTTCTCTGTTTCTCTGTGTCTTGCTCCTTTGATGTGCGCATGACACACGTTCTGATTTGGTGCTTTTTTTTCCAGGCTGTGACATCAAGGTTGTCCCGGACGGACCCGACAGGAGTCTTCCGCATTGGTGTTTTGTGTTGTATTTCAATAAATTTTTTGGTTGTTACTTCAATGATGAGTGACTGTTTCTCGTTCTTCTGACCACACATGTGTGATTCTTTTTGTCATTGTGAGACATCATGTGCTTTTTGTGGCTCTTGTGTCGTGCACGGTATGTGTTTGTCTGGGAGGGGTGTCCGGGGGGGGGACATGGGAGTGGTGGCGGTGGGTGTTGTGCCCCTCATGGGTCTCCGAGCTGCATGATCATTGTCTCCATGGCATCTGTGGGTCTTGAGATGTGGCTCTTGGCTGGGCTCCCTTTCATGCTGCAGGTAGTCCTGCTTAACACCAGCAAAAGACAGGTGTTAATTCCCTGCTGCTACCGCGGCTTATCGCCTGTTTTTGGTTCGCATCCCAGATCTGGCAGTTCGTTGTGAAAGTGGTGTAGTGGTGTTATCGTGTGTTTTTGCACGGGAACGCCTACTCTGCATCTCATTAGGGTTAGTTGGTGGTGTCACCCGTGGGGATAAAATTTGCGGCAGTTATCGCGGGAATACTGGCGATGTCTGCAGTTTGCACCCGCTTGTGAATGGGGTGTTAAATCTATCTCCACTTTTGATGCGTTAAGGTGGCGATAACTCGGCGATAAGTCCTTGTGAATATGCCCCCATTAGTACTACCTGGGTGATTACAGAGGTACTAAGATACTGCCTGAGTGATTACAGGAGTGCAAAGGTAGTGCCTGAGTGATTTTATAAGTGCATGAGTACTGGCTGAGTGATTACATAAGTACAAGAGTAGTGGTGCATGATTAAAAGAGTGAAAGGATAGTGCCTGGGTGATTGAAGCACTGTATAGCCAATACTGTCATGTGGTTTGTGGCCTCATGGTCTACATTGCTAAGTTGGCCTAAGCCTGGCTGCCATGATGTCTTTTTTGCGCACAATACTTTGTGACTTTGTTTTTCCAGCCTCTGCTTGTGCCAGGCTACATTAGACATGTCTGCCTTTCTGCCTTTCACCTTTTCTCCTGTTCCCAGTGGTTTCGTCTGCACAACATGTACAAGGTCGAAAAACAACGTCCCTTGTTCTTGCTGATCTGGCCAGTCCCTCGCACTTAGACATAACACTAAGTACAGCTGCACTGGAGAAATTCGTGTGCTTTTAATATTGTGATCTCGCTGTTTGAGGCACTCGGAGAAAAACCTTTCCAGAGAGAAGAGCTGTGCTTGTCTGATGATGTAATCCTTGCATCTAGATAGTGAGGTATGAGGGTTCGCCTGACAATGCCCAGAGGTTTTCTATTTTTATAATAAACTAGTTAGTAGCCTGGGGAGGGTGGTAAGGTCATTTAGCCCTATATCCACTGCCTTATGAAATGCTTTCCCCGTTTGTATTTTATGGAATTGTAACTATGCTTATTATTTTATCATTATGCATTCTGCTGATAGTACTGGCACGTGTACTCTATCTTAGAGCACGATAGTTGAAATAAACATTTTAAACTATACAGTGTCTCTTATTATGCACGTTGTGGACAGGTATGAGTGAGTTATGAAAGGGTGTTCTTGCTCCCGCGAGTCCTGAGAGAGAGAGAGATACCGCGTTCTGGGTTGTCTAATCATTGGTATCATCGCTGCTAATGAGACGCTAAAGCTAGTCGAATTGGGGTTGTGGGTACTAAGGTGCATGGTTGGTTCACCACTATACTCCGAGGTCCTATTATCCTGTGCATAGCTCTGTGTATGTGCAGAATCCCTACAACATGGCGCTACCAACGTGGTGGGCTTCTTATCTGCGAGACGCTTGAGTAGTACTTGTGCTTGTCCACAACTCCCTTCGCATACGCTTCCGGAAATGTGTGTGAGGTGATACCTCCTATATTGACGTTTTTATAGGTTCTTTCAAGCTTGAAGTTATTAAAAGGTGTTTAAGTAAACCCTATATTGTGCTGCCTCATATTAGGTTGTCGATTATTTCTGGTCTTAATGGCAGATATAAATATACCGGCACATAGCCGCGCTGCGCTCCGGGCACATTTACTGGCTTATGGAGTGCCTGACGCGGGTGTCTCACTCATCTTTGTGGTGCAGGCTTACCCGGCTCACCACTTTGAGGTGTTTTATTCTTGGGTCACTTTTCCGGCGGTGGATGGAACGGACGATTTGTTCCATGAGTACACTATCACTGCCCTACCCAATGCTTATTGGCCTTATCAGGCTCTTGAAGTACCACTTACGGCATGGCAACACCATATTTGGTTTAATGGCACCCTCCCACATCCGGTCACACCGGTTCGTTTAAGCCCCCTATCAATAGACGGGCCACTTGGCCAGTCTTGGCCGGGTATACCCCACATCCGCATTATTTGACGATTGCGGTTGCTGAAATGCGTGAATTACATACGTCTTTGATACACGTTCACAGAGCTTGAGTACAGTATGTTACAGGCAATGTTCTCGGAGCCCCTCCTGGAGTTGCGATGCATCCAGCTGGACCGGGCGGTGTAACCATAAGTCCCGTCATGGTTAATTCGGTGATGGGCAAGCGCCCACAAAATAAGGACGATTTGCCTTATTGGCTTGCAGAAAAGTTTGACCAGATGGAGTCAGTTTTTCCCAATACTTCTCCTGTGGACAAACACAGGATTTTAACGATCAGTTTGCCAAAAGACTTAATTCCCGAGTTGACAGAATGCAACAACTGGGGTAAGGTATTCGCAGCAGTATATGCCAAGTGTTTCGGCACTCCTTCCATGACCGTTCTCCCCTTTGTAATTAAACGAGTACAGGTTGAGCATGGCCCTGAAGCGGCTGTGGAATTAGGGATGAGACTGGTGGGAGTGTTCGATGTAGTAGCTGATTTAATCCTTGCGAACGTCAAGGGCGATGCAGTCAACTTTCAAGTAGCTAATGCTTTGGCTTTAGTCCCAGAACCGGACAGGCCACGCGAATTACCAAAAATTATTGCACAGGCTTATAAAACCATTGGCCGCAATAGTTTGGGAGTTAAGCCTTTTGCTAAAACGCAAACTCAATCGCAGCCACAACAGAAAACTCAATCTGAGAAAGATGAGAGACCATTCTTTACTAAAAAGAACTGGAGGTTGAAGAAACAGGGTAAGCAACAGAAAAAACCCGGGTCACGTGGCGCATCCCCGGTTTCCGAATCTTCTGAACGCACTTATGATTTGCGCGATAGAGCGAGGATTAAATCTACAGAGAGATTTCAAGTCCCTGATCCGCGTTCTCCTCGTTCTTCACAGGCACCGTCGACCTCCCAGACAGGTGGAGGAGAACGCCAGGATAGAGGAAGGGGTCGTGAGGCTCCACAGGGACGAGACCAACCTCGACAACAAGTCCGAGGGAAGGCCGAAGAATTTCCACGTTCTTGCCCACAGTTTCAGAAGAAGAAAGTTGCAGCTTTAACAGCGAGGTATGCCACAGACGGTGAGAACGAGACTCTTAAATTGCACGGGGCTTGTAACGTTTCGGCTCCGAATCTTGCGTGTGTTTTGAAGGGCATCCCTGCTCCTGCTATATCTCCTACTTTTACTGTGCTTGCAAATGGTAGCTATCTCCTTCTGAATAATCAGGACTGCTGTGGAATGCTGGCTGGCATACCCTATATTGTTACGGTTTCCCACCGGGTTGTGTGCTGTAAAAATGTGCTTTTTCCTCCCCAGCACGACATCATAGATAGTTCCATTTGGCCTTCCATTCCGACTTTGAAGGCGGATTTCAATAAATTGAGCAGAATAAAGGCGCTATTATTAAACCAGGAGGTTATGCTCACGTCCGCTCGGGAGACATTCATCCTCCGAGTGGCTAGTACCCACAGTGAAATACAGGCCCTGTTGAACACAAACCTCCCACAACATTTCGGTGAGCTGATTCACCGTGTTTTCAATGCATCACGCACCGAAGGTCTTGTGCACTTTTTAAAGTTGTGGGCTCTGGCCTTGTCACCTCCTTTCAAACTATCTTTGGTGTAATACCGGCTTTTATTCATTCCATTTTTTCCAGCGTCTTTGGCGGCTTTCCGTTGATCCTCGCCTTAGCTGCTGGTATATTGCTTTTGGTCTGTTTGCTGCACAAATGCTGCACTTCCTGGGGCCCTCCTCGACCAAGGCCGACTCCGGATGCTCCGTGAACGCATCCTCGCCGGCTTCGGCATCCTGCCTTTGGCGACACTTAGTGTGTCCTATAGACTTTCTTTTCGCTTTGTGTATTTCACTTGCGTGCAACCTGTGATGTCTTGCATCCGATGTCCTTTCTCGTGGTCCTTGGATTATTGCCTCTCCAATTCGTCTCTGTCTGCCCCGGATTTTGTCCAGTTGATGGGTCCCTTAGAGGCCCATGCTGGCATGTCTGCGACGGTTTCCATCTTGCAGCAGCGTTACTGGTGGCGTGGTTTATATAAACAGACCCGTACTTATGTGCTTTCTTGTGATGTTTGTCAGCAAATTAAGCCTTCAACGGTTACACGACCACCACAAACACTGCTCTGCATATCTAACAGACCTTTTGCGTGTGTTTACCTGGATCACTGCGGTCCATTTTCTTCTGACACTGCATACAAATACATCTTAGTTGCAGTAGACTCGTGCACACGTTTCATCTGGGTTTGTGGCCTCATGGTCTGCATTGCTAAGTTGGCCTAAGCCTGTGCATAGCTCTGTGTATGTGCACAATACATTGGTGATTGCATGAGTATACGGGTAACGTCTGGGGAATTAAAGGACTACATAGGTAACACCTGGGTGATTGCATGACAACAGGGGTAATATCTGGGGATTTACATGACTACATAGAAAGTATCTGGGTGATTTTATAAGTGCATAGCTACTTCTTGGGTGATTGCAGCACTACTGAGGTAGTGCCTGAGTGAATAAAGGAGTGCAAAGGTAGTGCCTGAGTGATTATATAACAGCATGACTATTGGCTGAGTGATTACATAAGTACAAGTGTAGTGCCTCCATGCTAGAAGGACTGCAACATTAGTGCCTGAGTGATTATATAAGTACATGAGTAGTGGCTACATGATTAAAAGAGTGCATGGGTAATACCTTGGTGATTGCATGAGTGCATAGGTAGTGCCTGAATGTTTGCATGAGTGCAAGAGTAATGCCTGAGTGATTACACAGTGCATATGTAGTGAGTGGATCATTGGAAGACTGCATGGGTAATACTTGGGTGTTTTTATAACTGCATGAGTGTTGGGCCTAGCCAAATATAAAGCAGCAGACTATTACATGGCTCAACCATAAGTCTCTACATATTGTTAAAAGCTTGCATACATATGTCCCTACATTTTCAAATCATCATCATATCTAAAAGAAATATGTATACAATATTTCTGGAATATAGTTAAACTTACAACTGAAACATGCAATAGATCTGCATGAGTGATTGCATAATTCCATGGGTAGTGCTTGGGTGATTGTATGACTCCAAAGGTAGTCGCTGGGTAATTGCAGGAGAAGATGGATAGTGACTGACTGGCTAATTCCATGAGTGCACACATAAAGGTTCAGTGCATTGATAAGTGTATAAATAGCACCTGAAGGCATAGATGAGTCACTAAGAAGTGCCAAGGTGAATAGATGAGTGCAACAGTAGGACCTGGGTGATTCTATGACTGCAAGTGTAGTGTGTGGGTTATTACATGACTGCATAGGTAGACACTGCATGATTCTATGACTGCAGGGGTAGTACATAACTAGTGCCTGGGTGATACCATGACTACAGGAGTAATATCTGGGGGATTACTGGAGTACATAGCAAGTGAGTAGGTGATTTTATAAGTGCATGCCTACTGGCTAAGTGATTGGAGGAGTGCATAGATCCTGAAAAGGTAATTGGAGGAGTGCAAGGGTATTGCCTGGGTGATTGAACCAGTGTTTAGCTAATGCATCTGTGATTGCATGAGTTCAGAGGTAATATCTGGGGGACTACAGGAGTACATAGAAAGTGCCTGGGTGATTTTATAAGTGCATCAGTGCTGCCTGGGTGATTAGAGTAATACTGTGGTAGTGCCTCAGTGATTGCAAAAGTGTAAAGGTAGTGCCTGGGTGATTTTATAAGTGCATAGGCACTGGCTAAATGATTGGAGGAGTGCATAGATCCTGACAGGGTGATTGGAGGAGTGCAAGGGTAGTGCCTGCATGATTAAACCAGTGTATAGCTAACGCATTGATGATTGCATAATTGCAGGAGTTATGTCTGGGGGATTAGAGGAGTACATAGTTAATGCCTGGTGAGTCCATGATTGCAGGAGTAATATCTTGGAGAATACAAGAGTTCATAGAAAGTGCCTGGGTGATTTTATAAGTGCATGTGTAGTACCTGAGTGATTGGAGTAGTACTGCAATACTACCTGAGTGATTGGAGGAGTGCAACATCCTGAGTAGTAGCAGAATACTGAAACTACAGCACAAAAGTCAGGTCTATGACATGGTGTACGCTTTTGTACTGCAGCTTCAAAATTCTGTAACTTCTCAGGGTGTGGGGCGTACTCAAAATAAAGCATAAAAGCTAAACATGAGTCTGTTATAAATCTCACCATATTCCTTAAACTATATATGCATATATGTCTACCTTTTGAAATCATCATCATATATAAAAGCAATAAACAAGTAGACTGAACTTTACATTTTAAAGACACACCTACATTTCTGCAGTGTATTTCAAGTGTACCTTTCCCCAGACTCATAGAAAGTAGCCTAATCAGTAATCCCTTCTGCTAAAATGTATTAAAACTCACTTTTGTGCTGCAGCTTCACCATTCTACGGATATTAAACCTAGTCAAACATAAAGCAGCAAACTATCACATGTCTCTACCATAACTCTAACCATATTCCTAAAAGCATGCATGCTTCTAACTATACCTATTGCCAAAAGCATTACACATATTAGAATACATGTGCAAGTAGAAACATAACCACACTCACAAGACCATAAAGGCCTTAAAACTTGACAGACTACACTTAACATTTCAAACACACCTAGATTTATGCCGCAAATTTCAAGTGAACTTTTACACAGACTCTTATAAAGTACCATAATCAATAATTCCTCTCCCAACATATCTTAAACATCACTTTTCTACTACTACTGCTTCACTATTCTAGTACTAATCAGGTATAGAGCATAGCTAACAGCAAATCAACACTTCACTTATCTTTCATGAAAGTCTTCCCATATTTCTAAAACCATGTATGCATATGCCTGTACCTTTTGCTAGCAGCATCATATATAAAAGTAATACATAGATAAATGTATACCTCTGTTTTATACATCTATCATCTTCAGACGCATAACACATACCAAATTATGCAGTATATATGAAATATACCTTTCCACACATCATACAAATTACTCTAATAAATAACACCTCTACAAACATCTCAAACCTCACTTTCGGGCTGCTCCTTTACCATTCTACAACTGCTTATAATGTTACACCAACCCAAATACAAAGCAGGAACCCTTCACATGTCTTTACTAAAAGTCTCACCGTATTCCTAAAAGCATACATACATATGTCTGTAGCATAACACTATCTAAACCTTAAAAATTCACAGAACAAACTTCCAATTTCAAGCAAACACCAAAAATTATGTGGCATATTTCAACTGTACCTCTCTAGAAACTTTAGAAAAGAAGCCTAATCACTAATACCTTATGTCAACATCTTTTAAACAACACTATTATGCTGCATCCTAACCATTCCACTATTACTCTTACGGGCATATTCTCAAGGAGCTATCGCCGAGTTATCGGCACTTTATCGCAGCCAAAGTCACGGTAACTTTATCGCCCTATTCACAAGCAGGTGCTAACAGCCCATAACACCAGTTTTCCTGCGAAAGCAGTCGCAAAAAACATCGCCACAGATGACCCCGGCAACTAACGCTAATGAGATGCAGAGTAGGCGTTCCCGAGCAAAAACCTGCGACAACACCACACCTCAACATTCTCAACGACCAGCCACATCGGCGATAAGACCACAAAACAGGTGATAAGGTGCGTTAGCAGCAGGAAACTAACACCTGCTCTGACCTGGTGTAAAGTCGGACGACAAGCTGCTCCATCAAAGGGAGCCCAGCCCAGAGCCACACATGAAGAACAACAGATGCCATGGAGCCACTCACCATGCACCCCGGAGCCCCGAGGGGGCAACAACATCCACCGCCACCACCCCCAGGACCGCCAACCCCCCAACGGACCCACCCTGCCCCCCCCCGGACCACCACAGAGGCAGCGCAGACAAAGACAGCGGACCTACAGGAAATGCACCAGCCCTACAGACCTAACACTAGACAATGCCAATGCCCACTACAGGCCCAAAAGGACAACCATCCTCCGCATCCTGAACATCATTGCCCACAGGCTGACGGTACCAACACGGCAGACAACCAACATCCCTCCGCAGACAAAGCTGCTGGCTGTGCTGCACCTGTTGGCCTCTGGTATCCTCCCAAACAACAACCGCCCGAGTCGGAGGAGTCTCACAGCCAGCCCCATCCAAGTTCCTCACACCTGGCCTGGATGCCCTCACCAGCTAGGGACCCTAGCACCCATACGTCCCACACAATGCGCAGGAACAGCTGGAGAGCAAGCAAGGACTATACACCATAGCTGGATCCCCGCATGTGTCGGGGGCAATCGACTGCACATTTGTCCCACTTGTGCCCCCTGCCAACAACGCACACAATACCCCAACAGAAAGCACACGCATCCCATCAACGTGCAGGCAATAGTGGACCACAGGGGACTCCTCACCAATGTCATAGCCAACTACCCAGGCAGTGTGCATGATCCCTTCATCTTCCAACAGTCCAACATCAACCAGCGCTTCCAGGATGGCACCTATGGAAAGGCACTGCACGTTGGCAAGTACCAAATGAACACACCACACACCTCAACTCCACAATCATGCAACTCACAACTCTGGCACTGCACACGTCACAAAATCACATACAACATGCCAAACAACATGCCCCCCCACCAGACACGACAGCACAACTTACTGTGGCAACCTTGGTTAGCCATGTACATGAGCCTCCAACGGCATAGCACCTCAGCCACACAATACCGGAATGTGGGGAGAGGTGAGAACCAGGCATGTGTGAAGGAGGCAAGTGACCCATGAATGAGAATGTACACAATGCCAAGTGTGGCATAGATGTGCTGAACAGACTGCAGTATGCAGACCACAGACATAGCCATGTCTACATGCACTGCTGGTGTTTGGAGTGTAGTGGACAGTGGACGCAACCATGTCACCCCAGCCAGTGGGGAAGATCGCGGAAATGTAGCTTGTGACGTCCCCCCCTGTAAGCATGTGCGGAGTGGGCTGGCCCGGAGGATGCCAGGCCAGCGTAGGGGTGTGGATGATCATCCCATGGCCCTGGGTGTGGTTCAGTACTGTATATGTGCAAAGGCATGTGTCTCTGTCGCAGTGTAGGTCTCCATTGGGGAGTGTTGGTGGGCCCTGATGGGACTTAGACACCCACGTATGTGATCTGGTTTGGCTTCCATGAGGTAGTACCCCACCCGCACATGTTCAGCCACCCCCTTCTGGCAGTCTGACACCTGCCCTTGGAATGCGATGTGTGCTTGGGTGGGCTGCTGGGAGCCAGCCGGGGTGGTGGGTGCGTCCAGCTGTGTTGTCTGTGCAGGGGTGGGGTATCCTCGATGCAGCGGTGCTGCCCTGCTCCTGGAGGTCGATTGCCTAAGATGTCCATGGACTGTTGTGGGGCGTAGGTGTCGGAAGTGTGGTGGTCCTCTTCAGCATCACTGTGGAGTTGTCTGGTCTGCTCTGCTGGAGGTGTTGTTTGTCCCTCTGCAATGTGAATGGGAGATGCTTGTTGACATTGTGTTGGCATGTATGTTGCCGCATTGTTCACGTTTTCATTCAGACCTCATGACAATGTACATTGTGACTGTTTGGGAGGGGCGGACTATTTGATGCGGGACAGTGGACATTTGGACTACATGACGTAGGTGAGGTTGTACACGTACATTTGCATCTCACAGTTTCCTGCTATGTCAGATGTGATTGGCCCTTTTCTACGCACAGGCGGACCAAGTTGTGTCCTCTGTTCTGCAGTGTAGGTGTTGGGCTGTGTACCACATTGTCGTCCATGTGGGTGTGCTGTAATTGCTATGTGTGTGTGCTTCTTTGTGTGAGAGTCGCACCTGCAGCTGTGATTTTGCTGCCCCTGATCCCTTGGAGGCGGTGTGCCTTTGGCTTTTGTGCTTTTGAGGTGCTGTGATGTTGGCGACTTGGGTCATTTGTGCTCTTGGACGGTTTTTGTACTCTTGTGCATTGTTTGTCTGCAGATGTGTTGTTGACGTCAGTGGTTGTTTGCGCAGGTGGATGTATCAGAGTGTGACCTTCTCCTTTCCGGATGTGGTCCACACTCAGCCACCTCAGTCTCGTGGCATGCACAGTGTCATGGTGATTGTACTCCAGCCGTGCTGCTGGTCATGTGGTGTCACTTGCATTGTCAGTGTGGCTCTCACATACGCATCTTTGCTGTGTTTCGCACGGGTGCATGTGTGTGTTGTGTAATTTGTGTTGTGTGGGGTGGGACCCCTTTGGGCACATGGTGAACGGGGGACTACTTGATGTTTGTATGTCACGGGGACCAGGGACATGACCCAGGGCTATTGTGGGTGTGCAGTGTGCTACACGTCGTTGTGCATGTGTGCCATTGTGCCCATCCCCCCGTCCCCACAGTCCCTGTTTGTTACTCACCCTGTTGCTGATGTGTCAGGTCATGTGGCGCAGTGTCCAGACTCCCGACCCCTTGCACCGTCTCCACACTGATGACTGTGGGCGCCATTTGCTCCAGCTCTTCCCGTGGCGCAGGACTCCCACCTCCATTCGCCGTTGCTGGCTTGCTCTTGTCAGGGGGTTTCTGCTTGGTTTGGCTTTTCACATCGTGCCGGCGCATCTTGGCCTCCTCAGCACTCCCACTGCATTCATGATGGGATAATGAAAACGATGATTATGCTGTTCCTTAGTGATAAAAAGTCAAAGTCAAGGGGAACAATAACCAACTTGACCCGGAGTGGTTCAAAGTTGGAAATCCATATATTGGATTTTAATGCCCTCACACACCCTTTCGGGTGTCATGCTTCATCATCTGGGCTGCTCCTCGTCGAGTCGGCGGTGCAATACTCAACGGGCTCCCTATAATAGGGGCACTTTATCGGAGATCTTTTATCCAAAAGCCGTATGGTGAAGTGGGGGTGTGGGGCCAGAAGTGTGTAGATGTGAGAGTTTTTGGAAAGTGATTTAAAATAGGGCTGGGAGTACCAGAACAGCCAAACTTTATTCTCGGGGTCTCCTACCCTAAGTAAAAACAGCCAATGAGGTGCTCTCCTAAGTGAAATGTCTTGGGGTTGAGCGTACCTATTGATAATTGAAGGTCAACATGTTTCTCGCTTGAAGTAAACTCTACCTGCGATTCTTCAGGACCAAACTAGTAAAACTATCTACACTTAAAAGAGTAGTGACATGGAATCAAATTCACATCAACCAACTATCTATCTTATAGTGTACCTGTTTGACCTGGAACTACCTGTGTGGAAAAACAAAACATTACGTCATTCAATTCAGTATGGTACACTTAAATATGCAATCTATATTCCCTTGTGACTCTGACTTCTTATCTATAGTGGTGAACCAAAAACGCAATTGCATTGAGGACTCTTGCAAACAATAAAATCAATTAAAACAATTGAGCAGTGGCAGATAGTGAGTGCCCACAGTGAGCTGGTGTGAACTATAGCCCTTGTGGCACATTAGTGCAGCAACAGTGGTGTATCCATCTGGACTCACCCATTTCTGTAGACTAACCAGGCTTCAACAGTACCCGGTAGGTCACGCGTAAGGCATTGCTTATATGTGAAGCTAAGTCAACAGGGGAACAAAAAATAATAATAAGGTAACAATTTCATTCAATATGCAATGATCCCTTTGTATCATGATGAATAAACCCATTGTCATGGTCTCATCATTACCACCAATAACCGTTACTCATATAAAGTTCAGTAATGTAACTCATGTATTGGATAATGGTCTGTGTGGAGGCCATCATTCAAGGATTTAAGTTTAGTGCTGGCCGTATGCAAACGTGGTATCACTCTGTTCCCACCCCAAAATTAGTTCTTACTGACAAATTGGATGGTACCTGCTAAGGCGCTGCGTAGTACTCATTTACTCCCAAATATAACATTTAGCTTAAAGTGGGGGCGCTCCTTAGGTTAATCGGTAGCTATCACCCATGTAGTCCTGTAATCTCATGTGGTGCTACTGCTGGGGCGTGTTAACGCACCCCTTATCCTAGCGGTGGCTATCATCTGTCTCATAAAGTAATATGATATGTTATGGTGCTCTTGCTAAAGCACGGGACGGTCAAAGGGTCACCCATGCTGTCCTGTAATCTCATGTAATACTACTGCTGACGGACGAGCGCACCCCTTAAACTATCGGTGACTGTCATCCGTCTCATATTGTTGTAATTTGGCAGCATTTAAGTTAAGCATTAGCTGAAGACAGCCTGTATTTAGAGGCTAAATTGTCCGCTTTGTGGAATCCATTTTGTATTTCTGGCAGCCATTTTGGCTGCCATGTGCTACCATGTGCTCGCCATGTGCTCTGTCCTACCTTCCTGTTAACTACTCTTGAAATCTGCCTAGAGACAAGTTATATTTAGTTCCTCTTGCTTTGCACATGCTCAGTTGAGCTTGCAGCTGTTCCGAGTTTATAAATGTCAGGATGTGTCTACTAAAAGTAGAAACTGTTAGCTCCACCCACTTGTCGACTGTGCATTCTCTGTATGACCTTATATGTGCCTAAAACCAGCATTTGTGTTAGTACCGCCTTCATTTGAGCCCCTGTGTGGGTATAAAAGGACCAGGATCCTTCCATTCAGTGTGCTACTTCATGCATTACTGAAGGGTGATGTGTGTGAATGTAGCTCCACCTCATGAGGTTTAATAAACTCTGTCTTTTCTATTTCCAGTTTCTGTGCCAACTTCTTCCTAAGTGTCTGAGGACTCTGTGCAGAGAAGGAGAACCCCTAAGCACTGGTAGGCCTTGCTGAGGCTCACTACAACAAATTGGCGCTTCCAACGTGGGACTCATCAGCGACTCGGATGCCCGAAGGACTGGTCGCGACGAAGGATTGGAATCTCGCTTTTGGACGCGATCGCTGCCTGAGGAGACCTGAGTCTTGGCACCCACGGCGTTTTCCTTTCTTTCTGATCTGACCATCCCGGCGGCGCCGGTCCTTGACTGAGATCTCTTCTGTTGATTCGCCGTGCAGTGACCATTTGGTCGATTTGAGAACTTGGCAGTTGGAACCTGGACACCATTTGATTGGTAAGAGCCGTTTGCGGCACTTGCTGTTGGTTTGATGCCTTTGATTGGTAAGGTAGTTTTAGTAACACTTACTGTGGCTTTGTTTGTATGATTGGCCAATTTTGGAATCTGTTTTGTAATTATATATGTATTGCAATACATATAGGCAGGTAATGAGGAGAATTTTCTCTATTTAAAATTGTTTGAACAGCGCAACGTACGAAGAGTACCTTAAGCGCTACTTTGATTATAATACTGCATATTTTGCACTATTTTTTGGCATGCCTGTTTTCAGCACACTTCGTAGGATGTGTTGCTTTTGTAGTGGTACCAATTTGAGACTTGACTGAAGCACAACCAGCCCTCCCGGAGGGGACGCCTAATAGGGATATGTATATTAAGTATGGTATTTCTTCTATAATGTACTGCACGTTATGGAACAAATATACTAGTAAAGATCCTGAGTTGCGTTGGCCTATGTATGGGTCATTTGATTTGCGAAAAATTCAGTATGTGGAACAATGTATGTTTAAACGAAAGACTAGGCAAGATATGTTTGATTGTGTGCGAATGTGGGAGAAAGAAGTGCGTGAGCGAATGAAGCGTGAGCAAGCCTTGATTGACAAAGAACAGCGAAAGACCATTTATGCGAAAGCATTAGAGTTAAAAAACAAGGAGATGAAAGAAATTAAAGAGAGGGAAGATAGGGAACGCCATTTACAGGTAACTGGCCAATATGCTGTTAGGCAGCCCCTTTATCCTATCCTTAATAAACCACAAGATGATTTCTTGTTATTAGATCGTTCTCCACCTCCGTATATTTTTTCTTCCGCTCCTCATGAGTCAGATGAGGACTCTTTTTCAGACCAGGATAAAGCTCGAGAAACTCGCTCCATGCTATCTGCTGAGCGTGCATCTGACATTAGATCTACTGCGCGTAAAGCCGTTCGTAGTACTACCACTGCCTCTGAACTTTTAGATAGTATAAAAGGATGGCAGGAAAGGGAGCAAATATATTTTACCGATACATTTGCTGCAGAGGTTATTGAACAATTTAGGAAGTATTCGGTAGAAATGGAGCCCGATGATGTAGCAACTGATTGTAAACAATTACGTGACGGTCTTTTTGTCTTCTCCCAGGTGGCTGACACGATCAGACGCTTGGTTAAACTGCGTGTTGAAGCAGCCCGTTTGCGAGAGGAGAAAAAGGCAGCAGAAACAGCTGCACTAGCATCTCAGATCAGCATGGCACAAACTCCTACTCCTGAAACAGATAAGAATGATGTAATTCATGTGAAACCCATGCGGGAAGCCGCGCCTTTATATGTTCCTCCTAAAGGAACGGGTACAGAGGATGATAAGACTTCTCTTAATGCGAAAGGGTACTTTATTTATAATTGGGTTTACACTCCTTGGAATAGAGCAGATGTTATGGCCCTTAAAAATGCATTGCCTGACCCGCGAAAGAATCCAGCAGCCTTTTATGAGGAAGTTGAGGGTGCAATCAGCTCTTGTACTATGACTTTGTCGGATATTGATTTGTTTTTGGATTAATATTACCACCTGATATGTGGAGAACTGTGTGCAAGATAGATGATAATGCGACATTTGGAGCATTGTGGAAAGATTTAGAGCGGTTAGATGAAGATAGAGAACCTGCACAGAAACCGTGTCAGTTAATTTTAAATCTTCCGGCAGCTATATTAGTTAAGTTAAAGACGATCATTCCCCCTAAAAAGATAGATTGGACAGTGCTAGCGTCTTGCAAGCAAAAGGTAGATGAATCAGTTTCTGACTTCTTCACACGCTTTGAAGAAGCATTTCACGATTTTAGTGGCCAGTCATTGACAGATGACACGGGTAGGCATCTGTTTGTCGATAAATATGTCGCAAACCTTTTGCCAGGAATAGCTAGTCGCTTAAAGGCCAGTGAGAGTTCATGGACTACATCTTCTCCGGTTTCTCTTTTAACTATGGCCCAGTATTATGAGCGGCAAGAATTAGAAGCCAAAGGTAATGAGGACAAAAAGTCTAAAGAGTTGAAAACAAAGGTTATGTTGGCTCAAGCTTATGGTCCGCCTTCTAGAGATAATGATAGAGGTGGACGTGGATCTTATGGTTCGTCCTTTCCTTCCTCTGCCCGTTCGAATTTGTCTGTTGATCAGTGTGCGTACTGCAAAAAATTTGGACATTGGCTTTCTGATTGTCCAGTGCTGCGTGCTCAGCAGAATCTACGTGGTCGGGGACAAATGAGAAATCGTTCAGGATATCAAGGGCCTAGAGGAAGCGCGAATGATCGTGCTCGGTTTGATGCTAATACACGTGGGCAGAATGGGTTTAACACTTTTGATAGAAGGAACCAATATCAAATGTCTGACTATGTGCCCTCTGATTTTCAAGATTCTGCTTATGCATAGGATTGCCTAGGATGGGGTAAGGAATCAGTTGAAGTTCCAGTAGATCAGAGGGGTCCCTATGTTACAGCACATGTTTTGGGTTCTACTGATCAGTTTCTGGTTGATACAGGAGCTACTCGTAGCGCCTTGTCTAAACAATTGGTTCCAAGGGCTCCCTGTCTGGCTTAACCATTACATCGATAGGTTTCGATGGAACACCTTCCCTTAGCCCATTGTCACAACCACTTGCATTTGATATTGATAAGTTTACTGCTCCATGTCCGTTTTTGCTTTCTCCAAACACACCAGACAATATTGTGGGTCTTGATATGCTTAAATATTTTAGGGCTACGATACGGTGTTCTCCGGAAGGAGTACGGGTTATTTTGAATGACAACTACCCTATGATTGAGAGATCTTGTATTGTTAAAGAGGACATTGCACTAGCCTCACTCCCTAGTACTTTGTGGGCTACTTCGGACACTGATGTAGGGCAAATGGTTATTCCACCAGTACATATTAGTGTCAAGGAGGGCGCTTTATTGCCAAGACTGGCTCAGTATAAAATTTCTCGAGAAGGAGAAGAAGCACTCACACGTATTGTACATGATTTAATTAAGGTGGGGGTTGTGGAAGAAGTTCCTTACAATGTCTGCAATAGTCCGATTCTTCCCATTTTGAAAAAGATACTGACACTAGGATCTATAGATTTATCATCGATTTGAGAGAAGTCAACAAGATTGTAGTACCACAGTACCCTGTAGTATCTGACATAACGACATTGCTTACCTTGGTCCCTCCAACAGCAACTACATTTTCTGTAATTGATCTGAAGAACGCTTTCTTCTCGATTCCTATTCATCCTGATAGCCGATATTTGTTCGGTTTCACTTTGAATAATAGATCATACAGATTTTGTAGAGTTCCTCAAGGCTATACTGAGAGTCCTAGTATTTACAGTCAAGCATTGAAGAGACAGCTTGATTCCTTTACCTTGTCTAAAGGAGTGGCTCTCATACAATATGTCGATGACATCTTGTTGGCAGCTGATACACCTGAGCAGTGTGAGAAATGCACTTTGTCTTTGCTTTCTTTTCTTGCTACACACCACCATAAAGTATCACGAAAGAAATTGCAATATTGTAGACCGAAGGTGACCTATTTAGGACACCTTCTGTCTAAGGAGGGCCGTGCACTGACACCAGATCGCATTCAAGCAATTTTAGACACCCCAGTACCTTCCACGCAGAAAGATGTCCGTGCATTCATTGGTCTGACTTCGTTTTGCAGGCAATGGATATTGGGTTTTCACACATTGTTAAACCCTTGCTAGCACTTTTGACTAAAAACACTCCGATCCCCCTTCCATGGACAGATGAATGTCAAAATGCTTTTTGTCAGTTGAGACAAGCTCTTTGCTCTGCACCAGTGTTAGGCACACCAGATTACACAAAGGCTTTTACACTCTAAGTACATGAGAAAGAAGGATGTGCATTGTCAGTTTTAGTACAGACACACGGGGACAAACAGCGTCCTTGCGCATACCTTTCTGCAGTTCTTGACCCTGTTGCTCGTGCATTACCTGGGTGCTTCCGTTCAGTTGCAGCGACGGCTGTGTCCATACGTCAGAGTGAAGGGATAGTTTTGTCACACAAACTGTTGGTGCTAGTACCCCATGCAGTAGATGCCCTTTTGAATCAGACTAAGACTCAGCACTTAACTGGTGCTCGTTTGACAGGATACGAATTGACACTGCTAGCACCTCATATTACCTTGAAGAGATGTGCGACACTGAACCCCGCCACTTTGTTGCCATATCCTGTGACTCAGTCTCAGTCAAAGGAGCCTCACGATTGTATATTCGTTACTGAGGAACAGACAAAGGGTCGCATCGATTTGCAAGATACGCCCCTTCCAGATGTAGATGGGGAACTGTGGGTTGATGGGTCCTGTTTGAAGTTACCAGATGGCACGACTTCAGCTGCTTATGCAATTACCACGCTTGAGACAGTAGTGGAAACAGCTCGCATACCTCAGAAGTCAGCTCAAGCAGCTGAACTAATAGCTTTGACACGAGCGTGTGCGATTAGCACTGACTTGTGTGTGAACATTTACACGGATAGCCGCTATGCTTTTGGAGTGGTTCATGATTTTGGCCTACTCTGGAAGGAAAGAGGCTTTCTTATATCCCATGGGATGCAGATAATGCACGGAGAGTTAGTGCATAATCTCTTGACTGCACTTACATACCCAAAGAGAGTTGCTATTATGAAGTGTAGCGCACACAAGAAAGTGACTGACAAAATAGGACAAGGCAATGCCTTTGCAGACCGCGTAGCCCGTGAGACTGCGATGCAGCGAAGCACTACACCCATGTACGTAGTGAAATCACAAGCTGAGCGTTGGCATGATGCTAGAGAGGAAGTATTGGATATACAGAGATCTGCTTCTGTGGAAGAGCTTGAGCAATGGTCTAAAGAAGGAATATTAGATGATGAGGGTTGTTGGCGTAACAAAGAAATGAATAAGTGGAAAATGCCTGCGGCCTATTTACAACCTATGGTTCAAATGGCACATGGGCTGGCACATGTTGGAGCTCTAGCAATAACTAAATTGCTTACACAAGTTTGGGAGCATCCTGAAATTGCTAGCACAGCCAAAAGGGTAGTACAGTCCTGTTTGATCTGTTGGCAGTATAATCCTGGAAAAGGGACACGAACTCCTACAGGAGGGTTTGCTACACCAACCGCACCTTTTGAAGTTTTGCAGATGGATTACATCCAACTCGAACGCTGCAAT
The DNA here is from genome assembly GCA_963921515.1 of Calotriton arnoldi. NCBI lineage: Eukaryota > Metazoa > Chordata > Amphibia > Caudata > Salamandridae > Calotriton > Calotriton arnoldi. The sequence goes on from CAWUFW010009109.1 coordinate 85,105, forward strand.
AATCTGAAATATGTCCTAGTGGTGGTATGTGCCTTTAGCAAATGGATAGAGGCATACCCTACGAAGGATAATACTGCTCTCACCACAGCAAAGGTGCTTCTAAAGGAGTTTTTCCCTAGATACGGTGTTTGCAAACTTTTGTGGAGTGACAATGGACCTCATTTTATTGGGCAAGTTGTTGAGCATGTCCTGAAAGGATTAGGGATCAAACAGAAATTCCATACAGTTTTCCACCCGCAATCAGCAGGATTGGTGGAAAGGTATAACGCTACTTTAAAATCAAAGTTGGCGAAAATACTGGCTTCCACGTCCCTAAAGTGGCCAGATGCACTACCTTTGGCATTACTATCCATAAGATCAGTGCCACATTCACGATCAGGTCTTACCCCCTATGAGGTGGTGTTTGGGAGACCGATGAACATTTGGGGAATTCCTAAACCACGCACCATACATGATGTTCCTTGTGTTCTGATGAATGATTATTTGGCACAGTTAACTGACAGTTTGATTTCTATTCATCAACAGGTTCGAGAAGCTCTTCCTGACAGATCTACAGGTGAGGCCCACGAACTCCGTCCTGGTGACCATGTAATGGTCAAGGTCTTCGACAGATCGAACAGCTTGGAGCCAAGGTGGCGAGGACCAGAGCAGGTGCTCCTTGCGACAAGGACAGCAGTTCGAGTGACAAACAGAAAGAATTGGATCCACAGCACACACTGCAAACGTGTGTCGCCTGCCTTGGTGGAACCTGCTGTGTTGACCGACCATCGAGAGATTCTGGAGACGGAGAAAGGCCAAGCTATCTCGCCTGACGAATCTGCGGAAGTCTTCCCGGACCACACGATCACTGGAGTATCCAGATATCAATTAAGACCGAGGAAAGAATCTGCAGTTTTGAAAAAGACTGGTTGAGCTACCGCCCTGGGTTAGTGAAACGGAGAGCCATTGTGGCAAGGGGAGGGGATCAGCCCTGTATTAGTGTAGTGACACCCGCTTTGGCCCATGGTGAAGAAATCAGCGGCTGCCCAGGGAGAAGAGCTCCAACGACTGTTTTCAACAAGTTTTCAGAAAAATCAATCATTACTGCTGCTAAAATGACTAACAAAAGAGTCATTTGTGCTGTAGGGTTTGTTGTTGCTATGGTGGCTATGGCAGCAATTACATGGTACATCGAGAAGGTGGCTCCTGTTCGACAGCTTTTTGTTGCCACTACGCCAGTACCCGTGGAACACCACTACTTTACTCTTCCTTACCATGAGCAAAAGCATCGACAATCTTATCTAAACAATACTTTTATCTAGATGTTGCACCATACTCACAATGCTACAAATACTACCAACTGTTGGGTGTGTGGGATGATACCTGCACATCAAAAGAAAGGAGGAACACCTTTTATTCCTCTTCCATTTTCTCACAATGGTTCTTGTCAAGCTTGGTATGCGCTCTTGTTTGCATATGGAAAGCCTTCAGTAGGTGGGATTATTTTTCAACTTAATAAAGTATGTTATCAAAATAAAGAAGGTTATCCACAAGCCAAAGGGACTAAATGGGAATGGGAAGAGTATCAACCGGACAATATTTCAACACCATATGTTTTCACAAATGTGAGAATAATAAAGAACATTGGACCTTTTGTGATTTCTGTGACAAAAGCTAAAGCAGATTTGTGTATTTGTAGTGTTGGAAGAATTCCAGTGGGGAGGAGCGAGTGTACTGTAATCCTGACCATTGAAGGTGCCAATAAGAGCACTTTCACAGCCTCGCATAACACGTATTTTGTGTGTGGAAATAACGGATATTATCAATTACCTGTTGGGTGGTCAGGAATCTGTTATGTATCTTTTCTGTTGCCCCCTGTGTTTCTGGCACCTGCATTGTATCACCGTGATTTTAAACTGTACAATGACATTTCCAAAAACAGAAATAAGAGGACAATAAGTATGGATGAAGTTGACCAAACCGACACTACCCTACAACAATATGTTGATTTCAACTTGGGCTTATTTTTCTTTGTGGGTGCTGCATTAAACAGCAGGAAAATCCGACGACTAACTCGTGTTGTGGAAGCTGTTACCAATCAGACAGCTATGGCACTTGGGAACATTACAAAGGAACTACAGATTGCAAGGATTGTAGCACTCCAGAATAGGATGGTGCTAGACGTAATTTTGGCTGATCGAGGTGGTGCATGTCGCATCATCGGTAGCAGCTGTTGTGTATTCATACCAGATCACTCACCTTCAGTATATGACGCAATATCAAAATTGCATAAGATTGCTGCAGAAATTCATCCAGAGACTGGAACTTGGACTTTTGCTGGATGGTTTTGGACTCTTGTTTCTGCTTGGGGCTGGAAGCTACTGACTATCCTGTGTGTAATAATTACAATATTTTTTACATGCTGCGTATGTATCCAATGTGGTCCAATGCTTTGCTCCATTTGCATCTCTGCTTGTATACCTGCCAGAGGGAACATTGCTGAAACAAAGGCCCAACAAATGTTGAATAAAGAGGTGGCCGAAATAATGTTAATAGATGTACGGGATGAATATCTAGATTACCCCAGATAAGCGAATGTCTTCAGCCAATGCTGAAAGGGTCGTCTGTTGTAATTTGGCAGCATTTAAGTTAAGCATTAGCTGAAGACAGCATGTATTTAGAGGCTAAATTGTCCGCTTTGTGGAATCCATTTTGTATTTCTGGCAGCCATTTTGGCTGCCATGTGCTACCATGTGCTCGCCATGTGCTCTGTCCTACCTTCCTGTTAACTACTCTTGAAATCTGCCTAGAGACAAGTTATATTTAGTTCCTCTTGCTTTGCACATGCTCAGTTGAGCTTGCAGCTGTTCCGAGTTTATAAATGTCAGGATGTGTCTACTAAAAGTAGAAACTGTTAGCTCCACCCACTTGTCGACTGTGCATTCTCTGTATGACCTTATATGTGCCTAAAACCAGCATTTGTGTTAGTACCGCCTTCATTTGAGCCCCTGTGTGGGTATAAAAGGACCAGGATCCTTCCATTCAGTGTGCTACTTCATGCATTACTGAAGGGTGATGTGTGTGAATGTAGCTCCACCTCATGAGGTTTAATAAACTCTGTCTTTTCTATTTCCAGTTTCTGTGCCAACTTCTTCCTAAGTGTCTGAGGACTCTGTGCAGAGAAGGGAGAACCCCTAAGCACTGGTAGGCCTTGCTGAGGCTCACTACAACAATATTATCGTCTAATCTGGTGCTCTTACTAATGCACGGGGCGGTCAGAGGAGGCTGGTGAAAGCGGAGCTGAAACTGAGGCACCCGGACCCGCAAGGTGGCCCGTATGTGAAAGGGCACTGATTCACACCCCTTCAGTGATATACAAAATCGCCCCAACTACTATAAAGGTCAAAAAAGGACAAAAAAGGAACGCGCATCAAGGGTTGAGTAACTCACGTTTTCTGCGAATTCCGCGTTTTCCTTGACCTACCCACTCCTACCGGGTCCGGGAGGTAAGGCGGTCAGCGGCTTCCCTGCTAATAAAGACCTTCGTCTCGTGTCAGGGGGCGGACCCTCATGAGTCAATTTACAATCAATGGTTAGAGTGCGTAATGCGAGGCGGCCATTTTGGAATGGTGTATAATCCCAGTGTATTGGGATTATCTTCTCCTTATTGTGAGTTTCGTTAATGAAATGGTGGCAAAAATGATCGATATTCTTTAGATGCTGATCTGGATTTAAATGCCTAATATAATTACTTAGTTGAGGGTTTAAATGCATCTAGGTGCCATAAATATGCCGTTTCTGTCGGCCATTTTAAACAAAGATGTGAGACATGATCTAAGTAAAATAAATCAAGGGCATCCAAAAGACTGGTTGCATTCTAAGTATTAACACCATGATGTATAAAAATATTCATCTCGATGGCAAGGCTGTACATGGTTCATATGGAGTATAAATGGGCCATGTACATGGGGTATGTTAATGCAGGGGATGTATCTCATAGCCCTATCTCAATAACCCTGCATACCTGTTAGGCTGTGACGCCTAATAGTTGTCTTGTGTTCAGACCCTAAGTGAGCTCCATGGTATGGCTTCGTTCAACCCAGTGTCATGTGTGGATAACCTGTGTACCCACCTCTGTTCTTTTATAAAGAGTGCTCTCTTAGTTATTTTGGGAAATGCTTCCAAAATTACCCATTTCAGTGATTCTGGTGTGTGGTTTTTTCAAGGTAATGGGTGCACATTTTCGTGTTATTCTTGTGACAGCGAAAATTGCTCCGATGTTCTGATATACGTAGTTTGATTGGGCGGGTGGTCATCCCTATATAATGTAAGTCACAGGGGCACGTGATCAGGTATATGCAATTGGATGTGTTGCAATTAGTGTGTGACCTCATCTCCCACGTGAACAAGTTGTTTAGAGAGATTGTTTTCTGTACTGTTGTAAATGCGCATGCTGTGCATGTGCCACATGGGTAATGGCCTTTCACCGGTGGCAATTGCCATAGTGTTCTCTGATGGTTCCCTGTGGTCCCTCTGGGTCTAGTATGGATCAGCATATCTTTGATGTTTCTCGAGACGTTTGAATGCGAACCGTGGAAGCTCCAAGTTCATTGAGCCTGTATTAAGAATGTTCCAATGTTTTTTTATTGCTTTCGTTAGTAGATTGGAAGCTGGTGTGAAGGTGGTTACACAGGTAAGAGTCTCAGTGGGGGCACTCTCTCTGTGTTCTAACAACCCTTCGCGGTTATTGTTTCTAGCTCTTTTCCTGGAGAATGCTATGCTCCGTGGGGGTAATCACGTGCGGCCAGATTTTTAGCAAGGATTTCTGACTCTAACCTATATTCAGCCAGTGTATTGCAATTCCTCCTCACCCTCAGAAATTGTCCAAAGGGGAGGTTTTCCTTCAAGGCTCTAGGGTGGTGGCTGCTAAATAGCAAAAGGCTATTCCGATCGGTGCTTTTCCTATACATGGTGGTCATAAGGCGCCCTCCTTCAAGTTTTATTGTTAAATCAAGGAACGCTATCTGATTAGGAGAGACAGTACTGGTAAATTTTAAGTACGGGTTCTGATCATTGATCCACCTGAAAAAATTGGAGTAAGATTCAGAATCCCCTGTCCAGAGAATCAGGATGTCATCTATAAACCTCTTCCACATCCGTATGTTGGTATGATAAGGGTTAGAATCATGGAGAATGTGTTGCCCTCGAAGGCAGCCATATAAAGGCAGGCTACACTAGGGGCAAAGGTACTTCTCATGGAAGTACCCTGTGTCTGGTGATACAGCTGACCCCTAAACTCAAAGTAATTTTCCATGAGAGCCAGAGTAGCACATTCCATGATGAAACTGGGTGGTGTTAGTGATTCCCATGTGGCTGAATAAAGTTCCTCCTCTATCACTTCTAGGGTGGCTCTCTGAGGGATATTAGTATAGAGAGGTTCCACGTCTAGTGTGATAAGGAAGTCGATTTCAGCGATCGGTTGGAACTCCCTAATAGGCGAAGTACATCGGTGGTATCTTGTATATATGATGGAATTAATTTCACCAATGGTTGCAAAAATGATCACTGAATTGTGACAGAGGTTCCAGAATGGAATTAATTCCCGATACAATCGGGCGGCCTGGTACTGGGGTAGTCCCCTTATGAATTTTCGGTAGTATATAGAAATAGGGGTCATAGGTTCTTTTTAATGAGGAAGGAAGCCTCCTTCTTACTCAGCCACCCTTGGTTCTCTGCAGAGGAGACCAGAGCTGTAATGATCTTCGTTAGGCGTTCCAGTGGGCTACTGGAAATAGGGGTGTAGTACTTCCTGTTGCTCAACTGTCTCAAGCACTCAGTGTCATAGTCAACGGTAGCCATGATGACAGTGGCACCACCCTTATCAGCTTGTTTTACCGTGATGGAGGGGTCGTTCGCCAGAGCATCTATGGCCATCAACTCTCTTCTGGAAGTATTACAGAAGTGTCTGGGATCAGAGGCTGCTTTGACCTCTTTCAAGACCGCTTGTTCATAGGTTATTACTTCATTAGGTATCATCCCGTTGTTGGGGGTGAAAGTGGAGGGGTTGTGTAGTCCCGAGTCATCTTCTTGTTGGGTGGGCTTCCATAAAAGAATGCCTTCAAGCGTAGCTTGCGGAAGAATTGTTGTAATTCGCAAATTTGTTGGAAGTGGTCCACCTTGGGTGTTGGCACAAAGCCCAATCCCTTCTGTAGGACTTCTTCTTCTAATTTGGTTAGAGGTCTGGGAGATAGGTTGACGACTAGGGTCTCTTTTTGGAGTAGCTCCTGGTTTCCATCACCCGTTGTTGTGGTTCTTCCCATTGTACCCTCTTTTCTTGTTGGTTTCCTCTTCTTCGCCCGCGCCCTCTGCCCCAGCCTCTGCCTAAAAAGGTTGGCTCATGCCAGGGGACCAAATTGGGGCGGGGCCTGAGGAAACATGGGGTATTGCCAGAATGCTGGTCCCTGGTAGTATGGTTGCTGATAAGCATTGTATCCCTGCCTGCCACCCCTCCTAGTCTGATTGGTGTTATAATTCTCCTCACTACCGTCACTATTACTGGAGGACCCCTTCTGCTGGAATTGGAGCTGGTATCTGAGAGGTTACCCGTTCCTGATGGTATGTAGTCTTGTTTAAGGTATGGATACACCTTTTCTTTGTCAAAGCGTTTAATATCTTTTTGGAGTTTAACCACTTTTTGTTTCATAAGGTACTCCTTATGTTCCATAATCTCGTTATTTAATTCTGTTAGTTTTGATTTAAAGCTCGGGCCTGATACAGCGCTCTTCAATGTGCTCTCAGCTATTTGAATACGAGCCAATAGTTCGTCGGCTAGTCTTTTAGCTGTATTGATGATCAATATCAGGAGGTCCCTCGTGCATTTCCACAAGATCTGTGACCATTCCGTCTTAAATAGACCATCCTCCCAGAAAATTCTAGGGAAATTCTTCACAATGAGGCCATTAGGTGATATATTGGCCCTCAGATATTCGGTCATCAAAGCGCCGTGTAGGGTGATCTTAACCCATTCACGCTTCATGGCCGACAGGGATTGCCAATCTTCCGACTGGCTTCCCGTGGCGCCACCGCTCTCAGACCCCAGAATTGACGGGGCCCTCAGTATCTCTGCTGCTAAGTCCTCTCCATAACTTAAACCCTGGCCTTCCATGGTGTAGGTCTCAAGGTAAAGTACAGGGAAATCAATAGAGGGAAACAATAAAAAGAAGAAACAACTAGGAGACACCCACTCAAATATAGTGGTGTCAAGTCGTAGTAGGGGGGAAAAAAAGAGAAGAACTCTTACCCACCCAACGAAGTCCCACGGGGTTTAGCCGTGCTTGAACCTGCATACAAAGAAGGGACGGGGGCTTTTCCTCTCTGACAAGAGAGGGAGGTCCAGCATAAGTGCCCCAAAGGCAATAATGAAAACGATGATTATGCTGTTCCTTAGTGATAAAAAGTCAAAGTCAAGGGGAACAATAACCAACTTGACCCGGAGTGGTTCAAAGTTGGAAATCCATATATTGGATTTTAATGCCCTCACACACCCTTTCGGGTGTCATGCTTCATCATCTGGGCTGCTCTCGTCGAGTCGGCGGTGCAATACTCAACGGGCTCCCTATAATAGGGGCACTTTATCGGAGATCTTTTATCCAAAAGCCGTATGGTGAAGTGGGGGTGTGGGGCCAGAAGTGTGTAGATGTGAGAGTTTTGGAAAGTGATTTAAAATAGGGCTGGGAGTACCAGAACAGCCAAACTTTATTCTCGGGGTCTCCTACCCTAAGTAAAAACAGCCAATGAGGTGCTCTCCTAAGTGAAATGTCTTGGGGTTGAGCGTACCTATTGATAATTGAAGGTCAACATGTTTCTCGCTTGAAGTAAACTCTACCTGCGATTCTTCAGGACCAAACTAGTAAAACTATCTACACTTAAAAGAGTAGTGACATGGAATCAAATTCACATCAACCAACTATCTATCTTATAGTGTACCTGTTTGACCTGGAACTACCTGTGTGGAAAAACAAAACATTACGTCATTCAATTCAGTATGGTACACTTAAATATGCAATCTATATTCCCTTGTGACTCTGACTTCTTATCTATAGTGGTGAACCAAAACGCAATTGCATTGAGGACTCTTGCAAACAATAAAATCAATTAAAACAATTGAGCAGTGGCAGATAGTGAGTGCCCACAGTGAGCTGGTGTGAACTATAGCCCTTGTGGCACATTAGTGCAGCAACAGTGGTGTATCCATCTGGACTCACCCATTTCTGTAGACTAACCAGGCTTCAACAGTACCCGGTAGGTCACGCGTAAGGCACTGCTTATATGTGAAGCTAAGTCAACAGGGGAACAAAAAATAATAATAAGGTAACAATTTCATTCAATATGCAATGATCCCTTTGTATCATGATGAATAAACCCATTGTCATGGTCTCATCATTACCACCAATAACCGTTACTCATATAAAGTTCAGTAATGTAACTCATGTATTGGATAATGGTCTGTGTGGAGGCCATCATTCAAGGATTTAAGTTTAGTGCTGGCCGTATGCAAACGTGGTATCACTCTGTTCCCACCCCAAAATTAGTTCTTACTGACAAATTGGATGGTACCTGCTAAGGCGCTGCTTAGTACTCATTTACTCCCAAATATAACATTTAGCTTAAAGTGGGGGCGCTTGTGAGAAGTTGGCCTGGCATATGCTGTCCACTAATTATAGTGGGCACCTTGCACCAGTCCAAATCGACTCTTATGGTAGATAGGTTAAAGACAACCTTATTGAAAGCTATCCTAGTGGTAGCTATGGAGAGCAGCCTTCAGGCTAAGTCTTGAAGGAATGTAAAGCAGCTTGTTTTACCAGTCTATAATCTCTTGAGTGACCAATTGAAAGAGCACCACACCAGGTATATATTCAAAATATATGTATTTATTGCTAAACACACCCCTCTAGTCTCTTTATGAGGCTAGAGTTCGAAGTACATAAGTAATAAGTTATTTAAACACAGTAATAGCACAAATACACGTTTGGGCCCTAGGGGCGTACCAAACCATATACCAATAAAGTGGTATAAGAACCACGACTGAACTAGACACTAGGCCTAGAGCCTCTAGAAGTGCTTGGACCACAAGGAACCACCCAAGGTAGTGACACAGGGGACCCACGGGGGACGCGTGCAGTGTAAATACACAACCGCGATACGCCGTTTACTTCTATGGAGAAAGTCGCGGTCAGGAAATTAAAGGAAAGGGACACTTAGAGGAGGACTAGGAACAAACCCTTTGAGATCTAGGACTTTGAAGAGTCTCTACCCACGGGAGCACCGGAGTACTCGTGTTACCTCACCCAGCGAAGCCGGGTGCATAGGTGCCGTTCGGGGTCGGGTTTCGCTGTCGATTCCTATGAAGATCTGCTGCAAAGTGCTGCTGGCGACCAGGAGGAAAGTGTCCGGGTGGATCCAAGAGTGGATCGAGGATCTGAAGTACCTGAAAGCAGAGGGGACAGAGTCTGGGTCACTAGCCAGTGACCAGGAAGGCGATGAGCAGATGCCCACCGATGTCGGGTGCTTCAGGTGCATCGTCAGTCGTCTTGACTCCGCAGTCACGAGGTCTAGGAGGCGTTGTCGGCGTCCAGGAGCAGGATTCGGACTGTACCATGACGTCTGCTGCTTGCTGAGGTGTCGGCGACCGGATTGGACCCAACAAGCCTTGGCAACAGCAAATCTCGTGGAAGTGAAGAAAAGTCAATGGCGCAGACCAGCAAGGTCTGGGGAACTCACCCAGCGAGGGTAAGTTAGGGCAGGCCTGGAGCAACCAGGGAGCCCTTTGGTTTCTTTAGAAAGTCTTCTGGGGACCCCCGAGCCGGCTGGCAAGGGATCGCGAAGACACCTCAGGCGGAATCACTCAACAGGGGCCCACGGTCACTCGGGACGATGTAGGCCTCTGATCTTCGGAGGGATTTCTGCTGGAGGCCGGGACCACACGTGATCCAAAGCACAAGTTCGTAGAACGTTGAGAAGGGGTTGCACTCGACAATAGTGCATGGTACCCAGGGGTCGCGGTTCCTCGTCACTCGTGGGGTCCACTTGCCTCAGCTTCGCTGGGGACTCACGATGGCCTTGGAGAAGTCAGGAAATCCACTTCTTGGGCTGCAGGGACTTCGGACTCCGGCGGGAGCGGCGTAGTTTGCGACCGTCGTTGTCGTTTTTGGTGCCTGCCAAGCAGGGGAGTCACTCCTTGACTCCAAGGGAGATTCTTCAGTCCTCTAATCGTGATGTAGAGCGTCGAAGGTCCAGGATTCAGTTTCAAAGTTTAGTCCAGGGATATCTAATCTTGCTGTGGCAAGGGTTCCCCATTTTAACCAGTAAAACAGGGAGGGACTAACTCTATGACCCCACCTATGGGAGGGTCAAGGGAGGGGGTGGCTACACCCACTTCCCTTTGTCCAGTTTCGTGCCAGAGCAGGGGCAGGTAGCCCCTGAGCTGGTTTGAACTGGCATATGCACAGAGGAGCCTTTTGCTCCCCCAGTGCAGGACTTCAAAGCACTCTAAGAGTGCACCCACCCAGCCCCAATACACATTATCCTGTCTGGGGAGGTGGTCACACCTCCCTGCAACAGGAAACCTATTGTCCAGGCCTCCCCTGCCGGAGTTTCGTCCAGCAGCAGGAGGCCAGACTTGTGTCTGTGGCAGCAGCATCCATTTTGTGATGCCAGGGCTTCAGAAAGAAGTTACCGGGTAAGCCAGAGTTAACATGTCTTTCCCTCTAGAAGGGTGGAATGCTACCCCCGCTGCCAGGATTGGCGGGGGGGTAGTATTCCAAGATGTTTGACACCAAACACGACATGTTTAGGTGCAGCCATTCCAAAGTTAGCATTTTACCGCGAGGATATAATGCGCTTAAGAGTATATGGTCAGGCTGCACTACAAACAGCATCAGAGATGGTCTCCGAACGCTGCAGAGGGGCCCTGCTCATGCAGGGGCACCCTCTCACATAGGAACCACGCACTCTGCCTTTAGGATTGATAAGGCCTGCCTTAGGAGTGACTTATAGGTTTATATGTGTGTATGTATTTCGTGATATAGGTAACCTATATCACAGTAAGGGGTGCATGCACCACCTTACCCAGGCTGCAGTAGCAGACCTGTGGTGTCAGTTTGGATGGCCTTCCAGGGGTGGCATAATACATGCTGCAGCCCCTGGCAGGCCTCTGAGGTACCTATGCCCTTGGTACATAGTATACCATATACTAGGGACTTATAAGGGCACTCCAGATTCCAATCAGAGATGTGCCTAAGGCACATGGAAACCATTTTACAGAGAAAGCAGATAGACTGGGGCCCTGAATAGCAGGATCCCAGTCCAACTAAGTCATAAACCAGCAAAACACCATAAAAAAAGTGGGGGCAACCATATAGTCAGATTCCACCTTCCTACATAACCCCCCCAAACGAAAGGAGATAAGGCTAACCTTGGCCAGTTGAGCCTTCATTGACTAAGTGGTCATATAAGGAAGCACCTGCACTAGCATGGTTGCCCCCTGTCTTATGGTCCACTAAGCAATTCCTCACCCTAAGGGTATAAGAGGGTCTCCACCATGGGGAATCACTACCTGTGGTGTGCTTAGGTAAAGTACAAGGCTGGTGAGGTGTCTGAGTAGGGAAGTGAGGCCCTAGGAATGTTGGCCTCAGCTTCCTCAGATCACTGGTCACCATGTATGCCTGTCTTTCCATGACTGAGTTGCACTTTGCTCTAAGGGTCAACCTTTGGCTGCCTACAGCTGGGGGTTGGGTCCCTTTGGATGGACTACTGGAGGGACATGGCAGGTTTGGAACCTTCTGGTCCCAGGTTTGCCCTTGCCTACCAGAGTCCTTCTGGGGGAGGTCCCTACATAAAGGTATGGGGGATCCCTCAGTGTGTAGAGGAATTTTCACCTGGCTAGGGCTACTAGACTGGGTGCCCCTAATCTGCTGATGGGGGCTTCCTCTGGACAGGGGGCCCTGGGGGTCCACTGACCTCCCTGACCTCTGCAGCCCTGGGCTGACTGAGGCAGGGTAGAGAGGGGCAGGTTACCTGCTCCAGACGGGGTACCACCTTGGAAGGGTCGTCTGCCATCAGGGGTGTGGCCAGGCCAGGCCTGACTACCTCTGTGGCAGTTCCTTCACTAGGGGTAGGGTCAGTTCCCTGAGGAGGCTGACCCTTACCTACTGTCTGGGGGAAGAAGACTTTTCTTCAACCCTTGTGCTCTCTTTTGGGGAGAGTGGGCCATTCTTTCAGGCTCCATCTCTCCAAATTCTTGGGCTGGGGCTGTGGCCATCACAGCCCCACTAACCTTTACAGGGAAGCCCAACATCCTAAGATGGGTTTGGTGTTCCACTTCAGCCCAGGCTGAAATTTCCAGATCATTGCCCATCAGGCAATCTACAGGTAGGGTTGGGGACACTGCCACTCTTTTGGGCCTGTGACCCCCTCCCAGCTGAGATTGACTATGGCCATGGGGTGATCTGTTCTGACACCATCAATGTTGGTCACCTGGTATTTAAACTCAGGTAAAAGCTGGTGAGGGGGACTAGTTTCCCTGCCACCATGGTGACACTAGCCCCTGTGTCCCTAAATGCCACAGCTTTCTGACCATTAATTATTGGCTCCAATCTGTACCTGCCCAATGCTATGGGACCCATGGTAAAGGTGGCAAATCCTATACCACCATCAGAGTCAGAGGAGTCTGTTGAGGGGTCCCTGTCTAAACTAGGGCCCACCTCTGTTCCTCTTGCAAAAGCACCTAACTTTTTGGGTGCACTACTCCCAACTGGAGGATTACTACTGGTAGTACCAGGAGGGGTGGTAGTAGTTGTGGGAGGAACATTTTCTTTATTGCCAATCCTGGGGCAACTGGGATCAGTTTTCCAGTGCCCAGGCTTTTTACAGACATGGCAATAGGGTTTCTTTTCAGGAGAGGAAGGAGTTTGGGACCCACCCCCAGAAGAGGAATTTTGGGGCCCTGTAGGGGACTTATCCTTAGATTTATCCCCACCTTTCTCTTGGGACTTAGTAGAATCTTTCTTCTGGTCACCACCCTGATTTCTAGTTTTTACTCTGGTTCTGACCCACTTGTCTGCCTTCTTTCCCAATTCTTGGGGAGAGGTCAGATCAGAGTCCACCAGATACTGGTGCAAAAGCTGGTTTTGACAATTATTAAGGATCTGCTCCCTCATAATCAAATTGTACAATCCTAAAAAGTCCTGCACTTTGTTGCCATGTATCCAACCTTCCAGAGCCTTTGTAGCACAATCTACAAAATCAACCCAGTCTTGAGTCTGAGCTTTTTGGGTGTCTCTGAACTTCAACCTATACTGTTCAGTGGTTAGGCCAAACCCATCTATCAGAGCACTCTTCAAGACTGTGTAATTGTCAGCATCCTCTTCTCTTACAGTGAGGAGCTTGTCTCTACCTTTGTCTGCAAAGGAGAGCCACAAGATTGCTGCCCACTGCCTCTGGGGGACCTTCTGAACTTTACAGGCCCTCTCCAGTGCAGTTATCCATTTGTGGATGTCATCCCCACTCTGGTAGGGAGGGACAATCTTGTTTAGGTTTCTATGGTCATAAGACCTGTCCCTATCTCTAGGGATATTGTTGCCACCATGGGACTCTAGTCCCAACTTTCTTCTCTCTCTAAGGAGATCTAGGGATTCTCTATCTAAAGCCAATTGCTTCTTCCTGATCTCTAGTTGAGTTTCCTCATACTGGACCAGTCTCTTTCTTCTCTCATGAGAGGATTCCCTCCTGTGAGAAGAAACAGAGCTCCCTATTGAGGTGCCAGAGTGGTTAGACTCCTGAGAAGGAGACCTAGACTTTCTGAGCACACTCATAATCCTTCCTGGGGGACAAAGGTGTGGTTCTCTAGATCCTCATCTTCATCTTCCCCAGAAGGGATTGGGTTCTCCAGGTCAGGGTCATTGTCACCCTCCTGGTCAGTTTCAGAGGGGGCTGGGGGTAGTGGTACCCCTGGCCCCTTCCTCATCTGCTGGCCCACCCTCTGCTCCTACCCCTTCAGTCTCTGAAGACTTACTAAGATCATAAGCCACCAACAACTCCTGGAGGTGTTGGGTGGTGGGACTTTGGCCTGTCCTTAATTTCCTCACGTTACACAAAGCTCTCAGTTCCAAGAATGGGAGTGTGTCATACTTGGAGGGGGAAGCTCAATGGCTTCCTGCAGGGTATCTTTGGATCCTGCTTTTAAAGACATTACTAGTGTGGTGTGGTGTATGCACTACCTACTCTAGTGTGGCCTACTAAACTCTCTTGAGTTGTAGAAAGGGTTGTGCTATCCCTTAACACACAACTCTAAGTTCAGTAGAACTTACTGATATTCTAAGCTTAAATTATATGTACCTTAGGTACCTTTAGTGGTTTTCAGTTGATCAATTCAATTGAGATTATCTGGTAAAACAATAGCAAGCTGGAATCCCACACGCTGCACACCAATGTGAGAAGTTGGCCTGGCATATGCTGTCCACTAATTATAGTGGGCACCTTGCACCTGTCCAAATCGACTCTTATGGTAGATAGGTTAAAGACAACCTTATTGAAAGCTATCCTAGTGGTAGCTATGGAGAGCAGCCTTCAGGCTAAGTCTTGAAGGAATGTAAAGCAGCTTGTTTTACCAGTCTATAATCTCTTGAGTGACCAAATGAAAGAGCACCACACCAGGTATATATTCAAAATATATGTATTTATTGCTAAACACACCCCTCTAGTCTCTTTATGAGGCTAGAGTTCGAAGTACATAAGTAATAAGTTATTTAAACACAGTAATAGCACAAATACACGTTTGGGCCCTAGGGGCGTACCAAACCATATACCAATAAAGTGGTATAAGAACCACGACTGAACTAGACACTAGGCCTAGAGCCTCTAGAAGTGCTTGGACCACAAGGAACCACCCAAGGTAGTGACACAGGGGACCCACGGGGGACGCGTGCAGTGTAAATACACAACCGCAATACGCCGTTTACTTCTATGGAGAAAGTCGCGGTCAGGAAATTAAAGGAAAGGGACACTTAGAGGAGGACTAGGAACAAACCCTTTGAGATCTAGGACTTTGAAGAGTCTCTACCCACGGGAGCACCAGAGTACTCGTGTTACCTCACCCAGCAAAGCCGGGTGCATAGGTGCCGTTCGGGGTCGGGTTTCGCTGTCGATTCCTATGAAGATCTGCTGCAAAGTGCTGCTGGCGACCAGGAGGAAAGTGTCCGGGTGGATCCAAGAGTGGATCGAGGATCTGAAGTACCTGAAAGCAGAGGGGACAGAGTCTGGGTCACTAGCCAGTGACCAGGAAGGCGATGAGCAGATGCCCACCGATGTCGGGTGCTTCAGGTGCGTCGTCAGTCGTCTTGACTCCGCAGTCACGAGGTCCAGGAGGCGTTGTCGGCATCCAGGAGCAGGATTCGGACTGTACCACGACGTCTGCTGCTTGCTGACGTATCGGCGACCGGATTGGACCCAACAAGCCTTGGCAACAGCAAATCTCGTGGAAGAGAAGAAAAGTCGATGGCGCAGACCAGCAAGGTCTGGGGAACTCACCCAGCGAGGGTAAGTTAGGGCAGGCCTGGAGCAACCAGGGGAGCCCTTTGGTTTCTTTAGAAAGTCTTCTGGGGACCCCTGAGCCGGCTGGCAAGGGATCGCGAAGACACCTCGGGCAGAATCACTCAACAGGGGCCCACGGTCACCCGGGACAATGTAGGCCTCTGATCTTCGGAGGGATTCCTGCTGGAGGCCGGGACCATACGTGATCCAAAGCACAAGTTCGTAGAACATTGAGAAGGGGTTGCACTCGACAATAGTGCACGGTACCCAGGGGTCGCGGTTCCTTGTCACTCGTGGGGTCCACTTGCCTCAGCTTCGTTGGGAACTCACGATGGCCTTGGAGAAGTCAGGAAATCCACTTCTTGGGCTGCAGGGACTTCGGACTCCGGCGGGAGCGGCGTAGTTTGCGACCGTCGTTGTCGTTTTTGGTGCCTGCCAAGCAGGGGAGTCACTCCTTGACTCCAAGGGAGATTCTTCAGTCCTCTAATCGTGATGTAGAGCGTCGAAGGTCCAGGATTCAGTTTCAAAGTTTAGTCCAGGGATATCTAATCTTGCTGTGGCAAGTGTTCCCATTTTAACCAGTAAAACAGGGAGGGACTAACTCTATGACCCCACCTATGGGAGGGTCAAGGGAGGGGGTGGCTACACCCACTTCCCTTTGTCCAGTTTCGCGCCAGAGCAGGGGCAGGTAGCCCCTGAGCTGGTTTGAACTGGCATATGCACAGAGGAGCCTTTTGCTCCCCCAGTGCAGGACTTCAAAGCACTCTAAGAGTGCACCCACCCAGCCCCAATACACATTATCCTGTCTGGGGAGGTGGTCACACCTCCCTGCAACAGGAAACCTATTGTCCAGGCCTCCCCTGCCGGAGTTTCGTCCAGCAGCAGGAGGCCAGACTTGTGTCTGTGGCAGCAGCATCCATTTTGTGATGCCAGGGCTTCAGAAAGAAGTTACCGGGTAAGCCAGAGTTAACATGTCTTTCCCTCTAGAAGGGTGGAATGCTACCCCCGCCGCCAGGATTGGCGGGGGGTAGTATTCCAAGAAGTTTGACACCAAACACGACATGTTTAGGTGCAGCCATTCCAAAGTTAGCATTTTACCGCGAGGATATAATGCGCTTAAGAGTATATGGTCAGGCTGCACTACAAACAGCATCAGAGATGGTCTCCGAACGCTGCAGAGGGGCCCTGCTCACGCAGGGGCACCCTCTCACATAGGAACCACGCACTCTGCCTTTAGGATTGATAAGGCCTGCCTTAGGAGTGACTTATAGGTTTATATGTGTGTATGTATTTCGTGATATAGGTAACCTATATCACAGTAAGGGGTGCATGCACCACCTTACCCAGGCTGCAGTAGCAGACCTGTGGTGTCAGTTTGGATGGCCTTCCAGGGGTGGCATAATACATGCTGCAGCCCCTGGCAGGCCTCTGAGGTACCTATGCCCTTGGTACATAGTATACCATATACTAGGGACTTATAAGGGCACTCCAGATTCCAATCAGAGATGTGCCTAAGGCACATGGAAACCATTTTACAGAGAAAGCAGATAGACTGGGGCCCTGAATAGCAGGATCCCAGTCCAACTAAGTCATAAACCAGCAAAACACCATAAAAAAAAGTGGGGGCAACCATATAGTCAGATTCCACCTTCCTACAGCGCTCCTTAGGTTAATCGGTAGCTATCACCCATGTAGTCCTGTAATCTCATGTGGTGCTACTGCTGGGGCGTGTTAACGCACCCCTTATCCTAGCGGTGGCTATCATCTGTCTCATACAGTAATATGATATGTTATGGTGCTCTTGCTAAAGCACGGACGGTCAAAGGGTCACCCATGCTGTCCTGTAATCTCATGTAATACTACTGCTGACGGACGAGCGCACCCCTTAAACTATCGGTGACTGTCATCCGTCTCATATTATCGTCTAATCTGGTGCTCTTACTAATGCACGGGGCGGTCAGAGGAGGCTGGTGAAAGCGGAGCTGAAACTGAGGCACCCGGACCCGCAAGGTGGCCCGTATGTGAAAGGGCACTGATTCACACCCCTTCAGTGATATACAAAATCGCCCCAACTACTATAAAGGTCAAAAAAGGACAAAAAGGAACGCGCATCAAGGGTTGAGTAACTCACGTTTTCTGCGAATTCCGCGTTTTCCTTGACCTACCCACTCCTACCGGGTCCGGGAGGTAAGGCGGTCAGCGGCTTCCCTGCTAATAAAGACCTTCGTCTCGTGTCAGGGGCGGACCCTCATGAGTCAATTTACAATCAATGGTTAGAGTGCGTAATGCGAGGCGGCCATTTTGGAATGGTGTATAATCCCAGTGTATTGGGATTATCTTCTCCTTATTGTGAGTTTCGTTAATGAAATGGTGGCAAAAATGATCGATATTCTTTAGATGCTGATCTGGATTTAAATGCCTAATATAATTACTTAGTTGAGGGTTTAAATGCATCTAGGGTGCCATAAATATGCCGTTTCTGTCGGCCATTTTAAACAAAGATGTGAGACATGATCTAAGTAAAATAAATCAAGGGCATCCAAAAGACTGGTTGCATTCTAAGTATTAACACCATGATGTATAAAAATATTCATCTCGATGGCAAGGCTGTACATGGTTCATATGGAGTATAAATGGGCCATGTACATGGGGTATGTTAATGCAGGGGATGTATCTCATAGCCCTATCTCAATAACCCTGCATACCTGTTAGGCTGTGACGCCTAATAGTTGTCTTGTGTTCAGACCCTAAGTGAGCTCCATGGTATGGCTTCGTACAACCCAGTGTCATGTGTGGATAACCTGTGTACCCACCTCTGTTCTTTTATAAAGAGTGCTCTCTTAGTTATTTTGGGAAATGCTTCCAAAATTACCCATTTCAGTGATTCTGATGTGTGGTTTTTTTCAAGGTAATGGGTGCACATTTTCGTGTTATTCTTGTGACAGCGAAAATTGCTTCGATGTTCTGATATACGTAGTTTGATTGGGCGGGTGGTCATCCTTATATAATGTAAGTCACAGGGGCACGTGATCAGGTATATGCAATTGGATGTGTTGCAATTAGTGTGTGACCTCATCTCCCACGTGAACGAGTTGTTTAGAGAGATTGTTTTCTGTACTGTTGTAAATGCGCATGCTGTGCATGTGCCACATGGGTAATGGCCTTTCACCGGTGGCAATTGCCATAGTGTTCTCTGATGGTTCCCTGCGGTCCCTCTGGGTCTAGTATGGATCAGCATATCTTTGATGTTTCTCGAACGTTTGAATGCGAACCGTGGAAGCTCCAAGTTCATTGAGCCTGTATTAAGAATGTTCCAATGTTTTTTTATTGCTTTCGTTAGTAGATTGGAAGCTGGTGTGAAGGTGGTTACACAGGTAAGAGTCTCAGTGGGGGCACTCTCTCTGTGTTCTAACAACCCTTCGCGGTTATTGTTTCTAGCTCTTTTCCTGGAGAATGCTATGCTCCGTGGGGGGTAATCACGTGCGGCCAGATTTTTAGCAAGGATTTCTGACTCTAACCTATATTCAGCCAGTGTATTGCAATTCCTCCTCACCCTCAGAAATTGTCCAAAGGGGAGGTTTTCCTTCAACACTCTAGGGTGGTGGCTGCTAAATAGCAAAAGGCTATTCCGATCGGTGCTTTTCCTATACATGGTGGTCATAAGGCGCCCTCCTTCAAGTTTTATTGTTAAATCAAGGAACGCTATCTGATTAGGAGAGACAGTACTGGTAAATTTTAAGTACGGGTTCTGATCATTGATCCACCTGAAAAAATTGGAGTAAGATTCAGAATCCCCTGTCCAGAGAATCAGGATGTCATCTATAAACCTCTTCCACATCCGTATGTTGGTATGATAAGGGTTAGAATCATGGAGAATGTGTTGCCCCTCGAAGGCAGCCATATAAAGGCAGGCTACACTAGGGGCAAAGGTACTTCCCATGGAAGTACCCTGTGTCTGGTGATACAGCTGACCCCTAAACTCAAAGTAATTTTCCATGAGAGCCAGAGTAGCACATTCCATGATGAAACTGGGTGGTGTTAGTGATTCCCATGTGGCTGAATAAAGTTCCTCCTCTATCACTTCTAGGGTGGCTCTCTGAGGGATATTAGTATAGAGAGCTTCCACGTCTAGTGTGATAAGGAAGTCGATTTCAGCGATCGGTTGGAACTCCCTAATAGGCGAAGTACATCGGTGGTATCTTGTATATATGATGGAATTAATTTCACCAATGGTTGCAAAAAATGATCACTGAATTGTGACAGAGGTTCCAGAATGGAATTAATTCCCGATACAATCGGGCGGCCTGGTACTGGGGTAGTCCCCTTATGAATTTTCGGTAGTATATAGAAATAGGGGTCATAGATTCTTTTTAATGAGGAAGGAAGCCTCCTTCTTACTCAGCCACCCTTGGTTCTCTGCAGAGGAGACCAGAGCTGTAATGATCTTCGTTAGGCGTTCCAGTGGGCTACTGGAAATAGGGGTGTAGTACTTCCTGTTGCTCAACTGTCTCAAGCACTCAGTGTCATAGTCAACGGTGGCCATGATGACAGTGGCACCACCCTTATCAGCTTGTTTTACCGTGATGGAGGGGTCGTTCGCCAGAGCATCTATGGCCATCAACTCTCTTCTGGAAGTATTACAGAAGTGTCTGGGATCAGAGGCTGCTTTGACCTCTTTCAAGACCGCTTGTTCATAGGTTATTACTTCATTAGGTATCATCCCGTTGTTGGGGGTGAAAGTGGAGGGGTTGTGTAGTCCCGAGTCATCTTCTTGTTGGGTGGGCTTCCCATAAAAGAATGCCTTCAAGCGTAGCTTGCGGAAGAATTGTTGTAATTCGCAAATTTGTTGGAAGTGGTCCACCTTGGGTGTTGGCACAAAGCCCAATCCCTTCTGTAGGACTTCTTCTTCTAATTTGGTTAGAGGTCTGGGAGATAGGTTGACGACTAGGGTCTCTTTTGGAGTAGCTCCTGGTTTCCATCACCCGTTGTTGTGGTTCTTCCCATTGTACCCTCTTTTCTTGTTGGTTTCCTCTTCTTCGCCCGCGCCCTCTGCCCCAGCCTCTGCCTAAAAAGGTTGGCTCATGCCAGGGGGACCAAATTGGGGCGGGGCCTGAGGAAACATGGGGTATTGCCAGAATGCTGGTCCCTGGTAGTATGGTTGCTGATAAGCATTGTATCCCTGCCTGCCACCCCTCCTAGTCTGATTGGTGTTATAATTCTCCTCACTACCGTCACTATTACTGGAGGACCCCCTTCTGCTGGAATTGGAGCTGGTATCTGAGAGGTTACCCGTTCCTGATGGTATGTAGTCTTGTTTAAGGTATGGATACACCTTTTCTTTGTCAAAGCGTTTAATATCTTTTTGGAGTTTAACCACTTTTTGTTTCATAAGGTACTCCTTATGTTCCGCAATCTCGTTATTTAATTCTGTTAGTTTTGATTTAAAGCTCGGGCCTGATACAGCGCTCTTCAATGTGCTCTCAGCTATTTGAATACGAGCCAATAGTTTGTCGGCTAGTCTTTTAGCTGTATTGATGATCAATATCAGGAGGTCCCTCGTGCATTTCCATGAGATCTGTGACCATTCCGTCTTAAATAGACCATCCTCCCAGAAAATTCTAGGGAAATTCTTCACAATGAGGCCATTAGGTGATATATTGGCCCTCAGATATTCGGTCATCAAAGCGCCGTGTAGGGTGATCTTAACCCATTCACGCTTCATGGCCAACAGGGATTGCCAATCTTCCGACTGGCTTCCCGTGGCGCCACCGCTCTCTGACCCCAGAATTGATGGGGCCCTCAGTATCTCTGCTGCTAAGTCCTCTCCATAACTTAAACCCTGGCCTTCCATGGTGTAGGTCTCAAGGTAAAGTACAGGGAAATCAATAGAGGGAAACGATAAAAAGAAGTAACAACTAGGAGACACCCACTCAAATATAGTGGTGTCAAGTCGTAGTAGGGGGGAAAAAAAGAGAAGAACTCTTACCCACCCAACAAAGTCCCACGGGGTTTAGCCGTGCTTGAACCTGCATACAAAGAAGGGACAGGGGGGGCTTTTTCCTCTCTGACAAGAGAGGGAGGTCCAGCATAAGTGCCCCAAAGGCAATAATGAAAACGATGATTATGCCTTTCCTTAGTGATAAAAAGTCAAAGTCAAGGGGAACAATAACCAACTTGACCCGGAGTGGTTCAAAGTTGGAAATCCATATATTGGATTTTAATGCCCTCACACACCCTTTCGGGTGTCATGCTTCATCATCTGGGCTGCTCCTCGTCGAGTCGGCGGTGCAATACTCAACGGGCTCCCTATAATAGGGGCACTTTATCGGAGATCTTTTATCCAAAAGCCGTATGGTGAAGTGGGGGTGTGGGGCCAGAAGTGTGTAGATGTGAGAGTTTTTGGAAAGTGATTTAAAATAGGGCTGGGAGTACCAGAACAGCCAAACTTTATTCTCGGGGTCTCCTACCCTAAGTAAAAACAGCCAATGAGGTGCTCTCCTAAGTGAAATGTCTTGGGGTTGAGCGTACCTATTGATAATTGAAGGTCAACATGTTTCTCGCTTGAAGTAAACTCTACCTGCCATTCTTCAGGACCAAACTAGTAAAACTATCTACACTTAAAAGAGTAGTGACATGGAATCAAATTCACATCAACCAACTATCTATCTTATAGTGTACCTGTTTGACCTGGAACTACCTGTGTGGAAAAACAAAACATTACGTCATTCAATTCAGTATGGTATACTTAAATATGCAATCTATATTCCCTTGTGACTCTGACTTCTTATCTATAGTGGTGAACCAAAAACGCAATTGCATTGAGGACTCTTGCAAACAATAAAATCAATTAAAACAATTGAGCAGTGGCAGATAGTGAGTGCCCACAGTGAGCTGGTGTGAACTATAGCCCTTGTGGCACATTAGTGCAGCAACAGTGGTGTATCCATCTGGACTCACCCATTTCTGTAGACTAACCAGTCTTCAACAGTACCCGGTAGGTAACGCGTAAGGCATTGCTTATATGTGAATCTAAGTCAACAGAGGAACAAAAAATAATAATAAGGTAACAATTTCATTCAATATGCAATGATCCCTTTGTATCATGATGAATAAACCCATTGTCATGGTCTCATCATTACCACCAATAACCGTTACTCATATAAAGTTCAGTAATGTAACTCATGTATTGGATAATGGTCTGTGTGGAGGCCATCATTCAAGGATTTAAGTTTAGTGCTGGCCGTATGCAAACATGGTATCACTCTGTTCCCACCCCAAAATTAGTTCTTACTGACAAATTGGATGGTACCTGCTAAGGCGCTGCTTAGTGCTCATTTACTCCCAAATATAACATTTAGCTTAAAGTGGGGCGCTCCTTAGGTTAATCGGTAGCTATCACCCATGTAGTCCTGTAATCTCATGTGGTGCTACTGCTGGGGCGTGTTAACGCACCCCTTATCCTAGCGGTGGCTATCATCTGTCTCATACAGTAATATGATATGTTATGGTGCTCTTGCTAAAGCACGGGACGGTCAAAGGGTCACCCATGCTGTCCTGTAATCTCATGTAATACTACTGCTGACGGACGAGCGCACCCCTTAAACTATCGGTGACTGTCATCCGTCTCATATTATCGTCTAATCTGGTGCTCTTACTAATGCACGGGGCGGTCAGAGGAGGCTGGTGAAAGCGGAGCTGAAACTGAGGCACCCGGACCCGCAAGGTGGCCCGTATGTGAAAGGGCACTGATTCACACCCCTTCAGTGATATACAAAATCGCCCCAACTACTATAAAGGTCAAAAAAGGACAAAAAAGGAACGCGCATCAAGGGTTGAGTAACTCACGTTTTCTGCGAATTCCGCGTTTTCCTTGACCTACCCACTCCTACCGGGTCCGGGAGGTAAGGCGGTCAGCGGCTTCCCTGCTAATAAAGACCTTCGTCTCGTGTCAGGGGGCGGACCCTCATGAGTCAATTTACAATCAATGGTTAGAGTGCGTAATGCGAGGCGGCCATTTTGGAATGGTGTATAATCCCAGTGTATTGGGATTATCTTCTCCTTATTGTGAGTTTCGTTAATGAAATGGTGGCAAAAATGATCGATATTCTTTAGATGCTGATCTGGATTTAAATGCCTAATATAATTACTTAGTTGAGGGTTTAAATGCATCTAGGGTGCCATAAATATGCCGTTTCTGTCGGCCATTTTAAACAAAGATGTGAGACATGATCTAAGTAAAATAAATCAAGGGCATCCAAAAGACTGGTTGCATTCTAAGTATTAACACCATGATGTATAAAAATATTCATCTCGATGGCAAGGCTGTACATGGTTCATATGGAGTATAAATGGGCCATGTACATGGGGTATGTTAATGCAGGGGATGTATCTCATAGCCCTATCTCAATAACCCTGCATACCTGTTAGGCTGTGACGCCTAATAGTTGTCTTGTGTTCAGACCCTAAGTGAGCTCCATGGTATGGCTTCGTTCAACCCAGTGTCATGTGTGGATAACCTGTGTACCCACCTCTGTTCTTTTATAAAGAGTGCTCTCTTAGTTATTTTGGGAAATGCTTCCAAAATTACCCATTTCAGTGATTCTGGTGTGTGGTTTTTTTCAAGGTAATGGGTGCACATTTTCGTGTTATTCTTGTGACAGCGAAAATTGCTCCGATGTTCTGATATACGTAGTTTGATTGGGCGGGTGGTCATCCCTATATAATGTAAGTCACAGGGGCACGTGATCAGGTATATGCAATTGGATGTGCTGCAATTAGTGTGTGACCTCATCTCCCACGTGAACGAGTTGTTTAGAGAGATTGTTTTCTGTACTGTTGTAAATGCGCATGCTGTGCATGTGCCACATGGGTAATGGCCTTTCACCGGTGGCAATTGCCATAGTGTTCTCTGATGGTTCCCTACGGTCCCTCTGGGTCTAGTATGGATCAGCATATCTTTGATGTTTCTCGAACGTTTGAATGCGAACCGTGGAAGCTCCAAGTTCATTGAGCCTGTATTAAGAATGTTCCAATGTTTTTTTATTGCTTTCGTTAGTAGATTGGAAGCTGGTGTGAAGGTGGTTACACAGGTAAGAGTCTCAGTGGGGGCACTCTCTCTGTGTTCTAACAACCCTTCGCGGTTATTGTTTCTAGCTCTTTTCCTGGAGAATGCTATGCTCCGTGGGTGGTAATCACGTGCGGCCAGATTTTTAGCAAGGATTTCTGACTCTAACCTATATTCAGCCAGTGTATTGCAATTCCTCCTCACCCTCAGAAATTGTCCAAAGGGGAGGTTTTCCTTCAAGGCTCTAGGGTGGTGGCTGCTAAATAGCAAAAGGCTATTCCGATCGGTGCTTTTCCTATACATGGTGGTCATAAGGCGCCCTCCTTCAAGTTTTATTGTTAAATCAAGGAACGCTATCTGATTAGGAGAGACAGTACTGGTAAATTTTAAGTACGGGTTCTGATCATTGATCCACCTGAAAAAATTGGAGTAAGATTCAGAATCCCCTGTCCAGAGAATCAGGATGTCATCTATAAACCTCTTCCACATCCGTATGTTGGTATGATAAGGGTTAGAATCATGGAGAATGTGTTGCCCCTCGAAGGCAGCGATATAAAGGCAGGCTACACTAGGGGCAAAGGTACTTCCCATGGAAGTACCTTGTGTCTGGTGATACAGCTGACCCCTAAACTCAAAGTAATTTTCCATGAGAGCCAGAGTAGCACATTCCATGATGAAACTGGGTGGTGTTAGTGATTCCCATGTGGCTGAATAAAGTTCCTCCTCTATCACTTCTAGGGTGGCTCTCTGAGGGATATTAGTATAGAGAGCTTCCACGTCTAGTGTGATAAGGAAGTCGATTTCAGCGATCGGTTGGAACTCCCCTAATAGGCGAAGTACATCGGTGGTATCTTGTATATATGATGGAATTAATTTCACCAATGGTTGCAAAAAATGATCACTGAATTGTGACAGAGGTTCCAGAATGGAATTAATTCCCGATACAATCGGGCGGCCTGGTACTGGGGTAGTCCCCTTATGAATTTTCGGTAGTATATAGAAATAGGGGGTCATAGGTTCTTTTTTAATGAGGAAGGAAGCCTCCTTCTTACTCAGCCACCCTTGGTTCTCTGCAGAGGAGACCAGAGCTGTAATGATCTTCGTTAGGCGTTCCAGTGGGCTACTGGAAATAGGGGTGTAGTACTTCCTGTTGCTCAACTGTCTCAAGCACTCAGTGTCATAGTCAACGGTAGCCATGATGACAGTGGCACCACCCTTATCAGCTTGTTTTACCGTGATGGAGGGGTCGTTCAGCCAGAGCATCTATGGCCATCAACTCTCTTCTGGAAGTATTACAGAAGTGTCTGGGATCAGAGGCTGCTTTGACCTCTTTCAAGACCGCTTGTTCATAGGTTATTACTTCATTAGGTATCATCCCGTTGTTGGGGGTGAAAGTGGAGGGGTTGTGTAGTCCCGAGTCATCTTCTTGTTGGGTGGGCTTCCCATAAAAGAATGCCTTCAAGCGTAGCTTGCGGAAGAATTGTTGTAATTCGCAAATTTGTTGGAAGTGGTCCACCTTGGGTGTTGGCACAAAGCCCAATCCCTTCTGTAGGACTTCTTCTTCTAATTTGGTTAGAGGTCTGGGAGATAGGTTGACGACTAGGGTCTCTTTTTGGAGTAGCTCCTGGTTTCCATCACCCGTTGTTGTGGTTCTTCCCATTGTACCCTCTTTTCTTGTTGGTTTCCTCTTCTTCGCCCGCGCCCTCTGCCCCAGCCTCTGCCTAAAAAGGTTGGCTCATGCCAGGGGGACCAAATTGGGGCGGGGCCTGAGGAAACATGGGGTATTGCCAGAATGCTGGTCCCTGGTAGTATGGTTGCTGATAAGCATTGTATCCCTGCCTGCCACCCCTCCTAGTCTGATTGGTGTTATAATTCTCCTCACTACCGTCACTATTACTGGAGGACCCCCTTCTGCTGGAATTGGAGCTGGTATCTGAGAGGTTACCCGTTCCTGATGGTATGTAGTCTTGTTTAAGGTATGGATACACCTTTTCTTTGTCAAAGCGTTTAATATCTTTTTTTTTAATCTTTTTTTCATGATGGG
Organism: Calotriton arnoldi; assembly: GCA_963921515.1. Lineage (NCBI taxonomy): Eukaryota > Metazoa > Chordata > Amphibia > Caudata > Salamandridae > Calotriton > Calotriton arnoldi. Next base: position 111,780 of record CAWUFW010009109.1, read on the forward strand.
ATGCCATTTTTCCGTCTGTATTGCCAATGACACGGTGTTGGTGACGGACAGTTGTTGTTGGTGCTTTGTCACCTCCGTGACGACGATGGGGTTTTCCTGCAGACTGTACCCCGTCTTCCTCTTCCTCTTCTCCTTGGCCTTCCCCGCACCCGAGGTTCATTGCTGGTGGTCTGTGGTGCTTGTGGGGTTCGCGTTGACCTGGGCACTGGTTCCGGGTGCATTCATGTTGCTGCGCAGTTTGATTTGTTTATGGTGTGTTTTTCTTGTTCAGCTTTTATGGTGCATTTTCCCGCCAGACGCGTGGGGATTGCAGGCCTGTCGCTGGTTGTCAGATGTTTTTTTTCCGTGGTTGGCCTCATCGCAACTTTATTCGCGTTGGTGTTTCTCATTTTTTCGGTGTCCCTTTGGTTTTAACGCGGTCATTTGACGCGTTATCGTGGGACTATCGCATGGTGACGCCAGGTTGAGAATGCTACGTTAACACAGCGTTGTTTTCCCACAATGGACTGCGCTGTGAGAAGTTGCGTTAAGCTAAACTTGCGGTGGTTATCACACGTTCTTGTGAATATGCCCCTTAGTCTTCAGCCTACCACATAAAAAGCAACAACACCTCTTTGTTATACATCATGCACCTTCAAATATATAAGACATATGAAAATACATATACAAGTAGAGACATACTTGAGACAGAAGTCCATGCACACCTTAAAACTTGACGGACTCCACCTCCAATTTTAAAGCGACACCTAAAAGTATGCGGTATACTACAAATGTACATATCCACACACTAAAACAAACTACCATATTCACTAATCCTTTTTCCAATATACACATATTACTATACAAAATCTATTTCAAACAACATTTAACTACAATAAAACAAACTACAATACACATCTCTACATTTAATAATTTATTTCAAACATTACAGTTCTTGAATAATTTTTAAAGATTAAAAATAAAGCTATTACATGATACACCTCGCAAATGTATAACTCACCTTCCAAATTGATTTGTAGAATTTAAAATATCACAAACTCATAAAAGATTTTTTTATCCACACAATCAATGTAATGCACCACTCTCAGCAAGGTAAAACCAGTAATGGCAAACTTTCCCTCTCTTTCTCCACACAAATACATATGAGTAACAAATCACATTGCTTCCTACATTATTTCAAATTATAAAACACATTTCGATTGGTTACACATATTAACCCTTACCAACTGATTTCTAAAAGTGCCCAAACTGCTTCTAGAATTTTTGGGAGTCGCGATTCCACCGTGCACCAACGCGATGGAGCCGCGAATCCAAACGGGAGTTCAAAAATGTATTACAAATAAAAATACCACTATTTTTTAAGAACACACCACTTCTAAACATAGTACTGACTTGGGAAATCTTACTTTAATAGCATATCACTTATATATAAATTACAATTCCATATTTTAAAACCACAGATAACATTCAACCCTTCCCCCATTCTGTTTAATGCCAGTTTCCATAGTAAAAGTTCATGGAACATTCAACTGAACTAACAGGTCACAAGTTCACCATATTTTCAAGTTCAGCACACAGCAGGTGTGGTTGACATTTGCAAAGTATATGCCCTTATCCTATCTACTGTACCTTTCAAACATTTTTTACTGACCAAAAACAAACATGCTTTTGAAAGAAAGTAACATGCACCCTATTTTTCAGTGTACAATGTTCTTAAACAGCCAATCAATTCTCTACTTTTTTAAAAACAGCATCTTGTCCACCATTTTAGATATATCCCATTCTACCAACTGAGTACCTCAGCTACAGACATCTTTTCATTACTTCCAGACATGCCTTCAAGATGCTTAGAGTATGGATTGTTGGGCACAGCTATGTTTTCTGGTGCAAAAGGTATGCTGAACTCAGAGGTATTGTTAAAGACCTAGCTTTGCAAAATGTGGATATTAAATGGATTGCACAGAGAGGATTAAAGTGGCACCAATTGATGCCTTTGGTTAAAACCTTTTTGCATCTCCAACCCCCTGACCTCATGATTGTGCACTGTGGTGGCAATCGCCTAGGCACATTGACTGGGGTAGGACTGGAAATGCTCATGAAGGATACCTTTGCACAACTGATGTTGCTTTTCCCCCAAACTGTCTTTGTATATTCTAGTATATGCCAAAGACAAAAATGGAAGTGGTTAACTCAATTCTGTCCACAGATTGAAAAAGCTAGGAAGAATGCCAATAAAGCTGTTTCTGCTTACCTTAGAGACCATATGATGGGCTCCATCTATAAAACAATCTACATTTTGATATGGATGACATGTACAGAAGTGATGGAGTACACATCACAGATCATGGGAACAGAGTCTTTCTCAACAACCTAAAGCTCTGCATCCGTACTTACATGTAGCTACAACAAACTCTTAATGAAAACAAGGGCTCTTTTTAGAGCCACCCTATAACACAATAGTAAATCTTATTCTTTTTAAACATACATACTTTTTTTACATTTTTCAGGATTCTCGAATCCATCGCAAATTTGCAAAAGCATGAATTCAATGCACTACAACACAACACACTTTTCAAGTTTAACTATTAATTATTAATTTTATATATTTTTAACAACTCTATCAATAGTAATCTTGTCATTAACTTCAATCACACTTCCTCCTTAAAACATCTTCACAAATACAACACTACCTTCTAAATTATGTACCACAAAATTATTTATTTGAGGTGAATTTGCGTATCCAACGTGACGTTACACGGGGGGCCGCGCTGAGAGCCGCATCGGAGTCGCGACTCCCAAATAGAAAGAAAAAAAGAAAACGCCCTACTTCCATTATTCTGTAGTCGCTCGGGGACCCCATCCCCCGGGGCCTGGCAATTTTGTTTTATGAAAAAAAAAATATGGAGGGAAGGCCGCGTGCTCCCCCCTCCTAAGGCCACAACTGGCCCCGGGGACCCCATCCCCTGGGGCCTGGCCAGCCTGCATTTTTTGGGGGGAGGTGGGCCGAGTTGCCCCCCTCCTAAGGCCAATTATGGACCCGGGGACCCCATCCCCGGGACCGGCCTTCCTCTATGTTTAGAAAAGAAAAAAAAAAAATCCCGGGAAGGGGGCCGTGTGCCCTCCCTCCCCTAGGCCACTTCTGGCCCTCAAGTTGGGGACTGTGGGGGGAGCCCCAATGCCCCCATGGTCCCTGCCGGCTCCATGCCTCCTGCAGGAGCCGGCATTGCTTTTGGGCAAGGGGAGCTGCTAACATGCAGCTCCCCTTGCCCATGTAATTCTGCTTTGCTTCGTTGAAGCGAGAACAGGTTTCCTGCTCTCGCTTCAACGAAGCAAAGCAGTGTTTGCTATGGCAGGGCGGGAGCCGTGCTCCCGCCCTGCCATAGAAAATGGCAATGTCCCAGGGGTGGGCACCCCGGGACATGGCAGGAGCCGGCCCTGGGGGGTGGCGATACCCAGGGCCATCGAGGGCTCCAGGAGGGGGGCCACATGGCCCCCCTCCCAACATTTGCACAGCCCCGGAGAGGTGGTGGTCCCCGGGGTTTGGGGGGGCTTGCGAGCCCCCCACACACAAAAAAAACAAAGCCCTGGGAGGTGGTGGTCCCGGGGCTTGGGGGGCCTGCGAGGCCCCCTGCAAATAATTAATCAAAGCCCCGGGGAGGTGGCAGTCCCCGGGGCTTGGGGGCCCCCGCGGGCCCCCGCTATATAATAACACATTGCCCCCGGGACCTGGCCCACCAGTGGGCTTATAGAAAACGAAGTGATGGAGACCGCGCTTTGTTTTCTTTTTATTTTCTCAGCGGGATTCACGCACCCAGCGTGACTTCTTCCGAAAAAACAAAAAAAATGCTTTTTTGGGCCCTGGGGGTCCTTGTGGGACCCCCTGACCAGCCCTAGGGGGGTCAGGGTGTTTCTACCATGACCCCTTTCCTACATTTACAACCTTTTTCTACCTTTTTCATGAGACTCGGTACTACTGAGTCACAAAATGGCTGCCAACACACTCTGTTTGGAGTGTTGGCAGCCAATTAGAATGAAGCTCGTGCTCAGGAGGATTCGGGGTTCCTCCTCGGTGCTCAGATATCGATATTTTTATTTTTTTAATTTCTCAGCAACTACTGAATGGATTTACACCATTTAAGAAAAAGAGTGCTTTCTGAACCAAGAGCTACCTTTTTGGCAAATTTGGTGTAATTCCTTTCAACAGTTCGGGCTGTAGCCTGTTCCAAAATTCCTATGGAAATTAACATGGGGAAAACGCGTTTTATGAACCCCCTTTTTTCTCGGCCCCCACTTAAGAAATCACCCCCAAACTTTCAACACTGGAGCTGACCGGAGCTGGTCATTAGTTTTGAAAATTTCACGAAGATTCGTCAAACGGCGCCAAAGATATTGGCAAAAGAAAAAACGCTTTTTGAATAGAAACCAGGCCTGGGTGCAGTTCGCGGAGTTTTGCTATGCGGAACTCCACGATTTTGCAAAAAACTCTGCGAAGTTTTGCAAGTGGCGGAGTGCAGTGCGAACTGCAGTTTGTGCTGGTATTCCTGCCGCTCGGGTAGAAATTCTACCCGAGCAGTTGCTCGAACTCGCGAACAGTAAGAAAGAACTCTGCTGCACATTGCGAAGCGGAGTTTTCTGCACTCCGCGTGCTCCGCGGAGTGCGGAGTGCAGAAAACTCCGCAAACCCAGTGAACGGAGCAAAGTTTACTGCCCAGGCATAATAGAAACAAGGTCCTAACTATAACTACCTTCTGGCGACTGCCAGTAGGTAATATATATATGTATATATATATATATATATATATATATATATATATATATATATATTATCTACTGGCGGTCGCCAGTAGATAGTTATAGTTAGGACCTATTTTCCATAGGAAATTCACAACATTCTATTTGAAATAACTTTGGCGCCGGTTGACGAATCTTCGCGAAATTTTCAAAACTTGTGGCCCGCTCCGGTCCACTCCTATCCTGAAAGTCTAGGGGTGATTCGTCAAGTGGGGGCCGAGAAAAAAGGGGGGTCCCAAAACATGTTTTCCCCATGCAATTTTCCATAGGAACCTTTCATCGCAGCTACAGCCCGAACTGCTGAACGGAATTACACCAAATTTGGCAAAAAGGTAGCCCTTGGTTCAGAGTTGTGCCTTTTGCTTAAATGGTGTAAATCCGTTCAGTAGTTCCTGAGAAATTTGAAAAGGAAAACACATATATATCTGGGCGGAGCCTAACCACACATGTCATCGTGAGATCTGATTGGCTGTCAGCACTTCATCCTGGATTTGCTGGCAGCCATCTTGGGACCAATATAAATGATACTACCCCATTGGAATGCATTGTAGTGAATCGAAGATTTTGAGGGTTACCAAAAGGAGAACTATAAAGGGTGATAACAGACTTTAGTTACATTAGAATTCATTTGTTGATGGTACCATACTAATTTTAGGAATTGTGGTGTGTTCTAAGGTGATTTTACCCTGTGAAAAATCCTTCTGCTGGGATATCATGAATCATGTTTGAGAGAAAACTATTTTCTCATACTTTTCCCATTGAGGTTTGGAAGGTGATCTAGAAGCTAAAATGAGAGCATATTTTCTGTAAATTCACATTATCTTTCTCAGTCATGTGAGAATGAAGTCTGACATTCTCAGTAAAACATGTACATCCAACAAGGGCAGAGACTGTCAGTTGATTCCTTTGTGTTCTACTGCAGCTTCCCAGAGTGTTCTAAAGAACAACTAGAGTGCTAACAGCCTTACTTATGACAAAAGTATGGCACACCTGAAGCCATCTTGATTGGAATAAACTGGTAACACTTAAAACATTTTAATTTAAAAAGGAACAAAATGATGGGGTTCATTTTGTCATAGAAATTATGGTTAGTGCTGTAGAAAGAAAAATTAGGACATGTTTCAAGTGTGATCTCAAATATCTTCCTGTTATATTTCAACAGGAGCAGCCTGTCAGTTGATGCCTTTGTGTTCTACTGCAGCTTCCCAGAGTGTTCTAAAGAACAACTAGAGCGCTAACAGTCTTACTTATGACAAAATTATGGCACACCTGAAGCCATCCTGATTGGAATAAACTGGTAACTCTTAAAACATTTAATTTAAAAAGGAACAAAATGAGGGGGTTCATTTTGTCATAGAAATTATGGTTAGTGCTGTAGAAAGAAAAATTAGGACATGTTTTAAGTGAGATCTCAAATATCTTCCTGTTATATTTCAACAGGAGCAGCCTGTCAGTTGATGCCTTTGTGTTCTACTGCAGCTTCCCAGAGTGTTCTAAAGAACAACTAGAGCACTAACAGTCTTACTTATGATAAAATTATGGCACACCTGAAGCCATCTTGATTGGAATAAACTGGTAACTCTTAAAACATTTAATTTAAAAAGGAACAAAATGAGGGGGTTCATTTTGTCATAGAAATTATGGTTAGTGCTGTAGAAAGAAAAATTAGGACATGTTTTAAGTGAGATCTCAAATATCTTCCTGTTATATTTCAACAGGAGCAGCCTGTCAGTTGATGCCTTTGTGCTCTACTGCAGCTTCCCAGAGTGTTCTAAAGAACAACTAGGGCGCTAACAGTCTTACTTATGACAAACGTATGGCACACCTGAAGCCATCTTGATTGGAATAAACTGGTAACACTTAAAACATTTAATTTAAAAAGGAACAAAATGAGGGGGTTCATTTTGCCATAGAAATTATGGTTAGTGCTGCAGAAAGAAAATGTAGGGCATGTTTTAAGTGAGATCTCAAATATCTTCCTGTTATATTTCAACAGGAGCAGCCTGTCAGTTGATGCCTTTGTGTTCTACTGTAGCTTCCCAGAGTGTTCTAAAGAACAACTAGAGTGCTAACAGCCTTACTTATGACAAAAGTATGGCATACCTGAAGCCATCTTGATTGGAATAAACTGGTAACACTTAAAACATTTAATTTAAAAAGGAACAAAATGATGGGGTTCATTTTGTCATAGAAATTATGGTTAGTGCTGTAGAAAGAAAAATTAGGACATGTTTCAAGTGTGATCTCAAATATCTTCCTGTTATATTTCAACAGGAGCAGCCTGTCAGTTGATGCCTTTGTGTTCTACTGCAGCTTTCCAGAGTGTTCTAAAGAACAACTAGAGCGCTAACAGTCTTACTTATGACAGAATTATAGCACACCTGAAGCCATCTTGATTGGAATAAACTGGTAACACTTAAAACATTTAATTTAAAAAGGAACAAAATGAGGGGGTTCATTTTGCCATAGAAATTATGGTTAGTGCTGCAGAAAGAAAATTTAGGGCATGTTTTAAGTGAGATCTCAAATCCTCTTCTATTTCATTAGAAAATTCTGACATGCAGACTGAAACAATCACTTTCAATACCAGCAGTAGACTTCCAGTTAACTCCCTGGTGAGCAGTAGCTTTACTACAGTGATCTAATGAACAACTAGAGTGCTAACATTCTGAATTTATGGCAAATGTGTGACACATCTGAATGCCTTCTTGATGGAATCAAAGTAAAAAACTGAAAGCATTTCCTACTGAGGAGACTGCAGTAAATGACGAAATTAGGAAACTTCATAACAAATAAGTCTCCCAAGATGGCCACCAGAGAAAAAAGAGCCCAAATGTAGCACAAATATCACCCAGATGTAGCCCACATATAGCCCAATGACAGAGGAGTGCAAAACACTTTTTATTTTTAGTTTTTCTGCAGTTTTATATAGTGCAAACTGGTCAGGTATTGGAGCGTTACATCTTACTTGGACCCCTTATTGCGTATTTTGCACGAAGTACATGAGATTGATCTTGCGAAACATTGAACTTTACGATTCTGTTAACCTGAAGTTGCTCTGAACCGGGCTTTGTAACACCCGTTTTTACCTACTGGTTTTAATTAATTCTCACTATATTGTATTAGGAAAGAGGATTTACTGTTTTTATGTACACTTTTATGATCTATGTTTCTAAATCAGATCAAATAAAGTTTAATGAATTCTATGGCAGGACGGAGGCGAGGATTATGCATATCTTTCCTCACTTTATTTGCATAGCAGTTCAAAGAAAACGTAACACAACAATCATTAAACAAAAGACTACACAACCCATGAACCATTAGGGGGTAGTCTCCAAGGCAACTATAGTCCAATCATATCACAGTCCATCGTATTTAATATCGTGAAGTCCCTTCCGCTTCCTCTTTCTTCACTGCTCGTCAGTTAAGTGCATTCCTTACATTCTTGGCTTAATCTGACGTTGTTGCTGTTTGTATAGCGGTTTCTTGTGCACGTTATTAGCATTATTGCCTTGGTATTGTTTCATATTCCCTGCGCAGCAGGCTCTTGCCCGAGCGTGTTCTCCCCCTCGCAGTTTCTCCCGCTGTGTGCTCTGCGCGCGGTGAGATCCTGTCAGACGCGTCTGGTCCGAGCGAGGAAGCTCCGTCGAGCGTTCCCGCTGGTCTTTATGCGCGTTTGGGAATCCGGTCACTCCTTTAGTGTCCGCTTGATTCCCGACCAACCCTCGCCTAATTTTGACACCACTACGCAGTGATTTCCCCACACGGCCACGTTAGTGACCAGCGCCACCTGGTGGTGGTAATTGGTATTGCACCTCAGTCTATTCTTATAACAGCTTCGGGAAAGCCCAGCTGTTGGAGCACCGGCGAGGGGGCTGTCTTAAGGATTTTAAGGGCATTTGTTCTGTGCTCACACCCTCTGCTATCATGTCTTCTCCAGAAGACCATTTTTACTCCTCCTACCAGGAAGTGGAGGAGGAATGGCCCCCAACTTCTCCCTCCAGCAGTGGACCAAGCCCTCTCTCTGGCTATTTCTAGGGCGCTGGCTCCTCTTAGGGATCAGGTTGATAAGCTGGCGAAAAGCATCCTTGGGGTGTTCAGTGACCCAGATCTGGTGGTGGCGGGTCCAAGTAGCTCCCAGATGGGGAATAAAAGGGCCGTTAAGCATAACGCGGGGCACTTGGAAGGATTTGATAAACTTACGGAGACCTTCCTCAAGAGTGCGCGAACGCTAAAACATGCACCCTGCCGGGAGGAGGAGGGGCCCGGAGAAAATTGCGACACTGTCACCACTATTGTAGACCCTGACGGCGGGTTTCCCTTAGAGGGAGAGGGTGTATCGGAGGACGATTTCTCCTCCGATGAGGATAAGGACTCGGGCGTCCCTGGCGTCCAGAGTCCCACTCCTCTCAGTCCCCGGTTGGGGACGGGGTCCACTCGGACATGTTCGAGCCTACCCAAATTTACCATCCTAGGTCGGCAGAGTGGACACCTGACGCCAAAGTGGCAGAGTATGTGGTGGGGAAAATCCATCAACCCCTTGAAAGGGAGGTCAGGAATAGGATGAGGGGAGAATGCCCCAGGCCCTCACTGAAGGGGAAGGTGGCACCCACGCCTGAAATTGATGAGAAACTATGTACCTTTTTCTCCAAGTATATGAGGGATCCCAAGAAAGGAATTGATAGGTCTTGGACGTGGTAGGGCCCTTGACCCAAATTATTCAATTGACGGTGCGTTCCAAAGAGTCAGGATCCCCTTTGTCCACGGATATTGTGGCTGGTTGGGTGCATTACCCTAAACCCTAAAACACTACCCCCTCCACTACCCAAACACCACTGCACTATCCTAAACCCTAAAACACTACCCCCAGCACGACACCCTACACTACCCAAACATAACTGCACTACCCTAAACCCTAAAACACTACCCCCAGCACGACTCCCTACACTACCCAAACACCACTGCACTACACTAAACCCTAAATATACCCCCAGCATGACCTCCCACACTACACAAACACCACTGCACTACCCTAAACCCTAAAACAGTACCCCCAGCATGACCCCCTACACTACCCAAACACCACTGCACTACCCTAAACCACTAACCCCAGCATGACCCCCTACACTATCCAAACACCACTGCACTACCCTATACCCTAAAACACGACCCCTACACTACACAAACACGACTGCACTACCCTAAACCCTAAAACACTACCCACAGCATGACCCCCTTCACTACACAAACACCACTGCACTGCCCTAAACCCTAAAACACTACCCCAGCACTACCCCTACACTACCCAAACACCACTGCACTAACATAAACCCTAAAACACTATCCCCAGCACAACCCCCTACACTACACAAACACCACTGCACTACCCTAAACCCTAAAACACTACCCCAGCACGACTCCCTACACTACCCAAACACCACTGCACTACCCTAAACCATAAAACACTACCCCAGCATGACCCCTACACTACACAAACACCACTGCACTACCCTAAACCATAAAACACTACCACCAGCATGACCCCCTACACTACTCAAACACCACTGCACTACCCTAAACCCTAAAACACTACCCCAGCATGACCCCCTACACTACCCATACACCACTGCACTACCCTAAACCCTAAAATACTACCCCCAGCACGAACCCCTACACTACTGCACTACCCTAAACCCTAAAACACTACCCCCAGCACGACCCTCTACACTACCCAAACACCACTGCACTACCCTAAACCCTAAAACACTACCCCCAGCACGGCCCCCTACACCACCCAAACACCACTGCACTACCCTAAACCCTAGAAAGAAACCCCCACCCCATGCCCAATCCCTCTTACCTCTCACTCCTCATGGTTCCTCTCTCCTCGTGGTTCCTGCTTCACGTCATCTCTGAGGGGCGGTGCACGTCATTGTGAGGAAACAGAACAGCCTCTGTTTCCTTACAACAACATGGATCGTCTATATGTTTTTAGAACGCATGGTCATTTACCATACATACCTTTACAACAAAATTCGTTGTATAGGCATGCGTGGTAAATGACCATGCGTTCTAAAAATGCATAATAATGACTTCGTGATGTACAACGCATGCGTGGTAATGCATGCGTTGTAATGGTATCGCAAAGTAAAAAGTCATTGTAACGGCTGTTTACCGATCGAAGCTGGCCCCTGTTCTTCAGTGAGACGTTTATTTGATTAATTAGGAGGAAGGAATGTGTTTTTTTTTCCGAAAAGTGCATTCCCGGCTGTTGTATTGTGAAAGTGTCCGCGTGGCCTGGTTTCACTTCCGGTGAGAGAGTGGAAGAGTCTGTTTGGATCTAAAGGAGTTCTGTTGTTGGACGGGGCCGGCGCGACATGTCATCAGAAAACATAGCTAATGGAAAGCGTCCTCCCTGAAGTGTGGAGCAGTGCCATGAGAGGTCAACGAGTGTGCATCCCACCGCAGTATGACCATACCACGTGACCCATGTGCCGCCTCCAGGGTACGGGAGGCAGAAGCGGCATCGCAGGTCCTCTTGAAGACCGTTGTAGCACTAATTCTACATTTTGGTACTAGGGCATTTTAACTTTGTTGTTCCTGCCAGATACAAAGAGAAGATCCTGTGTTAATCAGTGCCCTCGTTACCTTTTTTGTGGGTTGTGGTGCTTGTCACTTTGCTGCCCCGCCGGTGCACACGACTGGGCACCCCACCTCGTGTGCCATCTGCAGGGCCTCTGCCCTCGGATCACTGGTTTCGGTTTCTGGAGTGGCAACATAAACAGTTGCTCCCAAAGGACTAGCCTGAACACTTAGGTGAATATCCCCTGCACCAGCATTCCACGGAAATTCTTTCCTAGCTCTCCCACGTCAACGAGCACGGCTCCGCTCGCGACACCGTATGACGTCATCGGAGCCATAAGAGGACCTCGTCGGCTTGCTGACGTCAGTTCCACCCATTTTTTCCGTGCCAGCGAGGCAAACAGGGGACCGAGACATTTTCACATGTATACATAGTATAATAAATATATATATATTCACTGTAAAAACCATAGGTTTCAGGCACAGTTATAGTTAGAAATTAGCATTTAAAAACCTTAGAAATTCACTGAAAAAACCATAGGTTTCAGGCACGTTATAGTTAGAAATTAGCATTTAAAAAACCTTAGAAATTCACTGAAAAAACCATAGGTTTCAGGGGCATTATAGTTAGTTGGACATTTCACTCGTACAAAACCATAGAAATTCCTCCGTTATAGTTAGTTCAGCTAACTATAACTCGCACACCCGCAATGCACTGCTGATGACGTCACATATTACATCACTCATTACATGGACAGTGACATCACTCATGACATCACTGATGACATGTCAAATGACATCACTGATGACATCACTGATGACATCATCCAGTGAATGTGTGTTTTTCTGAAAATTAAATATGTTTTATATATGTATATCTCAAGGTCGATGGAAGAATAAATGGGTATATAAGTGTCTAAATGGATGATTTTTTTGTAAAATTGATTGTATAACTGACTAAGTGTATCTTAGTGAATACATGGGTTAGTGAGTAATGTTTAAATATGAAAATATCTGTATCAGTCTCTCACTTTGTGTATAAGTGGCTGCATGGGTTGGTGAGTAGCTACATGATGTCTATATGGGTTATTAGTTGGTTTTTGAGTATCAGTATGAGTGTCTGAGTGTCTGTATGGTTCGGTGGGGGTATTACTTAGTGCATAGATGCATGAATGAGTGACTCACTGTTTGTATGTGTTGAAGACAGCATGTGTGCAGGACTTTATAGGTGGATGAGTATGTGTATGGGTGTGTTAGTGAGTGAATGACTGTCTCAATAGTGTCTTTATGAGTAACTACATATGTTTTAAACTAGTATATGTGAGTATTGGTGTATATAAGTGAGTATATGTGAGAGTGAGAGATTGGAAGAGTTCCTGTACAAATAAGTAGGTGTTTCTATAAGTGATTGTTTAAGAGAGTAAGTATGTGTAAGTTTCTGTAGAAGTAAGTGTGGTAGTGTGTGTATAACTGTATATGCAAGTAAATGGATGTTTGATACTTTGTTTGCATGTGTGACTATGTGTGTGAGTAACTCTATGGATGAGTGGCGGTGTGTAACAGGATGTATAGGTGTATGAGTACATATGATGAGTGAGTACATGTATGAGTGACTGTATAGGGACTGTTGGTGAATGAGTGGATGTGTGTGTAGATCTTGGAATTACTGAATAGGTGTGTTGTAACTGGTATTGGTATGTCCATTGTTTTGAAAATGTTAGTTTGTATTTTTGAGTGTGTGTATCAAAGGTTATATTAGGGTGAGAGGAGGTCTGCCACTCTATCACAAGGATGATGTAATCAGTGATGTCATCAGTGATGTCATTTGAGATGTCATCAGTGATGTCATGAGTGATGTCACTGACCATGTCATGAGTGATGTAATATGTGACGTCATCAGCAGTGCATTGCGGAGCGCGCGAGTTATAGTTAGCTGAACTAACTATAACGGGGAATTTCTATGGTTTTGTACGAGTGAAATGTCCAACTAACTATAACGCCCCTGAAACCTATGGTTTTTTCAGTGAATTTCTAAGGTTTTTAAATGCTAATTTCTAACTATAACGTGCCTGAAACCTATGGTTTTTTCAGTGAATATATATATATATATGTGTGTGTATACATGCAAATATATATGTATATGTGTGTGTGTATATGTATATATATATATTACCTACTGGCGGTCGCCACTAGGTAATTACAGTTAGGACCTAGTTTCCATAGGAAAAGCGTTTCTTGACTTGCCTGTATCTTTGGCGCTGTTTGACGAATCTTCACAAAATTTTCCAAAAAAAGTGACAAAGTAGGTTCTGTTGTGCATGGAAAATTTCAGGGTGATCTGTTAAGTTAGGGTTGAGAAAAAGGGGGTTAAAAAAAATGTTTTCCCATTTTAATTCCCATAGGAACTCCTTGTCGTACCTACAGCCCAAACTACTGGACGGAATTACACCAAATTTGGCAGAAAGGTAGATGTCGGTATGCAAATTGTTCTTTTTGCTATTTGGTATAAGTCCGCTCAGTCGTTCTTGAGAAATGTAAGTTCAAAATTATAGGGATATCTCTGGCCGAAGATATTTTGCTGCGATTTCATGAGTAATTGCGAATGCGCGTGCCAACAGGAATGCTGTGATTGGCTGGATGCAACCTGAACAGAAAGGTGCGGCCACCATTGTATAGATCGTGAATGGTTCCCAGGGCTGAAAATTTCTGTGAAAGCTAACATAAGGGGTCAGTGTGCAGGTACTCTGAGCCCATGTTTGAGGAATGGGGGTGTTAGTGAAACAAGTTATGTGATCAAAATTCCTTTTTATGAATCGCATGCGATATTTGGACGGCATCGTGACTGCCATTGCATCCCCCCATGTACTGTTGCGGGGATGTTGCGACTATTGTGGCAACATGATGAATATTTGTGGAAATATAAAACAAAAGGTATCTATAACTATATACACACCCTCTCTGCTCAGTCACAGACTCATGCACTTACTCACATATCCACTCAGACATTCATACACCCACTCACATACCCACTGGCACATGAATGCATCCACAAACAGACTCACTCAGAGACCCATGTGTGTACTCAGATAAGCATTTAGAGGCTCATACACCCACTTACAGATGGACTCAAAGACCCACTCAGAGACTTGTGCACTCAGTCACAGACCCACTGAGATACTCATGCACTGACTCTCAGACTCACTGAGACACGTATGCTTACACTCACACACCCACTGATAGACAGGCCCACTAAGACATTTATGCACCCAGTCATAGATCCAGTCACAGACTCATGTACCCTTTCAAATACCCACTCAGACACTCACTCGCCCACTCACATACCCAGTCAGAGACTTATGCGCCCACTCTGCGCCCATCTGTACTCAAAGACTCATGCTCCCATTCATATACTCACTCAGGGCCAGAAGTATAACCATTTCTTGCAGTTGCAAATGGGAAATCGGCCCGTTTCCTACCATAAAATAGGTCTGCCCTATTTACAAATCCTATTTTGCGAGTCGGTAACCTATTACCGACTCACAAAATAGGGTTTGCAACTCGCTATTAGCCGTGCCAAGGGTGTCCCTTCCTAGCGAGTCGCACTTCAATGTGAGATTGTTTTGAGGCCAAAATTGCGACTGCAAAACACTCATTTCAAATGGGGAGTAAGCCATTCGCAAACGGAAAGGGGACCCCAGGGGACCCCTTCCCCTTTGTGACTGCAGTGAAAATATTTTTTAAGAGCAGGCAGTGGTCCAACAGACCACTGCCTACTCTTAGAAAATTAACAGTAACGTTTAATTTTTCTTTTTAAATGCATCCCGTTTTGCATTAAGAAAAATGGGCTGCATTTTTTTAAAAACGGCTTTATTTAAACAGCAGTCACAGACATGGTAGTCAGCTGACACCAGCAGGCCACCATCCCTGGGAGTGCTATCCATTCACAATGGGGTCGCAAATTGCACCTGCCTCATGAATTTTAATGAGGCAGGCAATTTGGAACTTCTTTAGGAATCGCATACACTGTAGTAAATTCCAATTTGTGAGTCGCAAATTGCGAGTCGAAAAACGACGCAATTTGCGACTCACAAATTGGAATGGTCGTACATTCTGGCCCTCAGAGATTTATGCACCCACTTATCAACCTACTGAAGGACTTGTGCAGCCATTCACAGACCCACTTGGCAACTTACGCACCGACTCACATAACCCAGTGAATCATTAATACACAGTTATAGAGATATTGAGAGACTGATAAATGTTTTTATAGGGTTATTTAGAAAGTGGTTTATTCAGTGTGATGATTAGAATGAATTAAATACTTATCATTTTTTAATGTGGTGGTGGCTATTGAATTCCGGCTTTTGCTTTGCGTTTTCACGACGTGTTCGCGTTGACCACAGGTACCGAAGTCATCGCAACTCCCGGCATCAACGCGAAAATGGAAAATAGATGTTAGAGACGGGTTTTATAGAAACTCAATAGAAAAACATGAGTTTGGACTGTAGTAAACCCCTAGTGCCACAAATACCAGCCCTACCCCAGTTAGTGTGCCTAGGTCATTTCTACCGCAGTGCACAATCATAAGGTGAGGAGCTCAGAAATCCACAAGGGTTTAACCGAAGCCAGCAACTGTAATAACTTTAACCCTCTCTGGCAAAACCAAGCAATCTCCACATTTGGCAAACCCAAGTCCCTGTCAATACCTCTCTTTTTTGCAGCCTCTTTAGCCCAATAGACATAGCTGTAACCAACAATCCACAATCTAAGCATTTTGAAGTGAAGGAGCAATAGCAGTCAAGAGAAGGCTGGACCTGAATAAGGTAGTTTTCCAAATAAAAAGCAGTTAAAACGGAGGTGTTTACTTTTTTTTTTTTAAAGATATATTTAATTGGATGCTGTCAGCATATAAGTGAGTTGAATGCATTAGCAAGAAGTCCTATTATTGGCTGTTGTTTAAAAAAAGAAATGTAATACAGACATGGATATGCTTTTGAATCTGTGGAGTAAACCTAACCTGATGTATTTGAGTGGTATACCATTCTTGGGCTTAGTTTTTACAAATCTTAACAGTGTCAAAACTATCGAAAAAGAGCTAGAACAACAATATAGTCTATGAACTCAATTCACTGGTATGTACATAACTTTTAATTAAAAAAAATTACATTAGAAATGAAGACGTATATGGGTGATTGATAAAAAGAGTATCACAGAGATATGAAAGAAAATATATCAGATGAATTGTATCTGGCAGAGGGTATGTATTTAAGATGTTAGTTAGTACCAAATGTTTTGGGAAGTAAGAGGAAAATGTAGATACATCTATGTTATTTACATTCTGGGAATTGTTGCACTTTTAGTCACATTATTAAACAGGAGTAGTGTAGTCACAAATAAAAAAAAAATGTGCTGCGCCTGTATATGAATTATAAAGTAGTAATAATTGTTAGGTATGTATTAGGAAGTGTTTGTCAATGTGGTTTTTAACTTATATGACCCGTTTGCATATGTTTAGATGGTGGGATATGGTTTTTCTGGTTGCAGATAGTTATATGTATGATGAGACTCTTGAGTATACTTAAAGATGTAGAGAACAATATATTTTTGGAAAGATTACCTGAAGGTGTATATCTATTATGACATCACACATATTTTTACATGGTGATCTATGTTCTGTAAGGCTGATGAAAATTTCATGTATATAGTGAGGGTGTTGTATTTCTTTAAACATGCTGTATTTAAAATTCAGAAGGGTATAGTGCAGAATGTTCTTGTGCTACCATCACTTTGGGTGTAACTTTTGTTTGAGAAATGCTGAATATATGTTTCAAATACACAAGAAATATTTGAGAAAGGATGTAGGTATGCCATCAAGAAAAGGTTTTGTGCTTTGAAAAAGTGAGAATTTTTGTTTTCAGTTTTAGAAACTTACTAATGCGTGTGCACGCTGACTAACAGAGCAATGTATGCTCCTAGAGAGCCATGTATCCAATTATATATTGAGTGTGATATCTAGACTGCACTCACACATAGCTCAGTAGAAAAGGATAGATACACTTAAACAGGTAGTTTGATACTGACAGAAGGGCTTAAAAAATGAGTCACAGATATAGTCACAACTGTTATGTACCTAACAGCAATAGCGGTACTTTCACAGTCAGCCAGTCACTACTCGGGCACTCATTTAATCACCCAGCCACTACTCAGGCAGTCATTGAATCACTCACGCACTATCCACACACTTATTCAAACACCTTGGCACTAAACATGCATTCATCCAATCACCCAGACACTAGCCATTCACTTATACAATCACGAAGGCTGTACCTATGCATTCATTCAAACACCCAGGCACAATCCATGCACTCATCCAAACACCCACTTACAACCCATGCACTCAACCAAATACTGAGGCACAACTCATGAACTCATGCAATTGCACTGACAGTACCAATGCAGTGAACCTTTCACCCATCCAGTACCTATGCACTCATTAAATTACTGAGGCAATACTCTTGCACTAATACAATCACCCTAGCAGTTCATTTGCTTTCATCCAATCACTCAAGCTTTAACAATGGAGTCATTCAATCACTCAGACACTAGTCATGCACTGATCTAATCAGCCAGGCACTACTGATGCACTCATTCAATTATGTAGGCACTACCCAGTTACTTATCTAATCACCCAGGCACTATCTTAACTCAACCAAAAACACATGGGCAGCAGCCATCTACTCATCCAGTCACTGAAACACTATTCATGCACTCATCCAATCTGCCAGGTGCTATGCATGCATTTTAACAATCACGTATCCACTATCCATGGATGTATATTGTATAAGTGCATGTAGTTATATAGCTAGGTTCATCTGTAGCTTTAAAACTGCAACATAACATAAAAACTGTTTCTGTATTATGTGTAAGTCAGTAGTAAAGTGGTTGAAACCTTGGCTAGAGTAAAAATTAAAATGTACTTATTTTTTTACAGAACAATATCTACATAACTACAGACAGTTACAATACATACAAAAGCTTGGAGGAAAAAGCAACAGAAGCAACTACAGTCTCTATGCAGAACTGAGACTCAAAAGGGGCAAAATACAGAATTAGTGGTGAAAGAAAAAAGAGCTACTCGTAAGAGGACAAAGCCATTTCTTTAAAATATATGTGGACACCTGCAAAGATTGCAAAATAATGAAAATAAAAGCAAACTATGAGAAAGAATAAGAGTGGTCAAAATCTATATTCGAGAACAGGAAAGAATGTAACAAAGATGGACACACCTTAATCGGGAGACAGAATCAGTTTAAGGAAATCAAAGCCAGGATGTTTCATAGTAGAGTGGTTGTAAGTATACTGAGAAATATGAAGAAGTATAGCAGAAGGAGAGAGGCACTGAAATAGAAAGAACGAGTAAGGGAGTAATTGATGAGGCCTTTGCTTTGAAGAGGAAGCTTTTCATCTTGATTATAAATAGAATGAAGACTCTTGACAATATGGTGTTGTACATGAGGAGACAAAACCATAAGAAAGGATTAGTGAATAGAAGTAACGTTTGTACGGTTTTTAGTGGAGAATGGATACATACTTCTACTACAGAACCTTTCTTTAATGAAGAAAGCTTTCTCCAGGATAACACATTAGTTTGTGCTATTGATGAAAGATGACAATGTTATGAAATGAAGAATGGCACTCGTATAGTGAAAGAGGTGATGGTGCCTAGAAATGTAGAACAAGTTATTGCAGAAGAGGTACAGGGAAGGAGTAGTCATGCCCTGTATACAAATGGAACTGTAGTAGTGTTTGAAGTATTTTGCAGCAATCCATTGATATATTAATAACATTTATACATATCTTTCCAAGGTGAAGTTTAAAACACAAAATAAGTATTTTACAAGGACTGGATCCTTGCAAGATTAGAAAGCATACAAATTTGGAGGGACACTCACTAGCTTGTTTATCAAAGAAAGTGAGCCAAAGCACATTTCATCATTTCGGGATCTACGCTGTACACCACTCAACAAAGCAAACTTTAGTTAGGAAGCTGTACTATGTGAAAACTCCTGCTTTATGTTTAGGAGAAATGAATAAGGCACTTTTACATGGTACTGTGGCAGAGGTAGAAAAGGTTTGTGATAATGTGCAGTTTTGTTCCTTTGGTCCAGAACAGGCCTCTACGGAAAATGAAGAGTTGATAACAGGAGGAGTTGCAGAACATGACACAGATATTATAGTTGATAGTTTTGAAGAAGAGATTACAAAATGTAACACTGTGTGCTCTGAAAAACTAGAGTTTGTTTGTATATGTTTTCGACACACTATGAGATTTAAACACAGACTGTTGACTTGAATTTAAAAAGTCAAAAAGAAAATAATGATAACTGCAAACGTTTGCTTTGTTCTTATTTGTGGAGGAACGCTTTGATTTGTCTACACAGCAAGTAATATCGAAGTACTGTTACAATAAATTAGAAGATAATAAAATGCCTGCTAGAGCTGTGGATAACAAGTTAGTACTGGTTCCCATTCCAGAACCACATCAAGGTTTAAATGTTTATGGGTCGATTCTTATCCAAAGTATACATCCATTTCAGGCTATAGTCCGTATGGAGCCAAAGACAGGCAAGTTGCCACCAATAGAGCTGCAGAAAGGTCTAAAAGGTAGAGTAGTGTATTTACCATTAGATTTCAAGAGAAAAATTGAAACTGTAGGGGTAAATAGAGATTTAGAAGGAGGACTTGTAATTTGTATAAATGGTGTCCCTACTAAGAACAAAAAGATATGGCAGGAATTAGTAGATGTTACCAAAGTAAAAAAAGCAACTTTATATCTGGTACAAAATAATGTTTACTATAGAAATGTAGAAAGCCTGCAAGATATCACACATATGGAGGATGAGACATTTCCATCAGCAGGTCAGATTTGTGCCTACCAGGAGTTTGCTATCTACAGGGACTGTAGCATCTCTGAAATTTGACTGGAGGTTTCTTCTCAACCCGAATTTTGTGAAATTATTCATCACTCTTGGTATCAACACACAGATATCGATCTTTGATGCAGTTCTTTCAAGGACCATTTCTTGACACTTGAATGTCATTCATCACTAATGCATCAAACTATTACCGCCCTGAAGAAGACCAAGTTTTTATTGGATGAAACGCGTTGGGTGATGTTTTTATGAATTTCAAATGAATCTACAATAAAGTGAAGAAACGCAACTGGATCTTGTCAGAAGTTGACATTCTGAAATAGTTCTATATCTCATTGTAACACATTATCTCTTCATTTTATATGTGGTGCAGCTGTTTTTGTTTGTGTATATTATATCTTCCTGGTGAGGAAGGCATCTTTGGGCAGGGGGTGCATACAGAGAAGTGCACACAAGGATAAGCAAAATATTATCCAGTAACATAAAATACATGAAGGGTAATTAGCGGTGAGGGTGCTTTGGTAGCTTTTTAGGTCCGCTGCCCATTTTTCAGATGTTGTCAGATTGAGAAGGTGGATGAGTCCAGAACAGAAGAAATGTATGAACATTATAGTATTCACTCTAAAGAGGTTATTGATGATGCCATTGATCTGTTTCAAATGAAGCAGGCGAAAGGAGCTCTATTACGTGTTTGGGAGAAAAGTTTAGAAGTTCGGTTTTTCCCACATCTTTTTCCTACTGGAGTAGGTGGCAGGAATGACGAGCGGCCTCTGCTAATACATGCAGCTCAATATAGATCTACTAGACTTTATTCGGAAGACCTTAGATTCCGTCAGTGTATTCCATATATATTTCACCTACTATTTGAGAGTGACGTGTCTGGCCTCTCATATGCTATAAACCACATTTTAAAAACAGGAGTTAATTTGCAGAATATATCAGCAAGAGACTTTCTTGAGAAAGTTCAAGAAAAAGATGATCCATTGAAATACAATTTAATAAACCTAATAGCATGTCAACCTGGGACTAATGAATATTAGTATTGGTGTCCTGGGAAACTCAAGGGCATGTTTAGGAACCTTGGAGCACCTACTTGGTTTCTGACGCTCGGTTCTGCTGAGTAGGCAGGGGATGACCTGCTAGAATTCTTGCAGGAGGCAAATTCCAATATAAAAGACATTCCTCTGAAGACGCAAGGATAACTGTGCTCACTAGACCCTGCAAATGTTTGCAGATATTTTAATCACAGATTGCAAGCAATTATGCCTTTCATCTTGAACAAATCAAAACCTCCTCTTGGTGAAGTGACTGATTTCTTTTGGCACAAAGAGTACCAATTCAGAGGTGCTTCCCATATTCACATGCTGTTGTGGGTAAAGGATGCCCCAAAGTTTGGAACAGACAGTGATTAGTCTGTGTTGTCTTTTATTGAGCAGTATGTAACTTGCTATATCCCAAAGGAGAGTGGTGACAAAATATTCAGACAACAAGTTTTACGATTCCAAAATCATAGATGCGGAAAATAGTGTCAGCAAAAATACAGAGCAAAAGGGAAATTTTATACAAGATGTCGTTTTGGATTCCCACTACCTGTCATCTCACAAAGAAGAGTCAACAGTTTCTAGTATGCATTCAAACATACACTTACAAGAAAATCACCAAAAAATACATGCAACCTAAGAAGAACAGAGGCCTCTAAGTACATTAACAACTACAAAGCTGTGATTCTGAAGATGTGGAATCCAAACATGGATGTACAGTTTGTTGCAGACAACTCAATTGCTCTTGCTCGGTATGTTACATATTATATAACAAAGTCAGAGAAAACTGGGATGAAGGAGATATGGGAGGGGATTTCAGCAGAAAACAGTCTTACAAAGAAATTGTACAGTTTTAGTTTGAAAATGCTTTTTCACAGAGAGATAGGCTGTTATAAATGCGTAGACCGGTTAAGCTCAGCTAGTTTGTTTTCTAAATCTAGAGGAGTTTTATGGCTGATTTTAGGGCTTGCTAATACTTGTAACAGAGTACTGAAGTCTTTTTCTGAAATCCAATATCTTGCAGAATTTGAGCCACACAGTAGAGTTATTCTGAAGAGTAACATTGTGGCTACGTACTATCCCTCATCTGGAAAGGATGTGTCTCTATGAAATACTTCAACATTATACATTCAGAAATAATGTCAGTGAAAACATAGAAGAACGAAAATTTGCTGTGGTTGGATGTAACGGATGTTTGGTCAGACATAACCAAGGAAATGTAATCAAACATTCAAAGCTAAATTGCCAAGCTCAAGACAAAAGAGAGTTTTTCTACATAGCCTTGTTACAGTTGTTTAAGCCATGGCGAACTCAAAGCAAGCTACTTGGAGAATTTGACTGTTATGAATACTCATTCAACGCTGTGAAAGACAGCATTGAGTGCTATGTGTTTCCAGTGTATCTTCAAATGTTGAGAGATGAGATTGAACAAGAAGAAACAATTGCTGCTGAGCTAAGAAGAGAGAGTTCTCAGAGCAGTCAAAGTTCAGCACTTGGAAGTCAACATCCTCTTGGACAGCCAATCATTCACAATGATGCTGCAAGTTCAGCACCTGGGAGTCAAGATCCTCTTGGACAGCCAATCATTCACAATGAAGCTGCAATAGCCATGAATGAGGTGGAGAATGTGATGCAGAAAGTAAGACAGTAAACTGTGGATCTACAACAACTAATACAGAAATTGAATACAGATCGGAAAGACATTTTTGAAGACGTAAAATGTAAAGTAGGACATGGATTTCTGCATGAGAAAAAAGAGTGGACATGTTCTACATATAAACCAGTTATATTATACATAAGTGGTCAAGCTGGAACTGGAAAACGTTTCTTGATTAAAGTACTGACAAGTTATCTACAGAAGACAACAGATTCCAATTTGTCGTGTGTAGTTACTGCACCAACAGTCTTAGCTGCACATAATTTTAAAGCAGTTACCCTTTATCGATTATTAATGCTGCCTGTTGAACAACAAATTAGAATACAACAAATTATCTGGTGATGCTTGTTATGAAGTGGCAAGAGTATTAAAGAAATTAAAGCTACTACTTATTGATGAAGTCAGCATGGTGTCTAACCTAATGCTAGCTTTTATACGTGTAAGAATGCAGTGAATATTATAAACTGACTACAACGTGCTTTTTGGAAGAAAACACTCAATAGTCTTTAGAGACCTGCTACAACTTACTCCAGTAAAAGGACAACCTGTATTCAAGAAACTACCACATAATGAAACAAGGAATTCACTAGAAAGTATTGGAAATGTAAACATTTGGGAAAACTTTCAATACAAATAGTTAATAAAAAATATGCGCTAAGCATCAGATATGCATTATGGAAATATACTAAAGGACCTAAGAGTGGGAGTCCTCAAAAAAGAAGGAAAGAGAGTATTAGAAACCCGTCTTATCAAAAATCTGTTTCCAAGTAATATTTCAGCTGCAGAAGTAATGTATAATTTTATTAAGGAAGAGAAGTCTATTGTTTGTTTGATGCCAACTCTTGAGGAGTGTAGTAAATTCAATGAACCATTATTGCAACTGGAAAAAGAGGAGATAATCAAAGTTAGAGCAAATGATAAATCAAAACATCAAGGAGTTACAGTGCTACTAACAGTTAAACTGCAATCAAAATTGGATAGTTTCGAAAAGTCTGTGTCAAAAACTGCAGGATTAGAAATACAGTTACATATCTGTAAAAATTGTCATGTAATCTTACATCGTAATTTAAATGTTGAAGAAAAGCTAGTGAATTGCGCAATGAGTAAAGTTATGAAATTTATTAATTATCCAAACAGAAATGACGTGGAATGCTTAGCCATAAAATTTTATGTTGTTGGTGAAGTTAAGCAGATTGGTAAATGCGTTGCACGTCTCCTACTCGTGAAAGACTTGTATGTCCAGCGGAAGCAGTTCCCAGTGACTTTAGCGTTTGCAGTAACTATCCACAAATCGAAAGGTTTAAGTGTAGATATAGCTCTTGTTAATATTGGTAGTAGTGTATTCTAAGAAGGAATGTCATATGTAGTTTTGTCGCGAATTAGAACATTGTCTGGTTTATTACTGATTGACTTTGATGAGAAGAAAGTAAGTGCTGGTGTGAACTGTGTAGGAGAGTATAATCGGTTAAGTGGTCAATATGCTCCTCATTTTGACCAGTATCCTGTGTGTGAAAAATCGATAATGTGTCCAAAGCGGAACATATCAAACCAGTCTATCAGAGCCGAACAGAAATATGAACAAAAACAAAAATTGCATGGACGTTAGAAAAGAAAACTACAGTACAATGAGGAAATGGAAGGCTAACACTTTGATAATAAATCTGGAGTGAACTGTTATGCAAATGTAGTGTTAAATGGACTGTATCATTTGCCTCATTTTACAAATTCTATTAAAGAAAAAGTAGATAAAAGAATTTATTCACAACTGTGTAGTTTACTTGAAGAATTAAGAAGTGACAGAAGTATTATACATTCTGCTACTGAAATAAGAAAACTTACAGATGACTGTACTGGATCAGTAGTGTTTTCTCAAAATCTTCAGCAGGATGCTCAAGAATTTTTAAGGGTAATGCTTGGACTAATAGAGGAAGAAGATGTGAATATTAATTAATTATTTGGTTTAATTCCTCTACTTGATGTTAGCAGATTGTAAAGCTGTAGGCTTTGAAAATGTAACCAGAAACGCCCATCAAGATATGACATATCCAAACTGTAGATCAGAACTTAGGTCTACATTGTTACTACAAAGGTATGGAAAATATGCCATAGTCATGCTACAACATTGCAAAGTGGATGATACTAAATTAGAAAATGAAATTACGAACTTTATAGCTGGGCAAATTTCCATTTCAAAAAGAACTTTCACAACTATAGCAATCATATTTCATGGAGCAGTTAATATAACCTCTGGTCACTATATAATATATTTAAGATGGACATAGTGCAATGACATACAAATGACATTAAAATCAAAACTACCTAAAAAGTTACCTAACTCATATCTGCTATTTCTAGAACCAAAGTTCTAAGGAGAATATAGGATAAGAAAATGTGGTATTGTGTTGACATATTTATGGATTATGTGTTTCTGAGACATTATTTGGCCTACTGGGGTATTGTCTATAGCAAGCTGTTAGAAATGAAATACTCTTTTAATCTGCGGTAAAGGAACTTATAAAACATTTGAGGACTACTTTCTGTTACTATAGAGAAAAACTAAATGGAGGTACTATAATACCAGTAGGCTTAAGTTGCATTTAAGAAGTCTCTTCACCTCTAAAAAAATGCCCCTTTTGTTTTTGCTACAGCAACCTTTACGTAGTACTATGTGTTATTTATTTCATACATGGACCAAGAACATTTTAGACATCATTTGGCCTAACAGGGATGATGTTTAGAAAAGGATATTAAAAAATGAAGACTACTTCATAATTGTTGGACATTTTGTACCAGATCTAAAAATATCAGAAACAGTTTTAATATATAGTTGTTTTCATTAAAGTAGCAACCTGTCAGCAAGCCAGTATTAACAAACTTGTAGTGAGTGGAATGCACAGTATGACATATTTTGTAATGATCTACGGTGTATATATATATTTTTTTTTACAATCCATTGATTGTTTTTTCCCTACTGTTTGATGATGATGCTTCATACAGACCACTGTTGAAAGTGAAGAAGTATGAAAGCTGAAAACATTAAAAAACAGTAAAACATTTGACTATGTTGAATTCAAGTTTTGGAGAAAAAATATTGTGTGTTGTTTTGGTTGCCTAATATTCATAATGAAATCCTAATATGTTTATCTCTGTTTATATTTTTTCACAGTGGTTGCATACCGGGATATATTACGTGAGTCAAATCACTAATCTACTGATGGATTCATCGAGTCACTACTCTTAAAGTCATCCCATCTCCAAGGCACTACACTTCTACTCATCTAATCACCCAGGCACTACCTAGGCATTCATCCCATCACTCAGGTGGTAGGCATGCACTCATCTATTCACTCAGGCACTATCCATATAGTTATGCTATCACCCAGTCACTGCATTCACACTCATTCATTCACCTAGGCATTGCACTTGCACTCATCTAATCACCCAGGCACTATACTTGCATTCGTCCATTCACCCATGTACTACACTTACACTTATCCAATAACCCAGGTACTATTCTTGCAGTTATCCAATGATCCAGGCACTACACTTGCACTCATACAATCATGCAGATACTGCACTTACACTCATACACTCACACAAGCATTATACTTTTCATCATGCAATCACGGAGGCACTACTGATACACTCAGTCAATAACCCAGCCACTACCCATACATTGATCCAAATACCTAGGCACTACTCATGCACTCAGTCAGTCAAAAGTACTTTATTCAGCAGCCAAAAGCCATAAAAGCATACAATTTTATAAAAATACACTTTTCATCAAAATACATTAAGCGATAAAATCATCCGGCATTACTGTTACAGTGGTCGTGTTAAGAACCTTTAAAAGATATATCGTATAAAGTGCAGCAGTGCTAGAATAGTGAGCCAAGTCCATAGGTAATAACTCATTTAAAAATACATAGCATGGTTTAAGAGAGCATATTTACACTGACTAATAACACAGGATTGCTATTGCAACCACAGCTTAGTCGTATGTCTAATGGCCCGATTAAAAAACTTGCCACCCCAAAACAAACCATAGGTGAGGCTAGCATTTGAAGATAGAGCAAGGCCTGCCTCACTTGGACAAAATAACAATCTCTAAGTAGAGGAAGAATGTGCTTCCTGCACAAGAAATCGTAATAGGCGCAGAAGAACATTAGGTGCAGGGTATCCTGTTCCGAGAAATTATCACAGGGGCAGGGTTTTAATGATTCCGGTTTCGAATAACCTTTCGGGAATGCCATCAACCAGGGGACCATATTCAGACGGAATCTCGTCAAGACGAAACGATGATATGGTTTGTTGACATAAGATAAATATGGTTGCATCTGCGGACCCAAACTCAGTGTGACAACCTTCTCACTGAGGGTTTAGCTAGTTTAATCTCCTCCCTGAGGCCCTGCCACCTATCCATGAACAGCTGTTTAAGATCTCTAATGGTAGTCTTGCCCAGGGGCCTCGGGGTCAGGAACAGTTCTGGACAACCAAGACATCTTGTCTGTTCCTTTATGTATTTCAGCCAAGGGATGTGTAGGGCCCCCTCTAGTGCAATGCAATCCCCGATTATGAGTTGGTTTAAATTTGGGGAAGTTTGGGCCCAGATTGTCAGCCAACGTAACAACGGGTCAACCGCAATCTGGTCCGAGATGTAGCCCACCCCCAGTTCTTCATGTAGGCTGAAGACGGGTGTAGCAACAGGGACCGCAAGAAGTTTACGCATAAAGTTATTCTCCGCCCCTTGTATTCCCTTCGCGTCCTTGTAGCCCCAAATATCACATCCATACGTGGCCATAGGGATACATTTTGCGTTATAGACCTTCAGTAGTGCGGGGAGGGGTTTTGACCCTAGTACCTTTGCAAAGTCCAGAGTGGCCCCTGCAGCTCAGGCTAGGACATACTTTTTAAGTGTTCGTTGCGCACACCAAGCACCTTGATCATCGAAAAGTACCCCTAGATATGGGAACGTGGATACTTTAGTTAACTCAACCCCATTACAGTAAAATTTGGCCTTGGCCGCCTTTCGAGAGCCTATGGTCATGGCATGTGATTTCTTAAAATTTGTAATTAAATCTAATGAATTCATAAAATCTATAAAACAGTTTAAAAGTTGTTGCAGGCCCCTTGCAGTTCTAGACAATAAAACTGCATCGTCGGCGTACAGGAATGCGGGGATCATTTTGGTGCCGACCCTGGGTATGTCCTTGCAGCGGGATATTAAACTGTCCCCCAGTTTGTTAATATATAACGTAAATAGCAGAGGAGCCAAAATGCACCCCTGCCGGACCCCCCTACCTACTGCCCAGGAGTCTGTCAGACTGCCGTCTTCGTTAAACTGTACCGCAGCCATGGTGTTTGCGTGAGCAGTATGCAGAAAATAGATCAGTTCTGCATCTAGCCCCATGTCACGAAGGATCAACCACAACTTAGTCCTATTAACTAGGTCAAAAGCTGAGGTTAGATCCATGAAGGCCAAGTGCAGAACCCCTCCCTTGGCAACAGTGTACTTCTCGATCACCAAATGGAGATTCAGGCATTGATCTAATGTCCCTTTCAGCTGCCTGAATCCATATTGGAGATTGGAAACGATGTTAGCATGATCAAGCCAGGCTGTTAGGTGATCCAGAACTATTTTCCCCATCATTTTAGCCGCAGAATCTAGGAGCGAAATCGGTCTATAACATGCCAGGTCATCCCGGAGGCCCTTTTTAAAAATGGGGACAATGACCGCCTTTGCCCATGACGAAGGGAAGCCATAGGTGCATGCGGCATTAAAAACATGTGTTAAGATCTTGGCCCAGATTTTGGGGTCAGCCTTATAGAGGTCCGCTGGTACCCCATCAGGGCCAGGGGCCTTTCCGCCTGATGTTGAAATAATAGCTTTGTAGACCTCATCTGTTCTAAAATGGAGGGGGGAACTTGCTAGTCCGGGAACTGTGTGTCCCACGGCTTCTGCTAAGTTGGTATTACTATAAATATTGCCAAAGTGCTGGACCCATTTCTCGGCAGGTATTCTACAATCCCTGCTAGAGTTTGACACATCAGAAAAAAGAGGGCTGTTAACTACAGACCAAAATCTAGAGCTATCAGATAGGACACTAGCTTGACTGAGCTCCTCCCAGGCATGCTCCCTTAAGTGTTTTTTCCTCTCATGGACTGCTAATTTATACACCTTCCTGCAGCTCCTAGTTAGTATTGGGTCCCTCGGTTTTTGCTTGACGGCCTTCATTAGCTCCTTGTGGCCAGCCGAGCAAGTGTCATCAAACCACCTTTTAAGTTTTGGGCATCTCACTTTGGTTTTAATAAATAGATTAGAAGCAACCTGCTTGGTGATAGTATCAAAGGCATCTAGAATAGCTCTATCATGTAATGCCGGGTCCATACATACTTGAAGCTCCGAGGCGCAGGTGGTATACAAATTCTCCAGAAAACTCTCTCGGGTAATCTTTTCCCACCTCAGCCTTCGTGCTTGGTCTTTGGTACTAATATTTATATTAGTAATTTGGTTCGCAGCCCCCCCTTTAAAGGCAGACGAGAGGAGGAGAACCAGTGTTAAAGGTTTGTGGTCACTAAAGCAGTTCCAAGCAACGCTAAAATTCTGTACAGTCGGTATTAATAAAGCAGATAGAAAAATATGATCAATTGTGCTTGAGCTACCGTTACCTACATAGGTAGGAACCAGGGCAGAAATATCTGATTGCTGTAAACAATGCATATTGTGGGCAGAAAGAAAGCCTTCTAAGAGAATACCTGATGGTGTGTGCTCAAAGTGGTTTGACACCTGCAAGTCGTCTTCCACCTCCAGCATTGAGGGGCAGTTAAGTCAGCATTTGCGGGTGTTAAAATCCCCTAAAATTAGCGTGTCATAATAAACTTGACTTCCTTCCCCATAGTTTTTCAGTAAATCTTCTAAGGCCAGAAGGTGTTCGGTCTCATGAATCCTGGAGAAGGAATTATACAAATTTACCACTAGCAAGGTGGGGAGGTTCTTTCCTGACAGTTCCACTGCTAACACATGGGGTGATGGAGATTCAATCAATTTGGCTCTGTAAGAAAGTTTATAGCTGAACATTAAAAGAAGACCCCCCTAGCTCTACCCATGTTAGACGGGATTGCGTGTTTGCAGAACAAGATAAAGCCGTCGAGATAAAAACAATCATTAGGCTCCCAGGTTTCTTGTAAAGCAATGATATGATGTTTGGCAAGAAAGTGTACCCAAGAAATATCACCCTTCTTTGACCTAAGGCCAGCTATATTCCAGGACAGTAACTTCGTTGAAACATCATCGGAGGTGATTGAAATAGGGATGGAATTAGGAGGATTATCCAGCAAGCGTTGGGATGTGGGGACAACTATTATTGGTTCAATAAGAGCTTTAGGTGGTGACTTCTTAACCTGTGTTGTCCTGCTACCGTCACCAGTCAATCATTTGCATCAAGTCCCTGGGGGCTAGCTCGCAGTAGATATCGATTTGTTAATGGTAGTGTAGTGTTCGTGCTTCTATCTTGGGGGTGTGTAACCAGCTTAAGCGGCATCTGCCAGTCGCGGTTTGCTAGGGGATGTTTAAAAGGATAAAAAGTTTGTAATGAGACTATTCTAATTTTAGATTTGGTGCCATTCTTATGTTGGCAGTCTACTAATGCTTTAGCTTGGGTGGGGTGCCTAAAATTAACGATTATGCAATCCCCCTCAACGTTTTTCCTGGTCCCGTGGCCAATCCAGCCCACACTTCTGGCCATAATGATGTCAGGAGATATATTTGAACCATTAATCACATTATTATTGCACCAGTGAGTGGTCTTATGTATGAGATCCAAGGAAGTTTCCTTGGTTCCAGATGTAAGTGGAGGGACCCCCAGAAGCACAGCTACTAAGGGCGCTGATTAGGGCGGAAGATCAAGTGTACATTTGTTTGCAGTCGTGACCGTTTTGTGGTGAAGTGAGGTATGTATAGAAAGCGGGTCCTCATTAACAATTTCCTGCACTTCCCGATGGACCACCTGAGATGCAGTGACCGTCCCCCCTGGAATATAATCAGTATCGGTATTGCTAGGATGAGACATACCCACTGGGGCTTGAGTACTGATTGCCCGATGTACTTGGGTGCTGCCAACCTGGGGTATGTGAGCCGAGCCAATAGATACCTGACAGGAGCCCCCCTCCCCCCGGCTGCTATGTCATAACATGAGAAACAGTTATTGTGTATGGAGGCCAGAGAATCAAATTTTGACTTAATTCCTTCTAGCTTGGAAATTACAGGTGCTAACAGGGCTTTGGTCATAGTCTGTAGCCTTGCGAAAAGGCTATCCAGCAGCAGTTCCAGTTTCAATTCAGCCGGTGGGGGAATTGTTTTTTTCCGCAGAGACTTTCTCAAAGCTTTGCTTCCGCCAATTCGTTTTCTCTTGGTTGGGGGGCAGTCCAGATCATCACCCACTGTTAGGGTGGCTACGGAGATACCAGTAGGTGAATCCCGGTCGCCCATTAGGCCTTCCGACGATATGGCTGGGGGTATAGTAGAACACATTACTCCTGTTGGGACACTGTTTTCCTCCTGAGTTAAACCGTGCCCAGCATTGCCCAGTGCTAATTTCTCAGTCTCCAGGGAGAGTCTTTTCTCTGTCAGGGATATCTCCTTCGTTATGGCATTAGCCGCTCTCGTTAAAAAGGAGCCTAATGTCCCGACTGGGCCTACAGCATTAGTCCCTGGGGGGCCCCCAACAGCTAATTTCCTTTTACCCATTACCAGCTAGTCAAGAATCACTTTGACTTAGTGTAACCCACAGTACCAGATTTGAACACTTCCGCTTCAAGATAGAGACAACAAGAGGCACTTCTTAAGCTTAGAGCCTGGGGGCTACAGTTAACACTAGAAGTTTGGTACTAAAATTATAACTAAGAGGGACACAGTTACCAAGCACCACAAAAAAGT
Source organism: Calotriton arnoldi (assembly GCA_963921515.1). NCBI lineage: Eukaryota > Metazoa > Chordata > Amphibia > Caudata > Salamandridae > Calotriton > Calotriton arnoldi. Next base: position 143,718 of record CAWUFW010009109.1, read on the forward strand.
AAAGGTCTTGCGAGCACCTTGCAGGCTTTAGTCCACCGAGCCGTGTTCTAGGGAGACAAAGTCCTGGCCACAGGAATCCAAAATAGATGGACCAAAAGACCTGGCCCAGCCCGGCCTCTCCTGGCCGCAGACGGGCACAGACAGGCCCGCCCTTGGCCCGGGCTTTGCTCATGCACTCATTGAATCACCCAGGCGGTACACATGCACTGATCCAACCACCCAGGCACTTCTTATGCACTCATACAATCACCCAGGCACTGTACATGCACTCATCCAGTCATGCATGCACTACTCATACAGCCATGGAATCACTCTGGCACTACACTTGCACTCATTTATTCACCCAGGCATTGCAGTTGCAGTCGTGCAGTCACCCAGGAACTATACCTGCACTCATCCATTCACTGAGAAACTACACTTGCAGTTATCCATTCACCCAGGCAGTACATTTGCACTCTTCCAATGATCCAGGTACTGCACTTGCAGTTATCCATTCACCCGGGCACTACACTTACACTCATCTATTCACCCAGGCACTGCACTTGCACTTATCCATTCATTCAGGCACTGCAGTTGTACACATGCAATCCTACAGGCAGTGCACTTGTACTCATACAATCACTCAGGCCTTACCCATGCAGTCATGCAATCATCGAGACACTGCACTTGCACTCATCCATTCACTCAAGCACTGCACTTGCACTTATCAATTCACCCAGGCACTGCACTTGCACTCATCCAATCATCCATGCACTGTACTTGCACTCATACAATCAACTCGGCACTACCCATGCACTAATCCATTCACTCAGGCAGTATCCATGCACTCATGCAGTCACCTAGGCACTGCACATGCTCTCATCTATTCACCCAGGTACTACATTTGCACTCATCCATTCACCAAGGCATTACACTTGCACTTATCCATTCATCCCAAGCACTGCACTTGCACTCATCCAATGATCCAGGCACTGCACTTGCAGTCATGCAATCATCCAGGCGCTGCACTTGCACTCATACAATCACTCATGCAGTACAGATGCACTCATCCAATCGCCCAAGTACTGCTCATGCACTTATGCATACACCAAGGCACTACCCATACACTCATTCAATCACTCAAGCACTATCCATGAACACATGCAATCACCCAGGCACTACCTATGCAGTTATCCAATTACCCAAACACTACCCATAGCCTCATCAATAGCTCTGGCACTATCCATATAATCATCCAATCACTCAAGCATTACACATGCACTCATACAATCACCCAGGCACTACTTGTGCACTTATACAAACACCTAGGCACTACTCATACACTCATATAGTCACCCAGTCACTACCCATACATTCATCCAATCGCCTAGGCACTACTCATGCATTCATTGAATCACTCAGGCACCAGTTACGCACTCATCCAATCACCCAGGCACTACACATGCACTCATCCAATCACCCAGCCACTACCCATGCACTCATGCAATTACCCAGGCACTACTCATGCACTCAAACAATCACCCAGGCACTAGCAATGCACTCATCCAATCACCCAAGCACTACCCATGCAGTATTCCAATCACCCTGGCACTACCCATTCACTCATCCAGGCATTGCCCATGCACTCATACAATCACCCTGGCACTACACATGCACTCATCGAATCACCCAGGCAGTACCCATGCACTCATGCAATCATGCAATCACCCAGGCACTACTGATGCACTCAAACAACCACCCAGGCACTACCCATACACTAATTCAATGAGCCAAGCACTAACCATGCACTCATTGAATCACCCAGGCACTACACATGCACTCATTCAATCACCCAGGCACTGCACATACACTCATCTAATTCCCCACGCAGTTTCTATGCACTCACCCAATCATCCAGGTACAGCCCATGCCGTCATACAATTGCCCAGAGAATACCCATGCACTCATAGAATCACCCAGGCACCACTCTTGCACTCATTCTAAGATCTATGCACCAGTCATGCAGTCATTCAATCATCCATACACCAGTCACACCATCATTCCACCATACATGTATCTTTTTTTAACTGTAAAAGGCGGTTTCAACAAGAACCTTTTTTTTGTTTTTGATTTTTTTTGTAGTTTTTTACAGTTTAAATTTCTTTTCTTTTTTATGGTAACAAAAGTGGCAATTGGGACAGGAAGAACTCGAAAAATGTGCACTGAAAAATGTGCAAAAATTATAAAAGGGGAGAAAATTAGCATGTATGTTTTTTTGCAGCATTGCGAATAGCTGCAACACACTGCTCACCAGCACTTATAACAACACCACAGTCCATGCAATATGTGGCCATTCTCGAAAACTCCTAAGCCATATCTGTAGTAGTAGTCTGGACCTCTGAAGGGACTTTCTGGCCGGGAATTGTTGCTGCTCTAACAGATGTAGATGACCATCCAGCTTCTCTCTGCTTGATTGCCAGTTGCATACTTTTTCCATGATAGGTTTTAAGATGATACAAAATGGACGTCGTCCCACATGAATATTTTCTGTTTGTCCCTCTAGAGAGGGTCTTCTGACAGACTGTGCATTGCATTAGTTTTGCACCAGTTTTTGATTCTCCAGGTGGGATTTAAAAAAAATCCCAAGCCACACTTGCCCTCTTCTGAAGAGGCTCCTCATCTTCAGCATCTGCTGTGCCGACCTCCTCCACATCCTGCTGTTGTTGTACCTGATCCACATCTCCTTGCTCTGTTGCAATTTTAGGTACAAAACATTTCCCAAAAAGTCTCCAGGTAAAATCAACCACCTGCTCACAATAAAGTTCTGGAAAAGAAGATTCAAGAAGGAGGAGTGGGTGTGTACTTCCTATTAATTTTTCTTAAAAGCATATTATCCAATGATATTCCTTGCTTTCTCAGTCATGTAATATTCGCAGTGACTGACTCGCGGTTATCTACATATTCGCGGTTACCGCGCGAAAGCTGACATTCAAAAGACAAGTTTAAAGTTCTTTTCTTTAAAAATGGAAACAAAAGCAGAACTTCAATACTATAATAAATAGTGAACAGCTATACTGAAACTTGTTCACAATATCTCTGTATATATGTTTCAAAGTTGTTGAAAAACGTGCGATATCCGCAATTAAGGATGTCATTGCGACTTCCGCTGTCTTCGCGAACATGGGAACTAAATAAAAATGATTTTGTTTAAAATTTACTCTAGGCAGACCTTTTTAAACAAGAGAGCAGTAAACAACTAGTGTCAAATATCAATTATAATAGGTGTATATATGTGTTATAGAGTTTCTGTAAAAAAACGCGGTATCTGCGATGAATGACGGTGTCGCCGCAAACACTGGAAACGCAAAGTAAAAGTGATTTTGTTAAAAAATTATTATAGACAGACAACTTTATACAAAAGATCAGTAAACAACTAGTGTCAAACATCAATTAAAATATCTGTATATGTGTGTTTTAGAGTTTCTGAAAAACACGCTATGTCTGCGACTACCGACGTCGTTGCGAGGCCCGGTGTCACAGCGCAAACGGAAAATAGTCTTTCAAGATAAGTTTTCTGGAACTCAATACAAAAATATGAGTTTGAAAAGTACGCTAATAAAGCCCTACTGTTAAATATACTGTAGAATGTGTCTCTATATATGTTTTACACTTTGAACAACCCACGCACTCTCCTAAATTGATCACAGAAAGAAAAGTTAAAACAATATCTTACTAAATATTATGGGGCAGATTTACAAGCCCCTTGCGCCGCCGGTGCATCACGTTGCATGACGCACTGGTGGCGCAGCCTGCTAAGTAATATTTACAAGAGCAGGTAAAGTCACCCTGCGTGACTTAACCTGTGCTTGTAAATATTGCCCCTGTTCACGCCACACTTTGCGTGTTAGGGGCGTGACATGGGTGTTGCTGCGGGTGTTCCCCCGCAACACCCATGTCCACTGATGCATTTCCAGATTACGAGAAATCGTAAATCTGGAAATGCGTCAGAATGCTATGCCACCCTAGGGGTGGCGTAGCGAGGTGCAACGAGGAGAAATGTTTTCATTTCTCCTAGTTTTTTCCTCTTTCAATGAGTGCTGCATTCTACAGCACACATTGAAAGAGGAAATCACCTCAATTGATTGTTTTTGTGCAGGAAGGTCCCCTTTCCTGCACAAAAACAATCTCCCCACCATGGTGCAAGGGCGCCTGCGCCGGTGCATGGCAGCAGTTTGTGCACCAGCGCAGTGGGAAGCACAGAGATGCAACATATTGTTTTAAATATGTTGCATCCCTGTGCTTCGAAACTAACGCAGCGTGGCGCAGCAAAATGACTTGCGGCACCGCGCTGCGTTAGTTTCTTGTAGATCTGCCCCTTAGACTTAATCTTTATTCAAAAAATGTCTTTAAGTGTATTTTTTAGTATGGGAAATACATTTGCTGATCACAGATTCTCCACAGTAAATGCGACAATGTTGTGCCGACTGAAATAATTCTTAAAAATAAAACCAGCTATTAATATACTTTCTGATAAACACATACCAAATCAAAAAATGAGTGGTATATAACATAAATATAATATACAATATTTAATTATATAAAGAAAATATGGAAATTTTAGAGGCTCACTTAAAAAATGGATGTTACATTTAAGAAATAGAATTTAAAAAATCCTTAGAAATTCACTGTAAAATCCAGAGGTTACAGGAACGTTATAGTTAGGAAATAGAATTGAATTTTTTTTTTAAATACTGAAAGAACAAAGGTTATAGGGACGTTATAGTTAGGGTGACATTTTACTTGTACAAAATCAGAGAAATTCAGCAGTTATAGTTAGCTGAGCTAACTATAACTCACGCCCCACAATGCACTGCTTATGACCTCACAGATTACATCACTTATGATATGGTCAGTGACATCACTGATCACATCATCCACAGAATCTCTGACGTACCCACTCACACCCCAATATATCCTTTTATACACCCACTCCAACTTCCACACTATCATTCTCAAAACCATTGACAAACCCATACCCGTACTTACACACTCCCTCACTGATTCATAGGTCTACACACACATCCACTCAGTCACCCACACAGCCACACATACACCAACTCACTCACTAATACAGCCACTGATATATCCACTCATACACCCATACAGCCACTCACACACTGTCAGTCACCCATGAAGCTACTCACACACCTACTCACTCACCTATAGAGTCAATCAGCCATTTACTCACCTATGCAGTTATATACACACCCACTCAATTATTCATACAGATACTAACACATACTTGCTCATCCATACAGCCTCTCACACACACACTCACTAGCCCATAGAGCCACTAACACAATACCTCACTCACAGATACAGTCAGTCATACACTCACCTATACTGCCTTTTACATATCCACTTACTCACCCATATTCCACTGACACATCCATTCACTCACTGACACAGCCATACACTCACTTATATAGCCCTTCTCTTACACACTCACTAACCCATACACCCACTGACTGACTGACTCACTCATCCATGTACGCCCTCCCCTGCTGCCCCGGGGACTGCCAGCTCCCCATGACTAAAGATAAAATGAATGCTGGGGGCTCATATGACTTCCGTCACAGCCCTAGGGCCACCACCTCCCCAGGACTAAAGATAAAATAAATGCGGATGGCCTGTACTGCCTATCCCACAGCTCTGGGGGGGGCACCACCTCCCTGGGGCTAAAGATAAAATCAATGCAGGGGCTCATGCGGCACCCTGCAGCACTGGAGACCACCAGCTCCCCAGGGTGATTAATTTAAATTAAGGGGGGCAGGGACCACCACCTCCAGGGGCTAGCTACTACAATGAAGGGGGCTGCATGTCCCCCTCATTGAGCCATGGATGGCCCTGGAGACCGCCACCCCCCAGGGTGGGCTCCTGCTACCTCCTGAGGTGCCCACCCTTGGTAGGTAGCTGTTTGCTTTTGCTTGGTGGGAGCTGACAGCTCCCTCCAAGCAAAAGCAAACATAACTCAGCTTTCTACAAGCTGGAGCTGTCAAACAGCTTCGGCTTCCAGAAAGCAGAGTTTTCAGCTTTTTCCCTGTACGCAAATAAGCGCGCAGGGAAACAGGTGAAAACATTGCTCCTGCAAGCAGGGAGCAGCTATTTAAAGAAGTTTCCTGCTTGCAGCAGCAAAGCTGGCTCCTGCAGGAGTAGGAGAGCCATCTGAGACCGCAGGGGACTTGAGGTTCCCTCGTGGTCTCATTGCACACTGGGCGCACTGGGGGTACCCATGAGCAATTGCCGGGCCCTGGGAGATGGCATCTCTGGGCCCGAAATCGGCCCAGGGAGGGGGCTGTATGGCCTGCCTCCCCCGATTCATTGATCCCCGGGTCCAAATTTGGCCCAGCGAGAGGGGCCACACAGCCTCCTCCCCGTAGTATAATGGCCAGGTCCTGGGGGATTTGGTCCCCGGGGCCGCAATTGGCCCGGGGAGAGGGGCTGTGCAACCCACTCCTCAATTTAAATTAATTTTTTAAAGGCCAGGACCCAAGGGATGGGGTCTCTGGGGCCGAAATCGGCCAGGGGGTGGGAGCCATGCGCCCCCCCCTGTTTAAATATGGTCGGCCCCAGGGATGGGGTCCCCGGAGCTAAACTCACCATGGTGAGGGGGCACCATTGAAATGTGGCCTGCCCACTCAAACAACCACTCTCAGACCCACTTACCCACTCATAGACACACACCCCCACTCACAGACCCACACAGACAATGATTCACTCACTCACAGACACACTCAGATTCACGCACTGTGAGAAGTTGGCCTGGTATATGCTGTTCACTAATTAAAGTGGACACCTTGCACCAGAACAATTCGACTCTTATGGTAGATAGGTTTAAGACAACCTTTATAGAAAGCTATCCTAGTGGTAGCTGTGGAGAGCAGCCTTCAGGCTAAGTCTTGAAGGAATGTAAAGCAGCTTATTTTACCACACAAACTCTTGAATCACCAAATGAAAAGACACCACACAGGTATATATATCAAATATATATGTATTTATTAATAAACACTCTCTACTAATCTCTGTATGAGATTAGAGGTCAGGAACATATGTACAAGTCAAATGTTATCACAATAAGTTTAGCACAATCGAATATCACAATCTTAGTTTGCTAGACCTAGGTCTAGGGCATCTAGAATCGAGGGACCCCCAAGAACCACCCCAGGTAGTTGTAGGAGACCCACAGGGACGGACGCGGTGACCTGGCACCGGTGCGAATCCTGTACGAGTCTATGCACTCAGACGCGATTGAGATATCAATGTTAAAGGTCCCTTGCGTGTTCGAGGCGAACACACCGATCGATCCTTGTACGAGTCGAAGGACGCGGTCACAGATAGAATTGCAAGGGAGATGGACGCGCTGTGTCTAACACATACGCGAACCTTGTGCGAGTCAGTGCAATGGAGATCTCAGAGTTACAGGCCCTTTGTGTGTTCGAGGCGAACACCGATTGGACTCAGTACGAGTCGAAGGATACAGTTTTATATAGTGTTGCAAAGGAGATGGACGCAGTGTGTCTAACACAGACGCGAACCCTGTACGAGTCAGCGCAATTGTCGCACTTGGAAAGTTAGAGTTTTAGGACACTTCTAGCGAAGCTACAAGCAAGTCACTTACAGGGTAAGTAGTTCTAGGGCCCACACCCACAGGAGCACCATAGTGCTGAAGTTACCTCACCCAGGGGAGCCGGGTGCATAGGTGTTCTTTGGTGTCGGGTCGCGGCGTCGTTTTCAATGGGAGCCAGTGAAGACTTGCTGCTTGCGGCGACTAGAGAAGTGTCCGGAGGAATCCAAGCCTGGATTCGGAAGATGGTAGACCTGAAAGCAGAGGGGACAGTGTTCAAAGTCACTTGGCAGTGACTCGGGGCAAGGAAGATGGATGCCCACCGTCGTCGCAAGATTCAGGTCGTTCGCAGTTGCCTTGACTCTTCAGCCACGAGGTCCAGGAGGCGTCGATGACGACCAGGAGCTGGATTCGGCATGTCCCACGATGTCTGCAGCTTACTGCGGTGTCCGCAACTCGATCGGAGCCAACAAGCCTTGGTAACAGCAAGTCTTGGGGAAAGTGTGAAGAGGCAATGGCGCAGACCAGCAAGGTCTGTGGGACTCACCCAGCAAGGGTAAGTCAGGGCAAGCCTGGAGCAACCAGGGAGCCCTTCGGTTTCTTTAGGAAGTCTTCTGGGGACCCACAAGTTGGATGGCAAGGGATCGCAAAGATGCCTCGGGAGGATTCGCTCACAGGGGCCCACCGTCACTCGGGACATGGTAGGCCACTGATCTTAGGAGGGATTCCTGCTGGAGGCTGGGACCACACGTGGTCCAAAGCACAAGTTCGTGGAACGTTGTGAAGGGGTTGCACTTGACAATAGTGCACGGTACCCAGGGGTCGTGGTTCCTCGTTATTCTTGGGGTCCACTGGCCTCAGCTTTGCTGGGGACTCACGATGGCCTTTGAGAAGTCAGGAAATCCACTTCTTGGGCTGCAGGGACTTCGGACTCCGGCGGGAGCGGCGTAGTTTGCAACCATCGTTTGTAGTTTTTGGTGCCTGCCAAGCAGGGGAGTCACTCCTTGACTCCAAGGGAGATTCTTCAGTCTTCCAAAGGTAGTGGAATGTCGAAGGTCCGGGATTCTTCTTGTAGAGCGTCGTCCAGGGAAATCTAGGGTGCAATGCACAGGTTCCCCCTCTTATACTAAAAGAAGGGGAGGGACTAGCTCTATGACCCTACCTATGGGAGGGTCAGGGGAGTGGGCGGCTACACCCATTTCCCTTTGTCCAGTTTTGCACCAGAGCAGGGACAGGTAGCCCCTGAGCCGGTTTGAACTGGCATATGCACAGAGGAGCCTTCTGCTCCCCCAGTGCAGGACTTCAAAGCACTCTAAGAGTGCACCCACCCAGCCCCAATACACTAAACCCTGTCTGGGAGGTGGTCACACCCCTTGGGACAGGATATCTATTGTTGGGCTTCCTCCACTGCGAGTGTTGGTCATCAGCAGGAGGGCAGCCCAGTGTCTGTGACTGGTGGCATCCATTTTGTGATGCCAGGGCTCTGCAGGATTCTACCGCGTTTCCACAGTAGGTACATGTCCATCCCTCTAGAAGGGTGGAATGCTACCCCCGCCGCCAGGACTGGCAGGGGGGTAATATTCCAAGGTGTTTGACACCAAACACAACATGTTTCGATGCAGTCATTCCAAAGTTAGGATTTTACCGCGAGGATATAATGCACTTAAAAGTATATGGTTTAACCGCATCCACAAACAGCACCAGAGAATGGACTCTGAGAGCTGCAGAGGGGCCCTGCTCAGGCAGAGGCACCCCCTCACATAGAAGCCAAGCACCCTGCCCTCAGGATTGATAGGGCCTGCCTTAGGGGTGACTGATAGGGTTATATGTGTGTGTAGGAGAGATATAGGGTGCCTATATCTCAGTGAGGGGTGCTAGCACTTCCTCACTCAGGCTGCAGTAGCAGGCCTGTGGTGTCAGACTTAGTCTGCTTCCCAGGGGTGGCATAATACATGCTGCAGCCCCTGGTAGGCCTGTGAAGTACCTATGCCCTTGGTACCTAAGGTACCATATACTAGGGACTCATAAGATACCACAGTATCCAATCACTAGTGTACCTAGAGTGCACTCCAAATCGTTTAGAGAGAACAGAGAGGATGGGGCCCTGATTAGCAGGGACCCAGCCAGACTATAGCCAGAAACCAGTGTAAACATCAGAAAAAAGTGGGGGCAACATAAGAGGCAGATCCTACTCTCCTACACAACCCCCCAAACGCAGGGACACTAAACTAACCTTGACCAGTTGAGTCTTCGTGTTCAAAGTGGAAATACCTTGAGAGTCCATCTGCATTGGCATGTTGGGTCCCAGGTCTATGTTCCACTGTATAGTCCATCCCCTGTAGGGAAATGGACCACCTCAAACGTTTTGGGTTTTCTCCTTTCATTTGTTTAAGCCATAGGAGGGGCTTGTGGTCGGTCTGAACTATGAAGTGAGTACCAAACAAGTATGGCCTCAGCTTCTTCAGGGCCCATACCACAGCAAAGGCCTCCCTCTCTATAGCTGACCAACGTTTCTCTCTAGGGGTCAGCCTTCTGTTAATAAAAGCTACTGGCTGGTCTTGACCTTCATCATTCAGTTGAGACAGTACAGCTCCCACACCCAGCTCAGAAGCATCTGTTTGGACAATGAACTTTTTGGTGTAGTCTGGACTCTGTAAGATGGGGGCAGTGTACATGGCCTGCTTTAGGTCTTCAAATGCCTTCTGACAGCTAGCTGTTCACTGAACCTTTTTTGGCATTTTCTTTGAGGTCAGATCATTCAAGGGGGTCACTATAGATCCATATCCCTTGACAAACCTCCTATAGTACCCAGACAGGCCTAAGAAGGCTCTCACCTGTGTCTGGGTGGTTGGAGCAACCCATTCCATTATGGTTTGGATTTTGCTCTGTAAAGGCTGAACCTGGCCTCCACCTACAAGGTGGCCCAGGTACACAACCTGACTCTGCCCTATCTGGCACTTAGTGGCCTTGATAGTGAGGCCTGCTTTCTGCAGGGCCTCCAAAACATTCCTGAGGTGGACCAGGTGATCCTGCCAGGAGGAACTAAAGACAGCAATATCATCTAGATAAGCTGAGCAATAAGTTTCCATCCCTGTCAGAACTTTATTCACCAACCTCTGGAAAGTGGCAGGTGAATTTTTCAATCCAAAGGGCATCACCACAAAGTGGTAGTGCCCACCAGGGGTCAAAAATGCTGTCTTGGCTTTTGCATCATCAGCTAATCTGATCTGCCAGTAGCCAGCTGTTAGGTCAAACGTGCTTAGATACTTGGCTGAGGCCAAAGTATCAATCAGCTCATCTGCCCTTGGTATGGGATAGGCATCAGTCCTAGTTTCTGCATTGAGGCCTCTGTAGTCTACACAAAACCTAATTTCTTTCTTACCACCCTGGGTATGAGGCTTGGGTACCAGGACTACTGGACTAGCCCAAGGGCTATCTGAAGGCTCAATTACACCTAGCTCCAACATTTTCTGGACTTCAGTCCTGATACAGTCCCTGACATGGTCAAGTTGCCTGTAGATTTTATTCTTGACAGGCAGACTGTCTCCAGTGTCCACCTCGTGGGTGCACCAGGAAGTCTGACTAGGGGTCAGGCTAAACATATGTCTAAACTGTTGCAGAACTTGTCTGCACTCAGTTTGCTCATGTTCGGTGAGGCTGCTTGCCAAAGCAACACCATCTACTGACCCATCATCAGGGTTCTGAGAGAGCAGGTCAGGAGAGGGTCACTCTCCTCCTCCTGGTCCTCATCAGTTGCCATGAGCAAGCCCATGTCAGCCCTGTCAACATATGGCTTTAATCTGTTGACATGGAGCACCCTCAGGGGGCTCCTGGGAGTTCCAAGATTCACCAGGTAGGTGACTTCTCCCTTCTGTTCAACTATTGTATGGGGGCCACTCCACTTGTCCTGGAGGGCTGCTGGGGCCACAGGCTCCAACACCCACACTTTCTGTCCTGGCTGGTATACAGTCAGTACAGCCTTTGGTCATGCCAAGCTTTTTGTAATTCTTGGCTGGCCTCCAGGTTTTTGGTTGCCTTTTCATGTACTCTGCCTCCGGGAGCGGAGACCAAGTACATAGTCCATCACATCTTGTTTGGGGGCTTGAGAGGTAACTCCCAGCCCTCTTTACCAAACACAGTGGACCTCTCACAGGATGCCCAAACAGAAGCTCAAATGGGCTGTAACCAACCCCTTCTGTGGAACCTCTCTGTATGCAAACAACAGGCAAGGAAGAAGAAGGTCCCATTTCCGCCTAAGCTTCTCTGGGAGTCCTTTAATCATTCCTTTCAAGGTTTTGTTGAAGCGTTCAACTAAACCATTGCATTGTGGGTGATAGGGGTGGTGAACTTGTAAGTTACACCACACTCCTTCCACATTGCTTTTAGATATCCTGACATGAAGTTGGTACCTCTGTCAGAAATGACCTCCTTTGGGAAACCCACTCTGGAGAAGACTCCAATGAGGGCTCTTGCCACCACAGGGGCTGTGGTGGTCCTTAGGGAATTGCTTCTGGGTACCTGGTGGCATGATCCACTACCACCAGGATAAACCTGTGCCCAGATGCAGTTTGAGGGTCAAGGGGACCAACAATGTCAATCCCTACCCTTTCAAAGGGTACCCCCACCACCGGTAGTGGTATCAGGGGGCCTTTGTTGTGCCACCTGCCTTACCACTGGCTTGGCATGTGACACAGGAGCGACAAAACTCCTTTGTGTCCTCTGACATATGTGGCCAATGAAAATGTGGAACAAGCCTGTCCCAGGTCTTGTTTTGGCCCAAGTGTCCTGCTAAAGGGATGTCATGTGCTAGGGTCAAGAGGAACCCCCTAAACTTCTGAGGTATTACCAACCTCCTGGTGGCTCCAGGGGCTGGGTCTCTACCTTCAGAATATAGGAGTCCCTCATCCCAATAAACTTTATGGGACCCACTAGCACTCCCAGCAGCCTCAGCAGCAGCCTGCTGTCTGAGGGGTTCAAGAGAGGGGCAGCACTGTTGCTCCTTCCTCAGATCTTCCCTAGAAGGGCCCCCTGCCCCCAAGAACTTAACCTGATCAGGCTCAAGTCCCTCTGGGGCAGTTCCTTCTTCAGGATCTGCTTCACCTCCCTCTGGGGGTGAATCTGTGATCTGAGACAGAGGGGAAGGCACTGCCTTTACCCTACTGCTCCTCCTCTTGGGAAGAATCTGGTCCATTGTTCCAGGATCCAGAGCTGGTTCAGTGTCATGCATTCTTGCTTGTGACCTGGTCACAGCAAATACCTCTGCAGGGATGCCCAGCATCTCAGCATGAGTCCATAACTCTACTTCAGACCAGGCTGAAGTCTCTAGATCATTGCCCAATAGACATTCGACAGGGAGGTCTGCACTGACTACAACCTTCTTGAGGCCAGTTACCCCTCCCCAGGAGAAATTCACAACTGCCAGACTATGGTTGGTCTTGACGTTGCTGGCATTGGTCACCTGGTACATTTCGCCCAGGAAGATCTGTCCAGGGTCCACAAGATCCTCTGCCACCATGGTGACACTAGCACCTGTGTCCCTAAATGCCAAAGCCTGTTTGCCATTTATTACAGGCTGCTGTTTGTATTTGCCCAGATTACTGGGACTCACTAGGAAGGACATATTAAGGTCTCTCTCACAAATCAGCATTGCCTGAGTGGGCACTCTGACTAGGTCAGAGTCCACTTCAGAACCCAGGGTCAACCCTACTACACCCTTATTCTGAGTACCACCTCCACTAGTAGCTGAACTAGGGGGAACAGTTGCCTTAGGGGCAGGAGTGGTGGTAGTTTGGTCTTTGGACTTGTTACAGTCAGAAGTCCAGTGCCCTTTCTGTTTACAGAATTTGCACCAGGGCTTCTTTTGGCCTTTTCCTTGTTGGATTGTGACTCCCCACCAGATGCAGATTTTTGGGGCCCTTGTGAAGACTTCTGGTCTTTTGACTTATCCCCACCTTTCTCAGAGCCCTTAGGATCTTGCTTCTTGGTGTCACCCCCTTGGTTCTGAGGTTTCTGCCTCACCCTGGTTCTGACCCACTTGTCTGCCTTCTTTCCCAATTCTTGGGGAGAGGTCAGATCCGAGTCCAGGAGGTACTGATGCAACAACTGGTTCTGGCAATTATTAAGGATCTGTTCTCTCATCATCAGATTATACAATCCCTTGAAATCAGTAACCCTACTGCCAACCAGCCAACCCTCCAGAGCCTTGGTTGCACAATCAACAAAGTCAGTCCAGTCCTGAGTCTGTGCCTTCTGGGTATCTCTGAACTTTAACCTGTACTGTTCAGTGGTTAAGCCAAACCCATCTATCAGTGCACTCTTCAGGACTTCATAATCATCAGCATCCTCTTCTCTAACAGTGAGGAGCTTGTCTCTACCTTTATCTGAAAAGGAGAGCCACAAGATTGCTGACCACTGATTTTGGGGGACCTGCTGTACTCTACAGGCCCTCTCCATAGCTGTTATCCACTTGTGGATATCATCCCCACTCTGGTAGGGAGGAACAACCTTGCTCAGGTTCCTATGGTCTGGAATAGATTCTCTACCTCTAGGGACACTGTTGCTGCCACCAAGGGGTTCTAACCCCTCTCGTCTAGAAGCTCTCTGGATCTCCAGGGCTTCTCTATCCAGTGCCAACTGCTTGGTTCTGAGGGCAACTCTTGCTTCCTCATACTGCAGCAGTTTGCACATTCTTTCAGAGGAGGTCTCTCTTATGGGAAAGTATGAGTTCCTCTGGTGGACAAATTCTCTGCCAGAGTGATAAGAGTGCTCAGATTCCCTGGAAGGGGACCTATGTCTCTCATCCACTCTGTCAGTTCTCTTAGGGAGAATTCCTCTGTCCTTTTCAGGCCCCTTGAGGCCTGGCCCTTCAATCACAGAGTCCTGGTCATTCGGATTTTCATCGTCTGACCCAGATACTGTAATTGACCCACCCCCTGATTCAGACCCATTAGCTCCTAGAGCCAATCTAAGATCATCTGCTGTCAGCAGATCTATCAGGTGTAGGGTTGAGGGACTCTGTCCTAGTCTCAGGTGTCTTTCAACACACATGGCTCTCAAGTCAGAGAAAGCCATGTCCTTATACAGAGGCTGAGTGGATCCACTGGTTCCACCCTTTAAGGACATTCTAGTGTTGTGCAGTGTTGTACTACCTACACTAGTTTGTGGCCTACTGATACTAGCTTGAGCTGTAGAAAGGGTGTGCTATCCCTTGGCACACAGCTCTAAGTTCAGTAGAACTTATCGATACTAAGCTTGACTTTATATGTACCTTAAGTACCTATAGTGGTTTTCAGTTAGTAATTCAAATAGAGATTTTCTGGTAAAACAATAGCAAGCTGGAATCCCACCCGCTGCCCACCAATGTGAGAAGTTGGCCTGGTATATGCTGTTCACTAATTAAAGTCGACACCTTGCACCAGAACAATTCGACTCTTATGGTAGATAGGTTGAAGACAACCTTTATAGAAAGCTATCCTAGTGGTAGCTGTGGAGAGCAGCCTTCAGGCTAAGTCTTGAAGGAATGTAAAGCAGCTTGTTTTACCACACAATCTCTTGAATCACCAAATGAAAAGACACCACACAGGTAGATATATCAAATATATATGTATTTATTAATAAACACTCTCTACTAATCTCTTTATGAGATTAGAGGTCAGGAACATATGTACAAGTCAAATGTTATCACAATAAGTTTAGCACAATCGAATATCACAATCTTAGTTTGCTAGACCTAGGTCTAGGGCATCTAGAATCGAGGGACCCCCAAGAACCACCCCAGGTAGTTGTAGGAGACCCACAGGGGACGGACGCGGTGACCTGGCACCGGTGCGAATCCTGTACGAGTCTATGCACTCAGACGCGATTGAGATATCAATGTTAAAGGTCCCTCGCGTGTTCGAGGCGAACACACCGATCGGTCCTTGTACGAGTCGAAGGACGCGGTCACAGATAGAATTGCAAGGGAGATGGACGCGCTGTGTCTAACACAGACGCGAACCTTGTGCGAGTCAGTGCAATGGAGATCTCAGAGTTACATGCCCTTTGTGTGTTCGAGGCGAACACCGATCGGACTCAGTACGAGTCGAAGGATACAGTTTTAGATAGTGTTGCAAAGGAGATGGACGCGGTGTGTCTAACACAAACGCGAACCCTGTACGAGTCAGCGCAATTGTCGCACTTGGAAAGTTAGAGTTTTAGGACACTTCTAGGGAAGCTACAAGCAAGTCACTTACAGGGTAAGTAGTTCTAGGGCCCACACCCAAAGGAGCACCGTAGTGCTGAAGTTACCTCACCCAGGGGAGCCGGGTGCCTAGGTGTTCTTTGGTGTCGGGTCGCAGCGTCGTTTTCAATGGGAGCCAGTGAAGACTTGCTGCTTGCGGCGACTGGAGAAGTGTCCGGAGGAATCCAAGCCTGGATTCGGAAGATCGAAGACCTGAAAGCAGAGGGGACAGTGTTCAAAGTCACTTGGCAGTGACTCGGGGCAAGGAAGATGGATGCCCACCGTCGTCGCAAGATTCAGGTCGTTCGCAGTTGCCTTGACTCTTCAGCCACGAGGTCTAGGAGGTGTCGACGATGATCAGGAGCTGGATTCGGCGTGTCCCTCAATGTCTGCAGCTTACTGCAGTGTCGGCAACTCGATCGGAGCCAACAAGCCTTGGTAACAGCAAGTCTTGGGAAAAGTGTGAAGAGGGAATGGTGCAGACCAGCAAGGTCTGTGGGACTCACCCAGCAAGGGTAAGTTAGGGCAGGCCTGGAGCAACCAGGGGAGCCCTTCGGTTTCTTTAGGAAGTCTTCTGGGGACCCACAAGCCGGCTGGCAAGGGATCGCAAACACGCCTCGGGAGGATTCGCTCACAGGGGCCCACGGTCACTCGGGACGTGGTAGGCTGCTGATCTTAGGAGGGTTTCTTGCTGGAGGCTGGGACCACACGTGGTCTAAAGCACAAGGTCGTGGAACGTTGTGAAGGGGTTGCACTTGACAATAGTGCACGGTACCCAGGGGTCACGGTTCCTCATTACTCTTGGGGTCCACTGGCCTCAGCTTCGCTGGAGACTCACGATGGCCTTTGAGAAGTCAGGAAATCTACTTCTTGGGCTGCAGGGACCTCGGACTCCGGCGGGAGCGGCATAGTTTGAGACCGTCGTTTGTAGTTTTTGGTGCCTGCCAAGCAGGGGAGTCACTCCTTGACTCCAAGGGAGATTCTTCAGTCTACCAAAGGTAGTGGAACATCGAAGGTCCGGGATTCTTCTTGTAGAGCGTTGTCCAGGGAAATCTAGGGTGCAATGCACAGGTTCCCCCTCTTATACTAAAAGAAGGGGAGGGAGTAGCTCTATGACCCCACCTATGTGAGGGTCAGTGGAGTGGGCGGCTACACCCACTTCCCTTTGTCCAGTTTCGCACCAGAGCAGGGACAGGTAGCCCCTGAGCCGGTTTGAACTGGCATATGCACAGAGGAGCCTTCTGCTCCCCCAGTGCAGGACTTCAAAGGACTCTAAGAGTGCATCCACCCAGCCCCAATACACTAAACCCTGTCTGGGAGGTGGTCACACCCCCTTGGACAGGATATCTATTGTTGGGCTTCCTCCACTGCGAGTGTTGGTCATCAGCAGGAGGGCAGCCCAGTGTCTGTGACTGGTGGCATCCATTTTGTGATGCCAGGGCTCTGCAGGATTCTACCGCGTTTCCACAGTAGGTACATGTCCATCCCTCTAGAAGGGTGGAATGCTACCCCCGCCACCAGGACTGGCGGGGGTAGTATTCCAAGGTGTTTGACACCAAACACGACATGTTTCGATGCAGCCATTCCAAAGTTAGCATTTTACCGCGAGGATATAATGCACTTAAAAGTATATGGTTTAACCGCATCCACAAACAGCACCAGAGAATGGACTCTGAGAGCTGCAGAGGGGCCCTGCTCAGGCAGAGGCACCCCCTCACATAGAAGCCAAGCACCCTGCCCTCAGTATTGATAGGGCCTGCCTTAGGGGTGACTGATAGGGTTATATGTGGGTGTAGGAGAGATATAGGGCACCTATATCTCAGTGAGGGGTGCTAGCACTTCCTCACTCAGGCTGCAGTAGCAGGCCTGTGGTGTCAGATGTAGTCTGCTTCCCAGGGGTGGCATAATACATGCTGCAGCCCCTGGTAGGCCTGTGAAGTACCTATGCCCTTGGTACCTAAGGTACCATATACTAGGGACTCATAAGATACCACAGTATCCAATCACTAGTGCACCTAGAGTGCACTCCAAATCGTTTAGAGAGAACAGAGAGGCTGGGGCCCTGATTAGCAGGGACCCAGCCAGACTATAGCCAGAAACCAGTGTAAACATCAGAAAAAAAGTGGGAGCAACATAAGAGGCAGATCCTACTCTCCTACACGTACCCACTCACAGACCTACTCAGAGGCTCCCCACTTACTCATACACACCCAGTGAGATACTTATGCAGCCACTTCCACACCCACTAAATGACTCACACACCCACTGAGGCACTTATGCATTCACTTACACATTCACTCACAAAGTTTATAGGTTAGACTTAGGAAATAAAATTATAAAACCTTAGAAACCTTAAAAAACAAAGGTTACAGGGACATTATAGTTAAGAAATAGAATTTAAAAAACCTTGGAAATTCACTGAAAAAAACAAAGGTTACAGAGACATCTAGTTAGATTCACATTTCAGTAGTACAAAACCAGTGAAATACATCAGTTATCGTTCCCTGAGCTAACTATAACTTATGCCCCCACAATGCACTGCCTATGACCTCACATATTACATCACTCATGCCATGGTCAGTGACACCACTGGTGACATCACTCATGCCATCTCAAATGACATCACTCATGATATCACTGATGACATCATCCACAGAACCACTCACTCACTCAAACCCCCATAGAACCTCTCATACACCCACTCCCACTGCCACACAACCCCATTCACAGACCATACCAGAATTCACATAACCATTTGCTCATCCATGGAACCACTCACCCATCCACTCACTCATGTATCCACTCACACACCTACTAACTCACTCATACAGCCACTCATGAACCCACTCATTCACCAATACAGCCACTCACACATCCAGTCATACAGACATTTAAATACCCACTCATACACCCTTACAGCCACTCACACACCCACTCAATCACCCATACAGCCACTCATACTGCCACTCACTCACCAGTACACATGTTCATGCAACCTCTCACGAACCCATACAGCCAGTGACACAGCCACTCACTCACCCATACAATCACTCACACACCCACAGAACCACTTATATACCCTTTCATACATCCATACAACTACTCACACACCCACTCACTCACCCTTACAGCCAATAACACAGATATTCACTCTCCAATACAGTTACTCAAACCCCCTCACTTACCTATACACAGATTAAAACAGCTACTACCCATACAGCCACTCACAGACCCACTCCCTCATCCATACAGTGACTGTCGCAGCCACTCATTCACCCATACAGTCACTCACCCACTCACACACCTATTAAGCCACCCACACAGCTACTAACTCCCTCATATAGCCATTAACACACCCACTCCCTCTCCAATACAGCCACTCATATAGCCACTCACTAGCACATACAGCTACTCCTATACTCACTAACACATCCCTATAGCCACTCATACCCCCACTCACACACCCATACAGCCACTCAGATATCCACTCACACACTGATACAATCACACAGCCACTCAGATTAGATATGCTAGAAATAGTATGACTAAATACTAGTACAGAAAGAATAGTAATTTAACTTATGCTGTAGCTTAGTATATATCTTTAAGTCTCAAAAACATTTATAAAAACTTACAGTGACGTCATAAGTGATGTAATTTAAGATGTGATCAGTGAGCTTAGGTAGCTCGTGAACTATATCTGCTAAATTCCACTGGTTTTGTACGAGTATAATGTCTCTGTAAACTTTGTTTTTTTATTGGGTATATACATATATATATATATTTGGAGTGGGTGTATGAAAGGCTATATTGGGGTGTGAGTAGGTGCATCAGAGATTATGTGGATGATGTCATCAGTGATGTCATTTGAGATGTCATCAGTGATGTCACGAGTGATGTCACTGACCATGTCATGAGTGATGTAATATGTGACATCATCAGCAGTGCATTGCGGGGGCGCAAGTTATAGTTAGCTCAGCTAACTATAACGGCTGAATTTCACAGGTTTTGTACAAGGGAAAATGTCAGCCTAACTATAACGTTCCTGTAACCTGTGTTTTTTCAGCGAATTTCCAAAGTTTTTTAAATGCTAATTCCTAACTTTAACATCCCTGTAACCTTTGGTTTTTTCAGTGAATTTCTAATGTTTTTTAACGAGCAGTCACATTTGCAGAGTGGTGGAAAAAAGGAGCTGGGCCTCCAACCAGCTCTCAGGAATTCTGCTGCATAGGACTTATAGGAGCTACCAGGAGGGCTTCTCAGCCCCCAAGGTCCCTCTGGAGTAAAGTGGACTTCATCTCCCAACCAGTAGTGGGCCAGGAAGCGGTGGTTTGCAGAGTGGTGGAGAAAGAGGGCATGGCCTCAGAAGACCTCTTAGCATTCCCACTGTATGGGACTTACTGGCGGTAACAAGAGGGGTAGTTGGCCCCAAGGACATCCTTGTGGGCCAACTACCCCTCCTGTTACCTCCAGTAAGTCCCACACAGCAGGATTGCTGAGTTCTGATAGCAGGCCACGCCCCCTTTCTCCACTAGTCTGCAAACGTGCCTCCTGGCACGCTCTTGGTTGAGGGGATGAAGTCCCCTTTGCTGATTGGGGATCCTTAAGGGCCAACCAGCCTATCTGTTATCTCCAGAAATCCCACACAGTAGTATTGCTGAAAGGTGGTTGCAGATCATGCCCCCTTTCTCCACCACTCTGCAAACACACCTCCTAGCACGCTCTTGGTTGGGGGATGAAGTCCCCTTCGCTGCTGGGGGACCTTAGGGGCCAACTAGCCTACCTGTTACCTCCAGTAAGCCCCACATAGTAGGATTACTGAGAGGTAGTCGCATGGCCAGGCCCCCTTTCTCCACCACTCTGCAAAAGTAAAAAAAGGTAGAAAAGGGGGCTTGGCATCCGATCACCTCTCAGCAATCCCACTATATAGGGCTTACTGGAGGTAAAAGGTGGGATAGTTGGCCTCTAAGGACCCTCAAGAGCGAAGGGCAATTCATCCCCCAACCAAGAGTGCACCAGGAGGTGCGTTTGCAGAGTAGTGGAGAAAGGGGGCGGGGCCTCCGGCTAGTTGCCAGCTTCCTATTTTGTGGGGGTATTTTAGGAAGGGAGGCTGTGTGGCCCCCCTCCCGAGCCATTTTCAGCTCTGGGGACCCCATCCCTTGAGCCAGTTCATTTCATTATGTCTTACGGCATACATTTTTTTAAGGAGGGGGCTGTGTGGCCTCCCTCCCCAGGCCAATGTCGTCTTGGGGACTCCATCCCCGGGTCATGGTCAGCTGGTTGGGGACCGTGGGGGGAGCCTGAAGGTCCCGGCTCCCTCCTCCTGTGGGAGCCGGCATGGCTTTTTACCCCCAGGGAGCTGCTGACATGCGTCTCCCTGGTGGTAAAAAGCAAAGTGCACTCATTTTAAACAAGCAAGAGCAAAGTGCTCTCCCTTTTTCAAAGCGAGCACTCTGTTTGCTATGGGGGGCCTGGGAGCCACCCCACATTCAATGAATAAGCCCTGGGGAGGTAGTGGTCCGAGGGAGGTGGCTGTGCGGGGGCCCACTCAGGCCCCCACATTTTTTATTGCCCCGGGACCTGGCCCACCCGGGAGCTTAAAGGAAATGATGCGTAGGAGCCCGCGCTTCAATTTTTTTAAAAATGTTGGCCAGATTAGCGGATCCATATTTTTGGGATTTTAGGAAGAGGTGCTATGTGACCCTCCTTCCCTTGATCCTTTTGGGTCCTGGAGACCCCATCCCTCGGGCCTGACCCATTAAAAAAAAAATTAATAAAAAAGGAGAGGGGCCATGTGGCCCCCCTCCCAGGCCATTTTCGGCCCCGGCAACCCCATCCCCGGGGCACGGCCATTTCATTATGTCTTGGCATAATTTTTCTTAAGGAGGTGGGCCCCCAAGCATAATTATCTAAATAGCCCCGGGGAGGTGGCAGTCCCTGGGGCTGCAGGGGGGCCACGTGGCCCCGCCACATTTAATACACATAGCCCCGGGGAGGGGGAGGTCCCCCGAGGCTGCCCCATGTATTTGTTTTTATCACTATAGCCTCGGGGAGGTGGTGGTACCCGGGGCTGTGGGGGGCCTCTTTGCTCCACCCCGCATTCAATGAATAAGCCCCAGGAAGGTGGCGTTGCCCGCGTATGGCCCCACATCTAATTTTTTATTTACCCCCTGTACCTTGCCCACCCGGGAGCTTATAGGAAATGAATCACAGGAGCCTGCGCTTTGATTTTTTAACATTTTTGGTCCGGATTCGTGGATTCACTGCGAATCCCACAGAAAATAAAATAAAATACTTTTTTTGGCCCTGGGGGCCAGGGTGTTTCTACCCTGTCCCCTTTTCTTGTTTTTTCTTGTTTTCTAACCTTTTTTCTTGTGACTTGGTTCAACCGAGTCACAAGATGGCTGCCAATACTTCCTGGTTTGAAGTGTTGGCAGCCAATTAGATCTCAGGCACGAGATCGAGAGGGTTTGCAGATCCTCCACGTCCCCAGTTGTATATCTGAGAAACGTTTAAATTTCTCAGGAACTACTGAACGGATTTACACCATTTAACAAAAAGAGTGCTTTCTGAACCAAGAGCTAACTTTTTTCCAAATTTGGTGTAGTTCCGTTCAGCAGTTTGGGCTGTAGCAGTGTCTAAAGTTTCCTATGGAAATTAACATAGAGAAAACGCAATTTGGGACCCCCCTTTTTCAAGGCCCCCGCTTGACGAATTACCACAAAACTTTCAAAATAACAGCTGAAGTGGGTGGGCCATTAGTTTTGAAAATTTCGCGAAGATTCGTCAAACGGCTCCAAAGATATTGGCAAAAGAAAAAACCTTTTTCAACAGATAAATGGTCCTAACTGTAATATATATATATATATATATATTACCTACTGGCGGTTGCCAGTAGGTAGTTATAGTTATATATACATATATATATATATATATATATATATATATATATATATATATATATATATATATATATATATATATATATACAAATACATATTTATATTCACTGAAAAAAACAAAGGTTACAGGGTCGTTATAGTTAGGCTCAGGTTTCTCTCGTGCGAAGCCAGAGAAATTCAGCAGTTATAGTTAGTTGACCTAACTATAACTTGCACCCGCAATGCACTGCTTTTGACCTCACATATTACATCACTCATGACATCTCAAATGACATCACTGATGACATCATCCACAGAATCTCTGACGCACCCAATCACAACACAATATAACCTTTCATATACCCATTCCAACTTCCACACTACCATTCTCAAAATGTTGTTAATTTTCTTGTTAAATGATTTTTTTTTGAGAATTTTGGAAATTTGTAGCGAGGTTGCGATCATCGTGATCACATTGCAAAATCACAAAACAAAAGCAGACATTCAACGACCAACACGACATACAAAAACAAAAACATTCTAACTATTACAATGCACATATTACTAACCACATCAATGCTTTAAAAACATATTTGTACACATACTTTCTAGTAAGTTTTTAAAGAAAACTGTTGAAACCCTACTTCCCGTTTTCGCGATTACACTGAGAGTTGCGATGACTCCGGTAACCGCGACAATCACGCCTTTTTTAAGGGGTGCAAAACAGATATATGCACACATTTTACAGTATTTTAGACACTAGAGGTTTATTACTGCACTGTTTAAAGTCATATTTTTGTAGTTAGTTAAACAACAATTTAAACCAATTTTCTGTTTTCGCAGTGATGCCAGGCGTCGCGATGATATCGGTAGCCGTGGTCACCGCGAATACGTAGCGAAATGACAAAACAAATGCAGGCATTCAATAGCCACCACCACAATCAAAACTTATTACTGCAAAATGGATTATAACCAACAGACTAAACACATTAATATCTAAATGACTGTATAATAGCATGTACAACTCCCTTAATATCTCTATAACACAGTGCATACCTTTTTTCAGTGTGATCTATGACTGCATGCATCACTGTATCAGTAAGTATTTCATTCACTGTATAAGTATTTGAGGGGATCTATGAGATGGTGCATCTGTCTATCAATACTTTTGTAACGAGATGCGTGACTGCCTCAGTGCATCTATGAGTGGGTGCATCAGTGTCACAATAGGTTTCCGATTAGTTGTGTAAGTCTCTCACTCAATCTGTGAGTAGGTGCATGAGTGCCTTTGTGCATTTGCAAGTATATGATTGACTGGATCTGTGAGTGGATACATGAGTGTCTAAGTGGGTGTCTGAGTGGGTGAGTGAGTGGGTGCATGAATATCTGAGTGGATCTGTGAGTGAGTACATGAGTCTCTCAGTGGGTCAATGACTGCCAGCGTGAGTGTCTGAGTGGTTCTGTCAATGGGTGCGTGGGTCTCTGAGTGCAACTGTGAGTGGGTACATGAGTCTCTGAGTATATAACTGACCGGGTGCATAAGTCTCTGAGTGGGTATATGAGTGGCTGTGTGAGTGACTGTATGGGTGTGTGAATGTCTGAGTGGGTCCGTGAGTAGATATATGAGTGTCTAAGTGGATCTATCACTGGGTGTATGAGTTTTTCAATGGGTCTTTGAGTGAGAACATACGTATCTGAGTGGGTGAGTGAATGGTTGCATGCACGAGTGCCTGAGTGGTTCTGTGACTGGGAGGGAGAGTGTCTGGGTGCGTCTGTGAGTGGATGCATTAGCCTTAACTGGGCAAGTAAGTGGGTACATGTGTATGTGAGTGACTTTCTGAGTGGGTGTTTGTGTTTCTGAGTGTATGAGTGACTGATTGAGTCCATAAGTCTCTGAGTGAGGTTTGTGACTGTATAGGTGTATGGGTGTATGAGTGTCTTAGTGGATCTGTAAGTGGGTGTATAAGTGTCTCCGAGGGTCTGTGAGTATATACATGAGTGAGTCTGCAAGTGGGTACATGAGTATCTGAGTGGGTCTGTGAGTGGGTGCATGAGTGCCTAGGTGGATCTGTGAGTGGGTGTAAGAGTCTCTAAGTGAGACTGTACGCATGAGTCTATGAGTGGGTGTTAGAAGGTGGTTCTGACACTATGGGCCGCCCGGATTTTTCGCTTTTTGAGCACCTATGTGTTGAGTTGTTACTGTGGGAAAGCCTCATAAATTGGGACTCATCCACAGTGAACTCATGATGAAAGAGACTGCATGCTTGACTAGGCCGTTGCGCAGCAGCTGGAGTAAGGGGCACCGGACTGGTTACATGCAGACACCTGTGTACATGCGTGTGCACACGTGTAGGGGCTGTGCAGGGGAGATTCTTGGTGTGCGCAGTCCAGGAGCAGCTACAAAGTGAGTGGTGTGGCAGGACTTATGCAGAATTGGGTGGTGACACGGAATAGGCCTTATACACTAGGAAGGAACATGCCAGGGAAAGTCAGTGTGCTTTACTGTGTTTTTCACTTCATTATTCCCCTGTGGGGATGTGGAGCCCATGTGCTAGATTAACTTCCATAAGGCCTACAGATTCCAGACACGCACTAAAGGCCACTGTAGCGGATGTGAAAAGGAGTATTCTGCAGAGTCCCAAGTCATATTTGTACTGCTTTTGGGTCGTCCAGAAATGTCACATTTCTCTGAGTCAGTCATAACCAGGGCCAGGCTGAGGGCTGACCTCAGCTGGATGGATGGATAACCTTTCTTCCACAAGCTAAGGCCTCCTCTCCATGAAGAGAAGATGGGTGGGGCTACAGGGTCATCCATCAGCAGCTATCACTGGGTGCCAGGCACCAGGCTGCACCAAGGGGGGAAGGCAGCCAGAAAGGAAGGGCTCATGTTTCAGAGACCATGTGGCCAGAGACCCTGGACGACGCCATTTTGAACAAACCCAGAGGCTGGACAAGGAGGAGGGAGCAGGGGCAGGGAAGTGATGTGTCGCTGTTTGATAGGACCAACAGAGACTTCCTGCCAGCCCCTACTCAACTTTTAAAAAGTGCTTGCACAGGAAGAGAAGCTCTCTCTGGGGTGTGGTCGGCTGAGGCGGAAGGTGCTGGAGCCTGGCAATGGGCAGTTGGAAGGAGGTACCCCTGACTGCCCCCAGGCCCCTAACAGCGCCAGAAGAAGAGCCCAGGACCGGTGCGCAGAAGCAGGGGCCTCTGCGCAGGGAGAAGAGAGGCTCAGGAGGAGAGCCAGGCGAAAGTCTGGCGCAGGGAGCCAGTGAAGACCGCTCCCTGTAGAATGCCCCCTCTTGGAGACCCGGAGGGCGAAAGAGAGTGCTCCCCGTGGCTGGGGGCCGCCGCCAGGAGCAAGAGGACGTGAAAATGGGGCAGATCGGACCCCCAGGGGCTGAGATATGGCCCCCGGAAGGTGAGCGACCTTTGACCCCTGGGGCGGAAGGGAAGCCGGGGAGCGCCGTCGCGCTCCCCATGAAGGTGACCCAAGAGGGGCCCGGGACTCCATCCCCGGGCCCCGAAGCAAAGCCGGGGAGCGCCGTCGTGCTCCCCGTGAAGATGTCCCCCTACACGGGGTGCCAGGAGCCCACCCTGGCCCCCACCGAGCAAGTGAAGACGGGGCGGGGGAGCGCCGTCACGCCCCCCATGAAGACAGGAGGTGGGGGAGCGCCGTTGCGCCCCCGCGAAGAGTGGCCAAAGGGGGCCCGGGACCCCATCCCCGGGCCCCGAAGTCAAGTCGGGGAGCGCCGTCGCGCTCCCCGTGAAGATTTCCCCTGCGGACGGGGCCAGGAGCCCACCCTGGCCCCCACTGAAGCCAAGCAGCCGGGGAGCTCCGTCGCGCACCCCGTGACGGAGAGGTCCGGGGTCCCGGGTGCCCATCCCCGGGCCCCGAAGAGGGAGCAGAGTGCCAAGCGTCTGCCCGCGGGCAGACCAGAAGACTCTGCCGGCTCCCGCGGCCGCGCGCGAGTGTGCGGGCCGGACGGGGAGCCGGCGGGGGCAGCCGGGGGTGGGCTCCCCGAGCTGCCCTCCAACAAGAGGACTTGCGGGGGTCCCGGGTGGGACTGGGGGCCCCCAAAGCAGACCACCAGCACCACGCGGGGTCCCGGGTGGGACCGGGATCCCAGAAAGAGAAGGAGGGGCCTGGGTGGGACCAGGCCCCGGAAATCTGGCAGATCGGCCGGGGGTGGGCTCCCCGAGCCGTGGAACGTACCTGGGGGTCCGGGTGGGACCGGGCCCCCCACCGAGGTGGAAGAGGCGGCGAAGCTGCAGCGCGATCGCGGCTCTCCCCAGCACAGCGGGAGAGCCGCTCATCTCATATGCGCCAGTACCCATGATGCCTTGCAGGCCAGGACCGGCCTGCAAGGAGGAAACAGCATTTTTCTCTGCTTGTGGTGGCCCCAGGAGGACGGGGTCACCACCCTACATGTGCAAAGGTGTTGGGGGAGCTGCTGAAGAAGCGCAGTCTCCCCCCAGCACGAAGAAACGTCTCACCCTAAGTCTCAGGGGGACTTCAAAAGGATAACCCCTCAAGGGCTCAGTCAGCATTTAACACCTTCTAGGCTGGAACTTTGGTTCTACAGCTGAAGGTGGATGAAGAAGTGCATTGAGGAGTGAAAGGCTGAGTTAGGGATGCCTGGAGAAGGGCATCCCCTAGAGGTGGAGAGGTGTAATTGCACCAGAAATGCCTTTAACCTGGTTATTCCTTTTTAGGTGGACTGAAAGGTACATGTGTAAAGTGAAATGCTGGTTTAAAGTGATGTTAAGCTTAATGGAGTTATGTTGCTGGATCTTCCTGCTAGGGGATCTGGCTGTATTTATATAATCCCATGCTTTTACCTGTGATTCCTTTTAAAGCGAAGTGGTGCGCTGCAGGAGAAGTGTAGTTGCCAGGAGTACTTCTGTTAAAGGGACTGTAAGTCACTAGTGTAAGTTGATGTCATAAGCCAAGTGGGGTTATGTTGCCAGACAGTCCTGCTAGGGTGTCTGGCTGTATAGGCGTAATCCTGTGATTTCAACTGTGATGCCTTTAGGGGCTGTAATTGCAATGCATTCAAATGATCAACCAAGGTGATGAGTACTGTAATTCTAAAGTGCTGCTTAAACAGGTATTCTTGCTTCTGCGCTTGGGAGAGGAAGAACCCCGACTACTAGCCCTTAAGATATAGAGGTGCATACTTTATGGTCAGTAGGAAATGCTCGGTCAGGGTTATGTGTCCCCAAGGCAGGTATGCCCCTTTTTAAATGCTTGTTGAGGTAACGGGGTGGGACGCCACTGGCATGAGGCCAGTGCGCAGGGCCCGCGCTCCAGGTTATGGTCAACTACTGCATTAGGGGGCAAGATGATGTGCACACAGAGGAGCTGTGGTACTATACCCCACCCCCCTGCGGGAGCGGTGGAGATGTTATGGAATGTCACAAAGTAATTCCAACCGCTTATGTATACTTACAAAGTAATTCCAACCACTTATGTATATTTGTAAATTGGTGCATAGTATTGAGTAGTGTGTGTGTTTAATAAATGTACTCTTACTTTTATAAAGCAAAGTACCGACTGGACAATCAATTATTGAGTGTTATTTCTGCGCACCTGCAAATGGCGATTACTAGCCCACACCACCTCCCTTGAGTAAAGCCTCAGACTGCTCTGCAACGCTATCCTCTGAGAGTCAGGCGCTACAATTGGGGGTTTGGTTCCCAGTGAAGGACAAATGTAGTCATGTTATTTGTGCAGGCCTCACAGATACTGCCTCGTTTTCCAACATTGGTGGCAGCGGTGGGATTCGAACCCACGCCTCTGCCCGGATTTTTCGCTTTTTGAGCACCTATGTGTTGAGTTGTTACTGTGGGAAAGCCTCATAAATTGGGACTCATCCACAGTGAACTCATGATGAAAGAGACTGCATGTGGATTTTACTGGTGTCCCCCTAGCTTGACTAGGCCGCTGCGCAGCAGCTGGAGTAAGGGGCACCGGACTGGTTACATGCAGACACCTGTGTACATGCGTGTGCACACGTGTAGGGAGCTGCGCAGGGGAGATTCTTGGCGTGCGCAGTCCAGGAGCAGCTACAAAGTGAGTGGTGTGGCAGGACTTATGCAGAATTGGGTGGTGACACGGAATAGGCCTTATACACTAGGAAGGAACATGCCAGGGAAAGTCAGTGTGCTTTACTGTGTTTTTCACTTCATTATTCCCCTGTGGGGATGTGGAGCCCATGTGCTAGATTAACTTCCATAAGGCCTACAGATTCCAGACACGCACTAAAGTCCACTGTAGCGGATGTGAAAAGGAGTATTCTGCAGAGTCCCAAGTCATATTTGTACTGCTTTTGGGTCGTCCAGAAATGTCACATTTCTCTGAGTCAGTCATAACCAGGGCCAGGCTGAGGGCTGACCTCAGCTGGATGGATGGATAACCTTTCTTCCACAAGCTAAGGCCTCCTCTCCACGAAGAGAAGATGGGTGGGGCTACAGGCTCATCCATCAGCAGCTATCACTGGGTGCCAGGCACCAGGCTGCACCAAGGGGGAAGGCAGCCAGAAAGGAAGGGCTCGTGTTTCAGAGACCATGTGGCCAGAGACCCTGGACGACGCCATTTTGAACAAACCCAGAGGCTGGACAAGGAGGAGGGAGCAGGGGCAGGGAAGTGATGTGTCGCTGTTTGATAGGACCAACAGAGACTTCCTGCCAGCCCCTACTCAACTTTTAAAAAGTGCTTGCACAGGAAGAGAAGCTCTCTCTGGGGTGTGGTCGGCTGAGGCGGAAGGTGCTGGAGCCTGGCAATGGGCAGTTGGAAGGAGGTACCCCCTGACTGCCCCCAGGCCCCTAACAGTGCCAGAAGAAGAGCCCAGGACCGGTGCGCAGAAGCAGGGGCCTCTGCGCAGGGAGAAGAGAGGCTCAGGAGGAGAGCCAGGCGAAAGTCTGGCACAGGGAGCCAATGAAGACCGCTCCCTGTAGAATGCCCCCTCTTGGAGACCCGGAGGGCGAAGGAGAGTGCTCCCCGTGGCTGGGTGCCGCTGCCAGGAGCAAGAGGACGTGAAAATGGGGCAGATCGGACCCCCAGGGGCTGAGATATGGCCCCCGGAAGGTGAGCGACCTTTGACCCCTGGGGAGGAAGGGAAGCCGGGGAGCGCCGTCGCGCTCCCCGTAAAGGTGACCCAAGAGGGGCCCGGGACTCCATCCCCGGGCTCCGAAGCAAAGCCGGGGAGCGTCGTCGCGCTCCCCGTGAAGATGTCCCCCTACACGGGGTGCCAGGAGCCCACCCTGGCCCCCGCCGAGCAAGTGAAGACGGGGGCAGGGGAGCGCCGTCGCGCCCCCCATGAAGACAGGAGGCGGGGGAGCGCCATCACGCCCCCCATGAAGAGTGGCCAAAGGGGGCCCGGGACCCCATCCCCGGGCCCCAAAGTCAAGTTGGGGAGCGCCGTCGCGCTCCCCGTGAAGATTTCCCCCGCGGACGGGGCCAGGAGCCCACCCTGGCCCCCACCGAAGCCAAGCAGCCAGGGAGTGCCGTTGCGCTCCCCATGACGGAGAGGTCCGGGGGCCCGGGTGCCCATCCCCGGGCCCCGAAGAGGGAGCAGAGTGCCAAGCGTCTGCCCGCGGGCAGACCAGAAGACTCTGCCGGCTCTCGCGGCCGCACGCGAGTGTGCGGGCCGGACGGGGAGCCGGCGGGGGCAGCCGGGGTTGGGCTCCCCGAGCTGCCCTCCAACAAGAGGACATGCGGGGGTCCCGGGTGGGACCGGGCCCCCCAAAGCAGACCACCAGCACCGCGCGGGGTCCCGGGTGGGACCGGGACCCCAGAAAGAGAAGGAGGGGCCCGGGTGGGACCGGGCCCCGGAAACCTGGCCGATCGGCCGGGGGTGGTCTCCCCGAGCCGTGAAACGTACCTGGGGGTCCGGGTGGGACCGGGCCCCCCACCGAGGTGGAAGAGGCGGCGAAGCTGCAGCGCGATCGCGGCTCTCCCCAGCACAGCGGGAGAGCCGCTCATCTCATATGCGCCAGTACCCATGATGCCTTGCAGGCCAGGACCGGCCTGCAAGGAGGAAACAGCGTTTTTTTCTGCTTGTGGTGGCCCCAGGAGGACGGGGTCACCACCCTACATGTGCAAAGGTGTTGGGGGAGCTGCTGAAGAAGCGCAGTTTCCCCCCAGCACAAAGAAACGTCTCACCCTAAGTCTCAGGGGGACTTCAAAAGGATAACCCCTCAAGGGCTCAGTCAGCATTTAACACCTTCTAGGCTGGAACTTTGGTTCTACAGCTGAAGGTGGATGAAGAAGTGCATTGAGGAGTGAAAGGCTGAGTTAGGGATGCCTGGAGAAGGGCATCCCCTAGAGGTGGAGAGGTGTAATTGCACCAGAAATGCCTTTAACCTGGTTATTCCTTTTTAGGTGGACTAAAAGGTACATGTGTAAAGTGAAATGCTGGTTTAAAGTGATGTTAAGCTTAATGGAGTTATGTTGCTGGATCTTCCTGCTAGGGGATCTGGCTGTATTTATGTAATCCCATGCTTTTACCTGTGATTCCTTTTAAAGCGAAGTTTTGCACTGCAGGAGAAGTGTAGTTGCCAGGAGTACTTCTGTTAAAGGGACTGTAAGTCACAAGTGTAAGTTGATGTCATAAGCCAAGTGGGGTTATGTTGCCAGACAGTCCTGCTAGGGTGTCTGGCTGTATAGGCGTAATCCTGTCATTTCAACTGTGATGCCTTTAGGGGCTGTAATTGCAATGCATTCAAATAATCAACCAAGGTGATGAGTACTGTAATTCTAAAGTGCTGCTTAAACAGGTATTCTTGCTTCTGCGCTTGGGAGAGGAAGAACCCTGACTGCTAGCCCTTAAGATATAGAGGTGCATACTTTATGGTCAGTAGGAAATGCTCGGTCAGGGTTATGTGTCCCCAAGGCAGGTATGCCCCTTTTTAAATGCTTGTTGAGGTAACGGGGTGGGACGCCACTGGCATGAGGCCAGTGCGCAGGGCCTGCGCTCCAGGTTATGGTCAACTACTGCATTAGGGGGCAAGATGATGTGCACACAGAGGAGCTGTGGTACTACACCCCACCCCCCTGCGGGAGGGGTGGAGATGTTATGCAATGTCACAAAGTAATTCCAACCGCTTTTGTATACTTACAAAGTAATTCCAACCGCTTATGTATATTTGTAAATTGGTGCATAGTATTGAGTAGTGTGTGTGTTTAATAAATGTACTCTTACTTTTATAAAGCAAAGTACCGACTGGACAATCAATTATTGAGTGTTATTTCTGCGCACCTGCAAATGGCGATTACTAGCCCACACCACCTCCCTTGAGTAAAGCCTCAGACTGCTCTGCAACGCTATCCTCTGAGAGTCAGGCGCTACAATTGGGGGTTTGGTTCCCAGTGAAGGACAAATGTAGTCATGTTATTTGTGCAGGCCTCACAGATACTGCCACATTTTCCAACAGTGGGTCTTTAAGTAGGTGCATTAGTATCTGAGTGGGTCTGTACATGGTTGTGTCACTCTCCGAGTGAGTCTGTAAGTGGGTGCATAAGTACCTGAATGGGATGTGAGTGAGTGCATGAGTATCAGAGTGGATATGTGACTGGATGTATAAGTGTGTGAGTGGTATGTGAAAGGGTGTATAAGTTGAGTGAGTTTGTGAGTGCGTATATGAGTGTGTGACAGTGACCAGTGAGTGTGTACAAATATATATATATTTTTTATATATTCTCACTAATGTTCACAGTGACTTTGTGGTATTCACAAAGTCTCTGCGATGGTACACAGGGGCCGCGCTGGCAGTCGCGTCGTTGTTGCAAATATCCCACGTGATTAAAAAAATCTATTTTGGACACATAATTTGTGTCACTAACACCCATTTCTCAAACATGGGGTCAGAGTATCTCCACCCTGACCCCCTATGTAAGCTTTCACACAAATTTTCAGCATCAGGAAACATTCCTGAATGACAAAATGGCAGCCGCAACTTTCTGTTCAGATTTTGTCCAGCCAATCACAGCATTCCCGATGGCGCGCGCATCCGCGATTAATCGCGAAACCATTGTGAAATATTCACAGCCAGAAATATATCTATAATTTTCAGCTTACATTTCTCAAAAACTACTGGACGGATTTGCACCAAATAACAAAAAGCAGAATCTGCATAACAACATCTACCTTTCTGCCAAATTTTGTGTAATTCCGTCCAGCGGTTCGGACTGTAGGTTCAACAACGCGTTCCTATGGAAATTAAGATTACAAATGCACCCTTTTTTCGTGCCCCTATTTCTCGGTCCCCACTGCACAGATCACCCCACAGAGAACCTACTTTGACACTTTTTGGGAAAATTTCATGGAGATTGGTCAAACGACGCCAAAGTTATAAGCAAGTCAAAAAATGCTTTTCCTATGGAAACTAGGTCCTAACTATATATATATATATATATATATTACATAGGAAAAGCATTTTTTCATTTGATAATAACTTTGGCGTCGTTTGACGAATCTTCCTGAAATTCTGCCAAAAAAAGTCTATCCAGGTCAGCTCCTATCCTGAAAGTTTGGGGGTGATTCGTCAAGCGGGGGCTGAGAAAAAAGGGGGTCCCAAAACTCATTTTCTCCATGTTAATTTCCATAGGAACTTTTGCGACGAGCTACAGCCCGAACTGCTGAACGGAATTACCCCAAATTTGGCAAAAAGGTAGAGCTTGGTTCAGAAAGCGACCTTTTTTAAATGGTGTAAATCCGTTCAGTGGTTTTTGAGAAATTCAAAAAATAAGAGTCAAAAAATCAATTTCCCATAGGAAACTTTGTGCAAGGCTACAGCCGAAACTACTGAACGGAATTACTCCAAATTTGGCAGAAAGGTAGTGCTTGGGTCAGAAAGCGACCTTTTTAAAAATGGTGTAAATCCGTTCAGTAGTTGCTGAGAAATTAGAAAAATAAAAGTTTCGATATCTGGGCGGAGCCTAAGTCGCGTGCGTGAGCTTCACTGTGATTGGCTGCTAGTAGTCCAAACCAGGAAGTGTTGGCAGCCGTCTTGTGGCTCGGTAGAAGCGAGTCACCTGAAAACGGAGAAACAAAGGTATAAAACAAGAGAAGGGGGCAGGGTAGAAAAACCCTGACACCCTAGGCCTGCTCAGGGGGTCCCAGAAGGACCCCCAGGGCCCCAAAAATCATTTAAAAAAAAAATTTAAAAAAATCGGCAAAAATTTGCGCTGGGGTTGCGGGTTCTCGCGTTTCATTTTAATGAGGCCCTTGGGTGGGCTAGGCTCCGGGGGTATTTCTTAAAAAATAATAGCAGGGGCTCGCAGGGGTTGCAGGGGTGCGCTGGGGTCAGCGCAGCCCCGGGGCTTCACTCATGTTGGGAGGGGGGTTGCCGGCCCCCCTTCTGGAGCCTTCTATGTGCTTGTAACTTTGGCGTCGTTTGACGAATCTTTATGAAATTATCCAAAAAGTTTCTCTTTTTTGATTAGCTCTTATATTGAAAGTTTGGGGGTGAATGGTGTAGGAGGGGCTGAGAAAAAGAGGGTCCTAAAACGTGTTTTCTGCATGCAATTTCCATACGAAACTTTACAGAAGACTACAGGTGAAACTGCTGAACGGAATTACGCCAAATTTGGCAGGGAGAAAGGTGATGGTCCAGAAAGCACGCTTTTGTTTAAATGGTGTAAATCCGTTCAGTAGTTTTTGAGAAATATCAAATTTAACAGATATCGATATTTGAGAATTCTGACATGTAATCGCTGAGGGGTTACAAGCACCAGCTTGCGGCTTATTGGCTGTGAATGGTTGAAACCAGGAAGTGTTGGCAGCCATTTTGTGATTTACTCCGTCAGCTCGCATCTCTCCGTGTAGAAGCCATCGGGTTCGTAGTTTTACCTCTGCGAGGCAACACTGGCATCTGTGTCTGTGTGAGATATGCCTTTCAAGCTGCCTCTCTTCATATCACTAGGTCGCGGCTATGCCTTTAGAAGCCCGTCCGTCGGCTCGGAGCTCTGTGAGTCAGTCTGTCGGTACAATCCCCTACACTACCCAAAGACTACCCAAACACCACTGCACTGTTGTAAACTCTAAAACACTACCCCCAGCACGATCCCCTACACTACCCAAACACCACTGCACTACCCTAAACCCTAAATCTACCCCCAGTACGACCCCTACCCAAACACCACTGCACTACCCTAAACCCTAAAATACTACCCCCAGCACAACCCCCTACACTACTCAAACACTACTGCATTGTCGTAAACCCTAAAACACTACCCCTAGCAGGACCCCTACACTACGCAAACACCACTGCAGTACTTAAATCCTAAAACACTATCCCCAGCACGACCCCCTACACTACCCAAACACCACTAGACTACCCTGAACCCTAAATCACTACTCCCAACATGACCCCCTACACTACACAAACACCACTGCACTACCCTAAACCCTAAAACAGTTCCCCCAGCATGATCCCCTACACTACCCAAACACCACTGTTCTACCCTAAACCCTAAAAGACTACCCCAGCACGACCCCTACAGTACACAAACACCACTGCAGTACTGTAAACACTAAAACACTACTCCGAGGACGACCCCCTACACTACACAAACACCACTGCACTACCCTAAACCCTAAAACACTACTCCCAGCATGACCCCTTACACTACCCAAACACCACTTCATTTTCATAAACTCTAAAACACTAACTCCAGCATGATTCTTACACTACCCAAACACCACTGCACTACCTTAAACCCTAAAACGCTACCCCCAGCATGAACCCCCAAACAGTACACAAACACAACTGCACTACTCTAAATCCTAAAACAGTACTCGCTGCATGACTTCCCACACTACACAAACACCACTGTGCTACCCTAAATCCTAAAACACTACTCTCAGCACGACCCCCTACACTACACAAACACCACTGCACTGCCGTAAACCCTAAAACACTACTCCCAGCATGCCCCCTACACTACCCAAACACCACTGCACTGCCGTAAACCCTAAAACACTACTCCCAGCATGACCCCCTACACTACACAAATACCACTGCACTACCCTAAACCCCAAAACAGTACTCCCAGCATGACCCCTTACACTACCCAAACATTACTGCATTGTCGTAAACTCTAAAACACTACCTCCAGCACGATTCTTACACTACCCAAACACCTCTGCACTACCTTAAACCCTAAAATGCTACCTCCAGCACGAACCCCCTACAGTACACAAACACCACTGTACTACCCTAAAGCATAAAACAGTGCCAGTCCGTCGGTTCGCAGGTCTGCGAGCCGTCGTGTCCCTAGCTGTACATGTGCGAGCCAGTCCGTTAGGTGATACGTGTGTCTCTGCTAGCAGGGCCGTTGGCCCGTTGGTGTCCCCTTGCGAGTTAGACCCGAGCTCTCCCTCTGCGAGCCAGCACGCTGGTGTGCGTTTGCGAGCTGACGGCCCGTAGCTCTCCCTGTGCGAGCCAAGCCGACGGGCCGCAGCTCTCCCTCTGCGAGCCTGCCCGATGGCCCGCAGGTCTCCCTGTGCTAGCCGGATCACAGCTGTCACTCTGCGAACCGATATTGGGAATATAAGGCGGCTCTAAAAAGAGCCCTTGTGTTTATTACTTGGAGCTACATATAAGTGCGGATGCACACCTTCAGGTTATTCAGAAACACTCGATTTCCCTGATCTGTGAAGTGTACTCCATCACTTCTGTAGATATCAGCCATATCAAAACGTATGTTGTTGTTGTAGATCGACCCATTCTATGGTCTCTGAGGTATGCAGACACAGCTTTGTTGACATTCTTCCTAGATTTTTCAATCTGAGGACAAAATTGGTTTGAGCATTTCCACTTCTGTCTTTGGCATATATTGGTATATACAAAGACAGTTTGAGGCAAAAGCAACATCAATTGTCGAAAGGTGTCTTTCATTAGCATTTCCAAACCTACACCAGTCAATGTGCCTAGGCCATTTCCACCACAGTGCACAATCATGAGGTCAGGGTGTTGGAGATGCAAACAGGTTTTAACCAAAGGCAACAATTGGTGCCACTTCAATCCTCTCTGTCCAAACCATTTAATGTCCACATTTTGTAAACCTAGGTCTAAGTCAATACGTCTCTGTTCTGCATACCTCTTGCACCAGAAAACATAGCTATGTCCTACGATCCACACTAGAATTTTGAAGGTATGGCTGGGAAGTATGGATAGATGTCTGTAGCTCATGCAGTCCGTTCGTAGAATAAGAGATATGTTTAAAGGTGGGGAACTACTTTTTTTCTCATTCAAAACGATAACTGATTGGGAGATGAAAAGCCTTGTTTTTTAAAAGTAAGGTGCACATTCGTTTTGTGGAAAAGCATCTTTGTGATTGGTTAAGAAAAAGCAGTTTAAACGTGGAGTACATATGATAGGATAAAATTTGGTCAACTCAACCACACCTGATACTTGCATTTGGAAGGCACTGTTCGAACTTAAAACAATCGTGAACTTTTAACCTGCACGTGCCGTTAAATGTTCGAGAAAATGTTGCAAAAAAATATCGTTAGGTTTAAAAAAATTGATGAACTTTTAACCTGCATGTGTTGTAGAATGTTCTAGAAAGTGTGTTGATAGAATACGTTGCACTTCTGACTTCTATGTGTCCTTGAATATTAAAAAAACTGTTTATATGGAAAATTCAAAAATAACCAATAGAGAGAAGTTTTGCAATCTAAAAGAATCAAGGAACTATTCTAATTTGTTCTTAACATGTATTTATGTGTGGAGTAACAAAATTACAGACACAACAGCACCAGGAAGAGGAACAAGCAGGGAGTGGGGGGACGGGGGGAGATGGACACAATGGCACACATGCACAATGAGAATGCATAAGTACAAACCCACAGTCCAGATGGGGTAGCAATTCACATATGGCAGGCAGCCAGAGAGTCCGTGACACACACATTGGCACAATATTTGACATGTCGTCGACGTAATCATCAGCTGACCGGGACAGATGTGCTGACTCCAACCACTGTACCCAATGTGCACCAAAGCAGAATCGGGAAGTGGGTCAATTTGCTCACTGCATACTACGACACGTGCAATCTCCCAGTCCCAGTTCCCAACATGCATGCCAAACATCCATGCATGCCATAAACGGGCATCACCATGACACTCCTGGTCGTGGGCCAACAGGGGGCGCACACACCCGTCGTAATCCATGTCAGCTACACACACGTTGGAGAGGCACACGTCCATGCACCACTCGGATAGGCATGTGCGACATTGCAATACAGGTTGAACGCAGGTGACGTCCGCAATGCGGAAGCTCAGCCGGTAAGTGATCCGCAGCACTGCCAAAGGCAGTGCACCCAGGACATGCAGCAGATGTGCAAGGTATAGGTGGACGTGAATGGAGTCGACCATGTGTTCGGGATGCCCTGCCATTGCGTCAGTGGCTCTGCTTGTAGCTGCACTGGCTTGCCGTGTGCCAGTCTTGTGGATGAAATGGCACAGCTTGGTGCAATGAGCCGGGTCTGTGTGCAATGGGTGCAGGGCAGGGGTGTGGTGGGAGTACGTGTGCAAGCCATTTCACGCACGCTAACTACGATGAAGGACTTTTGAGTGTGGGATGTGTACTCGTTGTTCTCAAATCGGGCAGTGCGTAGTGTGGGAGATGGATGCAAATATTATCATATCTGTCAGGGGGGGCTGGCCACTTGCAAGTTCCTTCTCGGAGCAGCAGATGTTAGCGCAAGATAGCTCAGACAAAGAACCTTTCATCCCTACAGTAACTTCTCCAGCTACATTCATACAGGATGTGTACAAAGGCCGGTCGTGGGTGTTGTGGGATGTCTGCGACCCTGGTCATCTTGGATGAGATGCCCAGCATGTGGCACATGGGCGGGTTCACTGTGTGTTACGTTGCCAAACAGCTGCTCCTCCCTCCCACGAGCCCCCACACTTTTGTGCGCTGCGCTGTTGTATCCCGTGCACTCCTACGGCACACCATTGTAATGCCTATTCGCGTATGTCCTGTAGCATTCCAATCACACCGTGACACTGCCGTTTGGAGGTGGTGCATGCCACTTTACAACATCGACTGCTGCGGCCCTTGTGGCGGCCACACCAGAACACAGAGACACACTTACCGCATTTCTTGCACACGGACATGTCCGAGACACCCCGTTCCTCTTGCCGGATAGGCACACCCCTGCGCTGACCTGTGTACGCCAGACCAGCACACGCCGCTTGTGCATGCAGGAGGATGCATGCGTAGCTACATGTCCAGGCTCACTGCCAACGCTGAGGTGACATGGTAACGTCCGCTGAAGACAGCACACTGTGATGTTGCAGGGCCCGTGCCCATCATGCTAACACAATGACCACACGGACACACTTGCTCAGATGCGGGTTCGGGGGCGTTGGCGGTCCTGGGGTTGTTTCGATGAGTGTTGTGTCCCTCATGGGTATCCGTGTATCATGCTCATTGACTCTATGGCACCTGTGGGTGTTCGGTGTGGCTCTTGGCTGTGTTCCCTTTCATGCTGCAGGTAGTCGTCCTGCTTAACACCAGCAGAAAGCAGGTGTAAAATCCCTGGTGCTAATGCGGCTTATCGCCGGAATTTGTTTTGCATCGCAGTTTTTGCCTTTCGTTGTGAAAGTTGTGATGTGGTTTTTTCGTGTACAGAAAAATAAATGAACTGGGCAGTGTATCCCGTCAAGATTCAGCACCTGACCCACTATTCCCAATCAATATAAATACAATGAGATTTCTTCATTGATGTTGTGTGTACACTGTAAATGCACCCACTACCACAGTGCAATTCAATACAGGATTTTAGTATTTAGAATAAATCGCAAAGGTGCACCTCGTGTGTTTTTGCACGGGAACGCCTACTCTGCATCTCAATATCAGCACTTTAATGCAACTAAAGTTGAGATAAATCTAACACACTATTCAGAAGCTGGTGCAAACTGCAGACATCACCGGTATTCCCACGATAACTGCCCCAAAATGTAACACCATGGTGGAGACCACCAAATAACAGTAATAAGAATGAGAAAGAGTCACACAGCACTTAAGTAACAACCAAAAACTTTATTGAAATTTTTTTTTTTTTTTCAAAACTTTATTTTTCCGTTTACGTACATATAGAGGATAAACTAAATTTAACAAACTCAACACAAAACAACAAGGCGGAAGACTCCTGTCGGGTCCATCAATGTCGACGAAACAGCATGGAAAATAAAGCACAAAATAAGGACGTGTGTAATGCGCATATCAAAGGAGTGAGACACAGAGAAAGAGAGAAGGAAAAAAAAGCCAGAAAGAAAAAGAGAGGGAAGGAAAGAAAGGGAGTGAGAAAGGGAGAAGGGAGAGAGAGTGAGAGAGATAGAAGGAAAGGAAGGAAGAGAGTGAGAGAGAGAGTGAAGAGAGGGAAGTGAGAGAGAGAGAGAGAGACACTGCCGCCCCTGCGCATCCATGACCAAATAATTACCTGCTGCCACCGGAGTGTCTACCAGTGGGCACTCCACGTGCCCGTGAAAGCTCCAGGGCCCGGTCCCACCACCATGGCTTGGTGTACATTATGTGGACCCGCTCCGCGGCCCAGCAGATCCCACACATGTCGCTGAGTCCTGAGTCATCAATGGCGGAGACCACATCAGCTTTTGGTGCCGCTAACCCTGTGCAATGCAAGTCAGCGCCACGTGGTGGTAGGCCGCTGACGGCCATACAACTTAGGGTGCGACTAACCCTGTGCAACTCAAGTCCGCGCCACGTGATGGTAGGCCCCTGACGGCCACATCAGCTTCGGGTGGCACTAACCCTGTGCAACTCAAGTCCGCGCCACATGGTAGTAGGCCCCTGACGGCCACATCATCTTCGGGTGGCACTAACCCTGTGCAACTCAAGTCCGCGCCACGTGGTGGTAGGCCCCTGACGGCCACATCAGCTTCAGGTGACACTAACCCTGTGCAACTCAAGTCCGCGCCACGTGGTAGTAGGCCCCTGACGGCCATACAACTCAGGGTGCGACTAACCCTCTGCGCAACTTTTCATGGACTCTTTATGATTGAGACCCGTGGAGCGTCCGCCATCCAGTCACCACCGGCAATAAAGGATGTGACGTTGTCGATCCATTATATTTGTGTGGTCACATGGCCTGTGCCGCATGTGCCGGATGGGTGTGGTGTGTGTGCAAACCTGCCCTCAGGGAGTGGCCGTGACATGTTGACAACTAGACCACTGACCTGCACACCAACAGCGAGTACGCCTGCGACAGGTAGCTATGTGGGGGGTGTGAAAACGTGTTTTCTCAATGGATTTCCATAGGAAACTTTAGACAAGGCTACAGGTCAAACTGCTGAACGGAATTACACCAAATTTGGTAGGGAGAAAGGTCTTGGTCCAGAAAGCGTGCTTTCTTTCATCGAGTGAAAATATAAAAGAAAGGTCCTGGGGGCAATTTAATATACCGGAGCTCTGTCTGTGCGAGATAACTCTTTCATGCTCCCTCTGCCCAACATCACCACTTCGCAGCTATGCCGTTAGAAGCCAGTCCGTCGGCTCACAGCTCTCTAACTTTGCGAGCAATTACGCTGCTGTGCCTGTACCTCTGCGAGCTGCTACGCTGCTGTTCCTTTGGGAGCGGACGGCTCGTAGTACTGCGTCTGTGAGTCGAGCGGACGGGCCGCAGTTGTCCCTCTGCGAGCCTGGGTGTGAACTGTTCATAAGTCACACTACATAAGCATTAAAAAGCCATTTTGTGATTCAGTCCGTCAGCTGGCATCTGTCCGAGGCATTTCTGAAAACATACCGGAGTCCTTTCTGTGAGAGATACCCCTTTCACGCTGCCTCTCCCCACATCAGCATGTAACGCACCCTCTTCCCACATTACCAACATACCCCCAACAACCTTCTTGGGCCCGGAATTGTCCCTGTGCGGTTGGACAAACAAGAATCTTAGTCATGTATAGATTTACATATAAAACATTTTATTTAAACAAAACAACAACAAATAAAACTGAAGGGAATCTGGTGCTGTGGTCGCTGCCACGAAGTTGGGGTCACTGCCATTCAGGACTCAGGACACAGTTCCACATGTGGGATCGGCTTGTATTGAACAGGGTTAGTGGCACCACGTGTCGCGCCTTGTGTTGTACAGGGTTAGTGGCACCATGTGTCACCGGCCTTGCATATGGAAATATGCCTCACTGATCGAAGGGAGTCTGGTGCTGTGGTCACTGCCACGGACTTGGGGTCACTGCCATTCAGGACTCAGGACACAGTTCCACATGTGGGATCGGCTTGTGTTGAACAGGGTTAGTGGCAGCACGTGTCGCCGGCTTGTGTTGAACAGGGTTAGTGGCACCACGTGTCGCGGCTTCTGTTGAACAGGGTTAGTGGCACCACGTGTCCAAAATTCGAATTGCGAGCTCTGCTGCCCACAGTGTAGACTGCTAATGAGTGTTCGTTTGCAC
This sequence comes from Calotriton arnoldi, assembly GCA_963921515.1. Classification (NCBI taxonomy): domain Eukaryota; kingdom Metazoa; phylum Chordata; class Amphibia; order Caudata; family Salamandridae; genus Calotriton; species Calotriton arnoldi. The sequence continues at coordinate 185,860 of CAWUFW010009109.1, forward strand.
TTGAAGATGAATTTGGTGATTGTACTAAAGCTATAACTGATATAAAAAAAGTTCTTGAAGCAAGGATACTAAAAGGATATTATGTAGGTTTTAGGCCTGTGATAGTTACTTGCCTACTGGACTCTGTAATTAATGAATCAAGACTTAATTTTAATTGTGAGCCCTAATGACCGCAGTGTATATCGAAGGCAGTAGTTTGTACAGACATAAGTCCGCGGTGCTGTGCCGCTGGGGGCCTGTGTGGCAGAAGCCAGCGATCGGCTGAGGAGGCTGGCGGTCACGTCGGCGGCCTCATGGCAGGGTGAGGGGCGCCGCCCAGGCAGACGATTTGGCCTTCCCTCAAGTGAACCACGCCCAGAGCTCCGGCCTATTTATTCACACTCCTACGCTGAAGTGGCGTACGTCGGACCAGCCCACTCCGGTTACGCTTATGCTTACAGGGGGGGATGACACAGCTACATGACTGAGATCTTCCCTAGTGTTTGACGTAACATGGTTGGGTCCACTGTCCACAACACTACAAGCACCAGTGGTATTTGTGCACATGGAGAGGTGTGTGTTCTGCATACTGAGATGTGTCCAGCACATCACTGCTACACTTTGCATTGTGTGCATTGTTAAACATGGGTGAATTGCTTCCTTTACATATAGTTTGTTCACACCTGTCCCAATAATCAGCTATTGTGTGGCTGAGGGGCCATGCCGTTTTCGGAAAGTTTGCTGTCTTGTTCTGCGCTGCCTCAGTGGTAGAGGGGGGGGTCCTGGGGGTGGTGGTGGGTGTTGTGGCGTTCTTGGGTGTCGGAGCTGCTTGATCAGTAGGTCTATGACATGTGTTGGTCTTCAGATGTGGCTCTGGGCTGGGCTCCCTTTCATACTGTATGTAGTAGTTTAATATTTAAAAAACAAGAAGACATTATATAGTTTAAATAACAAATAAAAAAAATTACAGTAGGGAATGGGGTGGTACGGGGAGGAGGTCCTAAGGGTTGTGGCAGTGGGTGTTGTGTCCTTCTTGGGTGTCGGAAAAAATATAGGTTAAATGAACATTATAATTAGAAGTTAGCATTAAAAAAAACATTGAAATTCACTGAAAAAACCATAGGTTTCAGGGACGTTATAGATAGAAATTAGTATTTAAAAAACCTTTGAAATTCACTGAAAAAACCATAGGTTTCAGGCCTATGGTTTTTTCAGTGAATATATATATATATACATATATATATATATGTATATATATATATATATATATATATATATATATATATATATATATATATATATATATTCATAGTTTGACTGTTCAATAAATATCTGTATCTTAGGTAAATACTTTTTTTTAGTAGACGCTCTTCATTTCAAATTGCAGATGTTCCAGACCTATTAGACATCCAGGAGTTTGATCAGATGAATGACACAAGTGATTTATTAGTAGGAGAACCTAATATTAACCAATCTATTGAGAAGCTTCAGCACATGGGCCTTACAACAAATGAACATGTACACAGTGGATTGAGGCCAGGAAGTAAATTTTGCCCGCAACTTCCACCAGGAAATCGCTTGGATCTCTTTCATGAGCTCGTGGTCGACGATTTGAACAACATCCAAAAGAATTGGAAGATTGACCACACAAAGAGCAACTTTTCATCAAGGGACTGGAAAGACATCAATGAGTTGAAAAACAATCCCACACTCATTATCAAGCCCTCAGATAAGGGGGGAAACATCGTGCTTATGGATCTAGCCACATATCAAAAGGAGGTACAAAGACAACTTAATAATTCACAGCACTACACTTGTCTGGGAACGAACCCTGTAACCAAAATGGAAACAGAATACCATCAGAAACTGAAGGGTTGGTTTGAGAGAGGTCTATTAGACTGGGAGGAACTGAAGTATCTTCGCACTGAAAATGCAAGAACGGCAACTTTTTATCTTTTGCCTAAAATTCATAAGAGCACAGTGGATCCTCCTGGAAGACCAATTGTAAGCTCTATTGGATCCTTAATAGAAAACAGCTCCAGATTTCTTGATTTATTTTTACAAGAATATGTGATCAACCTCTGTTCCTACATAAAGGACAGCACTGATTTTTTGAAAAAATTAGACGACATCCATTGGAAAAAAGATTACATCTTGGTAACAATGGACGTCGTATCATTGTATACTTCAATCAAGCATGAAATGGGAATACAAGCGTGTAAAAGCTTTCTGAAGAATCGGCCAGTAGAATGGTTGGAACACACACACATGCTATTGGACATGTTGGAATACTGCCTTACACACAACGTATTCACGTTTGATGGGAAATTTTACCTGCAGGAACAGGGGACGGCGATGGGCACCTCCTTCGCCCCCACCTATGCAAATTTATGCATCGGGTGGTGGGAGAAGGAGTTTGCCTGGGCCGAGGAGAACAGCGGGTTCATGAAACAGACGACCTGTTTATCCTTTGGGAAGGCAGTGAGAAGGATCTTGAGCTCTTCTTGAAGAAATTGAACAACAACCAACACAATTTGCAGTTTACCTGCACTTGGAGCCAACAGCAGTGTACCTTCTTGGACATACAATTGGAAGTCAAAGAGGGGAATTTAACAACTAGGATCCATCGAAAACCTACGGCAACCAACTCCATTCCAACAGTGGCCACCCAAATGCGTTGAAATGGAGCATCCCGTATAGTCAAATGCTGAGGGCACATAGAATTTGCTCCACAGAAGTGTTGTACAATGAAGAGGTGGACAGGCTGTTCGAAATGTTTAGACGGAGGGGATACCCAAGAAATGTTCTTGAGGATGCAAAATGTAGATCACAAAAAATATCAAGAAAGGAGTCCTCGAGCACATCTGGAAGAAAGAAATAGTGAAACCAAAAGGATCTTTTAGAATACAATTTGGCACAACCGACCATTGCATCAGTTCTCAAAAAACACTGGTGTGTGCTGAAAAATGATGAACATCTCATAGAAATCTTTGAGAAAGGCCCACAAATTACATCAAAGAAGGTGCGTTCCCTGAGTGATATTCTAGTTTCGAGCCACTTTACCCCCAGGAAGAATCCGCAAGAGATGGGCTCGTGGCTGTCTAAGAATCAAGAAGGATTTGTGAAATGTACTTCGTGCAAGGCGTGCATGTATGGAACAAACTGCAAGAATTATCAAACAATGGATGGCCGCACTGTTTCAATAAGAGAAAGGATAACTTGTAACACCGATTTTGTTATTTATGTCTTGAAATGTGACTGCAATAAGTTATATGTGGGCAGTACAAAGAACAAGCTGAAATTGAGGATTTTACAGCATGTAAGAGCGATCAAAAATGGGGATAAAACCTACCCAATGGCCTGCCACTTTGATCAAATGCACAACAGATCCTTGTCCACCTTCTCTTATTGGGGAATCAAACACATTAGAGCCCACCCAAGAGGGGGGAATCGGGAAAGTGAACTGCGGAAATAGGAATCCCGATTGATATTACTGATGGGAACAGAGACACCTTGGGTCCACAACAAGGATACAGAACTGTTTGTACATTTATAAAGGACCTTGAATATGTGAACGAAGTGATGATGGGGATTGGACCATGCTCTCCATACGTATGGACATTGATAAATTGAGCTGTTTTTGCTTTAGAATATGGTGTAAGAGAGAAGGAATCTCCACACATGTATGATATCCATGGCTTAATTAATGTTAGGAAAATGTGAGTAAATGTGTTTTAAAAAAGAGAGGGGGCAATTTTACATGAATGTGTATCATGCTATGAAGGATATTTATATAGAAACAATACTCCCTTGGAAATTGAAATATTGCATCAGTACTTTTGTTTAGAAATTTTGCATTAGCACTTTCTTCAAAATTTGCACTTTAGTAGATCATATAACAAAGAAGGGTTGAACATGTTATGGTAATGTTACACCTTGCAGAAAAGGAATAGTAGGATCCTAAATAGGGAGGTGTTGAATAATATCTTGCACTTTAATTAGGAATATTTATGAATGAGTAAAAAATGGATAGAGCACATGTCACTTTAAAAATAGCACAGGACACTTTATGGAGAATATTAAGTGGTGGTGCGGAATAGAATCCCGGAGGGGGACTAAGTAGTAGCACGTGACACTTTATGTAGAACCCCGAGTGGTGGGGTAGTATCTTCAGGAGACATATGGCACCTTAAATTATAAAGAATATCATGGAATTTGCCTTGAAACTGAATAATTGAATAATGTTTGAATTAATTGTGTTATTTTATGCTCTTGAATATTTTTTTTAAAAATGTATTAGTAGTAGCCTTTTTATTGACTACCTTCCATCCTTGACTGTAACCCTGTGCAAAAATTTTAATGAATGAAAAAGTGCAATAGGGAGGTACACAGTTTCTATTACATTTGCAATAACTGAATAGTAATGAAATATTTCTTCTATGGCCCTCGAACGTTGCTTAATTGCAACATTAAAATAGGAATGGAGTAGGTGGATAAAAAGAGTTTTATAAAAAAGGTTTTAAAAAAATATATATATGTACATATAAAAATATGAAAAGGAAAAAATAGGATATAAAAAATGTGGAATTGTTGAAAATTACAACAAATATGTTGCAAGAACTGTTTTTCCAATATGTGATGAAGGGAATCACTAATGGCGGGGATTCTTGCCCATAGGAAAAAGAAGGAATGGGGAAAGTACTGCTCTAGTTGCGAATAGGGGTTATGACCATGAAAGAAGGACATGCTATATTATGTGTGCAATACCTAACCATCAGTGACCCAGTGTAAGGCAACTTGCCGAAACGCGTTGGTCCAGGATTGTAGAGTGAAAGGACTGGCTATTGCCTATTGTTTAAGCCTGAACGGAATAATAATAAAAAAAACTTTCTTAATGAACTGACCTGGAATTTGGAGTTTACGTAGTGTGCTTGCTGGACGTGTGCAGCCGTGGAGTTGGGTGTTCAAAGACAGAAACACCGAAGGAAGTCATATATATATATAAATACATAGTTTGACTGTTCAATAAATATTTGTATCTTAGGTAAATACTTTTTTTGAGCATATTATGTATTTAGTTATAGGTGTTATTGGGTGAATTATAAATATTTTGGTGATGTAATATATTTTTCTTTTAATCAAACATATGTATATATTGTGTAATGTTTATTGTAATTATTTGTTTAGCTTAAGTATTTTGTTTTTTAATGATAATGTTAATATTTTGGCAATATAATCATGGTTGTATTGTGTGAGGCGATATGTTTAACATATCATATGTTATCATATGTTTATTTAAAACAAACAATACATTTGTTTCTGATATTGTCGTTTTCAACTGAAGTAAAAATTTATATTTTTAACAAAAACATGTGTATTCTTAATATGTATGGTTTTATTAGTAAAGTATAGGAAGACATTATTTTTGTTAACAATGTTTTTGTGTTTTGATATTGTGTTATTTGGTTCCTGCTAGAAAAGGTAGGACTGCACACTAGGATGACAGAACTTCAGAATGCAGGAACTGAGTCCTTCTACACCATCAGAGACTGCCGGGTCAAATCCTAGCTATCTCACAGTGCCTCAACTGAATCCCTAACCTACCCGCAAGATTTTGGCAACCTTGAACATGACATTCTGATCCCCAAGGGAATTGTGGAAACAGATCTTACCACTTTCGTTGTTTACTTATGCATGCCCATGGTAACCACAAGAAAGATATGAACATGGTTGCAATATGTTTATTGAAACAATCGTAGTCTTGAATAGAAAGAATGAGCTGCTATTATTAGGCTGATAAAACAAAGCAATGTAACCAGCATGATGAACATGGTGAAAAGAATAAATAGTCCAACTGTGGCAGTCTGTTTTCTATTTATTTCTATCTATCACTACCCCTACTCTCAGAGCTTAGTGGGTGTACTCTCCACCTGATCTCTTAGGTTAGTCTCAGCCCCCATAACTGCATAACTTGGACAGGGAATCAGACCTAAGTGGGGTTGCCAATCCTTCTATGTAGATCAGCATCAGCAGAACTGCATGTCGAACACAGTCTTTGTTCCAGATCAGTTGTGACCAGAGTTCCCCTCTACCCCTGAAGGCAAGTGTACAGTTTATAGAATAAATACCACTGTGTTTGAGGTATAGCTCAGATGCAATGATACGTCTATATGTTAGAAGCTGTCTCTGAACAGGCAAACCAAACATTAGGATATCTTGGCCTGTGTTCCTAGCCTTGAACAGAGTGTACTAATTACATAGCGAGAAAGGATTTCTAAAAACAAGCAACATGTCCAGTGTCTTCTCAGAATAATATTGTGCAAGCAAAACATGTAAAAATAACATTGCTAAAACGTTGTCTGCAAAAAAGTGTAAAATATAAAACTAAAATGGAGAACGAAAGTGGACCCAAGAAGGCCTCACAAAATCCTCCCCTTTGCCATGAAAAGATAAAGATTCTATATAAACCATACTAAAACGACAAACTATATACTAAAGAATGGTCATGTTCACAAAGTAAGAAAGCAGAAGCCATCTAAAAACATACCAGTTAGAATATGCTATAAAAATAATAGATGTGATTTTTTTATTATAAATCAAGGGCTGAATTTAAACTCAAACAAGGCTCCCATAATGTTATCCATGTTCTCAGTGTCAAAGGAATCCAAGATGGACTCCGCATATTATGTTCACAATTGCCTTGTTAATGAGTCACAAAGAACAAACATGCTCAGCACCCTCAGCCGATGCTAAAGGTGTGCATCCTGCAGCAAGCGTGCAACACCCATAGGGCTAAAAGGGCTTTAGCCCCCCCCCATTGTGTGTTTCAGCCAGGGCTGATGCATCTTCAGGACACCTACACAGTGCTTGAGCTGCTGTGGGCTGTATTGGCAGTGGCTGGCGTCTTATCTGTGCCTCATCTGAGCATTTCACAGGACTTTAAAACCATTTACATGCTAACAAGCCTTTCTGGTTTTTTTCACTGGTTCCAGTACCCCCTGCATCCCCACTCTACCTATTCCTTTCATTTATTAAATACTTTTGCTGCCACAGTGGGAGAATGCATTTCCTATAAAGTAACGTTAGGTATATAGGGTTGTCACCTGGCCGGTGTTCTACTGGCAAAACGGTATTTTGATATCCCAGCCAGTACAAAACTAAGCAAAATCCCCTAAAGCTTGTTTTTTTAGCCCTTATTTTTACATACTTCAAGCAGCAAATATAAACTGAAGTCACTTTTAGTTGTGTTCTAGAGCTGCTTTGACGATCCTTGACTAATAATTAAACATGGGCAGCAGAATCATCCTACAAATGAATGCATACAATTGTGTTCGATTTTAGTTTCACTTCTGGGCCTTGTAGACTCTTAAAACAACAACAAATGGCCAGTATTTTTCTATTGGAAAGGTGGCAACCTAAGAGGCATATCAAGAGGCTGAAAGTTTGTTGCAAAATCCGCAAATCATTTATTTCCACCACCCTCCATCCCTAATTGATGCCATAGTAGCAATAGTTTAAATTATATCTGAAACCCCACTTGACAATCTGGGAATGCATCCTGCAATCAGAGAACTCACCAGTATTCTCACCACTCACCCTTCGCTTTCAAACTGAGGCTGCACTCACAGCGATCACACATCACTTACACTGCTCACCATGCATTCACCCTTCTCTTTCCCTACACTCACACAATCACACCACTCACTCTACACTTACATGACACTCTGCTCACTTGTCACTCTCACTGCTCACCCTGCAGTCCCATCAGTCACCCTGCACTCACAGAGATCTCACTGTAATTATACCTCTCACCATGCACTCACACAATTCACTCTGTACTCATGACGTTCACGCTCCTTTTACCCTGCTCTCACACAAGCACATTGCTCCCTCTACACAAACATGGCACTCCACTCATCTGTCACTCACACTAGTCACCCTGCACTCACATGACACTCCACCCACCTCTCATTCTCACTGCTCACCCTGCAGTCTCACCACTCACCCTGCACTCAGTCTTAAACAAGAATATGACTCACCATACATTCATTTTTCACACTCTGCACTTTCACCCAAACTCAAATGAGAACATTACTCACCCTGCACTCACTCCTCTCACCCTGCTCTCAAACAGGCTCATTGCGCACTGAGCACTCACATAGGCACTCAGACAGCTCACCCTGCACTACCACACATACACTGCTTCACCTGCACTCAATCAAGCACTTTGTTCACCCTTCACTCATGCAGCTCACTGCTTGTACACAGACATTATAGTCGGCCAGAACTCACTCCTCCAGGTCACCCTTCTCTTTCGCTGGTCACCCTGCACTCACACAGGCACACTGGTCCCTCTTTTTTGACATTGTATATTGGGTCTGAAAATCCCACATGCAAAGTGTTACTGGATAAAAAAAAACATGTTTGCCAAAGGAGTCAAGCATTTCATAAGATCAGTTGAATATTGTGAAATTCATTTTTTTTTTTAAAGTAGATTAGTTAATGGTTTTGTAGCATGATTCACATGTGAAAATATATATGAAAACCCTTTATAGCTATTTTAAGGTAGTGCACATTTTCATTCACATCATACTTGTAACAAGCATTGACAAGGGCATGTTATGATTTCTGAATAGTACATGGAGAAAATGTTTTTACTAAGCTTCACTAAAAGGATAGACAGGTATAGCAGGGCCAGCTACAGTGCAAGCCTTTCTAAAGCAATGCAAGCAGATTTGACTAATGGGAGTGCATAGCTGCCAAGGTTTCAAATTGCTATGTGTGACATTTTCATAATTTCAGTGTAATTGTGAGTGACATTTCAATGACTATGAGTGACACTTTCTCACAAGCAAAATTAAGCAATGAAGAAGAGGGAAACACATAAATATAAGAAATTACACCCACTTGAGCAACAAGAAACTCCAAGAAGATCTTAAAACTACTGCAAAGCACCAGAAATGGCAGGGCACTAACCTAGTGCCCTTGTAACCTGATCGTACCGTAAGCAAATGTGTAACCATGATAATAAAAATCAAACAAGTCTTTCAGAGGCAGTACTTTATTAAATTTCTGTGCACATATGCTGACACATGCGCGGTTAAATACAAAAATACTTATTGGATGCAACAGGTTGACATTTGCATTATACAATAAACAATATACATTTAAAGTCCATATGCACATAACGTCTAGACCAAGTATAACACCTGCCTAACTTGACAAAACGTCAAACAAGTAAACACACTAAGATCAGCGCAACAGCCCAGTCAGATCATTCAGTGTCAAGTTAAGAGTATCAGAGGCTGACAGTGACACAGTCCATACACTAACCTGTATCAGGGTTATGGGCACTTATATCTGAAACACACAGGCTAAGATTTTATTATTTGCTTCCAAGCAACTTGTTGTATTCCCATGTCACAGTTCTTTCTTTCTTTTTCACATTTTCAGATGGAGAATATTTACAACATATTTCACTTTAAGGTCTGTTCATTTGAAACATTAATATAGAAGACATTGTTCTATCAAGTGATAAACTAGTGCGGAATTTGTTTTTATTCTTTGTTATTCTTGAGAACACCCTTTCTTCATCAACATTGCTGTGGGACAACGTAAAGATCATTTTGGCTACTTTTGATAGAATGAAAAACTTGCTTCTCTAAGTGCCAGCAACAGTAAATTCTGTGACAAGGGAATGCCAAATAACATCCATCCTATAAGAGACAACCTCACCAGTACCACAGTTTAGTTTTAATAGCAGCTCTTTCTCTTGCATTTCTTGATATGTCTTCAAAGTCAGTAACTTGGTATTTTGCAAATTCTTGCTCTAAGCTAACTAAGTCCTGCTCTGTAAACTTGATAGATCGCAAACCGTTCTACCAAGAACAGCACACTATCAAATCAATGTTTTTGTTTCTCAAAAAAGTTAAAGACCCACGCAAGCTTAAGCACATTGTCATTAACTGGAAGGACTTTCAAAGCATAATTTACTCCATTCTTGTGAAACCTGCGTACTGCTTCATAGAAAGCTTTCTGGGTTACTGGATCAATGTCCCCACTTTTTAGCATGTTTCTTAACTTCCCACGCACACAGACTTGAATCTGGATTTCTTCTGATGTAAAATCAGGTAAACTGGCATCTGGGCTCCCCTTGAATGGCTATAGGACATCTACATAAAAAACTCTACTCAAGAGCACAACAATTAGTTCAATCATGTCATCAGACAGGAGGTGAATGGCTGGGTCTTCCCTTTGAAGCAAAAGGTTAAAATTAACAAAAGCAGGTAACACAGCCTGAAGAAATAGACAGCAGATCTCAGTCATAGGGTTCTCAAAACTCTGAACTAGTCTCCTTAACCTGGCCTTGCTAATTCTGTCACTGTCCGCTGTTGATAGGAAGTATGAACACAGAGCAGCAAACTGAAGAATCAGTCTATCCAAACATGTGGACATTCCTAACCACATCATAGAAACTAATTTCAGCATATAGCGGTAATCAGAATCAACAAATTGGCAGAATTCAGCATACACATTCTTACATTTTGAAGAATAATTACCAGAAGTAGACATCTACAAGCAATTCTTCTGTATCACAATCTTTCAAGCTAGAACAGAAAGCAGTAGCTGCATGGGATGTTGCATTGTGAGCCATGTGGCATGGACAAGCCATGAAATTTACATTAGGATTTAGAGACAGTACTCTAGTTTTAATATGACTTCCAACATTCACTGAGGCACTATCTACACCAAAGCCAATACTACAATTTTCCCAAGGAATGGAATGCTTTGCCATAACATTAGATACTGCAGTAAATATACATTCAGCTGTACTTTCCTTGCTTAAACACGTCAAGAAATTTGCAGCATACGAAACCCTGTTTCATATAAAAAATGCATACAGTTATGGGGTTCATTTTTTCAATGCCTTGATCATTGCTACCATCAACACACAGACTAAAAGCTAAGGATGCCATATCAGCCACTAAGTCAGTCAACAACTCTAGTGCAATGGCATCATTTAATACACAGTTTGCTATTGTTCTAGCGGAAGCAAAACCCTGTGCGATTTTAAAGTCTAGGAAACATGTCCTTATGAGGCTGCCCAAATGATCATCAAAAGCAAAGGGCACCTTGTGCTCTGCCAAAAATCCTGTCAATTTTCTTTCTGCCTCTCTGACAAGGAGGACTTCACTGGAACTCTTCTTTGACTTGTAGCCTGGGATGGGCTTCATTTTAATCTTTGCGCCCTGAAGGGATTCATGAACTTTACCACTAATATGGAGTTTCAGATTAAACTCTCCTTGATGCCCACAGGAGACATTCTTCTCACAGATCAAGCAGTGCAAGGCATATGGATTGGTCTTAACAGGAACAACAATCCCTGTAATTAAAACACATTTTCAAAAGTATGATTGTCCCCTATGAGTTTTAGCCTATGAGTATTTTAAATTAAAGCACTAGTGCATACAGTGGCTAAGCTGTTTTATTTATTTATTTATTTTAAAGGTTTTCTATAGCGCTGGCTAGACCCAGAGGTATCAGAGCACTTTACAGGAATGTGAGGAGGTACAGTATACAAAAACACTTGATAAGAAACATTGCAATAAGAGTCCATATAACCAAGAAAGCAGATAAATACGAATGCTATTTACAACAGAACTCTATTAGGTAACTTGGGTAGTTCGAACTTAGGCTAGAGTAGGTGGGAGAGGATGAGAGAGAAGAGATAGGAGGGAGACAGAGAGAGTAGGAATTAGGGGGGTAGAAAATCAGTGGGAGATCGTGCGTGGGGCTAGAGGTCATACGTAAATACAGAGAACAGGGAGGGGGTTAGGGGGAAAGAGTAGCGTGAGGGAGGGGGGTTAGGAGGGAGAGGGTGGAGGGGATAGAATTGGAGGGAAAATAGAGGGGACCCTGACGGGGAGCAGAGCGTGAGAACAGTGTCAGAGGTAGAAAAAGTATGGACCCCAGTATTTGTTGAGGAGGTATGTTTTGAGTTCTTTTTTGAAGTTGAAGTAGGAGGGGTTACAGCATAGGACTTTAGGCAGGGAATTCCAGATGGAGGGAGCGTTTCCGGAGAAGGAGCGAACTTGTGTGCGTTTCTTCTTTAACAGGGGGGGGATAAGAATGAGGGCATTCGTGCTCCTCGTCGGGCGCAGCCTGCTTTGTGGAGTTTGTCTGAGAGGTAGCGTGGGGTGTTTTGGTGAAGGGCTTTGTGCGTGATACATGCAATCTTATAGGTGGATCTGCCTCCGATGGGTAGCCATTTGAGGGTTTTCAAGGCGGGGGAGATGTGGTCGAAGCGTTTGTAGTCAGAGATGAGTCTAGCAGCTAGGTTGAGCACCGATTTGAGTGGAGCAAGGTGAACTTTAGGAGTCCCGGCGAGGATAGCGTTACCATAGTCAATTCTCGACAAGACCAGCGATTGGACAATGGTTTTAAAGTCATCAGTCGGGATGAAGGGTTTAATTTTCTTGAGATGACGGAGAGTGAAGAGTGCTCCTTTTGCTGAGGTTTTTATGTGTGGGTTGAGGGCAAGGCTATTATCAATGGTGATGCCAAGAGACTTAACTGAATTAGAAGTGGTGAGAGAGCAGTTGAGAGCATTAAGATCAGAGATCCAGTCTTGTATGGGGAGTGGGTTGTTTTTAGGCGAGAAGAGAATGATTTCGGTTTTTTTAGGGTTAAGTTTCAGATGGTTATGGTGGAACCATGATTGGTTCTTGGTCAGAGTGTCATTTAGGTGGAGGATATCAGAGTGGGATTTGATCTTATAGTAAAGTTGCATGTCGTCGGCATAGAGGTGGTAATTGATTCCTGCTTGTTTGAGGATGAGGGTGAGGGGTTCCATGAAGAGGTTAAAGAGAGCAGGAGAGAGAATGGATCCCTGGGGGACACCGAGAGAGATCGGAGTAGGGTTGGAGAGGCAGTTCTCGATTTTGATTTGTTGGGTTCTGTGTTGGAGAAAGGAGGAGAACCAGTTGAGGACAAGGCCATTGAAACCAAAGCGGACTTTAAGGGTGTTTAGTAAGGCTGTGTGGTTAACAGTATCAAAAGCAGCGGATAGGTCGAGGAGAATGAGAAGGCATGACTCACCTTTGTCAAGTGAATGATGTATGTCGTCCACTATATTGAGCATGGCAGACTCTGTGCTGCATCCTTTTCTGAAGCCAGATTGCAGTGAGTCAAAGAGGTCAAAAGTGTTGATGTGATTATCTAGTTGGAGCAGGGCGCATTTTTCTAGGGCTTTGGAGAGAAGAGCTAGGTTAGAGATGGGGCGGAGGTTATTTGGGTCATTGGGATCTGCCTTAGGATTTTTGGGAATGGGTGTGATTTGACCCAGTTGGAGGGAGGCGGGAACACACCTTGTGGCCAGGGAGGAGTTAATAATGGTGGTCCAAAAAGGGGCAATGATATGTTTAAGGTCTTGGACAAGGTTAGGGGGCAGAGGGTCTTTGATGTGGGAGGATGGTTTCAGCTTAGCGATGATGTTATAGACTTCGTGTTCGGTGACATGGTGAAAATGATGCCAGGAGGCATTGTTTTTATGTTGCTGGGGGAGAGAAGGGTTGGGTTCCGGTGGGAAGGAAACGGACGGGAGATGGGCAGGGACAGGGGGAGGATTTGGATGGGATGGAGATACTGGGGGAAAGTTATAAGAAGGTAGTGGGTGAGGAGAGAGCGAATTTAAGATGAAGGATTGGTCTATTTTGGTGATTTTATCAGAGAAGAACTTAGCAATTTCTTCACATTTCTCGTTAGAGGCCGTCAGCTTTTGGGGGGCAGAGGATGTTTGGTTTTTGATGATGCTGAATAGTTCTCTAGGTCTATTTTTGGCCCTATCAAGCTGTGTGCGGAAGAAGGCGGACTTTTCATTGAGGATGTGTTTCTTGTAGTTGGACCTAGCAGACCGGAGGAGGGCTAGATGAGAGGGGGACAGACGTTGCCTCCATGTTCTTTCAGATTGTCTAAGAGAGCGCCTTTCATTGTTGAGATCAGAGTTGAACCAGGATTTGGAAGGAATGTTTCTTTGGGTTTTAAGTTTGGGGGGGGCCAATTGGTCTAGGACCTCAGTAACTGAATTATTATGGTGTTCGGTGAGGGTGTTAGCATTTTGGGAGGGGGAGCTAGCAGGAGTTGAGTTTTGATTTTCATTTCGAGTTCTCCGGGGGGGATAAGATGAAAGTTTCTGGTCAGTTTCTTGAGTTTGGTGCTTTTGGCATGGATGGGGGGGTCATGGTGTTGATCGTGAAATGGATGAGGTGATGGTCGGACCAGTCGATCGGGATAATGCTGGCAAGGGAGGCCAAATCGTCGTTAGTGATGATGGCATCGAGAGTGGCCCCTTTGGAGTGGGTTGGAGAGTGACAGATTTGTTTAAGGTCACTGATCTCCAGGGGATTCAAGAGGAGATAAACTGCAGGGTCTTTGCTGTCATTCCAATGGAGGTTGAAGTCTCCAAGGAAGAGGTTTTTTGAGTTGGAGAGTGAAGATTGGGTGAGGAGGTCGGAAATTTCCTCAGCGAAGGGAAGGGATTTGCCAGGAGGATGGTAAATGTTATGTAGGCGAATAGGGGGGGTGCCCTGGATTTTAAGTTCAGCTCCGAGGTATTCGAAGGTGATGGGGTCAGTGTTTTTAACAAGCGAGATTTGGAGTTTATTTTTGTAGATGATGGCTAGGCCACCTCCAACTCTATTGTGTCTATCTTTTCTGAGTATGGAGTAACCTGGGGGGGAGAGTAGGTCAAGGATAGAAGTAGAGTGGTCATTGAGCCAAGTTTCCGTGAGGAAGGCAATGTCAATATCTTCGCTGAGGATGGTTTCAGCTATTTCAGTCGCATGCCGGACAGCTGAGCGGCTGTTGACTAGCATGCATGCGAGGGGTATCAGGTTGTTTGTGGGGGGAGCAAGTTTTGATAGTGGTAAGTTGTGTTGGGGGTCTAGGGGAGATGGGGGATGAAGGGATTCTGCTCGTCCCCAGGATCACGGGGATGGTAGAGTGGGGGGTGGTGGGGGTCAGTTGGATAGTTAGGGAGGTAAGAGTTACAGAGGTCAAGGAGGTCTGAGGGGGAGAGATGGTTCGCGGCACGGGAGGGCCTATGGGAACAGTTGCAGTGGGGGAAGGATCTCCAATGTTGAGATTTGGAGGTGTTTGGTGAGTCATGGCTTGGGAAGATCATGTGGTTAAGACGGATTTCAGAGGAGAGGGAGTTAAAATCTTTCCTGAGTTGAGCAAGTTCGTGCGACAGGTTAAGATCGTTCCTGAGCTGGGAGAGTTCAGATGACAGGGAAAGTAGAGAGCTTTCAATGTTAGATAGAGTCTGAGTTAAAGGAGTGGTAGGGGCTGGAGGAGAGAAGGGGTTGGGGGAGGAGTAGGATCAGATTTGTCTGGGGAGAGCGGTCTGTGGAGTGTGAGAGTTGGGAGGCCGGGAGGGGGGTGGAGGGGTGTTTTCAGATTGGTGGACGGAGAGAGGTCCGAGTGGGGAGAAGTGGAGTGCAAAGAGTCGTAATCGGTGCTCTGAGATGGGAAGGGGTCAAGAGGGGGGGAGGGGGAATAACAACCCCGGTTAAGGGGGGAAGGCAGTTAGGGGGAGGTGAAGTTGGGATGGGCAGTTGAGTGATAGGAACTGCGGGGGGGTACTGGGAGGGGGCATTGAGGTAGGGGGTGTCTAGTGGTGGGTGGTGAGAAGTCAATAGGGAGATGAAGGGTTTGGGAGGCTGGGCAAGATGTAGAGGTGGACGAGGTGTCTGTAGGGTGAGGGGTTGAGGGCAAGGAAGGGGAGGGTGTGAGGGGGTCAGTCAGTTGAGAGGGTAAAGAGTTAGGAGGAGGGATGGATAGTAGGGTTTGTGAGACACCATCGTACGTGGTGGAAGTGTCGGTGGGGTGAGGGGTAGAGGATAAGGAATGGGAGGGTGAGAGGGAGTCAGTCTGTTGAGGGGGTGAAGAGTTAGGAGGTGGGATGGATAAAAAGTAGGAAAAGGTGCTGAAGTGTTGTTCAAAGATAGTGAGGTGATTTTCAGAAGCCTGGATGAGGATGTTACCGGATTTGAAAATGGAGATGGCTATTTTGCCGGGGAACGCATGAGAAGGGGAGGTGGACAATTTAAAACCGTATGGGATTTTGCATGATTTACTGATGGGGAGTTGGTGGAGGAAGATGCTTTTCCATTTGGAAGGACGTTTGGAGTAAAAAATATAGTTGGTTTTAATTAAAGAGGAGAGGCTAAAGTAGTTATCGACAAAAAGAGTTTCATGGTGACCAATAAGTAGTTTGTGTTTAAAGTTTTTCTTGGCGTTTTTGGAGAGATTAGGGGGGTAGAGGATGGACCATGAGTTCGGGCCATGTCTAGTGATAGGTGAGTCCTGTGGATTGAGTCTGTAGTCAGTTGTATTGCAGGGGTGTGTGAGGGGGGGCATGGTGATTAGGTTAAGGAGGCGAGGTGATGGGGAAGGAGGAGGGAGGGGAGGACTAGGTATAGAACATAGAGAGGTTGGAGGGTCAGAGTAGGAGCAGGGTGCAGGTGAGCGATTAGGGCCAGAGCCAGTAGTGGGGGGTATAGAACATAGAGAGGTGGGAGGGTCAGAGTAGGAGCAGAGTGCAGGAGAGCGATTAGAGCCAGAGCCAGTAGTGTGGTGTGGGCCGCAAAAGGGTGCAAGAGAAAAGGTGTAAAAAAGAGGGTCAGAAAGAGTATTAATCAGAGTAACACAGGGGAAATAATTACAAAGAGTGAGAGCGAGTGGAAGTAAACAAATTTTGCTTAGAAGAGAGCAGGCTGGGGTCAGGGGAACATAATAAGGGGGGGCGGGACAATTGAGGATTTAGTGTAAAACCAAGGGTGATACAGGCAATAAATAGTGAGCAATAGGTAAAACAGATAATAATTACAGTTGCATCCAATAGAAGAAAACCACAATGGAAAACAGTAAAAACAGGCACTTACTGACCACGCATATTACAGGCTGGTGTAGTACAACACAAAAAGTCTATGCTATGCATTATGACATTTGTTCAGGGCTGACTAGACACTGTTTAGGAATGGACACCAAGCAATGAATTGAGCATACCAGGACCTTCCTTTCACTGACGTAAAATATTGAAGTCCAGTTCATCATAGTGTAACACTACCACATGATTGACAGAAAAGTAAACTGTACATAAAGAGAAACTGAAATGCCCAGGAATACACAATGTGTGGGAACCTTTATTCAAATGTTATCCTCCTAAATAACTGATGTACATAGTAGAAAATATACATTCTCTTTGTATAATGAAAGGGAAACAAACATATGTAAAAACAGTTGGTATTGTGCATTGACTCTTGAAACATATCAGTCAACTCAAAACACTCAAAACTGATAAAAACAAAACCTAGGTGGCAGCATAGGAGTAGCAAAAGGAACATACAGGACATAGATATACTATTGTCAACACATTTTAAAGTATATAACCTTATTTAACTACCTTTGTATTGCTCTGCTTGCATCCAGGACAGGTCGAATTTACTTCAATAGTACCATGCCCCAGATTTCTTCTTGCTAGACTTCCTTTGGCTAGCACCAGCTGTTCCTTTTTGGAAGTCATAACTGAAGTGCTGGGCTCCCTGTCATCCGTATCAGACATTATTCTGCCAAGACAGGGAAGGGAAAGAAACTCAAATATGCCCAACATTCTGCAGATATGACCAACGGGGATAAAGCATGGTTTTGCCAATCCATGATGCTATCATAGTGAAGCTGCAGTCCAGCAGGTGTTGCCTCCCAAATGATAGGTTTTAGTAGGTATTCTTGTCAATCGATTATGCTCCTGAGCTCCCTCTGTTTTTATTTCACATAAGAACACTGTTTTAACTGTTCACAATTATCTGGCATAATTGAAAATATCTCTCATTTCTTATAAGTTAGACTTGTTTTCACTTCAAACCATTGATATGTTCTACCCTCTGGAAATACTATATGATGCCCTTTTGCCAATACCAATATGTCTGTACCTGTGGTGCACAGCCAAAGCCCAAATTTAAGTGTTTGGTACTCACAGCCTGCCTGGTGTGTTGCTGACTCTGTTCTGCTATGCATTGTGCAGTGACTGATCCTTTTCAGTGTAGTCCTACAAAGGTTTCTTGGGTCTCACATGCACTGTGTAGATGGTGGACTACGAATATCTATAAAAACACACAAAAAAACATGATTAGATTTTACTGGTCCAGATTAATAAAGAAGGTTTTAAGCATACATATAGGATTCCTGATTGTACTCAATAGAGTATTATAATCCAAAATGCACTATATCAATACAAATTAGCATTTCAATATGGTGTCAGCAAATTGAATTCAATGAAGCCCAAGATCATAGGAGACATGGAAGAACACTGGGTTGGATTCTGAGATATAGTAAGCCTGTGCATTGTTCCCAGCCACTGCTCCTCCGCCTTTCTGCTCCCACTGTGCCACGGCTCAAAGGCAAAGAGAGAAAAAGACTAGTTTATATGATGAAACACCTTGGGAAATAACGCCACAATATATTGAATCAGCTGGAAGGACATATCCATGTTAATTTGCACACAATGCGCTTTAAAAACTCACCACAAGATTGCTATGTTAATAAAGTGCTGAGCATTGAGAAGGCAGGCTTACAATCATGGACGCATTTGCCTAGACTGCTTTTCTTTAGCCAACACACTGCATCCTGGGACTTGTGGTTTTCGTTCACCATATATAAACAAGCAATATTAAACTTTAACAAAACCAGCCTAGCTTAGGGGTGGCAGGCAGGTACACTCAAACTATTGAAACATCCGTGTCAACATAAGAGTAAAATGTATTACTTGTGCAGGCACTCTCTTCTCACTATTAAGCATTTTTGGAAAAATTCTTCTGTACCTTCATCAAGCAGCACATGTATACAACACGTTTCAGCATAAAGATGTAGACTCTTGAGAAGTTAAAAAGGGCAATTTATAGGTTGCAATGGCAGGGTAGCCTGTAACATGATTAACCTCAGCCTTAGGACACAGTTGCTGGCCCATGATAGTTACTTCTTCTGACATGTTTGCAGGATAGCCTGAAGGACACTTATACAAACCGTGTGACCTCCACCTCCTTAGCTCAGGTGCAATGCACAGAAATTCGAAGAGTAAGAAAACGATTTTTCAGTGTGAAACGCAGCAACTCACAGCTAACCTCATAAAATACACAGTTCTGATAAAACATGTAGCTCATGATCTTTTGTGAAAACTGTCACTAGACAAAATGCTCATCTTGCTGCAGCACTCAAATATTCACCCAGAGTTATCTTGACAGTGTTATTGTTGCATGAAAACTCCTGAGTATACAAAGAATTCAGCCCCACCATCATTTAAAAAAAGCAGCCTCCTCCACCCCTAAGGTGAGCGTCAGCTGCAGTCAGGACAGAAGTTGCACAAGGAAACAAAACAGGTCTCATCTGGTTGTGAAAAGCAGTAACTCACAGCTAACCTCATAAAATTCACAGTTCCACTAAAACATGTGGTTCATGATCTTTTGTGAAAACTGTCACAAGACAAAATGATCCTCTTGATGCAGCACTCTATTATTCACCAGAGTTATCTTGACATTTTAGTTGTTGCATGAAAACACCTGGGTACACAAAGAATTCAGCACACCACCATAACAAAAACACCCTCCACCCCTAAGGTGAGCGCCAGGTGGAAAGAAGTTCTTTAAGTAAACAAAACAGGTCTCCTCTGTTTGTCAAAAGCAATAACTCACAGCTAACCTCATAAAATATACAGGTTCTGCTAAATCATGTGGTTCATGTTCTTTGCAGCAGGAATAATAACCCTCTGTGCTGCCTGATGAAAACTTCCACTAAACAAAATATTGATCTTGCATGGAACTTTATGTTCACTGAGTTATCTTGACATTAATTGCTGTGTGAACCTGGTACCCACCCTTTGACAGAAGCTAGTTGCACAAATAAACAAGCACAAAAGCAGGGTTTGTGAGGATTAAAGCAGTAACTCACAGCTATCCTCCTCAAACAGTTTTGGGAATATGTAGGCACAGTGATCTTAACAGGGATATAACCCCGCTCTGCGGTCGAACATGCAGAGTGTACTTTCAGTAGCTGGACCGTTTAAATTACTGCAGTAGTGTTAATTTAATAAAGAGACTTAACTTGTCTCTAAGAGTCAAAATGCTAACTGCTGCACCTAGGGGAAACATATAAAATAAGGCAGCTACTGATGTCCTTGCTTGGTGAGAGTATCTACTCTGTGCTAGTCACCCATGCTCTGTTACTCACTGGTTCAGATGACTGAACTCCGCTGCTGTAGAGGCAATGTTAAAGCCAGTCTGTCTCGAGTCACAGCTGGTGAGCAGAGGAGCTGCTCTCTGTTGCGGAACTAGTGACACTGTGATGCTGATAAGGCTTAAGGACCACCTGCTCAGCTCCACCCCACGTCTTCTTAGACATGAAGTTCTACAGTTGTCAGGCGACAGCTGAAATTCCAGGGAGGGGGCCCAAGCTGGGGCAACTGGTTCTAAAACATTGAACCTGGGATGGACATCTGTGTTTCTGGGGGCTGGAGAAACAGATTAGATCCTACCTTCGAGCCCTTACTCGGATTAGGCCCCCTGGCTCCTCCCTCCTAATTAATGATGATGCAGTCTTAGACTAACATCACTCCAGGGCCTCTCGCCCATGTGGGACCTGGCCCAAACAGGATGTGTGTGAGGCTCCAACTCACTGACGTAGGAAAACATTGAACCTGGCTGGGCTGACCATCTGTATTGCTGGCGGTGGGCTTGGACTGGGCCCCCAAGCTCATCCTCCTCCCTTGTAATTAATGATGCTGGTTTAGCATCACTCCAAGGCCTCTGCCACATGCCCCTCCCCTGCCGGAGGAAAAACAAAACAGAGATTGCAAGACAATGTGGGGCCCGCCCCCCCTCCCTGCCGGCAAAATCATCTCTGGAGGGCATGACCATTTCAGGACTCTGGGGTCTCTCTCTGTGACATGGGTGATGATGTGACCCTCAACCGGCCCAACAGCAGGGATGTGAGAGGCCCCAGCTAATACATGCACGAGTAAACTCCTGAAAACAAACGCCTTAGAATGCAGCATGTGATTACTTGCATCATTTATTTTAAGCAGTTTAATGTACGTCACTTCTAGAACTCCAGCAAGGAAACAAGTATACATATAGCCTTATATGAATGTCTGTTTATCAGTTACAGATTGACATTTTGTGGAATAAATAATCGTTCATAATAGTTGAACAGTTAATTACAGGCATCCGAGCATTCCAGTGCTTTCTTGTCCATCTCAATGTTGCTTTATTAACCTCAGAAATATAAAAAGGCCAGCCACCCCTGATGGAACCCAAAACATGATCTACAGAATTATTATGTGAAATGTGTGGTGCGCAATGATGCCCCCAACTCACTGCCTGTGTTGCCCACCAACTCTTGTTCTAGTCTACAGTGGCGATAACAAGTTGGGCATACGGTACCCTTGATGGGTCTGTGGTATGGCTGATGGCTTAAGTTTCCCAATAGTTGGCCCTGAACTTTCATAGAATGTATGTTCAGATCGCGTGCTCTACCAGTAAATTAAATTAATTTGATTGTGTTATACACTGTGTCTGACAACTAAGTGGCTGGTGATTTACTACTTACTGGTTGTTCTGTTCTTTTTTTGTCTGAATCAGGCAGCGTGACTTGTGCATCAGCGGCTCAGTGCAAGGCTGCAAGAAGTTCATGCTGGCCGCCACTGACCCCGCGGGTCGCAGTGATAGAGCGAAATGTATTTGTGAATTGTAGGGGTGCATCATAATCACTGATAGGCCGCACCCACATGTATTCAGACATATATTCGTTTATATCCATTGTATACTCATGCATGTTTAGCAAAGAATGAATAGTTCACTGAGACGAAGTGAACTCAGCAGTGTAATGGTGTTAGGATAATGATGTAATGTAATGCTTTTTGAATTGTGTGAACATAATGCATAGAGGAATTAGTCGTGTATGTAATGTAATTGCAGTAGTTTAAACGTGCACCATATTAAAGTTGCACATGTAATTCATTGTTTGCATAAAGAATCGTAATGAATATGCTTATAGGGAAAAGTAAGATGTGTGTTTAAAAGTTATATGTAAGGGCCTGACTACATATATGCTTAAGGAAGGCCTGGTATATTCTTATGTTAGCTTATAATGTAGGCCGAAAAGGGTTTCTCTTGGAAAGGCTCTCTGGGCATAAACGGTAGATTTAATTTGCACAGTAGACGGTTTCTGTGAAAGTATCTTTTGTTGCAGGTGCAAGGACACATGTCTCGTTAGTAAGACTAACTCTTTGTTTTCAAAAGCTAGAGAGAGGGGAGGCATGGTACGGGAGTTAGATGGAATGTAGGGATGATACTTTCAGCGGAGAAGGTGCCTGGGACTCAAGGTCAACGCAACCGTCCAGGATGAAGTCATCGTTTCAATGGAAAAGCACAAGAAAGAAGACCTGGCCAAGAGGGCGTAAACAAGGCGTGTACCTTTGTAGTATGGTTTTGTATTAGGGATAGTGCCCTGGGGGAGGAGGCGAGAGAAGCGGTAGGGGAGACCTGAGAGAAGGACAGAGCTGAGCTTAGGTATATGGTGATTGCACTTCTTAGGAAGTCTTCACAGCTGACACCTTTTATTCTTTCTTGCCTGGGAAAATCGTTATGCAGGGATGTCACTTAGCGTTAGTGTAGGGACAGCAATTGATTTTGAGCTTGTTTAGGCCAATGAAGAGCAACTTAGAAATAGGAGCAATCATAGTCTGGTTGGTCCTCCTAGAACTTTCTATTCTTCTTATCCTGAGTCGGATGAGATTTCTGCGTAGATTATTATTTGTATTAGTGCCCATCTATTTCTTTAACCTCGTGTTGAGGTGCTTGCACGTTCAGTTATTTTTGGCGATAATAAATTCTCAAACTTGAATTCGGAGTCAGTGGTCCTTTCAGACAAAATGAATGCTGATATCTAACCTGATGAGATTCTCTCCTTTACACTATTCAACAGGTAAAAAGATCTTGGCGGCCAGAAGGTTCTTATAGATAATTAGATAAGAATCGGCGTTATCAGTTGGTAGCAGAGTAGGATGGTTACCTTTGATGGTAAGGGGAGATCTAGAGCAAGATAGGAGACTAAGTTGCCCCATAGAGCCCGAGTGACGCAGATCCAGAGGACCGCGGGAGAAGGATGTCGGAGAGAGTGGAAAACTGACGGAGAGTGACGGTGCGGCGGAAGTAGCAGTTCGTAGTAGAGTGAGTATGAAAAGAGTGATGTTTGGTAGATTGCGGTGTTATATTGTTGTGTGATGTCTTGCGGAGTTGGAACAAAAGTTGTGTGATTGAGAAACGGACCGTGAGCGCGCGCGGGACCGGGAGATTTATTGTGGTGTAGAATACACCCAGAGTTGAGAACGTTGACCAGAGTTGTGGGGGTCACGAGACGTCATTGACAGACCCACGGAGGATAGGGAACACATGAGTGAGTGTGTGAATAACCAACGCAGGTCGTAGGTTATTGTGTGCAGAACATTGAGTGAGTGAATCCTATCGAGTGTGCTAAAGGCGGTTGTCCGGTCGTTTCGCGGACAGACGATTGCCAGATTGAGGTCAACAAGCTCAAGAGGCTGATCGGTCTTTGGTAAGACTGACGGTCAGAGAGGTAATTGTTCGGTAGGACGGACATTATTTCAGAGTATGATTGGGATAGATGCGAGTGAGAACAAGTGAATTAGAAAGGAGGGGAACTGCTGCAAGCGGAGGAAAAGTGACGTCAGACAAGAGCCGCGCTGCGATAGGCCGGTTGGTGTGAACCGCGCTGGGATTGGTGGATTGGAATCAGGAAGTAAAAGCGGACATTTTGAGTGCAAATACAAGGTTGATTCATCATGAAATGTTTTAAAGCTTTACGGGAACTTTGTAGAGGTGATAGACATGTGGTTGTTCGGGAGGGAGAGGAAGCTCCTCCCGAGGACACACCAGCACATTATATGGCAAAGAATGTAGGATTGCATACCATAATTTGGCTTGAGAATTGGCATAAAATGACAGAAGCAGAAGGAGAATTGTCGTTCCCTCGATATGGTACTTTCAGGTTAGAGGTGCTGTACCAGCTCAAGAGTGTAATGGCTTCGTTACGACCACTACCTAGACCAACACAGTTTGAGGCACTACATGCGTGGATAAGGGCAGCGTATGATAGGAAGAAGGACAGATGCCAAGAAAGGGTGAAGAAATCGGTCAGGGCATTTCAAGATGCAAGGTGGGATGCCTTGGAGAAAAGGTGGAGAGCAGACACGATCGAAGGAGATAAGTTGTACCCATTGTTAGTACAAAATGGGAAAATAATAAGAATCGATGAAGACAACAGTGATCTAGATGACAGTTTGTTGGATAGGATGTTGGCGGAGAGGCCACCACCATTTAACCCAGATTCAGAAGAGGGAAAGATGACCCCAGCAGTGGCAATAGTTGATGAGAGCCAGAACCAGACTAGCATGAGAGTAGTGGGAAGAATTTCCACAGGAACGGAGGGGGCAACGGCGTCTATGATAACACAGCCTCCTGCGGGGAACACAAGATTACCGGACTCCTTGACAGTACCGGTTACCATTGGCCCTATAGTACCGGTATATGACCCAGACCGAGTGAGAGAAGGGAGCTCCGTGCCGATGAGAAGGGAAGAAGGAAACAGTGAGAGTGGGAATGGGTTCGGAGTACGAGTGGTTCATTTCCCAAGACCAATAGACACAAGTACGCCGTTACCGGCTACTGCGGACTCTTCATGTGGGCGAGAAGAGGAGAGACCGGAAAGACCGAGGTCTTTACGGGAATCTAAGTCAGCTTTGAGGGAGTGGACACCAACAGTAACGAACCAAGAGGATAGGATGCAAAGAGATAGGGCACAAAATGTCTCGGAAGACAGACCAGGTTCCAGGAATATGGAAGGGAATAGGTCACAAGGACAGAATAGTGACTGTGATGAGCGGGACGGCTCAGGTTGTCGAGACGTACTGAGGAGTGCAGTACAGGCAAGGTTGCTAGACGTAGTGAGGCTGAAAGCAGAGGTAGACGAAATGATCAGTGGGGGTCTGCCTTTGGAAAGGATAGAAATTTATGGATCAGATGAGCTGCTGTTTGTAGCAAAAGATGTGACTCGAAAAGCTAGAATGGCACATGATAGATTGAAGGAATTGGCCAAAAGATATGAAGTGGACCTGAACAAAACTAAAGCGTTACAAGGACCACATAGACTACAGTACAGTGACCAGGAGCTGGAGGAGAAAAGACTAACAGGATTAAGGACACATACCAGAGATCTGATCATAGGGATGAGGATATGGATTTTGTTGGACAAATGGGAAGAAAGGTGGTCCAAGAAGAAACTAACAAAGAGAGCAGAAGGGAAACGCCGCCGCCAGGAGGGGGCGACGGGTGTTGGAAATTTTCCTTTACGGGAAGTACAGAATGGAGGGTACGTGCATGTGCCGTGGAATAGAGGTGATTTGGCTGCATTTACAAATGATTTTCCTCAGCTGAGGGAAAAACCAGTAGAGTGGTACAAACAGGTTGAGCGGTTTGTGAAAATTTCAAAAGTATTGTGGATTGATTTGAACACGTTGTTTGACATAGTGGTACCAGGAGATTTGTGGACAGCATGTAAAATCGCTATTGAATGGCCGACTTCGGAACCGAAAAGAGAGGCGGTTACAAATGGTCCATCACCTGATGTCATGAAAAAGTATGAGCAGGTGATTACATGGTTGAAGTCGAAGATTTCACCTCAGGATATAGATTGGGTTAAGATAGATCGGACTGTACAGGAACCCAAGGAAACGGTGCATGAGTATTACGAAAGACTTCTGCAAGTTTTTAAACAGTATAGTGGGTTAGATGTTTTGGACCCTAAGGATATGGGACAGTTTGTCTCAAAGTTTGTAACGGGTCTGAGAGTGGAAATCAGCCTCATGATACAGCATCATTTGATCTGCTGGCAGAACAAGCCACTAGATGAAATTCTGCGGTACGCGAGATACTGTAGTGATGAGGTGGATTCGAAACACCGAAAGCTAAAAGACAAACTAATGCTTGTCCAGATGCAGACAGCACAGAGTCAGCCTAGTGGAGGGACCTTGGGGAGAAAGCAAGGAAATTTCCAGGGAAACCAGAATGGGCAGGTACAGGGAAAGGGAAAACCAGTAGACCCCAAGACAGGAGTGGACGTGGCCACACTAAAGAAGACCACTGCGTGTCATCTTTGTCGCCAGGTCGGACATTGGAAACGCGAGTGTCCTTTGAACCCAGCTAATCAGGTACAGGAAGAGGAAGAGGGGGCTCAGGCACCCGCGCACGAGGTAGTTAACACAATAACGAGACCTAGGACGATGAAAGGGGGGGTTTACAATTCTCACGCTCAGATTCCCCAAGCTCCAAGGTTTTCACAAGGAACACGAACGTACCAACAGATGCCCCTGTTCGAACGCTATGATGAGGATAGCTCAGACCCTTTATCCTGACGGTGCCTGAGGGGGGAGGAAGACTGCACACTTGGAGCGGTCTTGGAGGTAGACCAGAGAGGACCTTTTGTGGAGGCAGAGATTGAGGGCAATCCTGCAACACTTTTGGTTGATACTGGAGCTACCCGGTCTACTGTAAGATCTGCAGTAGTCCCTAACCTACCCCTCTCGGGACAATCAATCCAGGTTGTTGGAGTAGCGAACAAGAGAATAAGTAGCCCATTGACAGAACCGATCTTAGTAAAGATAGGTACTTTCCAAACTAGACATCAGTTTGTAGTGTGTGATACGAGTCCAGTTTGTCTTTTGGGAAGAGATCTGTTGTGCAAGTTGAACTGCACGATTTATTGTACGCCCAATGGAGTAGAGGTCCAGACGAGAGATGACGATGCTGACTTTAAGATTACTAATCAGCATCTATGTATAGATCTGTACCCAATGGTGACTGTGGAAGAACTTCCACATGATCTGAGAGACGCAGTGTCGCCTGTGGTGTGGGATTTCGCAGGCGATGAAATAGGTTTAATCAGAGGGGTTGAACCAGTGCGGATTGAGGTGAAACAGAATGTTGATTTCCCAAGAACACCTCAATACAACCTGTCGACAGAAACGATTGCAGGAATAAAACATGTGATCGAGACTTTCATTGAGAAGGGTATTCTAAAAGAGATCAGAGGTAGTCCCTGTAATTCGCCCATAATGGGACTACAGAAACCGAGCGGAAAGTATAGGATTGTGCAAGATCTGCGAAAGGTCAACATGATAGTTGTCCCTTGTTGTCCAGTGGTACCGAATCCTTCAGTAATACTGTTCCAGATCCCATGTGAAGCCGAGTGGTTTACGGTTATCGATTTGTGTCAAGCCTTCTTTTCGATACCGCTCCACGAAGAAAGCCAATTTCTTTTTGCGTTTAGGCTAGAAAATCGCGTGTTAACATGGTGTCGTATCCCTCAAGGGTATACGGAAAGTCCATCGATCTTTAACCAGATCCTGAAGAAGAACCTTGAGAGTCTTGTGTTGCCGCAGAACTCAGTTCTCGTGCAATACATAGATGACTTGCTCATTGCCTCAGAAACAGAAGATGCTTGCAGAATTGATACTGTAGCACTGTTGAACCACTTAGGAGAGAACGGACATAAGGTGTCCCCGAACAAGCTGCAATACTGTTTGCAGGAAGTACAGTATTTGGGACACAGATTGGAAAAAGGCAAGAGGAAGGTGTCACCAGATCGAATTGAGGCAATAATGAGCATGGCAGTACCCACGACACAGAGGGAAGTTAGGATGTTTCTGGGAATGGTTGGCTATTGTCGACAGTGGATTCCTAGTTTCTCCTTGAGAGCAAAGCCTCTGCAGAGGCTTACACACAAGGATGTGAGTGATCCGGTACCATGGGACGAGGAGTGCTTGGTGTCATTCCTGAAGCTGAGAGATGATTTGTGCAGGGCTCCCGCACTGGGAATGCCTGATTACAACAAGGCCTTTTCATTGTTTTGTTACGAGAGAGGAGGATGTGCATTAGCAGTGTTAGCTCAGAACCATTGAGGTGTCCGTAGACCAGTTGCCTACTTTTCAGCTACTTTAGATCCAGTAGCTTCTGCGTTGCCCGGATGTCTAAGATCCGTTGCTGCAACAGGTGTCAGCATTGAAAGATGTGAAAGCATTGTAATGGGACATCCATTGACTGTACATGTGCCACATTCGGTTGAGTTATTAATGACCAGGACCAAGACCCAGCATCTAACGAACAATAGGTTAACGAGGTACGAGCAAGTCATACTTGCAGCAGAGAATGTGACTCTGAAAAGGTGCTCTGTCTTGAACCCTGCGACATTGATGCCTATACCGAACACAGATGATGAAGATTGTGAGGACCATGATTGTCTCGATGTGACCGAACTTTGCACCAAACCGAGACCTGACATTGTCGATGAGCCACTGGCTGACCCAGATGAAATTTTCTTTGTCGATGGTTCATGCTTAAGAGACAGTGTGGGGCAATTGAGAGCAGCGTTTGCTGTATGTACTATTTCAGGAGTGGTCGGCGCTGCTTGCCTAGAAGGAGTACGCTCCGCGCAGGTAGCTGAGATCATTGCCTTGACCCGTGCCTGTTTGGCCGCTGATCGAATTCGAATCACGATTTACACAGACAGCCAATACGGCTTTGGCGTGGTGCATGACTTCGGGCAGTTATGGTCTCAGAGGGGATTTTTGACATCATCTGGCTCACCCATTCGTAATGGAGAATATGTAAGACAATTGTTAGAAGCATTACAGCATCCGAAAGAAATTGCTGTGGTAAAGTGTTCAGCCCATGGGAAGGGGAGGACTTTGTATCCTTGGGTAATAATTATGCGGATGAAGTCGCCCGTTTCTGTGCAGAACAAGGATGCATATTCACAGGAAGGGAGATAGAAGAGAGCCAAGAGGGAACCGATCTCAGCATAATGTTGACCATGGCAGACACTTGGGAAGAGCTTAAGCGATTGCAGGATGAAGTTTCTAACCAGGAGAGAGAGGGATGGATCAAAGCTGGGTGTGAGAAAGGAGACGTGGATGTGTGGGTATCAAACGATGGGAGAGCTGTGTTGCCGGAAGAATTGTTGAGTCCGATGGCTAGATTGATACATGGACAGGCACACCTGGGTAGAGACGCAATGATGAGAGTGTTCAGACAGACGTGGTATAACCCACGGTTCCGAGCAATGGCTGAGACGGTATGTCAGAGGTGTGTTACATGTCAACAGATGAATGCTGGAAAGAAAACTGTAGTTACACTGAGTCATATTGGAAGGTCAGGAGGGCCCTTCAATAGACTACAGCTGGATTTCGTGGAGATGCCTAGGTGCAATGGCTTGAGGTACATTCTAGTGATAGTATGTATATTCTCACGGTGGGTGGAGGCTTACCCCACACGCAGGTGTGACACTCTGACAGTGGCTAAATTACTGTTGAGGGAGCTCATCCCTAGATTCGGGATCCCGACCTCTTTGGAATCAGATAGAGGTGGGCACTTCCATAGCGAAATCATGAAGTTACTTTGTGCAGCATTGAACATTGACCAGAGACTCCACTGTAGCTACAGACCAGAGGCTTCTGGGATGGTGGAACAAGTTAATGGAACTTTGAAGGCCCGGATGGCAAAAATGTGTTCTTCAACATCCCTGAAATGGCCCGACGCCTTGCCACTGGTGCTCATGAGCATGCGAAGTGTCCCAGACAGAAAGACCGGGTTGTCCCCCATGAAATATTAATGGGGAGGGCAATGAGACTGCCAGCAGTACCAGCTACAGCCTTGATAAACATCACTGATGATTTGATTCTTGATTATTGTAAAGGACTCTCTGATGTGGTCCGTTCTGTATCCCAGCAGGTGCAAGCAGCAGTGGTCCCAGCCTCGAGTGATCTATGCCACGACTTGTGTCCCGGTGACTGGGTACTCGTCCGAAAGCACGTGAGGAAGAGTTGCTTGGATGCCCGTTGGCGTGGCCCGTATCAGGTGATACTTATCACAAACACAGCAGTGAAGTGTGGAGGATTGCCGAACTGGGTGCATGCTTCCCATACCCGCAGAGTTTCAGCACCCTTGGAAGAAACAGCTCCTCTCGTAAATGAAAATACAGCTGATGTGGCAAGGCCACATGGGAGGACAAGTCAAGCTGTAAGGGTCGCTGACACAGCTGGTGGTGCACTAGAGCAAGCTGAAGGGGGTTTCCACAGTTCGAACCCTGACTCAGACACCGAGGATAGAAACGGTGCAGTGGGCGGAGAAGAGCCAGATTCAGCAGAAAGAGGAAGTAGTGCACTGGGTATAGAAGGGGAAGGCAGAAGAACGAGCAGAAGTGCAGAAAGTTGGCCTGAAAGACAGAGGCGACTGAACTTGAGGTTAGCACCTGAAAGAGACCTTGCTCCAGTGTCTGAAGTATCTGAAACAGAAGCAAGTGACGAAGACCAAGCACAAGACAGTCGGCGAAGGTCAAAGAGAACAAGAGTGCCTTGTCGCAGATACTCTACCCCTGAGTGGACTTACACTGTGTTTGATGCAGGGGGTGGTGAGTACGGGAAGACTGAGGTCAGTGGAAGTGGTCTGTCGGAGCCCGAATGTGGTGGTGAAGGTGGTGCTGCGGATGCCAGGGCTCGAGATAGAGGGAACACTGACACTCACGGTTCCGAATCCCCGCTTCTGAGTGAAGTCCGAAACTTGCTTTTGCATCGACTCGAATTCCCGCCTTTTGGAGTTGAGCCGTTTTCACATGAAGTGCTGATTTTGCGTCTTGAACTTTTGTATCACGTTCTGGTCTTGCTCAATGAGGATCTCATTGTGGATCAGTTATGAACTGTAAATAAAAGTCTAAAAGAAGAAGATAACCTAGGTCCGAGAGGAAGAAGAATAAACTTAGGGACTTTCCACAGAAGAGGAACGAAAACTAGGGAAGTCTTTTTCTGGACTGTGTAAATAAGTTGTGATCGGAAAGGGAAAGCCCGGAAATTTCATGGTTGCTCGAGCTGGTTGAGCAAGTCACAAATAAAGGACAGAGACTTTTCTGTAATCTTTGCGATAACCAAGACTTTTGAGAACTTTTGAAATCATGGAGCCGGGAAATCCCAATCGTAGAGCAAAGTGGATTATAGGCATTCTTATAAGTAGTGTGATAATTTCTATAATTATAGTAGTTGTAGTCTCATATACTGGTTCGCACGAGCCAGAAGTAGAGGCAGTGACAGGGACACCGACACCTATCACACCTAGTCAGAAGGGGGTAGACAGGGCAGCTGATAGAGCTATGTTATTAGAAGAAAGTCGTAGATTACATGTAGATTTGTCTAAGGGTGATTTTAAGCTTAATGCTTATGCTAAGTTGTTGTATGAGTATGTTGACGTGATGGATGCGAAAGATTGTTATGTGTGTATGCAGTTGCCTACTTCAGTGGATGAGGGTATTAGGTATCATCATCTTCCACTGACTTATGGTATTTCATGTAGTCTTTTGCTTAGTTTGTTTTATGAGAGAGAGCAGTTCGAGTATTTCTTTTCCAATTTCGACGCAGTGCTTCCTGAAGTCCCAGCTTACAAGCATTTGAATAAGTATGACTATTATAAGACCGAGGACAGACTGAGGAAGTACTTCATACCGAGTTTGGAATTGGATACAGCATTTGCACACAGACACAATCTGACTTGTTTGATGTCGGATGTAGAGAGAAAGTTTGTAGATCAAGTTGAAGATAGGTATAGAAAGCTGACTGAATCCCGAGATTTAGGGCATCACAGGACAGATTGGACAGATGAAGAACGGTTGCATAAGACCAGGGGAAGCTATGGTCCTATAGCGTTAGATAAGGAGCAAAGGGGTAAGTTATGTATAAGGCGTTATCAGACTTACTACGAAAAGGTTCCAGTGGGATAGAGTACTTGTGATCACGTTTTCACCATGGCAGATGAGGCAAAAGATTTTCTCCAAGGTCCTGTACAAGTGATACCTACGGTGTATTACGTATGTGGGAAGAATGCTTATGTGAGGTTGCCTGCAAATTGGTATGGAACATGTTATTTATCAATAATATTTCCAAAGATTTACCATACAGAGGATTTAAATCTTCTAGAGGGTGGAGAGCATTCAAGAACGAGAAGAGCTGCAAGTGCAGGGATCGTTGTGGGGGATATTTTTGGAGCCATGATACCTAGTCTAGGAGTAGTCTTGAATGATGTGAAGATCCGGAGGTTAGCGACTGTGGTGGATGAATTTTCGATGAACACAGCAAAGTCGTTGGTGTTGGTGGAAGGAGAGATGTTGTCGATAAGGGGTATGGTTTTGCAGAATCGCCTTGCTTTGGATGTCCTATTGGCAAAAGAGGGCGGAGTCTGTAAAATGCTGAAGGTTCAAGAGTGCTGCACTTATATACCAGACCGTAGCAAGGATCTGGAGAAATATATAAGTAACATCACTATGATCCACACAAAGATAGCGGATTTGACCGAAGAAGGGGCCTGGGAAAAGGTCGGAAAGGGTTTTGGTCAAGTGGGAGGTTGGTTTGCGAACCTAGGAAAGGGATTCCTTGGGTACTTCCTGAGACCACTCCTTATTTTGGTGGTTTGTGTGGCTGGCTTGTGGATTATGATCAAGGCCTACAAGTGGTATCGAGCAGGCAGAGTCAAGAGAGCTTTGAGGGAAAATGACATGAGATTGGCAAGATTGCAGGACAATCAGTATCAAAGGCTCAAGAGCATGGAGAATTTCAGATCAGGGAAGATGGGAACAAGTTCTGTTTAGGTTGGTTCCTTCTCCGAGGGAGTAGAATGAGATGTGATGACAGGAGTCATCAAAGGGGGGAACTGATAGAGCGAAATGTATTTGTGAATTGTAGGGGTGCATCATAATCACTGATAGGCCGCACCCACATGTATTCAGACATATATTCGTTTATATCCATTGTATACTCATGCATGTTTAGCAAAGAATGAATAGTTCACTGAGACGAAGTGAACTCAGCAGTGTAATGGTGTTAGGATAATGATGTAATGTAATGCTTTTTGAATTGTGTGAACATAATGCATAGAGGAATTAGTCGTGTATGTAATGTAATTGCAGTAGTTTAAACGTGCACCATATTAAAGTTGCACATGTAATTCATTGTTTGCATAAAGAATCGTAATGAATATGCTTATAGGGAAAAGTAAGATGTGTGTTTAAAAGTTATATGTAAGGGCCTGACTACATATATGCTTAAGGAAGGCCTGGTATATTCTTATGTTAGCTTATAATGTAGGCCGAAAAGGGTTTCTCTTGGAAAGGCTCTCTGGGCATAAACGGTAGATTTAATTTGCACAGTAGACGGTTTCTGTGAAAGTATCTTTTGTTGCAGGTGCAAGGACACATGTCTCGTTAGTAAGACTAACTCTTTGTTTTCAAAAGCTAGAGAGAGGGAGGCATGGTACGGGGAGTTAGATGGAATGTAGGGATGATACTTTCAGCGGAGAAGGTGCCTGGGACTCAAGGTCAACGCAACCGTCCAGGATGAAGTCATCGTTTCAATGGAAAAGCACAAGAAAGAAGACCTGGCCAAGAGGGCGTAAACAAGGCGTGTACCTTTGTAGTATGGTTTTGTATTAGGGATAGTGCCCTGGGGGAGGAGGCGAGAGAAGCGGTAGGGGAGACCTGAGAGAAGGACAGAGCTGAGCTTAGGTATATGGTGATTGCACTTCTTAGGAAGTCTTCACAGCTGACACCTTTTATTCTTTCTTGCCTGGGAAAATCGTTATGCAGGGATGTCACTTAGCGTTAGTGTAGGGACAGCAATTGATTTTGAGCTTGTTTAGGCCAATGAAGAGCAACTTAGAAATAGGAGCAATCATAGTCTGGTTGGTCCTCCTAGAACTTTCTATTCTTCTTATCCTGAGTCGGATGAGATTTCTGCGTAGATTATTATTTGTATTAGTGCCAATCTATTTCTTTAACCTCGTGTTGAGGTGCTTGCACGTTCAGTTATTTTTGGCGATAATAAATTCTCAAACTTGAATTCGGAGTCAGTGGTCCTTTCAGACAAAATGAATGCTGATATCTAACCTGATGAGATTCTCTCCTTTACACTATTCAACAGGTAAAAAGATCTTGGCGGCCAGAAGGTTCTTATAGATAATTAGATAAGAATCGGCGTTATCAGCAGCAATTAATTATCCACCTCGGTCAGGGCTGCGGCCCAGCTGGCCAACTGTCCTCAGTACTCCTGGAGGCTGCTGCTGCTGCAACTTGTCACTGTGAGTGATTGACTCCGTTGATGACCCCCTCACATGCTCTGCTGATGCAGCACACACCCTGGACTTGAGTCAGCTGGCCTGGGCTGCTCGTCAGAAATAATTTACCCATTTGCGGGCAGCACGGCAAATATTAGCCCTTGCTGGGCACCCACAGCATGGGTGGCCTGGCAGGGCAGGTGGGAGTATCAGTGCAGGGAGCCAGTGGCTGAGCACCACCATGATTGCCGCGGCCGGTGCAGCACTGCCTGCAAACCAGTGAGTGAGGCTGAGCAGCCTGCCAGTCCGTAGTCCTTACTCACAAAATGTAACTCCCCGCTCTCTGGCAGCAGGACATGGAGTCACGTCCCCCCGCGGCGCAATGGCCAACAAGACTGCGTTACTGAACGTGGCTAGAGCAGGCCTCGGCTCTCTCGGTGGTAGCTATTGGCCGCTACCCCGGGCCAGGCCGTGACATCAGGCTGTTTAGTGACTTAGAGCCCCGCAGTGCCACAGGAATCAAAAGATACATTGTAGAAGCACTGTCACTGTGAGCATAGCCTGCTCAGCTGCTAAGAGCACCTCAAGCCTGCGGGAGCAGCTCGCGCAAGCCACAGTAGTGCACTGCCAGCTGCCACACACACTGTTTGCAGCGCGCTTTCAGTGACAGCTAAGACTATGCATTATGTGTGACAATGCATTTCAGTGCGGTGATTCGGAGCACCACACTGAAATGCATTAGCCTAATCGCCTAATGCATGGTACTTGGCAGGACTGGTTGTATGAGTGGCAGCATGTGTGTGTGTGTGTGTGTGTTTGTGAGTATGACAGTGTACAGATGTATGAATGAGTGCAAGAGATATAATGAGAATGTGTGAGGATGTAAAACTGAGTGTGTGAATGAATGAGTGTCTATGAGATAATGAGTATGGTTCTAAGTGCATGTTTGTGTGTGAGTGTATGTGTGTTGTCCTCGCAAGAGTGCTGCCATTCTGGCATACTGGAGGTTATTCTTGACTTATGGATGAGGGCACCAACGGCATACCAATGGGAGATGTTACTCATGGCAGAAGGCATACTGAATATAATTCTTAGCATATGGGGTGCACCAATAGCAAAATTATGAATCTGAGGTAATTCTTAACATAAGAGACCTTGTACTTGTTTTTATAGGGGGTTCCAATGACAATTGGGTGGAGTATCCATGGCAAACTTCTGGCACTAGCATATTGTATGTAATCCTTGACATTGGGGCCCACCTATGAAAAAATGCAGACCATGGCATAGTGAAAGTAATTTCGGACTTATCACATTTGAAGAAATGGGATCTACTGCTAAGAAAGGCCAGGCTTTTCACATGCACTTTGAAAATACTGGAATATTTTGTGAATGCCTTTGCGGGTCTATGAGGTTTTAACAAATTTGACACCAGTTTTTTTTATTCTCTTGGGAGAAGCCCATGCTCCTTGTAACTACCTACAAGAAGTCTCCTTACTCATTTTGCCTGTTGGAATTTATGGGGAGTATCACCCCATATCACTTAAAAAGATCTTTAGCCAACACTAGTGAGCAGAATTGGCAAGGTGGAGAGGGTGCAATTTAAGAGTAGAGTGCTCACTGTGTCTGCCAAAAGGACAGCCATAGAGATTTGGGAATGAAATAACAGCATTGTCTAATTGTAAAATGGATATATTTGCTTACATCTCAAAAGAGACTAAGCTTGTCGCTCTCTTTCCCTACCTGTATTTGTCCCAATTTATAGTCAAAATTGGGGCATGTGGTCTGGGCTACTCCAAGAACACTGTAAATCTGGCTCCCACTGCTGAGGGAACTGGCCATGTGCGGGCTGCTGCAGATGGGGAGAGCGAACTGAGTCAGTGGGTTGGTGCAGGAAGAAGGATCAACATGAGACTGTTGAGGATGCAGCAACTGACCTGTCTGTTGGAGTGCTGGGATGGAAGGGAAGAACAACCTGTTTATTCTGCACGGTACAAACGTAAACGTGGAAGAAAAAAACATGCAAAGATTAATTTTGCAGCATTACTGTGGTTGCTACTCCCATTTTGGAAGGAACATCCTTATTAGGAATGTCTATTCACCAATAGGATTAGCTTATCAATAAAAACATGGTCCACCCTGTAGTTAATGCACATAGTGAGCATGTCATGAGCATCTCATGACGCTTTAGCAATATTATTAGCCAATACTACAGCATGATGGATGAGTATTTCCATTATCAACTGCCACTTTGTTACATTTTTTATGTGGCCAAACTCCCTTCAGGATCCAGCAGGAGTATAACAACCCCTGTTTCTCAATGGGAGCACACACCCTCTGCCGAATCAAATACTGTACTCAAGGTAGCGAATATGTGGGTGGAGACAACCCCACTCTCTCAGGTGTGCCTCTTAAAGCTCTTTTTGGTTAGATCGCATAAGGTCAGGAGACTTTTACAATGTGAAGCAAGACCCAAAAAGTAAACTCTAAATCTCAGAAATGAAATTCTGAAACACATCAATTAACTATTGTGCTTTAAATAACGCGCCTCACAGTGCTATACAAGTATCTTAGCTTTTTCAGGCTACCGCATGGGTTTACATCATCCGTTCCCACAAAAAAACTCATTATCCAGAAGCAGTGCAGTGGTTTCATAACACTCTCAGTTTTCTTCAAAATCATATTGTTTTCATTTCTTTCTTTTCATGCATGTATTACCAATAATCTTTCAAAGTTATTATTTCACTCATTGTGCCTTTGACTCCCATTGAAATCTGAGTAAGTGAATGTCAGTGACTACATAGAGCTAGGTAGTGCACAGTACAGTTGTCCTGTTGGAATATGTATCCTTTCTAGTAGGGAGCGTATTCAATGCAACATTCGATTCTTCCCAAAATAATATGGACTTTCTTATGGTTTGTTCATTCCTTACATGTTTAGTGGACTCCTGCTAAAAGTGTCATTGCATGGATACTAAACTGATCTATATTTGTGTCTCAGTGTAATCATTAATGTATAATCATTAAACTCAATATATATTCTTTCCAATAATTGTCAATGTCTATACAGCACACATCTACAGGAATGGCCACTGCTCATCTTTTATATGGTGAGCAGCATAGATGTATCATTTTCATTTCTTCTGAAGAACAACGCAGGAGTAGGTAGCAGGGAAAGTTGGCTAGAGCCAAGATACCTAGTGCCTGTCTTACTTCAGAGGAACTTATCCTATGTCGTGGAGAGATGACCTATGGCTCAAGAGCAGGCTGTACTCAAGAGACCTGAGCATGAGAAAGGAGATCTGAACAGGGAACGCTGACGATGGGCCTCAAGAGCACAAGAACAGACCAGCTAGATGAGCTCACATGAAAAAGGGTTCTCTAACCATAGTACATGAAGTGGCAGTACCTTAGGACATCCGTATGCCTTGGCAGCACAGTCAAAGGCTTCAAAGGCCCTTGCTGTGTGCCTGGTAAACCTGCATTACTTCCAACCCTCCAAATTAATTTAGACCCCTTCCCTCTCCATTGCTCAATCATTGCAAAAATAATTCTGTTTTGTTCAAGTATCACCATAGCAAGAAGTGAACTTTTAAAACTTGTAGAGTCCAGCCCAACTGCATAATCGAAGTAAGCTGGCTCTGCCCATGGTATAATAAAAACATAACAATTTGTATAGTGTCACTTGCAGACGATACAATGTTATTCAAAGTGTAAATATGAATTGACAACGTATTCATTCCATTATCAACAACAGCAAGTGCTTTCACTAAATTAGCTTCATCTATTTGAATTAAATGTGCAGCAGCTTCTATTTGTGATAGTATCCAAACTTCATTATAGGCAGCATAGATGAATCTTGTAAAACATGGAAACCTAAGACCTAACAAGAAATCTTGCAAATCCATGTCATCCAAAAGGAAAGAAAGACGTTCTTTTACTGCAGAGACAGTGGAATGTTGCAACCATTGCTGACATAACTTTCCCACGGAATAGGTAGTAATAACCCCTAAGTGTTGAGACTAAATGTATTGAGGGTCCGGTCTTACAGCTTTAAAACCCTGTGTAGAGTTAAAAAAAAACGTGCATGACAATTATTTGTGTCAACTGGCCACAATAACCTCCCATTAGGACCTAAAAGTGTAGAATTGTATTTACGATCTTGCACCATACTAATGAGGTGTTTCTCAGTGTAATTTACCAAATGTTCCCAATTATTAAAACAGACAATTGAGGGAATGATGGGCAAATTCATATCTTTAATTTTGGCTAGAGCCAAGCAAGTAGTCTGCTGTACTATCTTGTTTAAGAAAATGATCTGTGTTGGTATCAAATAGGCTCCGCACAAAGTGTCTGTTCCCTGCACTTTCCAGTGTCTAGTTTCCCAAACTGATTTTAAATCCATAGTGTCTTTCCAATACTTATAGCCTTTTAGGGCCTGTTGGGAAATGAATGAATCTGAGTAAAACAATTTTGTTTGGGTCAGCACGTTTTTCTGTGACTGTGAAGGGGTAAGTGTAAAATAAAGGGAAACAGGATCTAAAGGATTGTGACCAGAAAAATATTCACACTTGTCCATATATGTTTTGGAGATACCCAGTGTAGGAGTCGGGCAAAGTTCCCTTTGTGTAAAATTGAAAACTGTACATGGAACACTAGCTCTGTGTAAATTATGATGTGCATAGTGATGATAACAAAACATCTCTCCATAAGTAGAAGAGTTCAGGTACAAAGCTTCACTTTCAAATACAGTATAACATGCAAGCTGTGAAAGCATTGAACTAACTGTATTTGCATCCCAGTCATCAGAAATAAAGCTGGGGTAATCACATCACCCATTTCAACCTTAAAGACATAGGAAATATGCAGAGTCTCTGTAGGACCACAATATTATATGGGACCTTATCCCAAACAATTCCATCAAGCACTGGAAAAGCAGACATTTTCACAAGGGACAGGTGTCTTAGCACCTTGTGTAAAGACAAATGAGGTTTCAACACCTTGACGGCCAGTTCCACAGCAGAACGCTCTGGGAGAGAATGTCCATGTATTAATAAGAAGTAATGATATGAGAAAATGTTTTTACTAAGCTTCACTAAAAGGCAAGATGTATAGCAGGGGCAGCAACAGTGCAAGCCTTTCTAATGCAATACAATCAGATTTGACTAATGGGAGTGCATAGCTGCCAAGGTTTCAGATTGCTATGTGTGACATTTTCATAATTTCTGTGTAATGTGAGTGACATTTCAACGACTATGAGTGGCACTTTCTTGAGAGCAAAATCAAGCAATGAAGAAGAGGGAAGCATATAAATATCAGAAATTACACCCATTTGAGCAACAAGAAACCCCAAGAAGTTCTTAAAACTGCTGCAAAAAAAAAACTGAAATGGAAGGGCACTAACCTAGTGCCCTTGTAAGCTGAGCGTACTGTAAGCGAATGTGTAACCTTGATATTAAACTTTATTAAAGTTCTGTGCACATATGCAGACACATGCACAGTTAAATACAAAAATACTTATTGGATGCAACAGGTTGTCATTTGCATTATACAATAAACAATATACTTTTAAAGTCCATATGTACATAGTGTCTAGACCAAGTACAACACCTGCACAAACAGGAAACACACAAAGACCAGCGCAATAGCCCAGTCAGATCATTCACAGTGTCGAGTTAAGAGTGCCAGAGGCTGACAGTGACACGGTACATGCACTAACCTGTAGCAGGGTTATAGGCACTTATATCTGAAACCAAATTAACAGACATACTAAGATTTTATTATGTGCTTCCTTGCAACTTGTTTCACTTCCATGTCACAGTTTTCGTCTTCTTTTTCACATTTTCGGATGGAGAATATTTATAACATGTTTCACCTTGAGACCTGTTCTTCTGAAACATTAATATAGACGACTTAGGGGGATATTCTCAAGAACGTGTGTTAACTATTGCCAAATTCGCTTAACGCAACTTCTCACATCGCAGTCTATCGTGGGAAAATAACACTGTGTTAACGCAGTATTCTCAACCCGGAGGCACCATGCGATAGTCTCACGATAACGAGACAAATGCCTGCGTTAAAATTAACGCAATGCGGAAAAAATACGAAACACGAACGCTAAAAAAGTTGCGATGTCCCACATCGCGAAACAAAAATCAGCGATAACCAGCGACAGGCCTGCGATTCCCACGCGACATGCGGGAAAATGCATCATAAAAGCAGAGAAAAATAAAAGAGAAAAAAATGTCACTGCGTAGCACCATGGACGCACCCGGACCGAGTGCAGAGGACAACGCAAACCCCACAAGCCCCACAGACGACCAGCCAGGAACCCCGGGGCCGGGGAAGGGCAAGGAGAAGAGGAAGAGGAAGCCGGGGTTCAGTCCGCAGGAAAACCGGATCATCGTCACGGAGGCGACAGGACCCTACCAACAACTGTTCGTCACCGCCACTGTGTCATCGGCAACACAAACGAAAATATGGCAGCACATCGTGAACAACGTGAATGCAGTCGGAGTGTCGAGGAGGACAATGGAAGAGGTCAAGAGGCGCTGGAATGATGTGAAGGGCAAAACCAAGAAGAAACTCGATGCCAACATGAAAGCAGCAACGCAGATTGGAGGTGGGGGACCAGCGGCACACCAGGAGCTAGATGACATTGAGAAAATGGTGGCCACAGTCATCAGTCGGGCTTCGGTGCCAGGAGTTGGGGATCGGGACACTGCTCAACATGACCTGACACAACATCAACAGGGTGAGTACCGACCAGGGACTGGGGGGACGGGGTGAGATGTGCACAATGGCACACATGCACAATTAAGTAGAGCACACTGCACACCCACAATGACTCTGTATCATGTCCCTGATCCCCGTGCCACACTGCAGCACACATACAGAAACTCAGGGAATGTGTGTTGAAATGAATTTATTTGCACATGCTGTGCCTGTGGTCATTTTGTACTGTCTCATGATTGCTAAGGACTGTCACAATGTGACGTCCTCATGTGAAGAAATTGTCAATGATGTTGTTCCTACGGGCTATTCCTGCTGCAGCTGCAGTGGGGTGTGGTCCACCTGCCTCATCTTCCTCATCATCGTCCAGTGCATCTGGCACTTGGATCCATGGGGCATTGCTGCGTACACATATGTTGTGCAACACACAACATGCAACGATCATCTTGCACACGATGTCTGGGCTGTACAGTAGCCTCTCACCTGTGATGTCCAGGCACCTGAAACGTGACTTCAACATACCAAATGTGCGTTCCACGATGCCCCTGGTGCGTTTTTGGGCCCAATTGTACTGCCTCTGGGCCTGTGTGTTCAGGGCTCGGAGGGGTGTCATCATCCAAGGGCAGAGTGCATATCCTTGATCACCTGTGACAGTGCAGAGAGACATGAGTCAATAGTTGGTTCTGCATGATGTGTTGGCAGGCTCACTAGTTGATTGGCGTGTGATATGTGTGTCATAGTGATTCCTGTTTGACATGTACTGCTTGTAGCAAATGAGCGCCATCAATGTGTATTACGTAGCCTCACTGCTGCTCCTCCCTCCCCCGAGCCTATTTACTTGTGTGCGCTGCGCAGTTGCATCACTTGCACTCCTACGGCACACCATTGTCATGCCTGTCTGCGCATGTCCACAAGCCTGACAACAACACTGTGATGTTGTGCGTTGAACGTGGGCGGCCACATGTGTGTAGGCCTATGGAAAGGATAGGGCGGGCACAGATGTAGAGTGCATGGCTGGCTGAACTCACGATGCAATCGAGGCAAGACCTTTGGCTTATGCTGCGGTAATAGTGATACACACACAACAGTTGGCAGGTATGATCCCGGACCCCGAGCGGGCTTGCGCTCATTCATTTATCCCTTCGGCCGAGCCCGCACTCCGGGGGCATGTTACATTGCAACTTTGTCCATTGCGGGATGGGTGGCACCGACACTACAACAGAGACACACGCATTAGG
Organism: Calotriton arnoldi; assembly: GCA_963921515.1. Classification (NCBI taxonomy): domain Eukaryota; kingdom Metazoa; phylum Chordata; class Amphibia; order Caudata; family Salamandridae; genus Calotriton; species Calotriton arnoldi. Next base: position 228,076 of record CAWUFW010009109.1, read on the forward strand.
TACTTCATTGGCAAGCCCAACACTTAACCATGCCCAGAGCCCCGGGGTGATTATCCACACAACCTAGGCTGGACTGTCGTACGCCAGCCCACTCCGGCAACGCCTACAGAGGGGTACGACACAGCTACATGTCCCAGGTCTCCCCCACTGCATGAGGTGACATGGTTGAGTCCGCTGTACACAGCACAATGCAATGTGGCAGGGCCCGGGGCCCTCATGCATACACAATGACCACACGGACACACTTAGATAGTTTGTGGAACTGGCTATGGGCACGTGCGCCCGGCCCCTTTTATTGCCAGGGTCACATGTCCAGTGGCGCCTGTGCTGGATGGGTGTGGGGTGAGTGTGAGCCAGCCTTCAAGGAGTGGTTGGTGCTGGCACCAACTACAACAGTGATCAGACAATCAGAAGTTCACAGTTCAAACAGCAAGGGTCCATGACTTGAGCTGCACGGAGTTAGTGGCCCCGGATGCACAGCTGCCGGCACATGGAACACCGCCACGGGACGGTGACTACCGGTGCACTGAGGTAGGGCCACGGGAGCTGAGCGGGTCCTCGTCGATGTCCAAGGTGAATGTCGCGGAGGGTTTTGGGGGACAGTGGAAGGTGATCTTCCAGGGCATGATACAGAGGGCAGTACCAAGCAGACACAGGCAATATGGAGGAGATGAATGCTACAGACACATTTTTGACACCAAGTCAGTATCAGCAGCATGATGATGAAGACAACCCCCAGGCCATAGACTCAGACGCCACCAAAGTTCAACCAGAGAGTGTCCATGAATTTCGGGGCACGGAGTCAGTGGCACCAGAACTGAAAGGGGATGCAGTCTGCGATGAGGCCTGTACAATGGTATAAACTCTGCCATAAATAAATCAAGACTCAGTTCCAAATGTGTGACCTACTTGACCATAGTGTAGGCCGGAGGCAGCGGTCAGCAGGGGCCCCCAGCCACGTGTCCTTGGCCTGCAATGCACAGAGTTAGTGGCACCAGAGCAGTTGTTGGTAGTGTTCGGTCACCTCCGTAACGAGGATCCTTTTTTCATCCGGACTGAACCGCGTCTTCCTCTTACTCCTCTCCTTGCGTACAATGATATGGACTCTGCCATTGAACAATAAAGACTGTGTGACCTACTTGACCGCAGTGTAGGCCGGAGGCAGCGGTCAGCGCGGGCCAACCGCTGTTCAGGCAGCTCCTCCTGGTACTCTCACACACGACGTTGGAATGCCATGTGGCGATGATTTGTGGTTGACGGAGGTAGAAGCACCAGAGCTGAGCGTATGTGCAGCCTGCGATGATGCCGTGCCCTGCCTTGTCCGGACTGCATTGAATTGGTGTGAGGCCTGCTGGACCGCAGTGTAGGCAGTACACAGGTGACCCCGCGGTGCTGGGCCGCAGTGTAAGCCGAAGGCAGTAGTCAGCAAGGGCCCACAGACATGTGTCGTTGGAATGCTATGCACAGAGTTGGTGCGCTGGGGCGGGCAAGACAGGTCTTGGGACCAGCGGCCTGGGGTGCAGCAGGCGCACAGGATCGCAGGCACCGCCGCTCACGGTGTCGGACTCGTGGCGGGGTGAGAGGCACCGCCCTGGCAGACACGCTGGCCATTCTAGAAGAGAACCACGCCCAGAGTAACGGGCTTTTTATTCACACTCCTACGCTGGCTTGGCGTACGCCGGGCCAGCCCACTCCGCTCACGCTTACAGGGGGGGACGTAACAAGCTACATTTCTGCATTCTTCCCCACTGGCTGTGGTAACATGGTTGCGTCCACTGTCCAGTACACTGCAGACACCAGCAGTGTATGTTGACATGGAAATGTCTGTGGTCTGCATATTCAAGTCTGTCCAGCACATCCACGCCACACTTGGCATTGTGTACATTCACATTCATGGGTCACTTGCCTCCTTCGCACATGCCTTGTTCCCACCTCTCCCCACATTCTGCTATTTTGTGGCTGAGGTGCCATGCCGTTGATGGCTTGTGTACATGGCTAGCCCAGGTTGCCACAGTAAGTTGTGTTGTCGTGTCTGGAATGTGGGGATGTTGGTTGTCATGTTGTATGTGATTTTGTGACGTGTGCATTCCCAGAGTTGTGAGTTGTATGTCGGTGGAGTTGAGGTGTGTGGTGTGTTCAGTTGTTACTTACTGACGAGCAGTGCATTTCCATAGGTGCCATCCTGGAAGCGCTGGTTGATGATGGACTGTCGGAAGATGAAGGAATCATGCACACTGCCTGGGTAGTTGGCGACAACATTGGTGAAGAGTCCCCGGTTGCTCACTATTGCCTGCACATTGATGGAATGCGTGTGTTTCCTGTTGCGGTAATTGTGTGCAGTGGCGGCAGGGGGCACGAGGAGTACATGTGTGCAGTTGATTGCCCCAACACGTGTGGGAAGCCAGCTATGGCGTAGAAGCCTTGCTTGATCTTCAGCTGTTCCTGCGCAGTATGTGGGAAGTAAAGTTGCTGGGGTACCAAGCTGATGATGGCATCCAAGACAGGTGTGAGGAACTTTGACGGGGCTGGCTGTGAGACTCCTCCGACTTTGGCAGTTGTTGGTTGAAAGGTCCCAGAGGCCAACAGGTGCAGCACGGCCAACAGGTGCAGCACGGCCAGCAGCTTTGTCTGCGGAGGGATGTTGGTTCTCCACTGTGTTGGTACCGTCAGCCTGTGGGCAATGAGGGTCAGGATGCGGAGGATGGTTGTCCTTTTGAGCCTGTAGTGGGCAATGACTTCCTCTGGCGTTAAGTCTCCGAGGATGGTGCGTTTTCTGAAGGTCCGGTGTCTTTGTCTGCGCTGCCTCTGTGGTAGTCCGGGGGGGGGATCCTGGGGGGTGGGGGTCCTGGCAGTGGTGGCGGTGGGTGTTGTGGCCCTCTTGGGGCTCCGAGCTGCATGATCAGTAGCTCCATGGCATCTGTTGTTCTTCTGGTGTGGCTGTGGGCTGGGTTCCCTTTTATGGTGCAGGTTGTCGTCCGACTTAGCACCAGGTAGGAGCAGGTGTTAAATCCATGCTGCTAACGCGCCTTATCGCATGTTTTTGAATCTTTTCACCAATCTGGCTGGTCGTTGAGAATGTTGCGGAGTGGTATTTTCGCGGGTTTTTGCAAAGTTCCCTTCTCCTTTCTTTGGCAGTCAGGCAACCACTGCAGGCAGATCCCTCTCAGCTTAGGGATAGTCTTCTCCTCAGTTTCTTCTTGGTTCCGCTCCTCAGCAAAGGTTTCTTCTTGTTTCCCAAAAGTGATCTAATTTCCTAGGGGTCCGGGTCCCCTTTTTATATACCTTTTCTCTTTGTTCTCTGGAGGCAGAGAGGCCTCTGCCTAGCGCAAAACCAGTTCTGGTCAGTCCTGGAGCACTTTGTTTTTCTGACTCCTTCTTTCCTTTCAGAATGTGGGGCAGAGTGCTCAGCCGCCCGGCAGGAGTTGGAGCCAGCATTGTGGAAGGCAGGCACAGCCCTATTCAGACCCAGGTGCAACTCCTCCCTCCACTCTGGATGCAGATCTTTCTATTCAGCCCTGTGCTGACTCACCCTGTCTCCTGTAGTCACCCCCAGCCCCTGTCACTCAATCTCCAGACAAGGAATACACAACCTAGCAGAGGCAGGCTTGGATAGTTAGGCAAGAAAATACCCACTTTCTAAAAGTGGTATTTTCAAACACAGAATGTTAAAACCAACTTCACTAAAAGATGTATTTTATCATCCTGAGTTCAGGCATACTAAATTCGTTTTTCTACCATGTTCCCTGGGTCAGTTCTGACTATAAGGTGTAATAGTCAGTCTGCCCATTCTGGCCTATGGGGAGCAGGTAGCCTTGCAATAGTGAAAAACGAAAATGGCTGTAATTCACTATTAGGACATGCCACACACACCAGGGCATGTCCTACCTTATACTTACAATGCACCCTGCCCTAGGGCCTACTTTAGGGGTGACCAACATGCAGTAAAGGGAAGGTTTAGGGACTGGTAAGTGGGTGCACTCACCAGGTCGACATGGCAGCCCTAGGCTGCACACAGGCTCTGCAATGGCAGGTCTGAGACATATTTTACAAGCCGCTTCTGTGGGTGGCACAACCCGTGCTGCAAGCCCACCAGCGGTATTGGATTTACAAGCCCTGGGCACACTCAGTGCACGGTACTAGGGACTGACAAGTAAACCAATCATCCAATCATGGAGTCACTAATACATACATCAATTTACAATAGGGAGCACTTGCACTGTGGCACTGAATAGCAGTGGCACAGTGCCCAAAGCATCTAAACCAGCAAAAACAGATCAATAACATTGGAGGCATCATCAAAAAATGGAAGGGAGACCCACGCCAAGGATGCCAGGTCTAACACCTCCTCTCTGACAAGGGAGTCTTCACTGGAACTCTTCTTTGACATGTAGCCTGGGATGGGCTTCATTTTAATCTTTGTGCCCTGAAGAGATGTATGAACTTTACCACTAATATGGAGTTTCAGATCAAACTCTCCTTGATGCCCACGGGAGACATTCTTTTCACAGATCAAGCAGCGGAAGGCATATGGCTTGGTCTTAACAGAAACAATGATCTCTGCAGTTGAAAATAATTTCCAAAATTATGATTGCCCACTATGAGTTTCAGCCTATGAAGATTTTAAATTAAAGCACTAGTGCATACAGTGGCTAGGCTGTTCACAAGCACCTACTGACCACGCCTATTACAGACTGCTGTAGTACAATACAAAAAGTCTATGCTATGCATTATGACATTTGCTGAGGACTGACTAGACACGGTTTAGGAAAGGACACCAAGCAATGAATTGAGCATACCGGGACCTCCATTCCACTGACGTAAAATATTGAAGTCCAGTTCATCATAGTGTAACACTCCCACATGTTTGACTGAAAAGTAAACTGTACATAGAGAAACTGAAATGCCCAGGAACACACAATGTATGGGAGCCTTAATTCAAATGTTAGCCTCCTAAATACTTGATGTACATAGTAGAAAATATAAAGTCACTTTGTATTATGATAGGGAAACAAACATATGTAAAAACTGTTGGTATTGTGCATTGACTCTTAAAACGTATCAGTCACCTCAAAACTGATAAAACAAAACCTATGTGGCAGCATAGGGGTAGCAAATGGAACATACAGGAAATAGTTATGCTATTGTCAACACATTTTAAAGTATATAACCTTATTTAACTACCTTTGTATTGCTCTGCTTGCATCCATGACAGGTCGAATTTACTTCAATAGTACCATGCCCTAGATTTCTTCTCACTAGATTTCCTTTGGCTAGCACCAGCCTTTCCCTTTGTGGAAGTAATAACTGAAGTGCTGGGCTCACTGTCATCAGTATCAAACATTATTCTGCCAAGACAGGGAAGGGAAACAAACTCAAATATGCCCAACATTCTACAGGTATGACCAATGGGGATAAAGCAAGGTTTTGCCAATCCATGATGCTAGTATAGTGAAGCTGCACTCCAGCAGGTGTTGCCTCCCAAATGATAGGTTTTAGTACTTCTTGTCAATCTATTATGCTCCTGAGCTCCCTCTGTTTTTATTTCACATACGAACACTGTTTTGACTGTTCAGAACTATCTAGCATAATTGAAAATATCTCTAATTTCTTATAAGTCAGACTTGCTTTCAGTTCAAACCAGTGATATTTTCTACCCTCTGGAAATGCTAAATGATGCCCTTTTGCCAATACCAATGTGTCTGTACCTGTGGTGCACAGCCAAAGCCCAAAGTTAAGAGTTTAGTACACACAGCCTGCCTGGTATGTCGCTGACTCTGTTCTGCTCTACAGTTTGAAGTGACTGGTCCTTTTCAGTGTAGTCCTACAAAGATTTCTTGGGTCTCACAAGCACTGTGAAGATAGATGACTACGAATGTCTGTAAAAACACACAAAAAATCACAATTTGATTTTACTGGTCCAGATTAATAAAGAAGGTTTTAAGCATACGTGTAGGAATCCTAATTGTACTCAACGCAATATTATAATCCAGAATGCACTATATCAATACCAATTAACATTTCAATATGGTGTCAGCAAAATTGAATTCAATGAAGCACAAGATCATATGACATATGAAACAAACACTGGGTTGAATTCTAAGATATATTAAGCCTGTGCATTGTTCCCAGCCACTTCTCCACACTTCAGCTCCCACTGTGTCACGGCTCAAAGGCAAAGAAAGAAAAAGACCAATTAATATGATGACACATCTTGGGAAATAATGCCACAATATACTGATTCAGCTGGCCAGACATATCCATGCTAATTTGCACACAATGTGGTTTAAAAACTCACCACAAGATTGATTTGTTATTAAAAAGCTGAGCATTGTGAAGGCAGGCTTACAATCATGGATGTATTCACCTCGTACTACATTTGTTTAGCCAACACACTGCACTCTGGGACTTGTGGTTTTCGTTCACCATAAAGAAACAAGCAATATTAAACTTTAACAAAACCAGCCAAGCTTAGGGGGGCAGGCAGGTACACTCAAAATATTGAAACATCCATGTCAACGTAAGAGTAAAATGTATTACTTGTGCAGGCACTCTCACAATTAAGAATTTGTGGAAAAATCCTTCTGTACCTTTATCAAACAACACATGTATACAACACGTTTCAGCGTAAAAACATAGACTCTGGAGAAGTTGAAAAGGGCAATTTATAGGTTGCAGTGGCAGGTGTAGGAGAGTAGGATCTGCTTCACATGGGTACCCCCACTTTTTGCTGATGCTTCACTGTTTTTCGATTTTAGTCTGGCTGGGGCCCTGCTAATCAGAACCCCAGCCTAGCTGCTTCCTCTCTAAAATGGTTTCCAGGTGCCTAAGGCACATCTCTGATTGGAATCTGGAGTGCCCTTATAAGTCCCTAGTATATGGTATACTATGTAGCCAGGGCATAGGTACCTCAGGGGCCTACCAGGGGCTGCAGCATGTATTGTGCCACCCCTGGAAGGCCATCCAAAATGACACCACAGGTCTGCTACTGCAGCCTGGGTAAGGTGGTGCATGCACCCCTTACTGTGATATAGGCTACCTATATCACTACATACATACACACATATAAACCTATAAGTCACTCCTATGGCAGGCCGTGTCAATCCTGAAGGCAGAGTGCGTGGTTCCTATGTGAGAGGGTGCCCCTGCATGAGCAGAGCCCCTCTGCAGCGTTCGGAGACCCTGATGCTGTTTGTAGTGCAGCCTGACCATATACTCTTAAGCGCATTATAACCTCGCGTTAAATGCTAACTTTGGGATGGCTGCACGGAAACATGTCGTGTTTGGTGTCAAACATCTTGGAATACTACCCCCCCCGCCAATTCTGGCGGGGGGGGTAGCATTCCACCCTTCTAGAGGGAGAGACATGTACACACCGGCCTGCCCGGTAACTTCTTTCCAAGCCCTGGCATCACAAAATGGATGCCGCTGCCACAGAAACGAGTCTGGCCTCCTGCTGCTGACCGAAACTCCGGCAGGGGAGGCCTGGACAATAGGTTTCCTGTCCCAGGGAGGTGTAACCACCTCCCCAGACAGGATAGTGTGTATTGGGGCTGGGCGGGAGCACTCTCTGGTGCTTTGAAGTCCTGCACTGGGGGCACATTTGGTGTCCCTGTGCATACCCCAGTTCAAACCGGCTCAGGGGCTTCCAGCCCCTGCTCTGGCGCGAAACTGGACAAAGGGAAAGGGGTGTAACCACCCCTCTGCCCTGACCCTCCCATAGGTGGGTCCCCAGAGTATGTCCAACCCCTAACTTGGTATAAGTATGGGACCCCAGTCCTTAGGACTTTAGATTTACCTGGACGAAACTCTGACACAGAATCCTGGACCTTCGACGCTCTACTTTAAGATTAGAGGACTGAAGAATCTCCCTTGGGGTCAAGGAGTGACTCCCCTGCTTGGCAGGCACCAAAGAAGCAATTGTCCGGTCTGCATTGTTGAAGCTCCCGCCGGACGCCGAAGACTTTGCATCACCAGAGGTGGATTTCCAGACTTCCCCGAGGCTGCCCTGAGTCTCCAGCAAAGCTGAGGCCCGTAGCTGTTGTGGGTAACGTGGAACCGTGACCCCTGGACACCGATCGCATTTGCAAGTGCATCCTCTTCTGGGTCTCCCACGAAGTTGTGCTTTGGGCTCCGAGTAGCCTCAACCTCCAGCACCGACTGCACCGAAGATCACTGGCCTCCACTCCACAAGTGTCCTGTGAGCCAGCTCCAAGTGCATCCACTCGAGGCTCCTTCGCGGTCGCTAGTCCATTGGCTAGTAGGCCCTCCCGAAGGCCAATCTTCTTCTACTTGGGCTCCCTGGTTGCTCCAGGCGTGCCCTGACTTACCCTTGCTGGGTGAGTCCCATAGACCTTGCTGGTCTGCACCATCGTTCTTCTTCTATTTCCACAAGACTTGCCGTTGCCAAGGCTTGTTGGGTCAAATCCGGTCGTCGACACCCCTGCAATCGACAGACATTATGGGACAGCTCGAATCCAGCTCCTGGTCATCGTCGACACCTCCTGGACCTTGTGGCTGAAGAGTCAAGACAACCGTCAACCTACCTGAAGCACTCAACATCGGTGGGCATCTGCTCATCGCCTTCCTGGTCACTGGCTAGTGACCCAGACTCTGTCCCCTCTGCTTTCAGGTTCTTCAGATCTTTGATCCACCTTTGGATCCACCCAAACACTTTCGACTTGGCCGCCAGCAGCACTTTGCAGCAGATCGCCATTGAAAACGACGACGAAACCCGACCCCGAAAGACACCTATGCACCCAGCTCCCCTGGGTGAGGTAACTCGAGTACTCCGGTGCTCCCGTGGGTATTGACACTAGAACAGCCTAGTTCTAAAAGGGTTTGCTCCAAGTCCTCCTCTAAGTGTCCCTTTTCTTTAAACTTCCAACCGCGACTTTCCCCATAGAAGTCAACGGCAATTCGCGGCTGTGTTCTCACACTGCACACGTCCCCCGTGGGTCCCCTGTGTCACTACCTTGGGTGGTTCCTTGTGGTCCAAGCACTTCTACAGGCTCTAGGCCTTGTGTCTAGCTCAGTCGTGGTTCTTAAACCACTTTATTGGTATATGGTTTGGTACGCCCCTAGGGCTCAAACGTGTATTTGTGCTATTACTGTAGATAACTAACTTATAACTTATGTACTTCGAACTCTAGCCTCATAAAGAGACTAGAGGAGTGTGTTTAGCAATAAATACATATATTTTGAATATATACCTGGTGTGGTCCTCTTTCATTTGGTCACTCAAGTGATTATAGACTGGTAAAACAAGCTGCTTTACATTCCTTCAAGACTTAGCCTGAAGGCTGCTCTCCATAGCTACCACTAGGATAGCTTTCAATAAAGGTTGTCTTTAACCTATCTCCAATAAGGGGTTGTTTGGACTGGTGCAAGGTGCCCACTATAATTAGTGGACAGCATATGCCAGGCCAACTTCTCACATTGGTGTGCAGCGTGTGGGATTCCAGCTTGCTATTGTTTTACCAGATAATCTCAATTGAATTGATCAACTGAAAACCACTAAGGGTACCTAAGGTACATATAAATCAAGCTTAGTATACAGTAAGTTCTACTGAACTTAGAGTTGTGTGTTAAGGGATAGCACACCCTTTCTACAACTCAAGAGAGTTTAGTAGGCCACACTAGAGTAGCTAGTGCATACACCACACCTCACTAGTAATGTCTTCAAAGCCAGGACCCAGTGAGTCCTTGCCAGAAGCCAGTGGGCTACTTCCCTCCAAGTATGATAAACTCCCATTCTTGGAATTGAGAGCATTATGCAATACTAGGAAGCTGAAGGCAGGCAAAAGTGCCAGCACCCAACACCTCAGAGAGGTGCTACTAGCTGATGATCTCAGCAGGTCCCTAGGGTCTGAAGGGGTAGGCAGAGAGGGTGGGGCAGAAGATGAGGAAGGGGTCAGGGGTGAAGAAACCCAGGCCTCCCCCTCTGAAACTGGCCAGGAAGGTGAAAATGACCTTGACCTGGAGAACCCAATTCCTCCTGTGGAGGAGGAGGATCAAAATGACCTCCCCTTGTCCCCCCAGGAAGAATTGTGAGTGTGCCCAGAAGGTCTAGATCTCCTTCTCAGGAGTCTAACCACTCTGACACCTCAATAGGGACCTCTGTCTCTTCTCATAGGAGAGCATCCTCTCATGACAGGAGAAAGAGACTGATTGAGTATGAGCAAGCCCAGCTTCAGCTCAGAAAACAGCAGTTGGCTATAGACAGGGAGTCCCTAGATCTCTACAAAGACAGAAAAAAGATGGGACTAGAGTCCCATGGTGGCAGCAATTTCCCCAGAGATAGGGAAAGGTCTTATGACCATAGAAACCTGAGCAAGATTGTCCCTCCCTACCAGAGTGGGGATGACATCCACAAATGGATAACTGCACTGGAGAGGGCCTGTAAAGTACAGAGGGTCCCTCAGGAGCAGTGGGCAGCAATCTTGTGGCTCTCCTTTTCAGACAAAGGTAGAGATAAGCTCCTCACTGTTAGAGAGGAGGATGCTGATAATTACACAGTCTTAAAGAGTGCTCTGATTGATGGGTTTGGCCTAACCACTGAACAATACAGGTTAAAGTTCAGAGATACCCAAAAAGCACAGACTCAAGACTGGGTGGACTTTGTTGATTGTTCTGCCAAGGCTCTGGAAGGTTGGTTATTGGGCAGTAAGGTATGTGACTTCACAGGATTGTACAATCTTATCATGAGGGAGCAGATCCTTAATAATTGTCAAAATCAGCTGTTGCATCAGCACCTGGTGGACTCTGATCTGACCTCTCCCCAAGAATTGGAAAAGAAGGCAGACAAATGGGTCAGAACCAGGGTGAGGCAGAAGGTACAGAACCAAGGTGGTGACCCTAAGAAGCAAGATTCTAAAAACTCTGATAAGGGTGGGGAGAAGGGTAAAGACCAGAAGTCTTCACAAGGCCCCCAAAAATCTTCTTCAGGTGGGGATTCACAGTCTAACAAGGGAAGAGGCCAAAAGAAACCATGGTGCAAGGTCTGTAAGCAAAAGACCCACTGGACCAGTGATTGCACCAAGTCCAAAGACTCTACTCCAGCCCCCACCAATGCCCCTAAGGCACCTGCTCCCCCTAGTGCAGTTACAGTTGGTGGTGGGACTACACAAGCCAAGGGTTTAGTAGGGTTGACCCTGGGTAAGGAGATGAGCTCTGACCTAGTCAGAGAACTCACTCAGGCTGTCCTAGTCTGTGATGGAGGCATGGATGTGACCTCCTCTGTGAGTCCCAGTAATCTGGGCACGTACAGGCAACAGCCCTTAATCAATGGAAAAGAGGCTTTGGCAATTAGGGACACAGGGGCAAGTATCACCATGGTGACACAAGACCTTGTGAATCCTGGGCAGATTATACTTGGTGAAATGTACCAAGTGACCAATGCTAGCAATGTCGGAACAGACCATACTCTGGCAGTTGTTAACTTCTCCTGGGGAGGGGTAACTGGCCTTAAGAAGGTTGTGGTAAGTGCAGACCTACCAGTTGAATGCTTGCTTGGCAATGATTTAGAAACTTCAGCTTGGGCAGAAGTGGAGCTCAGGACCCATGCAGAAATGCTGGGCATCCCTGCAGATGTGTTTGCTGTGACCAGGTCACAAGCCAAAATGTCTAACACTGAACAGGCCTTGGATTCTGGAATAATGGACCAAGTGCCCTCCAAGAAGAGGAGTAGTAGGGTAAAGGCAGTGCCTTCCCCCTTGGCTCAGAAGGAAGATCAGTCTCTTGAGGGGGATGATCTCAGTCCTGAGGAAGGAACTGTCCCAGAGGAGCTTGAACCTGACCAGGTTGAGTTCTTGGGGACAGGGGCCCTTCCAGGGCAGATCTGAGCCAGGAGCAGCAGAGCTGCCCCTCTCTTGAACCCCTCAGACAGCAAGCTGCTGCTGAGGCTGCTGGGAAAGCTAGTGGTCCCCATACAGTGTATTGGGATGATGGACTCTTGTACTCAGAGTGTAGAGACCCCAATCCTGGTGCCACCAGGAGGTTGGTTATACCTCTGAAGTTCCGGGGCTTCCTATTGACCCTAGCCCATGACATTCCCTTAGCAGGTCACCTGGGCCAGAACAAGACTTGGGACAGAATTGTCCCTCACTTTCACTGGCCCCACATGTCTGAAGACACCAAGGAGTTTTGTCGCTCCTGTGTAACCTGCCAGGCCAGTGACAAGGCAGGTGGCACTACAAAGGCTCCCCTGTTACCACTACCTGTGGTGGGGGTTCCCTTTGAAAGGGTGGGGATTGACATTGTTGGTCCCATGGATCCCCAAACAGCATCTGGGCACAGGTTTATCCTGGTGGTAGTGGATCATGCCACCAGGTACCCAGAGGCTATTTCCCTTAGGACCACTACAGCACCTGTGGTGGCAAGAGCTCTCCTGGGAATTTTCTCAAGAGTGGGCTTCCCTAAGGAGGTTGTATCAGACAGGGAGCTAACTTTATGTCTGGATACTTGAAAGCAATGTGGAAGGAGTGTGGAGTGACTTACAAGTTCACCACACCCTATCACCCACAATGCAATGGTTTAGTTGAGAGATTCAACAAAACCCTGAAGTGCATGATTAAAGGGCTCCCAGAAAAGCTTAGGCGAAGATGGGACATACTCTTGCCCTGCCTTTTATTTGCATACAGGGAGGTGCCTCAAAAGAGGGTTGGCTACAGCCCTTTTGAACTTTTGTTTGGTCACCCTGTCAGGGGTCCATTGTGCTTGGTGAAGGAAGGATGGGAGTTACCTCTCAAGCCCCCAAAGCAAGACATAGTGGACTATGTACTTGGTCTCCGCTCCCGGATGGCTGAGTACATGAAAAAGGCAACTAAAAACCTTGAGGCTAGCCAGGAACTTCAAAAGCCTGGCATGACCAAAGGCTGTACTGACTGTTTACCAGCCAGGACAGAAGGTGTGGGTGCTGGAGCCAGTGGCCCCAGCAGCTCTCCAAGACAAATGGAGTGGACCCCATACCATTGTTGAACAGAAGGGTGAGGTTACCTATTTAGTAGACCTAGGAACACCCAGGATTCCCCACAGGGTTCTCCATGTCAACAGGTTAAAACCATATGTGGACAGGGCAGACATGGGCTTGCTCATGGCTACTGATGAGGGACAGGAGGAAGAGAGTGACCCACTCCCTGACCTGCTCTCACAGAACCCTGATGATGGGTCAGTGGATGGTGTAGCCTTGGCAGGCAGCCTCACTGCCCAGCAGCAAACTGATTGCAGACAGGTGCTCAATCAGTTCAGGCACATATTCTCACTGACACCCAGTCAGACCACCTGGTGCACTCATGAAGTGGACACTGGGGACAGTCTGCCTATTAAAAATAAGATTTATAGGCAACCTGACCATGTCAGGGACTGTATCAGGACAGAAGTCCAGAAGATGTTGGATTTGAGAGTTATTGAACCCTCAGATAGCCCTTGGGCTAGTCCAGTGGTCCTTGTGCCAAAACCTCACACCAATGGTGGGAAAAGAGAGATGAGGTTTTGTGTGGACTACAGGGGTCTCAATGCAGTCACTAGGACTGATTCCCATCCAATACCTAGGGCAGATGAGCTAATAGACACTTTGGCCTCAGCCAAGTATCTAAGCACATTTGACCTGACAGCTGGCTACTGGCAGATCAGACTAGCTGATGATGCAAAGCCAAAGACAGCATTCTCAACCCGTAGTGGGCATTATCAATTTGTGGTGATGCCCTTTGGTCTGAAGAATGCACCTGCCACTTTTCAGAGGTTGGTGAATACAGTCCTTACAGGTCTGGAAGCCTATAGTGCAGCATATCTAGATGATATTGCTGTCTTTAGCTCCACCTGGGAGGATAACCTGGTCCACCTCAGAAATGTTTTGCAGGCCCTGCAGAAAGCAGGCCTGACTATCAAGGCCACCAAGTGCCAGATAGGGCAGAGTCAAGTTTTGTACCTGGGCCACCTTGTGGGTGGAGGCCAGGTTCAACCCTTGCAGAGCAAGATCCAGACCATCATGGACTGGACTGCTCCAACTACCCAGACTCAGGTGAGAGCCTTTTAGGCCTGACTGGGTACTATAGGAGATTTGTCAAGGGGTATGGATCAATAGTGACACCCCTGAATGACTTAACTTCCAAGAAAATGCCCAAAAAGGTTCAGTGGACAGTTAGCTGTCAAAAGGCATTTGATGACCTAAAGCAGGCAATGTGCACTGCTCCCATTCTACAGAGTCCTGATTACTCCAAGAAGTTCATTGTCCAAACAGATGCATCTGAATTGGGGGTAGGGGCTGTACTGTCACAATTGAATGATGAAGGTCAGGATCAGCCAGTATCTTTTATTAGCAGAAGGCTGACCCCTAGAGAGAAACGTTGGTCAGCCATTGAGAGGGAGGCCTTTGCTGTGGTCTGGGCTCTGAAGAAGTTGAGGCCATACTTGTTTGGTACTCACTTCCTTGTTCAAACAGACCATAAGCCCCTCTTATGGCTAAAACAAATGAAGGGTGAAAACCCCAAACTGCTTAGGTGGTCCATTTCCCTACAGGGGATGGACTTCACAGTGGAACATAGACCTGGGAGTAACCATGCCAATGCAGATGGACTCTCTAGGTACTTCCACTTAGAACATGAACACTTAACTGGGCAAGGTTAGTTTAATGTCCCTACGTTTGGGGGGGGTTGTGTAGGAGAGTAGGATCTGCTTCACATGGGTACCCCCACTTTTTGCTGATGCTTCACTGTTTTTCGACTTTAGTCTGGCTGGGGCCCTGCTAATCAGAACCCCAGCCTAGCTGCTTCCTCTCTAAAATGGTTTCCAGGTGCCTTAGGCACATCTCTGATTGGAATCTGGAGTGCCCTTATAAGTCCCTAGTATATGGTAAACTATGTACCCAGGGCATAGGTACCTCAGAGGCCTACCAGGGGCTGCAGCATGTATTGTGCCACCCCTGGAAGGCCATCCAAAATGACACCACAGGTCTGCTACTGCAGCCTGGGTAAGGTGGTGCATGCACCCCTTACTGTGATATAGGCTACCTAATATCACTACGTACATACACACATATAAACCTATAAGTCACTCCTATGGCAGGCCTTATCAATCCTGAAGGCAGAGTGCTTGGTTCCTATGTGAGAGGGTGCCCCTGCATGAGCAGAGCCCCTCTGCAGCGTTCGGAGACCCTTCTCTGATGCTGTTTGTAGTGCAGCTTGACCATATACTCTTAAGCGCATTATAACCTCGCGTTAAATGCTAACTTTGGGATGGCTGCACGGAAACATGTCGTGTTTGGTGTCAAACATCTTGGAATACTACCCCCGCCGCCAGTTCTGGCGGCGGGGGTAGCATTCCACCCTTCTAGAGGGAGAGACATGTACACACCGGCCTGCCCGGTAACTTCTTTCCAAGCCCTGGCATCACAAAATGGATGCCGCTGCCACAGAACACGAGTCTGGCCTCCTGCTGCTGACCGAAACTCCGGCAGGGGAGGCCTGGACAATAGGTTTCCTGTCCCAGGGAGGTGTAACCACCTCCCCAGACAGGATAGTGTGTATTGGGGCTGGGCGGGAGCACTCTCTGGTGCTTTGAAGTCCTGCACTGGGGGCACATTTGGTGTCCCTGTGCATACCCCAGTTCAAACAGGCTCAGGGGCTTCCAGCCCCTGCTCTGGCGCGAAACTGGACAAAGGGAAAGGGGTGTAACCACCCCTCTGCCCTGACCCTCCCATAGCTGGGTCCCCAGAGTATGTCCAACCCCCTAACTTGGTATAAGTATGGGACCCCAGTCCTTAGGACTTTAGATTTACCTGGACGAAACTCTGACACAGAATCCTGGACCTTCGACGCTCTACTTTAAGATTAGAGGACTGAAGAATCTCCCTTGGGGTCAAGGAGTGACTCCCCTGCTTGGCAGGCACCAAAGAAGCAATTGTCCGGTCTGCATTGCTGAAGCTCCCGCCGGACGCCGAAGTCTTTGCATCACCACAGGTGGATTTCCAGACTTCCCCGAGGCTGCCCTGAGTCCCCAGCAAAGCTGAGGCCCGTAGCTGTCGTGGGTAACGTGGAACCGTGACCCCTGGACACCGATTGCATTTGCAAGTGCATCCTCTTCTGGGTCTTCCACGAAGTTGTGCTTTGGGCTCCGAGTAGCCCCAGCCTCCAGCACCGACTGCACCGAAGATCACTGGCCTCCACTCCACGAGTGTCCTGTGAGCCAGCTCCAAGTGCATCCACTCAAGGCTCCTTTGTGGTCGCTAGTCCATTGGCTAGTAGGCCCTCCCGAAGGCCAATATTCTTCTACTTGGGCTCCCTAGTTGCTCCAGGCGTGCCCTGACTTACCCTTGCTGGGTGAGTCCCACAGTCCTTGCTGGTCTGCACCATCGTCCTTCTTCTATTTCCACAAGACTTGCCGTTGCCAAGGCTTGTTGGGTCCAATCCGGTCGTCAACATGCCTGCAATCGACAGACGTCGTGGAGCAGCTCGAATCCAGCTCCTAGTCATCGTCGACGCCTCCTGGACCTCGTGGCTGAAGAGTCAAGATGACTGTCAACCTACCTGAAGCACTCGACATCGGTGGGCGTCTGCTCATCGCCTTCCTGGTCACTGGCTAGTGACCCAGACTCTGTCCCCTCTGCTTTCAGGTTCTTCAGATCTTCTATCCACCTTTGGATCCACCCGAACACTTTCGACATGGCCGCCAGCAGCACTTTGCAGCAGATCGCCATTGAAAACGACGACGAAACTCGACCCCGAAAGATACCTATGCTCCCGGCTCCCCTGGGTGAGGTAACTCGAGTACTCCAGTGCTCCCATGGGTATTGACACTAGAACAGCCTAGTTCTAAAAGGGTTTGCTCCAAGTCCTCCTCTAAGTGTCCCTTTTCTTTAAACTTCCAACCGCGTCTTTCCCCATAGAAGTCAACGGCGATTCGCGGCTGTGTTCTCACACTGCACGCGTCCCCCGTGGGTCCCCTGTGTCACTACCTTGGGTGGTTCCTTGTGGTCCAAGCACTTCTACAGGCTCTAGGCCTTGTGTCTAGCTCAGTCGTGGTTCTTATACCACTTTATTGGTATATGGTTTGGTACGCCCCTAGGGCTCAAACGTGTATTTGTGCTATTACTGTAGATAACTAACTTATAACTTATGTACTTCGAACTCTAGCCTCATAAAGAGACTAGAGGGGTGTGTTTAGCAATAAATACATATATTTTGAATATATACCTGGTGTGGTCCTCTTTCATTTGGTCACTCAAGAGATTATAGACTGGTAAAACAAGCTGCTTTACACTCCTTCAAGACTTAGCCTGAAGGCTGCTCTCCATAGCAACCACTAGGATAGCTTTCAATAAAGGTTGTCTTTAACCTATCTCCAATAAGGGGTTGTTTGGACTGGTGCAAGGTGCCCACTATAATTAGTGGACAGCATATGCCAGGCCAACTTCTCACAGCAGGGTAGCCTGTAACATTATTAACCTCAGCCTCAGGACACAGTTGCTGGACCATGATAGTTACTTCTACTGACATCTTTGCAGGATAGCCTTAGGACACATACAAATCATGTGACCTCCAGCTCCTTAGTTCAGGTGCCATGCACAGTAATTCCACAAGTAATAAAATGATTTTTCAGTGTGAAACACAGTAACTCACAGCTAACTTCATAAAATATACAGTTCTGATAGAACATATGGTTCATGATCTTTTGAGAAAACTGTCACTAGACAAAACCCTCATCTTGCTGCACCACTCTAGTATTCATCCAGAGTTATCTTGACATTTTTGTTGTTGCATGATAACTCCTGGGCACACAAAGAATTCAGCCCCACCACCATTTAAAAAAAGCACCTTCGGGGGCGTGGCCAGGCAATATGGCCGATCGGACGTGACTCCGACCGGCTCCGTCCCAGGCCCCGTATTAAATATGCTTTAAGGCATATCTACACTCATCCCAATCACCCCATGGAACAGCCAGGTGGGGGGTAACCGCTGGGGAATGCTCGGGTGTCCCGTGGAGCCTCCGTGGGCCGGCAGAGAGATAGCAGTGGACCGCGGCCGCCATGAGGCGGACTGCACAAAATGGTGGCTCCAAGAAGTGGCGATCGTGAGCCCTGTTCGGCAGGAAGGGTGAGCGGAGCTGTGGCGGCACTCGGCATACACTATTGAGTGCCGCTGAAGACGTGTGGCGGGCGACAGGAGTAGCGGAATGAGCAGAAGGCCGGACCCCGCAAAATGGCGACGCTCCCCACCGGGAGAGGCGAGCGGCTCTGGTGGAGGGGGCCCACTGGCAGGGAAGACAACCGGAGCAGGCGGAATCCGTTTCCGACCCTCTGAGTGCCCCCACCATCTCGCGCACAGGAGTCCGTAGACCCGTGAATGCCCCGGACCGGGCTCTCTCCATTTGGCGGCTCCCCCCGTTGGAGGTGACTTCTGGGCAGACGCAACTCTAAGCCCCCACCAGGTGAGCTGTGCATCCGGGGGCCCCCCTGCATTCTGGGGGACCATATCTAGCAGCCTGCAGAGGGATTAGACATCTTTGCGGGGGGACACATGTAACGCGAGGCCCCCAGGTCTTTGGCTCATTTCCCCCAGCGGGGGGCCCAGCAAGCGCCACGACTCTGAAGCAGACCGCAAAGAGGGGGCTCTTAAATCTAAGGAGGCAGCGAGTGAGGCAAAAGGAGAGTCAGTTGCACAACATGGGCCGCCTGGTGCCTGACTTTAAGATGGCCGCCATGGCGCACTGGCGGTCAGAGGTGAGCCCAAAGAGCAGCGGAGGAGTGGGAGTGCTGGCTCTTTGCTTTTTACACCTTGCAGAGTCCTTAGGAGCAACAAGTCTGCCTGCACAGCCTGCTGAGGAGATTAACTAGCGGCAGGATAGCAGCATGCACCGGGGGGAACATAGGGGGGATTACCACGCAGCCCCTATAGCCCCCGACCCCTATAGCCCCCGTAGACAGATCCTTGGGAGCCCACTGAGGGGGCCGAGGACTGGAGGAGGGGCCCTACAGAGCCGGAGAGAGCCCAGACTGGTTTTGCACGGCTGAGGGGGCGGCCAAGAGCTGACCAGGGAGCGTATCCCCTTATGCCACCAAAAAAAGCCCCCAACAATAAAGTCTCGAATTACTTCGCCACCACAGGGACGACAGGAGAGGAGGTGGCATCACCGAAAGGAACAATGGCACTCACTAGAGAGGACTTCCTGTCTTCCCTCCGGGAGTTCAAAAAGGAGCTCCGTGCAGACATTAAAGCTGATATGGACGCCTCCTTTGATTCTTTTCGTGCGGAGATGAGGGAGAAGTTGGTGACCATGCAAGCGGATGTAGATTCGGTGGGCACCCGTACGCTGGACCTCGAAGTGAAATATCAGGAGCTGGTCGATCGTATTAAACCCCTGGAAGAAGGATCATCGGACTTGAGTGGCCAGCTGCGTGCCACCTTGCTTAAGTGCGAGGACTTAGAAAATCGCTCCAGCTGCGACAATGTTCCAGTCCGTGGGCTGGAGGAAGATTGTGAGGCCCCGGACCTGGAAGCTTTCATGGTTGGCCTTTTCTCCTCAGTCATAGGGGAGGACGGTCCTGAAGTCGGGCTGGAGAGAGTCCATAGAGTGGGGCCGCCGCTCCCTGGGGAGAATCGAAAGCCTCGAGATTAGGGGTGGGCGGAATTTGCATAGTCGCGCTACGCAAAGCTCCGCGAAACGGTAAAAAATCTCCGCGAGCACGCAAAAGTTCCGAGAACACGCGGAATTGCTTGTTCCGCCCGCTCGCGATGCTTTTTTCCTGTTCGCGAACGCTGTTTGCGTGCTCGGGGAGAAATATCTCGCGAACACGCATTTTGAAAGCGCAAACAAGCAAAAAACTCCGCGAAGTCGCGGATTGCTGCATTTTCAGCAATTTCGCGTTCTCTGCAAAACGCGAAATTACCCAAATTCCGCAAATTCCGCGAGCGGAACGGAATTTACCGCCCAGGCCTACTCGAGATGTCCTGGCGAAATTCAGTTTGTTCAAGATCAAGGAACTGGACCTACAAAAGGCGAGGATTACTGACAAGGTCACCTTCCAGAATGCCACATGCACACTCTACCAAGATGTGGCCCAGGCCACGCTCATGCGTCGACAGCAATTCCGCCCGATCACCGACTTCTTGAGAGAGAGAAAAGTCAAGTATAGATGGACATATCCCTTTGGGATTGCCTTCCAATGGGACAACAAACATCTTCATTGCACGGAATTGGCGGAGGCGGCGGATCATCTGGGAATAGTGATCTCCTCACCTAATGGCGCAGCATCTTCGAGGGACACTGAGGGGGAGCACCAGCGGGAGTGACAAGGTGGAGGCCCGTGGCGGAAAGCAGGAAGAGGGAGCAAGAAAACTCCGGACTGAAGTCTGCGACCTGTGGGTCCCACGCTTAGACTGTACTTGATCTCTGTGAAGTACAATACCCCCGGTCAAGGGGATTTCAGTGGGGAGGTGGTTGGAGCGGAGGTCTTGCACTTATATCGATATTTGATGAGTCACTTGCTCGGACAGTCTTGAGCGATCTCCGGTCCGAAGTTTGCGAATTGTTGTTGCCACGACTGGGCTGTGACGTAGTGACTTCTACGCACTGTGGGTCCCATGACCGGACTATACTCACGATTGATGATGCCCTCTATCCCCCCGCAGGGGCAGCTAGGGGTCTTAGCGGAGGGAAGGATGGAGAGGAGGACTTGCACTTAACTTGATTTTTGTGAAGTCATCTGTTTGGTTAAATCTGCGCATACTTTGGTCTGATCTCTGCGAACTATGAGCCCCACGCGTGGGCCGTGCTTGCTGTTAGCAAAGTGGACTGATGCCCGTCACGGCTGCGGTAAGGAGATTCCATTGGGAGGGTGGATGGAGCGGAGGACTTGCACACTCCTCAAGTAATGCGAAGCTGCCTGCGCGGACAGGTTTGAGCAGTTAATGCAGGGGAGCTCGGGACTACGACAGTCACTATGTGGCTGCACAGCTTTACTTTGCATATGCCTTGTATGCTGAGGTTATTGGGGCTGGGAGAGCGGAAATGGTCTTGCTCCTCGAGATTTTGCTTGTAAAGAGGTTCCGCTCTGAGATGGGGATTCTCCGAACTCGTAGTTATTGTTTATACTGTTATGTTGCGCTAGTTCGATGTCATGGTGCCTTTATTATGCTTTACGTTTGCGGGGTCGGGGGTGGAGGGGATGAGTCAAGTCAAAAGATACTTTATTAGACAAATCAATGCCATAAAAGTAAACATGCGAAAAAGGCATTTCATCAGAATAAAATACATTACATACAGACCTCATATTTAAAAATTTTGTAAATTAAAAGAATGGAGTTAAGGATATCGGGTAGAGCAGGGGGATTCATATAAAGTGCATAATACCAAATTCACATTACAGTAAGCCGTCGGAACAACATGTTCGAATTCCTACCTTGCGCAAAGCTAACATTTAAAATACTAACGAATAAAATGAAAAATACTACATTTACAATTTCATAAACAATTATACAAATGTTAAAATATTAAAAGATGAATCTTAATGCTCCCCAGTTGCAGCAAGTGATACAGGATTAGAGATACTAGATGGAACGAAGGGGGGTATCCTGAACGTACAAGACCCCAAAATATAAAATGCAACATGCTAGATTTACAATTTGATTAACAATAGACATACAAGTGAACGTAATTGTATAAAAAAGTGATGATTAGATAAAAGTTATTAAAATGACAATTTTTTTCTCTTTCTGATGGCACCTATTAAAAAACTTGCCACACCAAAACAAACCATAGGCGAAGATAACATTTGAAGATATAACAAAGCTGGCCTAACTTGGGAGAAGTGGCAGTCTTTAAGAAGTGAAAGTATAAATCTTTTACGCAGCTGGACATAAAAATCGCAGAAAAAGATGAAATGTAAGGTGTCTTGTTCTGAGAAATTGTCGCAAAGACAAGGTTGGCGAGAACCTTGTTTTGCAAAACCTTGAGGGATGGCTAAGAACCAAGAAATCAAATCTAATCGGAACCTTGTTAATATATAGCGGTGAAATACATTATTTACAATAAATAAATATGGTTGAATTTGGTTACACAAAGGTGACATAATGTATCTTCTAACTGTTGGTTTCCTTAGCTCCTTTTCCTCTCTAAGGCCCTGTTGCTTCTCCAGAAACTGTGATTTTATGGCTCTGATTTTAAGCTTGCCCATCGGTTTTGGTCTGATGTATAAATCTGGGCAGCCTAGCCATTTTGTCAGGTCTCTTACATACTTCAGCCATGGGATATGCATGGCTTTATCCAAAGCTAAGCAATCCGTGATTATTATTTGGTTTAAGTTTGTATTAGGACTATCCCATACCCTAAGCCATCGTAACAAGGGGGCTATCGCTATCTCGTCCTCAATGTATCCCACCCCCATCTCTTCATGCAGGATAAACGCCGGGGTGGTGGGGGTACTGCCAATAGTTTACGTAAGAACTTGTCTTCCGCTCTTTGGATCTCCTTACCTTCCCTATAGCCCCAGATGTCACTACCATATAAAGCCATAGAGGTACACTTTTCTTTATAGACTTTTAACAGAGCGGGTAGGGGTTTAGTTCCTAATATCTTGGCAAACTTGAGGGTGGCCCCTGTGGCCCTGGTGAGGGTATTCTTTTTTTGTGTAATTTGTGCTCCCCATGATCCCCTTTCATCAAAAAGCTCGGGATCAAGACCCAGGGAGGGGATGAGAAAGAGTCAGGGTAGGGGGCCTAAGGGTGGGGGGCCGGTCCCCAACTAGATAAATATGGCGGTCCGTAGTATAACATGGAATGTCCGGGGTCTAAACTCCCCCAACAAGCGGCAGCGCCTTTGGAAATAATTACTAGACCACAATATCCAAGTGGCGGCTCTCCAAGAAACGCACCTAAAAAAAAAACGAGGAACACCGTCTGAAACATAAAGCTTACCCTCTCATTTTCCTATCCTCTCATGCCTCAAAACAGAATGGGGTGGCACTCCTTTTTCATGCGGGGGTCCCGTTCCAAGCTCAAGACACCAAATCTGATAAAGCAGGGAGATACATAATGGTTCGGGGGGACCTGAGGGGCCGACAGTGCACATTCGCAGTAATCTACGCACCTAATGCGGGCCAGCAGGATATTCTCCTCTCCTTCCTCATAAGTTTGGAGAACTTTGCATGGGGGACATACTCCTACTGGGAGATTTCAATCTCATCTGGGATCCGGGACTAGATACAACCCACCCACACAGAGCAGCAGGGGGGGGTTTGGTAAGGCACTTAGGTCACAACTCCAACATCTGGGCTTGGTGGACGTGTGGAGGGATACTAATCCCACCGTACGGGATTATTCCTTCTTCTCCCACTCTCACAGGACATACTCCCACATCGATCATGTGTTTGTGAGCCAATCTCTGTTCCCCATGGTCTTACAGTCACACTTTCACCCGATCTGCCTGTCTCACCATGCCCCTCTTTAGACGACCCTCACCTGGCCGGCCCCGCGTTCAAAGCATGTGCGCTGGTACTTTCCTAATTTCCTCTGCAGGGATAGACTCCTGCAGGACGAACTCAGACAAACCATTCAAGATTTCTTAGTGAATAATGACCCTGAGCTCACCTCCCATGCCATCACCTGGGACGCTCTTAAAGCGGTCGTCCGAGGAAAATGCATTGAACTCGCTACCACCCTGAAGACCCAGCAGCGAGAGGAGAGGCTTATGTTGGAAAAGGAACTGCAGACCGCAGAGCAGGCACATAAGGCTAGCCCCTCGGCACCGGCATTGCGGAAAGTAACATCCCTCAAAGGGAAGCTGCAGGCCATATACACCAACAGGGTGGAAAAAACCATCTTGAGGTTGCAGGCCAGGGGATATGAGGGGGGGAACAAAGTGGGATCATTGTAAGCACGCCAACTGAGGGCCAAGCAGGAAAGGGAATATATCAAACTCATAGTTGATGACGCGGGCGTCTCACACATGACAGAGGAGGGGAAGGCCCGCGCCTTCGGGGAGTTCTATCACAGGACCAAGCGGGTTATCTGGACCCCTTAGACCTCCCACAGGTCCCGTCTAGTACCAATGATGAATTGGCTCAACCTATCACGACAGAGGAAGTTCAGAAGGCGATCGATACCCTGAAATTACAGAAGGCTCCAGGGCCTGATGGGTTTTTGGCGCACTTCTACTGCACCTTCGCACCAGAACTAGTCCCCTATTTAACTACCCTGTTTAACGTTATCGCTTCTACATAGCAGGTCACTCCCACCATGTGGGAGGCACTTGTAGCGGTGATACATAAGCCAGGGAAGGACCCTAAAGCTTGTTCCTCTTATCGCCCGATAGCCCTTCTGAATCTTGACGCCAAGATCTACTCAAAAATCTTGGCTACTCGCCTCGAATCTGTGCTCCCAGGCCTTATTGACCCAGACCAATCAGGGTTCATTAAGGGGCGTCAGAACCATGATAATTTGCGGCGCATCATCCATATCATGGAAAAGGTTCAGAAGAAAAATATCCCAGCGCCTCTTCTCTCGCTAGACGCGGAGAAAGCCTTTGACCGCGTAGAGTGGACCTTTTTATTTAGGGCATTACAGCGCTTTGGGTTTAGCAAGACTTTCATAGGGATGATTTGCGCCAATTATCATTCCCCCAGCTCCCGGGTCCTGGTCAATGGTGCAGCATCACACTCTTTTAGCTTGGCACGGGGGACGAGACAGGGTTGCCCGTTGTCCCCCCTCCTTTTTGCCCTGTGTATAGAACCCCTTGCACACAAAATCAGAGAACATCCTGACATACTGGGAGTGCGATTTGGCACAGATGATCATAAGATATTGCTCTTTGCCGATGATGTGCTCCTCCCAGTCACGGAGCCACTAACCTCTCTGCCGGCTATTCAGATGGAGCTTTCATTGTTTGAGCAAGCGGCGGGATTTAGAGTCAATCTGACCAAGTCCTTCCTACTTAATCTGACCCTACCCAAAGAGGAGTGGCATCAGGTGGAGAGCGAGTCACCCTTCCAATGCACAGTCAAGGACATCGCCTACCTGGGCATTAAGCTCACTCCCCGTATCTCCGATCTATATAAGGCCAACTATCCCCCTCTCCTGCAACAGCTAAAAACTGACTTGGGCAAATGGAGTGCCGCATATATCTCCTGGATGGGCAGGATCAATGCCATCAAGATGAATGCTCTCCCCCGCCTGCTCTATCTCTTTCAGGGGCTACCCATACAGGTTGAAAAAGGTCTCTTCAGGGAGCTACGACAAATGATCACTAAATTCATCTGGCAGGGGAAGAGGGCTCGCTTGTCCCACCATCTGCTCGTTCGCCCAAGCAAGGAAGGGGATCTGGCGCTACCGGACTTTCAGGGTTACTATAGGGCGGCTCAGTTGCGAGTAATAACGGAGTGGTCGTTGCGAGCCTCTGAGAAGCACTGGCTCCATATAGACAGGCAGGTAACTGGCAGGACCATCTGGGACCTTCTTTGGAAGCCAAAGCACGACAGACCACCCAATGCCTACCTTAGTACTCCCACATCCACCACATTACAGGTTTGGGACGACCTCACTAAGAGGTTGCAACTGACTACTTTTCCGTCTCCCTACACGCCCATACATTTTAATGCTGCCTTCCCCCCAGCGCTTCACAAGGGACCCTTCGAGGCATGGCGGGCGGGGGGCTGTCTCCTGATCTCTGACATATTCAATAAGGGGGAGATTCTCACCTTGCGAGAATGCATGAAACATTTCTCTCTGACAGCCAAGGAAGAATTCCACTATTTGCAGATTAAACATTGGGTGCAGCAACCTCTGGTGCGGCTGGCCGCTACCAGGGACCTGCTCCCCATAGAGAAATTTGCCAAATCTGGGTCCACCTCCAAGGGATGCATTTCTTTTCTTTATGCCCTTATTCAGGCGCTGAGCCCCAGGACGACCCCACGACATAAACACTTTCGGGACGCAATTCTGGGTACTCCTCTAGAGGACAAACAATGGGAGCATTTATGTAGAGACATAACTAAATTCAACCGTTCGATGTTTCTTAGGGAGGGGCACTACAAAATCATGTATGACTGGTATTTATATCCACAGAAACTGCATAAGATTTTTCCCAACTCTTCCGATAGGTGCTGGCGGGGGTGTGGTTTGCTGGGCGACTTTCGCCATATTTGGTGGGACTGCCCCTCCATACAGACTTTTTGGAAAGAGATCCTGTCCCAAATTAAACTCATATTAGGCTACCCAATTCCTCACTCACTGGAACACACCTTGCTGGGGGTGATGGACCCAACCCTGAAACGTCAAGCGCAGAGCGACAGGTCAGTAATGTGGCTTTGCCTGGGGGCAGCTAAAATGGCAGTAGCTGCAGCATGGAAAAAACAAGAGGCACCATCTCTGACTCAATGGCACGCGAAGCTGTGGAGGGTGTTAGCTCTGGAGCGCACGGCCGACATAGTGGAAGATGCCAGGAAAGGGTTCGAATATATATAGTCCCCGCTGGTGAGCTATCTATCGGAGGGGCTTCCGTTGACGGCGTGCGCCCCACGGCTCAGAGCCCTTAATCTGTTTCACATATAATGCCATAGAAGAGTAGGCAGGAGCTTGCAGCTCGGTAGGTGCCTCTACACGGGACCGGAAGCCCTCCTCTCCTGACCACTTCCATACCACTCGCACCATGACAGCAAGGTTATGTTGTTTTTCTTTTGTAGGTTAAGTTTCCTTTTTTCCCTCTTTTTTCTTTTTTCTTCTCTTCTTTTTTCTGGTCCTCTTCTTAGAGGTTTGATTGAAGAAATGCTGCAGGATACCAATTGTAACATGCTACCACTGTACCTACTAGTGGGTCTGACACGCCAAAGAACTTGTGAACAAGCTGTAACTTTCATGTGATTTCTGTAAATCGTGGCCTACACTGACAAATGTTGCAATTGTGCTATATTTCTGTGTTGCTCTAAAACTCAATAAAAAGAATTTCAAATAAAAAAAGCACCCTCCACCCCTAAGGTGAGCGCCATGTGCAGTCAGGACAGAAGTTCCACAAGTAAACAAAACAGGTCTAATCTGATTGTCAAAAGAAATAACTCACACCTAAGCTCATAAAATATACAGTTCGGCTAAAACATGTGGTTCATGTTCTTTACAGCAGGAATATTAACCTGGTGTGCTGCCTACTGAAAACTGGCACTAAACAAAACACTGATCTTGCATGGAACATTTATGTTCACTGAGTAATCTTGACATTAATTGCTGTGTGAACTTGGTACCCACCCTGAGACAGAAGCTAGTTGCACAAATAAACAAGCATGACAGAAGCTAGTTGCACAAATAAGCAATCACAAAAGCAGGGTTTGTGAGAATTAAAGAAGTAACTCACAGATATCCTCCTTAAACAGTTTTGGGAATATCAATCAATCAATCAATCAGGGGCTTATAAAGCGCGCTACTCACCCGTGAGGGTCTCAAGGCGCTGGGGGGGATGGGGGCAAGCTCCGTATCAGTCGAAGAGCCAGGTCTTGAGGTCCTTCCTGAACGTGTGCAGGGTAGGGGAGCGTCTGATGTTCACCGTGAGCTCGTTCCAGGTCTTGGCTGCGATGTAGGAGAAAGCTCTCCTGCCTGCTCTGTGTCTGTGGATGCGCTGGACCTCTGTTAGGGCAAGGTCGGCGGAGCAGAGGTTCCTTCTGGGTGCGTGGAAGGAGACTCTCTCGTTGAGGTATTTGGGTCCGATGTTGTTGAGGGATTTGTAGGTGTGGATGAGGAGCTTGAAGGTGACCCTCTTCTCAAC
Organism: Calotriton arnoldi; assembly: GCA_963921515.1. Classification (NCBI taxonomy): domain Eukaryota; kingdom Metazoa; phylum Chordata; class Amphibia; order Caudata; family Salamandridae; genus Calotriton; species Calotriton arnoldi. The sequence goes on from CAWUFW010009109.1 coordinate 255,811, forward strand.
GGGGAGCCAGTGGAGGTCTCGTAGGTGTTGGGTCATGTGCTCGTGACGTGGTGTTCCGAGGACGAGTCTGGCTGCGGCGTTCTGGATGGTCTGGAGTCTGTGTAGGAGAGATCTGTTGATTCCGGCATATAGGGCGTTGCCGTAGTCCAGTCTGCTGGTGATGAGTGCGTTGGTGACGGTCCTTCTGCAGTCGGGGGGGATTCATTTGAAATATGCAGGCAAAGTGATCTTAACCGGGATATGACCCCTCTCTGCGAACAAACATGCAGAATATACTTTCAGTAACTGACACATTTAAAATCCCCTGGTAGCATTAATTTAATAAAGAGACGTACCTTGTCTCTAAGAGTCACAATGATAACTGCTGCACCTAGGGGAAAGATATAAAATAAGGTAGCTGCTGATGAGATGACCTTGTTTGGTGAGAGCATCTACTCTGTGCTAGTCACACACGCTCTGTCACTCACTGGCTCAGACGGCTGCATTCCGCTGCTGTAGAGGCAATGTTGAAGTCAGTCTGTCTCAAGTCACAGCTGGTGAGAAGAGGAGCTGCTCTCTGTTGCAAAACTGGCGGCAATGTGATGCAGATAAGGCTTAAGCACCACATGCTCAGCTCTCCCCTACGTGTTCTTAGACAGGAAGTTCTACTGTTGCCATGCGACAGCTGCATCTCCAGGGAAGGGACCCAGGCTGGGGCACCTGGCTGGAAAACATTAAACCTGTACTGGACATCTGTGTTTCTGAGGGCCAGAGAAACAGATGAGATCCTACATTCCAGCCCTTACTCGGATTACGCCCCCTGGCTCCTCCTTCCTAATTAATGATGATGCAGTCTTAGATTAGTATCACTCCAGGGCCTCTCTCCCATGTGGAACCTGGCCCAAACAGGATGTGTGTGAGGCTCCAACTCACTGACGTAGGAAAACATTGAACCTGGCTGGGCTGGTGATCTGTGTTGCTGGGAGTGGGCTCAGACTGGGCCCCAGGCTCAGCCTCCTTTCTTGTAATTAATGATGCTGCAACCTGCTTAGCATCACTCCAGGGCCACTCCCACACGGGCCTCTCCCCGCTGGCAGAAAAACAAAACTCAGATTACCAGGCGGCGTGACTGGTGCACCAGTGACTCAGGGCAAGGCTGCAAGCATCTCAAGCTGGCAGCCGCTGACCCCGTGGGTCGCAGCAATTAATTATCCACCTCAGTCAGGGCTGCGGCCCTGCCGGCCAGCTAACCTCAGTACTCCTGGTGGCTGCTGCTGCAACTTGTCACTGTCAGTGAGTGTCTCCATTGATGACCCCCTCACACGCTCTGCTGATTCAGACTGCATGATGCAGCACACACCCTGGACTTGAATCAGCTGGCCTGGGCTGCTCGTCTGAAATAATTTGCCGTTGGCGGGCAGCACAGCCAATAATTTAGCTCCTGCTGGGCCCTCACAGCGTGGGTGGCCTGGCTGGGCAGGTGGGAGCAGCAGTGCAGGGAGCCATCGGCAGAGCACCACCATAATTTACGTGGCCGGTGCAGCACTGCCCACAAACCAGTGAGTGAGGCTAAGCAGCCTGCCAGTCCGCAGTCCTTCCTCACAAAACATAACTCCCCACGCTCTGGCAGCAGGATGTGAAGTCACGTCCCCCGCGGCGCTATGGCCAAAAAGACTGTCAATGAACCAGACTGGGGCAGGCCCCAGCACTCTCAGTGGTATCTATTGGCCGCTACCCCAGGCCGGGCCGTGACATCGGGCTGTTTAGTGACTCAGAGCCCTGTTGGGCCGCAGGAATCAAAAAATACATTATAGCAGCACTACCTCTGTGAGCACAGCCTGCTCAGCTGCTAAGAGCACCCCAAGCCTGTGGGAGCAGCCCGCACAGGCCACTGGAGTGCACTGCCAGCTGCCACACACTTTTTACTGCGTGCTTTCAGTGACAGCTGAGACTATGCATTATGTGTGACAATGCATTTCAGTGCAGTGATGCGAAGCACCAAACTGAAATGCGTTAGTCTAACGCCTGATGCGTGGTACTTGGTAGGACTGGCCTTGGTCAGGGCTGTGGCCCTGCTGGCCATCTGTCCTCAGTACTCCTGGTAGCTGCTGCTGCTGCAACCAGTCACTTTCAGTGAGTGACTCCGGTGATGACCCCCTCACACGGTCTGCTGACTCAGACTGCGTTATGCAGCACTTTCCCTGGCCTTGAGTTGGCCAGCCCGGGCTGATCGTTGGAAATTCTTCACCAACGGGTGACACAGCCAATAATTTAGGCCCTGCTGGGCCCCCACAGTGCGGGCGGCCTGGCTGGGCAGGTGGGAGCAGCATCGATGCCAGCCAGCGGGCAAGTACCACCATGATTGTCGTGGCTGGTGCGGCACCTTACGCAAACCACTGATTGAGGCTGAGCAGCCAGAAAATCCATAGTTCTTCCCCACAAAATATAACTCCCCATTCTCTGCCAGTAGGACATGATGGCACGTCCCCCGCGGTGCTACGGCCAGAAAGACTGTGTCACTGAACCTGAATTGGACAGGCCCCGGCTGTCTCAGTGGTAGCTATTAGGCGCTACAGCTGGCCAGGCAATAACATCAGGCTGTCTAGTGACTCAGAGCCCAGTGGCACCGCAGGAATCAAAAGATACATTGTAGCAGCACTGCAACTGTGATCACAGCCTGCTCAGCTGCTAAGAACACCTGCTGGAGCAGCCTGCACAGGCCGCAGGCATGCAGTGCCAGCTGCCACACACAAAGTTTTCAGCGCGCTTCTTTCTGTGACAGCTGAGACTAGGCATTATGTGTAACAATGCATTTCAGTGTGGTGATGCGGAGCACCACACTGAAATGCATTAGCCTAATCACTTAATGCATGGTACTTGGCAGCACTGGGTGTGTGAGTGGCAGCATGTGTGTGTGTCTGTGTGTTTGTGAGTATGACAGAGTGCAGGAGATATAATGAGAATGAGTGTAAGGGTGTGAAACTGAGTGTGTGAATAAATGAGTGTCTAAGATATAATGTGTATGGGTGTGGCATACTGGAGGTTATTCTTACCTTATGGATGAGGGCATTAACGGCATACCAATGGGAAATGTCACTCATGGCAGAATGCATACTGAATATAATTCTTAGCGTATGGGGTGCATCAATAGCAAAATTATGAATTTGAGGTAATTCTTGACATAAGAGACCTTGTACTCGTTTTCATAGGGGGGTTACAATGACTATTGGGTGGAGTATCCATGGCAAAATTCTGGCACTAGCATATTGTAGGTAATCCTTGGCATTAGGGGCCCACCTATGAAAAAATGCGGACCATGGCATAGTGAAAGTAATTTCTGACTTATCACATTTGAAGAAATGGGATATACTGCTAAGAAAGGCCAGGCTTTTCACATGCACTTTGAAAGTACTGGAATATTTTGTGAATGCCCTTTGAGGGTCTATGAAGTTGTAACAAATTTGACCCCAGTTTTTTTTTTTATTCTCTTGAGAGAAGCCCATGCTCCTTCAACCACATACAAGAAGTCTCCTTACTCATTTTGCCTGTTGGAATTCATGGAAAGTATCACCCCTAATCACTTAAAAAGATCTTTAACCAACACTAGTGAGCAGAATTGGCAAGGTGGAGAGGGTGCAATTTAAGAGTAGAGTGCGCACTGTGTCCGCCAAAAGGACAGCAGTAAAGATTTGGGAATGAAATAATAGCATTGTCTAATTGTAAAATGAATATATGTGCTTACATCTCAAAAGAGGCTAAGCTTGTTGCTCTCTTCCCCTAACTGTATTTGTCCGAATTTATAGTCAACATTGGGCCATGTGGTCTGGACTACTCCAAGAACACTGTGAATCTGGCTCCCACGGCTGAGGGAACTGGCCATGTGCGAGCTGCTGCAGATGGGGAGAGCAAACTGAGTCAGTGGGTTGGTGCGGGAGGAAGGATCAACATGAGACTGTTGAGGATGCAGCGACTGGCTTGTCTGTCGGAGTGCTGAGATGGGAGGGAAGAACAACCTGCTTATTCTGCACGGTACAAATGTAGACATTGAAGAAAAGAACATGCAAAGATGAATTTTGCAGCATTACTGTGGTTGCCTCACCCATTTTGGAGGGAACATCCTTATTAAGAATGTCTATTCACCAATAGGATTAGCCTATCAATAAAAAGATGGTCCACCCTGTAGTTAATGGACATAGTGAGCATGTCAGGAGCTTGTCAAGATGCTTTAGCAATATTATTAGACAATACTACAGTATGATAGATGAGTATTTCCATCCACAACTGCCACTTTGTTGCATTTTTTTAGGTGAGCAAACTCCCTTCAGGAGCCATCAGGAGTACGACAACCCCTGTTTCTCAATGGCAGCACACACCTTCTGCTCAATCAAATACTGTACTCAACATAACCAATATGTGGGTGGAGACAACCCCCCTCTCACCTCGGTTGTGCCTCTTAAACCTCTTTTTCGTTTCATCGCATAAAGTTAGGTGACTATTGCAATGTGAAGACCCAAAAAGAAAATCTCTAAATCTCAGAAATTCTGAAACGCATCCATTAACATCACAGTGCTATACAAGTATCTAAACTTTTTAAGGCTGGTGCATGGATTTACATCATCCGTTGCCGTGAAATAACTCAGTATCCAGAAGCAGTGCAGTGGTTTCATAACACTCTCAGTTTTCTTCAAAATCATATTTTTTCATTTCTTTCTTTTCATGCATTTATTGCCAATAATCTTTCAAAGTTGTTATTTCACTCATTGTGCCTTTGACTCCCATTGAAATCTAAGTAAGTGAATGACAGTAACTACATGGAGCTAGGTAGTGCACAGTGTACAGTTGTCCTGTCGGAACATGATATTCTTCCTAAATTAATATGGACTTTCTAATGGTTTGTTCACTCCTTACATGTTTAGTGGACTCCTGTTAAATGAGTCATTGCATGGATACTAAACTGATCTATATTTGTGTTTCAATGTATTCATTAATGTATAATCATTAAACTCAATATATATTCTTTCCAATAATTGTCAATGTCTATACAGTGCACACCTACAGGAATGGCCTCTGCTCAACCTTTATATGGTGAGCAGCATGGATGTATCATTTTCTTTTCTTCTGAAGAAAGACACAGGAGTAAGAAGCAGGGAAAGTTGGCTAGAGCCAAGATACCTGATGCCTGCCTTACTTCAGAGGAACCTGTCCTATGTCGTGGAGAGATGACCTATGGCTGAAGAGCAGGCTGTACTCAAGAGACCTGAACATGAGAAAGAAGCTCTGAACAGGGAACGCTGACGATGGGCCTCTAGAGCACAAGAACAGACCAGCTAGATGAGTTCACATGAAAATGGGTCCTCTAACCATAGTACATGAAGTGGCAGTACCTTAGGACATCCGGATGCCTTGGCAGCACAGTCAAAGGCTTCAAAGGCCCTTGCTGTGTGCCTGGTACACCTGCATTATTTCCAACCCTCCAAATGATTTTAGACCCCCTTCCCTCTCTATTGCTCAATCATTGCAAAAATAATTCTGTTTTGTTCAAGTATCACCATAGCAAGCGGTAAACTTTTAAAACTTGTAGAGTCCAGCCCAACTGCATAATCGAAGTAAGCTGATTCTGCCCATGGTATAGTAAAGACATGCCAATTAGTATAGTGTCAATTGCAGACGATACAATGTTATTCAAAGTGTAAATATGAATTGACAACGTATTCATTCCATTATCAACAACAGCAAATGCTTTCTCTAAATTAGCTTCATCTATTTGAATTAAATGTGCAGCAGCTTCTATTTGGCATAGTTTCCAAACTTCATTATAGGCAGCATAATTGAATCTTGTAAAACATGGAAACCTAAGACCTAACAAGAAATCTTGCAAATCCATGTCATTCAAAAGGAAAGAAAGATGTTCTTTTACTGCAGAGAAAGTTGAATGTTGCAACCATTGCTGGCATAACTCTCCTACTGAATAGGTAGTAATAACCCCTAAGTGTTGAGACTGAATGTAATGAGGGTCCGGTCTTACAGCTTTAAAACCCTGTTTAGAGTTAGAAAAACATGCATGACAACCATTTGTGTCAACTGGCCACAATAATCACCCATTAGGACCTAAAAGTGTAGAATTGTATTTACCATTTTGCACCATACTATTTAGGAGTTCCTCAGTTCCTCAGTGTAATTTACCAAATGTTGCCAATTATCAAAACAGACAATTGAGGGAATGTTGGGCAAATTTATATCTTTAATTTTGGCTAGAGCCAAGCAAGTAGCCTGCTGTACAGTCTTGTTTAAGAAAATCATCTGTGTTGGTATCAAACAGGCTCTAAACAAAGTGTCTGTTCCCTACACTTTCCAATGTCTAGTTTCCCAAACTGATTTTAAATCAATAGTGTCTTTCCAATACTCATAGCCGTTTAGGGCCAGTTGGCAAATGAATGAATCTGAATAAATCAACTTTGTTTGGGTCAGCATGTTTTTCTTTGCCCGTGAAGGGGTAAGTGTAAAGTAAAAGGAAACAGGATCTAAAGGATTGTGACCTGAAAAATATTCACACTTGTCCTTATATGTTTTGGAGCTACCCAGTGGAGGAGTCGGGTAAAATTCCCTTTGTGTAAAATGTAAAACTGTACATGGAACATTAGGTCTGTGTAAATAATGATGTGCATAGTGATGATAATAAAACATCTCCCTATAAGTAGAAGAGTTAAGCTACAAAGCTTCGCCTTCAAATACAGTATAATATGCAAGTTCTAAAAGTATTGAAGTAACTGTATTCACATCCCAGTCATCAGAAATAAAGCAGGGGTAATCACATCACCCATTGCAACCTTAAAGACATAGGAAATATGCAGAGTCTGTGTAGGACCACAATATCATATGGGACCTTATCCCAAACAATTCCATCAAGCACTAGAAAAGCAAACATTTTCACAAGGGACAGGTGTCTTAGCACTTTGTGTCAAGACGAATGAGGTTTCAACACCTTGACTACCAGTTTCACAGCAGAACACTCTGGGAGAGAATGTCCATTTATCAATAAGAAGAAAACAGTAACAAATCCAATCAAAGATGCAGGAAAAGTAATGATACAGCAATCCAAAATTAAAGCCATGGAGGGATCAGATAAGTGTTTTCAGACACAGAAGAAAATCATGTACACCATGCAGTGAAGTGCAAAAAGAATCAGAAGAAAAGTCATAAACATCGACAATGTAACCAGAAGCAGTCTGTTGAAAAACAGGAGCTGTAGTTGCCAGAAGAGAACTGGTAGTCACCTCCAAAGGTGGTTCATCATTAACAACTCTGTTGTTAGGAGTAGTAGTAGCAAGCTGTATACTCACATCTGATGTATGGCTGTATTTGTGACTGTAACCGGAATCAACAATAGTACATTCCCTGCCCTCCCCAGCCAGGGAAAAACAACATTGGTGTTGCTTAAAACTTGAAGAGGAATTTCCTGTAGGTTAGTGAGATGAGTCAAGGAACATCCCAGGAGTTCTCGTGGTCTACTGTGTTGTACTAGCCACATGATGCAATTTTACTTGATCAGTTGAGATAAGTCATTTGTCTTTACAACCAGCAACCGGTGCCAAAATCATTGACTGCATGGTAAAATGGGCCAAATTCTTTTGCTTTAATTTTCTCTCAAACTATATCCCCAACTTTTGGAATCCAGCCGAAAGGTGCTGGGTGCTCCTTCACTCCATCAGTGGCAGAATTCTTTGAAAGTTCATTAGACCACTCATCCCAGAAGACTTGTAGTTCCTGTAAGATAGTGAAATGGTAATTTATGTCAAATGGTGTATCTGCTGCCACTGTGCCAGGACTGTCAAGATCTGGAAAGTACATCTGGATACCAAACAGGACCTCATTGGGGGTCCGGCCACCCAAAGTTCGTCTAGGCAGATTATGTAATGCTCTCGGAATGCCATACAAGTGATGGATCCAAGTACCACCTGAACCTAATACTCTGGCTATGATATGGAGAGAAATAATGCAGAGAAACACCCAGGTTTCTCATAGTATCCCTGTAAGCCTTAGAAGGAAAAGTAGGGGCCTGGTCCGAGTGGGATGCAGCTACTGCATATGTCCCGATAAAGACTTGCAAATCTTTAATAGAAGTGAGAGCATCAGCAGATCGTTGTGGCCACACCCTTTGTAATGTGGATCAAGAATATACAGCAGATAGAATGAATTTAAGGGACCACAATGATCGAGGTAAATGCATTGGAGCAGTTTATTTGAAACTAAGAGGGGTGTCTGTGGCAGGCGTGCAATGATGGAGCTTTTAATTTGTTGGCAAAGGTCACAAAGAAGGACATACTGTTTTGTCCATTTGTACAGACCATGCCACCAATATATTTTCCATAGTAGAGAAACTGTGGCCGCCACACCAGCATGGGCAGACGCTGCAACCTCATGGGCAGCTTTTATGAACTCTAGCCTGGGGTCTTGGTTGGGAATCACATGATCAAAAGGAACATTTTGGGCAATTAACTGATAGGAATATTTTGCAGATACTTTTTAGTTAATGGGGTGCCATTGTGCACAGCATTGATGGCAGTCATGATATCATCATCCACCCTTGTGTGAGAATGAGTAATCACAGCTACTGTAGCAGTCTTAACTGCAGATTTGGCAGCTTCATCAGACAATGAGTTCCCTACAGCATGTATTCCAACACACTGATGACTCAATGTGTGTTTCACATGAGCCCGTGGCAAACTGCCTTTAAGTTGTGCCACCTTTTCCCAAAGCAGCTTATGCTTTATAGTATTCCCTTTCAAGTCTCTGAATCCATTCAGGGGCCAGAAATTTAAGTTTTCATTAAAAGACTGGACCAAATAATATGAATGACACACTATGAGTGTGGAGAATTCTGGAACCATATTTTCGAGTGAAAAAATCACGGCTTTTGATTCAGCCAGTTGAGTAGTAAATCCCCGAGAGACTGCATAAAAGTTTTTTGAGGATGGAACTTCCTATCCATCATGACACTGTGTACCGTGGCGCAAGCCTCCAAGTATTGCTATTTGGTGCCTATAGCAGGCTAGGCTCAAACATCAGTGTAAATAATGTGTTTATACTGGTCAAGAGGCAAAATATTACTGCGCAAGGTGTATTCATGTTCATAATGGAGAAATTCTTCAGTTTGTAAACTAGGGTCAAAGACATGGGACCTTATTACGAGTTCAGCAGTCCTGAACCTGTGGTGGAGGTCTGACCACAGCACACTGCAGGACCACCCCTAGTATAATGACTGCAGCGGTCAGACCGCCACAATACCACCGGCACCTCCGTGATCAAGAATCCCACTGAGCCTGCGGTATTTCACTGGCAGGGATATGCTGGCGATATTGCAGCCGGCACTGCAGAGCATATTCCGAGTGCCATTTCACCGCCCTTTTTATCCCACCATGAAAAGGGTGGAGGAATGGCAACAAAAGGGGCCCTAACAGGAACCCCTGCTGGATTTGGGCCTGGGGGTCTATGCGGGGGAGCACATGTAGTGCCCCCCTGTATATGCTCACTCATTTCCTGCACGGTGTGGCCTGTATGCCACACCATGCAGGAAGGTGCAGTCGGCGCTCTAGCTGCTGCGGTCTTCATGTGAGGTTCTTCTATGAGCCGCACAGACCGCCACTGTCAGACTGCCACAGGACTGCCCACTAGACCAGGATATGACTCATAATCTGGCGGGCGATCACACCATAGCTTTGGCGGTATTACAGTGCACAGTGCTTTGCAAAATCCGCTGTAGGACCTCCAATGCCATAATAAGGCCCATAGGGTACATCAGTAGCCATAAGGGAAGCGGCCCATTGAATCTATTTAGGATGTAAGGCTTTTGCATTAGGAACACAGGCCTTTGTAACAGCCTCTAAGGCTGTGTTGGGAGTAACGACTATTATGCTTTTCTCCTGAGCCAATTGTCTTTCCTTTGTGACAACCATCGGAACTGCAGTCAGTTTTTTTCAGTGGATGCAAAACACATATCAGCATTAGAATGTAGATGCAATTTAAATACAATCGGCACTGTGTCACTCTCATTGAATGTGAAGCCAATGGCACGCACAATTATATGGATTACCAAGTTTGTTTTGTTTATATGTGTATGTATATGTTTTGATCCAAGCATGTCAGTCTATAGTGAGCTGAGTATTTGTGTATGTCCTGATGTCCAAAGTGGACTGGAAAATCAGGGCAAATTAAATTGTATACAGGTTTAAGCATTGTGCATAATTTGGTATGTTCTGCTAAAACTGAAGAATCCTGATAAGGATTGCAATTTTTGTTATGGTGTTTGGAGGTTGTAACGGAGCACATTTTTCTAGAAAATGTGGCACCAGGCTCTTGCCCTCATTTGATAACTTGTATCTTAAAAATAGGACACTGAGAAAGGCCATTTTTTTTTTTTTTTTTAAATGAATTTGTAGCCTTGTTCAGCAAATCTCTAAAAATGCGATCTGTTCTGGCTATGTGAGTGTTTGAGCCATCATCAGTTAGATATATAAAATCTACATAGGACAATGCTTCTGGATCAATATCATGTAGAATCGACATTACTCGAGCAGCAAACAATGTAGAATTTCCTCAGCTTTGATGGGCAGAAAATCTGGATTTTATCAAAGACACGGTGGCTAATATTATTGCTAGATTATTGCAGTCTCCTTTATTGCACTACTCACAGCAGCACCTTTAAATAATATAGAATTATAACAAAATTCCAAGTCCTACAAAAGGCTAGAACCAACAGTCATCTTCCTTCTTTTTTGTGGACTGCAAACAAAACGAAAAATTTAAAACACTCAAATCTTTAAACACGAACATAAACGTGTTGCTTCCAAATTTGAAAATGTATCCATTCTTTTCAGAATTGTTCCATCTTCTTTTATTGTTGACCATGACCTATAAAAGAGAAAAGACAATTAACAATCAAGGGTCGGGTACAAGGGAGGGATAATATTAGCCTCCGTGTCTTTAATAAATTCCAGATTTTCTGTTCATCAAAGCTGAGGAAAATTTACATTTTATGTCAAGACCGGAGGCTAAGATTATTGCAAGTTCAAAGCTTCTCCAACAAACAAGAAGCTGCATTAACTACAGGTCTAAAATAAAATGTTCTAAATATATTGTCATTAGACCAATCAGCACACCTCAAAATGTCTTGCAAAGCACCCCCAAGCATAAACGATTTCGAAGCAGAATCACCCCTCACAGAATGAGCACCGAACATGCTTACATCCACTTCTGCACTCCTCATCACTTCCTTTACCCATCTAGCCAGTGTTGGGCTTGATACTGCTTGTGAGGTTGACTAAAGGATATTAACAATTGATTATCATTGGAGGAACGCATTCCAGAAGTCCTTCTCTCATACTCTTTCAGACATCAAACCACACATACATTTTCGTGATCATCAAAGTATGGATAGAAAATTGATTCTGAATTTGATTTCATTCTTTTGTTCAGGTAAAAACAAACACCTTCCGGATTAAAAATCCTAGCACAAACATCTAAAGCTCTCACATCTGAAACCCTTCTAAAGGAAAGCAGACATAACAGAATCATCAATTTCCCACTCAAAATCCTCAAATCCAACCTACAGTTATTCCCTAAACTTTACAAATAGTTCAACACTTTTGATACATTCCAAACAGAATTGTACCTGCATACAGGAGGTTTAGAAACTCTCACACTCCTCATTAATCTTTTAATCAAGGTATTTTGTCCCACAGACACCCCATTAACCAATTAATGTCCAGCAGCAATAGCCGATCTATGTACATTGATGGTCCTGTAAGCGAGTCCTGACTCAAATAAGCCTGTTAAATAGTTGTCCATTTGGACCACACCCTCTGAAACGGGATCATAATCCCTCTCTACACATCAGCATAACCATCTCTGCCATGCCAATCTATACATCTTTCTTGTTCCTGGAGCCCAGGATTCTATAATAAGGTTAGAAGCCTCCTGCGAAAGTCCAGGCACTTCCCAGACTCGCCTGAAATTTTCCATGCCATCAGCCTCAGCTGTCCTGCAACCACTAACTTGGGTACTTCTGCCAATGGACCCAAAAATACATCCTGAAACACTGGAAGTAAAGCAGGAAAGTCTATTGACATCTCCAGGAGGATTGGATACGAACCCTGTGACTTCCAAAGGTGTCACTAAGATCACCATTCCCCCCATCTGCGTACCATTGATGTTACTCGCATTATCATTGCAAAAGGAGGGAATGCATAAGGACAAAGTCCCCTCCAGTCCTGCCGGAATGCATCTATCCCCGCCAACGCCTGGTCCGGACGCCAACTAAAGAATTTCCCCAACTGGGTATTCCTCCTGTTCGCAAATAGGTCTACATGACAAGGACCCCATTTTTCCATCAACCTTAAGAACACTGATCTGTGGAGTCTCCAGTTGCTGGAGCCCCTGTAATTCCTGGAACACCAATCCACCTCCACGTTCTTCAACCCTGGGTTATGCTCCGCTTGTGCCAATATATTCTGGCTCAAACAGTAATCCCAAAATATTCTCGCCAGATCCGCCAGATCCTTTGAGCGCGGGCCCCCCAATTTGTTCACATAGCTCACTGCCGAGATATTGTCCATCCTCAAAAGGACCGAACACCTGGCCCTGTCCCTTGTAAAGCTCTTTATTGCAAAAGAACCTGCTTGTAGCTCTAGACAATTTATATGCAGTTTCCTTTCTTCCTCTGTCCAAATTCCTCCAGTTGATGTCACACCACAACGAGCTCCACAACCAGTCAAACTCGCATCTGATTCTATAATCAAATCCGGATTTACTCTGAAAATTGCTCTCCCATTCCAAGCCTCCATACTTCTTAACTACCAACGGAGTTCTGATTTTGCTTCCTCTGTAAGCACAATTTCCTCTGAATATTTCAGACCACATCTTAAATGTCTGCCCTTCAACCTTTGAAGGGCCCGATAATTCAAAAGTCCTGGAAAAATAGCCTGAATCCTAGACGACAACAGACCAACTACTCTTGCTTACATTCTTAGAGAAATCTTTTCCAACAACAAAACTCTTCGAATTTCCTTTCTTATTCTCTTTAGCTTCTCCACAGGCAATCTCAATTGCCCCTGGCCTGTATCTATTAGAAACCCCCAAAATTGAGTCTCTTGATTCGGTATTAAACAGGATTTCTCTCTGTTTACCACAAAACCAAGCTTTTCCAACAGATTTGTCGCCAACCTCTTATGCACCTCCACTCTCAACCTGTCCTGATCCATAATTAATATGTTGTCTAAATATATAATCAGGCGTATTCCTCTCTCCCTCAAAAACGCTGCTACTGGCCGAAGCATCTTTGTGAAACACCATGGGGCTGAGGACAGTCCGAAGGGGAGAGAAACAAACTTCCACAACTTTCCTGCCCACCTGAATCTTAGGAATCTCTGATGTTCCTTCCAAATTGTAATTGTCAAATATGCGTCTTTCAAGTCTAAACAGGTCATCCAGTCCCCTGACTATAACACATCCCTCAGCATATGCATTCCTTCCATCTTGAAATGATGGAACTCCACCCAATCGTTCAATTGTTTTAAGTTTATGACCGGTCTCATTCCTTTCCCTTTCTTTTCCACAAGGAAAATATTGCTCACAAAACCTGGTTGGCTGTTCATTTCTTCTACAATGGCACCTTTCTTTTCTAGTACCCTCACTTCCATATCTACCAATTTTGTTAACGATGCGTCGAATCTTATCATCTCTGGAAGCCGATACTGTACTGGCTCCTATACAAAATCTATATAGTAGCCCATGACCGTCTGAAAAACCCACAGGTCCTTTGTTATTAACGTCCAATTCGGATAAAAATTAGCAAGTCTGCCGCCCAACTTTACTTGGATAACAAAAGGGCCTTGACTTACCTGTTCCCCTGGTTCGTCTATTTCCTCTGACCTAAGCTCTTTGTCTTTGCGGAAAAAAGTTTCCTGGTTGGTATCCGCTCTGGGTCTGATATTGATAGGGTATGAACCCTATAGAAAAAGAGGTTCTAGTGATTCCTTGTCCTTGGCCAGGGAATCAACCTCGTATTCGCCCGACCCCACCAAAAACACAATGATCAAAAACCTTTTTGATCTCTCTTTGAGACTTCTGCAAGGAGCTGAACACCCCGACATAGTTAGACATTTCTTTAAAAAATGCCTCTCCAAATAGCATTCCATTTGCCTCCATGCCACCTTCATTATTAGCCAATTCTGCTAATTTTGGGTCTATTTTAAGAAGGATCCCTTTCCTTCTCTCCATCGAAATAGCAGTGTTTGCAATACCCAGCAAACAAACTGCTCTCTGAACCCACTCTCCCAATTCCTCCACATCCAACTCTTTCTTTCCCACATAAGCCTCTTCGGCCATGTCAAACATTTTTGTGAGTGGTCCAGAAAAGTCTAACAGCCTATCCTGGCACATTCTAAGACCTTTATTCAGACCTTTTCTTGGATCACGACCATCTTTCCCAATGAAGGCCAGAATCTTAGCATCAAGATCTGGAGTCATGACTATCTTATTAGCCAATTTTGGACATGGACACTCAGAACGTAACCTCATCCTAACATCTTTTGGAATCTGCTTCTGCAGTCACATCTCAACATATTCCGCAACATGTGGGGCAAGACTCCATTCTGGAGAAAGAGGATGCTTCAGGGGCATTGGATCAAATATTGACTCTCCAAGAGGGTCAGTCACTGAATCATTGCCAACTGCCTTATCACCATCCTTGTGGTCAGCGGCCTTAGCCTTCTCAACCACCTCTTCCTCAGACTCGAAATCTGAGGAGCAACGTAACTCAGTTTCCGCACTCCCTGATGAGTCATCACAAAGGATTGTAGTATGCTTTTTACTACCTTTAGTTCTTGAGTCTGTCCTCAATGAACCCTTACAATGGTCCCCTTGGGTGTCCTCAACACCTCCATGTTTCGTACGAATATAGCCCTTTACATTGCATGCGTTTACAAGGCATGCAATTACAACGCAGTCATTACAACGACCACGTTGTTACATGGCAGTACATTACAACGCAAGTCATTACACCGACTTGCTGTAGGGGGCGCGCTGGACTTAGGAATAGTATAATTTACTATTCCAACTCCAGTGTGCGCAACAGTAGGGAAGGTGTTGGAATAGTAAATTTTACTATTCCTTAGGTTAGCACGCCCCCTACAACAAGTCAACGTAACGACTTGCGTTGTAATGTACTGCGATGTAACAATGCGGTCATTGTAATGACTGCGTTGTAATTGCATGTGTTGAAACGCATGCGATGTAATGGTTGTCTCCCGTTTCGTACAAGTATGAAAACCACCATCTGCCAAAGCAGTTTTAGATTTCTTACTTTTAATTCCATCACTTTCCACATTTTTACGTTTTCTGTTAACTTTTCCTCCCTTCTTAATCACCAGCTGACCAAAAATGCTCTCCCTGAGAAGAAATACCCTTTATATGTAAAAGTTCATCCAATTTTTTCACCATTTTCCTTTCCAAATCTGTGGCAAACTTATTTAACATATTGCCAATTCTCTCCTCAATCGAGATGTCTAACTCTCTATTGATATTCTCATCCGCCATGTTTAAAAAAAAAAATTCTGCTAAATACTGCTATTTCCAATGTAAAATGAATAATCTATAATGAATGCTCACTTTCAATACCAATAAAAAGGCACAGATAAATCCAACACCAACCTTATTCACAATAAAATTCCTCAATTTAATAAACACTCGTTAGCAGCTCCACAGCTAATTCACTTTAATTAACCTCCTGCGCTCTCACTTTCCAACGCGGTAAATAAAGTCTCTAATTATCCTCCTGCCCTGTCAATTTCCGAAACGGTAACTGACAGGACATGCACACGCCCACAAGAACCCCAATACGCTTGCATCCCACGTCAACTCGTCCGCTTCCGCATCGTGTAAACTCAGACCGCCATGTAGACTACACTCAAGATGGCGTGATGAACGCGTGACGTCTCTACAATTATGACGCATTCCAATCCTAAGCGTCTCGTGTCCGGCAATCTAAAATCACCGCTAACGGTAAAGTCATTTTATTTAAAATTACTAAATTATCCTTGACTTTCTCTCCTCACCAACCGGTACGGCTACAAACACAATTAAACAAGCGTGCTCCCGCAATCAGCCCAATGGAGCTTCTCCTCCCGCAAACTGCTCATAAGCCATTTATTCCATTTTAAAATGTACCCATAACATGTTTAACACTGATATCCCACATATTGTGCAAAAAGAGATCCTATTATGGCTTCCTAAAGGCACTTTTAACTCCCAGATGTTACCAAATCGCTTTCACTCGATTAGCAAACACTTACTTAGAACTTACGTAAAATACGATATTTGCTTAGAAAATTTAAAAAAAAAAACAGTAACCCTGGTACACAAGCTGCAGCAGACAGCTTTTAAAACATCATACTAAACATCCACCTTTTTGTAAATCATTCATACACACTACAACAGGAGCGACAGCATACATAAACCTATCTGTGTGAGCAGCAGCAAAAAAGAAGGAAGATGACTGTTGGTTCTAGCCTTTTGTTGGACTTGGAATTTTGTTATAATTCTATATACTTTAAAGGAGCTGCTGTGAGCAGCACAATAAAGGAGATTGCAATAATCTTAGCAATAATCTTAGCCTCCGGTCTTGACATAAAATCCAGGACTGCTCTTATACCCCTGAGGGAGCCATCAGAAGTGGCGGGTAAGCCGAGCAGAGAGAATGCTGTCAGATCTCTGCTTTCAAGTGCTATTTCATGGCAGAAAAAACATTGGAAATATCCACTGTTGTTTTGTATTTTTTGCGGGCAATGTTGTTCGTCAAGGCCGTACTGTATGATTTTGAATTACGAATGTGCTTGTATGACTGTTTAAGTGTCTATATTCTAAGACCACACAATAGGAATGATCAGGTCTAGCTACCAAAAATAAAGGATTATTCATAGGAGATACAAAGGGTTCAACTATTACCTGGTTCTCTAGCTGTGAGAATATTTCTCTCACAGGTGCTTTCACTTCATGTAAAATTGGGTATTGTGGTTGTACTTCTGGGCTGGACTTTATTGGTATATTGTGATAAAGCCAGTCCTTATCCCAGCCTACATGGTTGCAGTATAATAGTAGGGCTTGTGCAAGACCCCATTCTGTAGCACACGCTTGTTTAACCTGTTCGGGTCCAAGCACTGAGAAAGATGGTTAAGATTACCTCCTCTCCTTGTGGGGTTTTTCTTACAAACTCCAGGGGCCAATTAAGCTCCGCTAAGAGAACGTCAAAATTAAGTGTTACATTTTCCCAGAATATTACCTTAATCGTCTGCATTATGTCACCCTCATTCTGTATGTGTAATCTATAAAGTCTGTCCGAAGGGCTGACGCGTTGTTCTGGGGTTTCAACTTCAATTAATTCATTAGTTGCTTTCACATCCAGACACTCTTGAAGATTCTGGCTAACTATTGTGAATTATGATGCTCTGTTTAGCAGAATCATTGCTGCATCCTGTTCTGAAGGAGAGTTCTCAACATGTGTGGCAGATTTAGCCAAAATTCTGCAACCTTCTTTTTTTTTAATTGGAGTTTTTGTTGTGAAAGTTTCTCTTCCTTTTTTATGATGATGTTAGACGAGCATTGTGAGTCCTTTTTCCATTTCGCATGCTCTTGTCTGCACTCTGATCACCCCCCTCTCTCACATTGTTTGTTTAATGAGTACTTGACATATGTCAGTGTACTGATACCTATCAGGCTGTTTTATTGTGCATTGTTTGTCCGATGAGTCCTGAAAGGAACGAGAAGGACGTGTGTCAGTGTACTGATACCTATCAGGCTGTTTTATTACATCACGGTACGTAAATTATAACATCTATAAGATGTCTCTGGTTGAGGCAATGTAACCCGTGATTTTACATATTCTTAATTGTTTTGTTTGTCCGAGCATTTTTTTAGAAGACTTGGCTGCTTGTTTTGTATTGTCCTTTTCGGAAATACCTTTAAGCTGTGGCTTATTTGGTCTGGATCCCAAATCATTTCGACTTATAGATGTATGGGATCCTCAATAATTTTTGGTAACTTGCGCTCCTGATGTGCTACCGCAACTTGCGTGAGGCATTGGCATTCTGGCAGTGCTGCTGCTTCCCCTTTAATATTGCTTATTATGATTGAGAATATGGTAGAAAAATTGGCAATTAATTTCATTCCTAAATCTAGGGCAGGGGCAGCCCCATCTTCATTTTGGGTCTGTTTTAGCACTTCACGCAAAACAGCATGTGATTGGGTACCGTGAGTTATGGTATATATTGCAGCAAAGACTGTACCCCAGGTGGCACAGTCGTCAATTGGGGGAATCATCCTAATTGGCAAGCACACAGTGGAAATTCTATGTTCATCCTGGGGTCCAGTATGGGAAAATACTACTTCAATCTGATTTGTCTCTTTGCAATCCAGAATGTAATTTCCTCCCATCTGGTAGGAATTTTGCCCATTATAGCATTGCTGGCTACAGGACTAATTGTAGGCACAGCTAACAGTGGCTGAACAGCCCTTGCTGGGGCAGTTGTTATTGTGCTCATAACAAACTGTGTTAAATGTCTGTGTAGTCTAACTAGACTAGTATAGAAAGTGAGTAATTCACCTGCATTTAGCAGTCCTAAATTTGGGTATGGTGTGTAGCTGGCTAATGCTGAACAGGTAGCCATGTCATTGCTGAGGGGTCCCAGTCGTATGTTGTGTAATACATGTGGTACGGTGCCTTGGAACCAATTTTTATGTTCCTGAAATGGCAATAGTATTTCTAGGCCATTATAAGGTCTTTATTGTCTTTGTAAGGCAGCTTCAATGTGTATGTGAAATGTTTGTGTATTAGCATTTATTGTCGGAAAGTGATCCATGAGAAAAATACATCAGTTCTATAAGCGTTGTGAGCCTCAATCATGAAGGTAAGATCTACACTCCCATTGGGTAGTCCATGTAATGTTAAATGTGCTGTAAAAGCAGATCTGCAATTCACAGTGATATCAATTGCATTTGCCACTGTAGTGAATGGAATTCAGAATGTGAATTAATATAGTGGGGTATCCTTTTAAATTGTTAAAGCTTGAACAACCTCCAGACAAAATAGGTGCTTCCTATAATGCTGAGGAGGATTCATCCCTAACACCACAGACATCTCCATTTAAAGGTGAATAGGGGACCATGGGCACACACAAAAACTACTCAGGAGACCCGTTATATAAGTACCTGAGCTATGAACGTTAGTGGTGTCTTTCCATGGCAGGTGAACCGCCATGGAAAGGCGGGCGGGATGGACCATCCTAATCCCTATGGTGGTGCCTGGTAGGCATGCCACCAATCTGGGGATGTGGAGCCGTCCAACAGGCAATCAGAATGATTGCTAGTGTCGGACCCGTGGCGGTCAGGCTTTCTGCCTGCGAGCACACCACCCACCATCAGAATCTGGTGGGCGGGAAATATCCTCACAATGGTGATGAACCCGCCACTGACAGGTTGTCGGTGACGGGCTCACCGCCATCGTATTCAGCCCCTTTGTTCCTTCTTACAAATTTCCAAAACATGATATAGGTTTGGGTGAAGTTTGACTATTTATTTACTGAGTAAATTGTGCCATCCCTCAATGTCATTGTTAGTCTTTGCATCTCCCTCTAAGCAGGGAGTGTAACAGCTCTACCATTCAATGTGAAACCTTGGCTTCCTCATGTGACCCGACCTGCTTTGATGGCTAATCCATATATCTTCGAAATAATTAAGTAGGGGTGCAAATTTCTCTGCATTTTGTGTAAAATTCTTTGATTCTGAAATTGCTGTGTAAAACTCGTCGACACTGTCAGGAAGTACAAAGCAAAAGGCAGGGAGATTTTTTTAATTCAAAATGAAGTTTACTGTTTGATAAGTTATCCTCAACTAAGGATGATTTTGGAATTTTTCGTCAATATGCCTACTAAAAGTGAAATAAACATCCTTGAATTTGGGTGCCAGGGTACATTTTTATAATTGTATTAATCATTGATGATTCAAAGTCAATTATTACTTTTGTAGGACTTTTATTCATTGTTTTGGAATTTACAACTATTAATAATTCGGTGTATGTTGAGTATTGCTTGTCAGGGAGTATACTATGCACCAATAGGACAGTTGTGTTATTTATTGTAACGTGGATAGTGTAAATTTGGTCAAATGGATGGGGTGTTGATTTAAAAGTATCATCCATCATCCAAATTTCACTATTCTCAAGTGTTAAAAGGTTATGGGTTGTGCTAAATATTCATATTCTTTTTTGAGGATTTTTCTTTATCATGCAATAGGAAAAGTTCTTCTGAGAAAGTTATTTCAGGGGGATGTTAATGTCAGAACACATGTATGGTGTTAGTCTTTGGGTTTACTTATCTGTTTTTGTCCTTGTACCAATCTCCTAATATTGGGAATAGTGGGCATACTACTGGCTATATGCATGGGAATGGTTTCAAATACCTGTCTCAAAATTGAGCCACACGGCTCATTGGAGGTGGATGCAAGTTCTTTACTTTTTTGTATGTTTTCACATACTTCAATCTAAATTGCAGAGGCAGAGTGGTGATGCTAAGTTGCCCTAACTATTGTGTTTACCAGAGTACCTGCTCTGATGCCTCTCTGGGATTTGACATAATTTGCTTGATTAGCTGATGCAAATGATGTTGATTCTGTTAAAAAAGAAAAATTGAAAAAGAGTATAAGTTAATGTTTTTATTGTTTTATTGTTTTTTATTTTTGCTTATGTGCCTGGTAAAAAGAATGAAAACATGTTTTTTAGTTTAGATACTCTGTTGAAAAGAGAATATTTATTGTTAGTTAATATTTTTCACCTGGAAACAAAAATTGTTATGTTAGAAAAAATGCTAGTTTCTTTTCTCCTGGAAATTGGTGTTGTTTGTTTTTAAGGAGGTTATTGGTAGTAGGTGTTTCTACTTTGAAGAGTTCTTTAGGAAAATTGTTCTTTCTTAATTATGTTGTTATATATTCCAAAAAGAAAAATTACATTTATTAATTATTGATTTATGGTGTGTTTTCTTATTATTTCCTGTGTATAGACATTTGTGTTTTTGTTGTGCAGGATATATCCTGTAGTTTGATGTATTGCAAGCTGTTTTGTAGGTAGATCTATCTGTTTTAATCAATCAATCAATCAGTCAATCAATCAATCAATCAATGTCTTGTAAAGCACGACTACTCACCCGTAAGGGTATCAAGGCATTGATGGGGGGGACTGCTGATCCATTGAAGGCGCTGTGGTTCAGTAGAAGAGCCAGGTCTTGAGGTCCTTCCTGAATTGAGGCAGTGACGGTGATTGCCTGTGGTGGAGAGGCAGGGTGTTCCAGGTCTTTGCTGTGAGGTAGGGGAAGGTTCTTCCTTTTAAATAAGAAAAAAAATACTTGTTGCTCTTATTTTTAAGTATTTATTTTATCAACTTGAGCAATTGGTTTGAGTTAAGTATTTGGTAAAGTTAAACTACTAAATTTGTGCTCTAGTTAACTGACCAGCACCTGCCTTGAGGTAAGTACTTGGTGGAGTTGGAATTTAAGTTTGAACCCAGTCCCTGTCCAACACCTGCCCCGAAGTAGTACCCGGTGGAGTTAGAATAGTAATTTTGACCCCAGTCACTGTCCAGCACCTATTGTGAGGTAAGTACTCGGTGGGAGTTAGAATAGTAATTTTGCTCCCAGTCACTATCCAGCATCTGCCGTGAGGTAAGTACCTGATGGAGTTATAATAGTAATCTTCCCCCTAGTCACTATCCAGCACCTGACCTGAGGTAAGTACCTGGTGGAGTTAGAATAACAATTTTGCCCCCTAGTAACTGTCCAGCACCTGCCCTGAGGTAAGTACCTGGTGTAGTTAGACTAGTAATTTTGTCCCCTTGTCACTGTCCAGCACTTGCCCTGAGGTAAGTACCCGCTGGAGTTAGAATAACAATTTTGCCCCCTAGTGACTGTTCAGCACCGGCCCTCAGGCCAGTAATTGGTAGAGTTATAATAGTTATTTTGCCCCCTAGTCACTGTCCAGCACCTGCCCTGAGGTAAGTACCTGATGAAGTTGAAATAGTAATTTTGACCCCAGTCACTGTCTGTTGGACTTGGCCCTTTTTGGCAGGTTCACCCCTAAACTTTTTGCCTTTTCTGTAACCTGGTGTTGGTGATTTTAGGCCTCTGAGCACTTTAGCACTGTTGCCCAGTGTAAAGTGCGTGCGCTCTCTGAGTGCGTGTGGTGAGATTGTGTGTCCATGGTAATTCCCGGTATGAGAGGAGAGCAGGGTCGAGTTTAGTATGTATGAACTCGTGAGGATAAATGCTGCGCAATGGTGTGCGCAGATTTGTGGTGACTGGTGGAGAAATGCCACTTTTAGAAGTGGGCATTTCTGTGTGCTGTGTGTCTGCCTGCCTGATGTGAATTGCATGTCTGGCTTGTGATTGACAGGAGCTGAGAGGTGTGGGTGGTTCCAGGAGACAGGAGGAGTCAGCCCAGTGATGAATAGAGAGATCTGCATGCAGATGGGAGGGAGGAGTTGCACCTGGGACCTGAATAGGGCTGTGCCTTTCCTCCACAATGCTGGCTCTGCCCCCTGTGGTGTGTCTGATCACTGAGCCCCCACCTGACAAAGGGGAGAGGAGCTGGGCAAAACAAAGTGCTCCAAAACCCCTCTAAACCAGTTCTGACTGGTATCCCCAAAGCCCTGTGCTGTGACACAAAGGGAAATGTAGTATAAATATAGGGGCTGTGACCCCATGAAAAGGTTCAGTCTTGGTGTGCTGTTCCTGCTGGGGCCCAGGGGGGGCTGCCATGAGGGCTTGCCTCCCTGGGCCCTGCCTTGTCCCTGGACCTGGAAGACCTTTTTGGGACCCTTTTTCTTTCCTTGTCATCTCCAGGACCTTCATGGGACTTTGGCTGCACTTTGGCGCCCTGGGAGCGCTGTGCTTTATTTCTTTTGTTTGCCCCAAGAGAGGAGAGCGTGGGGCTGCGCAGCGTTGAGCTGCCGCCCTTGGTGAGGGAATCCCCCTCATAGGGATTCCCCCGTTATGCCAACTGCGGCGGGTGCCCACCCCGCATTTTTCTGTATTTCGCGGGTGCCCACCCCGCTTTTATGCCGCATTCACTTTTATTTAAATGGCGGGAGCCCACCCCACTTTATATTCTAAATTGAGAGGGAGCCTACCCCACATTGCTGCCAAAAGGAAACTCCCGGGCCGCGACTGAGCGCGACCCGGAAGACAGACACTGTTGCCTGGTTATGGGCGGGGCCCAGCGGCTGGCTGACCAATTGCAGCGCGGCCGAAAAAGGAAGTGAAGGAGCCTCGCGGGCTCCATCTCAAAGTCCCGGTCCCGAGAGAGAGGGGACCGGGCGAAGCATCGGAGAAGTCCTGAGCCCTAGGAGAGGGCCCAGGCAGAGGCGGAAGAACAGTGCGGCTGGAGCCTCGCGGGCTCCACAATGAAGTCCCGGGTCCCGAGAGGGGGCCCGGGTGAAAGGAGGTGGGTGGCCGAGGCCGCCGATGGCAGCGCGGGGCTCCCAGGAGTGAAGGGAAGCCCCGCGCCATGAGAGAAGTGCTGCCGTTCCCGCAGCGCGGAGATGAGACCCCGAGCAGCGCCAGTGAGCCCGGTGAGTGGGGCTCGAGTCATGTAGTGCCTGGTGGAGGCACAGATGCTGAGTGGCCCCGTCTGGCAGCGGGCCGCTCCAACGTTGTTGAGCAGTTTCTGGTGAAAGCCAGAGAGCCCCATGTCTTTGGGGGCATATCGAGGCGCATTGTCGGCGCCTGGGCGGTCCTGCCAGAGAGCGGGCCACCCCAACGATGGGGTCATGAGATTTAATGCCACTAGGGGGGTCCAGAGGGCACAGAGGTGCCGGGCCCCCCTCCTTTATGCAAAGTGCCATGAACTGGGCACAATTGAGAGAGAGTCCCTGAGAGGGACCAGAGGCACAGTGAGTGCCAGGGAGTTTCACAGCTGCCCAGCAAGTAGTGGGCAGCTGCTACGTTTAGGTTTGCGCAGTGGCGCACTTTGGATTCCGCTGCTAGGCAGCAGCCCTGACATTCTGGACAGCGGGCATGTGAGCCCTAGAGAAGGCCCGTTGGCCTGGGGTCAGCTTGTAAGGTGGTGTATGCACCTGGTAGTAGTGTTACTGTGGTGCACTGCTGATTTATGCCTAATGTGATGTTGCATACTGTGTTTATGCTAATGCCTAATGTGTGCACTGCTACAGTGTACTGTCCATGCATAGTGTGTCTATGCCCAAGATGATGCATAGTGTGATTTATGCCTACTGTTATTTCCTCAAGGTGATACCTATTGCGTAATGTGTTTATGCTTATGAGGTTATTGCATAATGTGTTTATGCTGGTGAGGCCCATTGCGTAATGTGTTTATGCTGATGAGGTTTGGGCCTAATGTGGGTTTATGTCTAATGCTAATAGGAGAATGCTTAGGTCATTATAGTACCAGAAGTTACTGGTTGTGTTTTATATTTGCATTTACTTACCTGATCTGATGGTTCTGACCGTGGCCCGAGTGGCCTGGTCCTGTATATAATTCCCCTGTGAATATTGCCCGTGCCAGTTGGCACAGTGTAAATGTGTGATTACGTTTCTAATGTGTTTATGATAATACAAAGGCTATTTTTTATATAACCTTGTGTGGAGTTCCTTTTGTAGTGTGCCTAGTGTGTTGCTGCTGTGTGTGTGTGTTGCGCAAACGCTTTACACATGGCCTCTGGGATAAGCCTGACTGCTCGTGCGAAGCTACCAAGGGGGTGAGCAGGGGTTATCTTTGGCGTGTAACTCACTTGCCCTGACTAGAGTGGTGGTTTCTTCCTGGCTTTGGCGCAAGTCTTAGCCAACCAGAAAACCCATTTCTAACACTGTCCAACACCTGCCCGAGGTAAGTACACGGTAGGAGTTAGAATAGTAACTTTGACCCCTAGTCACTGTCCAGCACCTGCCCTGAGGTTAGTACCTGGTAGAGGTAGAATAATAATTTTGACCCCAGTTACTGTCCAGTACCTGCCCCAAGGTAAGTATGTGGTGGAACAAAAGTAGTAATTTTGCCCCCAGTCATTATCCAGCACCTGCGCTGAGGTAAGTGGCTGTTAGAATTAGAATAGTACTTTTGAACTATAGTTATTGTTTAGCATGTACCTGAAGGGAAGTATCTGGTGGTCTTAGAATAGTAAGCTTCATCCAAGTCATTGTCCAGCACCTGATCTGAGGGAAGAAGGTGGAGGTATAATAGCAATTTTTGCCTCTACTAAATTATTGATATTTGCTTTTAAGTGTTCACTTAGCTATTTTGCTATAGTTATTTAAGTTAATGTTTAGTAATTGTTTTGTTGGAAAAAATATATTGCAACATTTTGTCACTTCATTTGTTTTCTTTAGTAATATAAAACATATATCATGTTGGAAAAATAATATTTATAAAACAGCAATATTGTTTTATATAAAATAATTTAAAATATACAAACCCAGTATGTGTTTGTCGGGCCAAATTTTGTAAACTTTGGGGAAGCAATATGTAAGTGTAGGAAAAATAAATGAATCAATATGTAATATAACTAACTGGTAGAAATACAAGTACTTTTTGTGAAAGTTCTACTTACTTGGACGGGTAGATGGTAGTCTGTGGTAGTAAAGTCTCACTTCAGTAACAATGTCTGTGTGGTCACAAATGCAATCAGTGTACTAGAGAATGCAAAATGGTGGGCAGACCATTTTATACATGCTTGATGCGGTAGATGAAAATATGTACGTTTTCAAGTGAGTTTTATTGTGAATGTGTAGTTTATTATTTTGTTTGTATAAAGGAAACATTTATTTCACGTCCTGTTGTACAACAAGAGCCATTATAATTTAGGAAAAGCTGAAAACAAGGGGTTAAAATAAAGGTAGGACTAAGTTGCACGCGTTGTATTTGGGAACGCGTGAAATAATAGGCATATTGTGTGATGTTTTATTTATAATGTTTATTTGTAGAATGTGTTTTGGAAAAGATTAATGTGCAATTTTTCATTGTGTTTTTTAGAAATTATTTTTTAATATTTTGTGACTCAAAGTACTCTTCTGCATTGTTTGCAACAAAGCGTTGTAACGTTATTCGTGCTAATGTGATACCTGATAATGGTATGCGTGGTAATGACACATTTAATGATACTCTATGTATATGTGTGGTAGTGTGTTTTGTGGTGAAAATTTTCTTTGTACTAGTAAGGGCGTTGTAAAAACCACATTGTTAAGGTGTGTATGGGAAAGGTGCTTTTGTTCCATCATACAACCCGTAAATGGCACTTTTGGGTATAAGTACTGGATCTCCTAAAATCAGACACTTCTGGATCTTGAGCTGAAACTCTGTCATAAGGACTCCTGTGCTGCTTAAAAGACTCAACTAAACTGTTTATCTGGAAGGTCTGCTTTTCTGCTTGTTGCACTGCTGCCTGCTGCTCACTGACTCTGCTGAAGGAGAGCTGGACCTTTCCTCCAAGTGATTTCCAATGGCTTGCCGGCTTGCCTACTCTTTTCTGAAGTCTCAGGGACACAAGAGACTTCCTGCAATTCTTCTGGTGCTGTTGGACTCTGCCTTCTGTGAGTTCTACCCCTGCCTGAGGCCTTAGAAATGGGCTCTGCAGCTGTTTTTCTACAAAACCGATGCATCGTCACCTTTGCACAGCTTGGAACTGACGCATCGCCCTTTGACGCCGACGCAGAGGCTGCTCGGCGACAGCGGTTCCACAGCCTGCACAGCCCATGACTACATTCTGTGTGGCACAACAACAATGCATTGCCTTCACCTCAGTAAAACTTGACGATGACACAGCAACCCAATTGCGTGGAAAAGATCGATGCATCACGCCCTCAGCATCAACACTTTTCTCCGTCCAAGGTACTCTCATAGCGCACCCAACGTGGGTCCTGTAGTCGGCCTGCCCTCCATCATGGTCGACTGGAACTTCAGATATGCACCGGTCCCTCACGACCGCAAGTAACCTTTGACTACTAGTGACTTCTAAGCACTGTTTTTGTATTTAATCTTCAAAATTCATATCTTGACTTCTACTGATTGGAGTTTTGTGATTTTGGTCTTGTTTTACTCAGATAAATAATCTGTATTTTTCTAAACCTGTGTGGATTTTGTTTTTGGAGCAATCATTGTGTTACTGTTAGTGTGTGTTTATGTTGCACAAATACTTTACACATTGCCTCTTTAGATAAGCCTGGCTGCACTGTGCCTAGCTACCAAAGGGAAAGCACAGGTTATCTTTAGCTTGTATTTATCTTACCCTGACTACAGTGGTGGTTCCTGCTTGGCCTGGTGCATACATCAGCCAACCAGGAATCCCATTTCTAACAGAGATCTAGGTACCTTGACTATTGATCGCTTGTCCCTTTTGCTGCTATTTTGTATTACAAACCTCATTGTTGTTACTGGAGACTATTTTAGGGCTAACTTTCCTTGCTGCTATTTCAGGGACTATTTTTATTCTGCTTTATTATCTATTTTTATTGCAATACGCTTTTAGGTGGCAATCATTTAATAAATTTTTTGGCAGTGTGTCAGAAGTGGTTTGTTAAAACCAGGCCAGCCCTGCCTTACAGTGTTTAGTGTTTGATCTAGCCATTTTGGTAATTGTAAGGGAGAGGTTAGCACTCGCTAGACAGGCAATATGTATTTAAAAGCAGGAGCTGCGCGGCCGATCCGCCGGATCGCAGAAGGCACCCAAAGGCAGCCACTTTAGGGGCACTGGGGGTTACAGAGAGCCCTTTCTGCTGTGTTAACTGTAATTGGGAGGCTGGCCAAATGAGGAGCCTGGTAAACATGCGTATTTTGTCACCAACACTAATGCAAGGTTCCTTCCTAGGCACTGTATGGAGGTATGGGACACAATTGTGCCAATTCAGACTTAGGGCCTGATTTAGATCTTGGTGGGACTACCGTCGTCACTCTGCGGCGGAGTATCCAAGTAATCCATCAAGCTAATGGAATCCTGCCCACCCTATTTAGATTTATTAAGGCTAATTCTCTGTCTGCATCAACAGATTGTTTACCGTCGCATATGCAGTTCACTGCTGCCGATGCAGCGAACTCCTCTGCTGGTGAATAGTACTTTGTTGCCGTCAGGGGGATGGGTTTGCACTGAGCCTATTTAGATTTCACAGTTGTGCTGTTGGTGTTCAAGCAGCGGTTTGCGACGGAGTGATTCCATCGCGCGACATGGTTATCATTGGACTATTCCTGTGGCTTTTTGATAGATGCAAGCATCACACACAGGATGTGATTTGGCTAATTGTTTTCACCTGTATACTACACTATAAAACACACTCCCTCTCAGAATATGATCCTTTCCCATTACAGCATCGCTGAACTTTGTACCTCAGCACTGAAGTCAGTTTTTTTTTGTTGCTCTCTGTTTCTTGTTCATTTACTCAATTTTTTTAATTATCTTATGTGTTATTAATTTAATTTAAGTTAATTATCTCAGATCGGCTGGGAAAATAAATCCCCGTTTTTCCGAGGGAGAATTGTCAGTCATGGTAGATGAAAGTAGAGCAACAATTGTTTGGAGACCAAGCCCAAGTCCAAAATACAACCATATCACAGAAAAGGCAAATGTGGGCCAGAACAGTTGACAGAGTGAATGCTGTAGCAAACAACCTGCGCACACAGGAGGAAATTAGGAAAAGGTGGAGCGACCAGAGGACTGGTGGTGGTTCTACCCACCCCATTACAGCTCTTTTCCTGGGAGGAGAAGATCTTGCAGATCCTACATCCTGAAGGCTTGCCAGGAATACCTGGTGGACTGGAGACAGGTAAATAATACTGTGCTATATGTCACTAGCCCCAACTGTCCTGTTTGCTTTGAAGTTAGCTGTTGCTAATGTGTTTTTCACAATTTTTACCTACAGACCAAAATCTGTCAGTAACATCTTCTTTGGCTTGTTTTTTAATGTATCGTGTTCTATGTAAGATAACAGGTTTTAATCTTCATTACATTTCACATGATGTTATGGTGTTTGTAAGTGTTTCCACACCAAGGGGGTCATTAGGATAGCGGGCGGATTTCCACCGCCCGTATGGCGGTGGCGATCCGCCCGCTATTTCCTACCGCCCGCCTCACATTTCCCCACCGCCATATTAGTATGGCGGTGGGGGACCCAGGCGGACGGCGAGACCGTCCGCCGGGAGGAAAAGGGGCTGGATATGGTGGCGGTGTCTGCTAGACACCGCCATCCATATTATCATAGGCAGCGGTGCAGGGCTTTCCATGGCGGAGACCCCGCCATGGAAACCCATGCGGAGTTTGCTTTCGGGGACCCGTTGCGGGCCCCCAGGGTATTGGGGGGGTTGGGGGGTACCTAAGGTACCCCCCTGCATTGTCATGGACATGGTGGCAGGCACCTCGCGGTGCCTGTCACCTTGTGCATGATGATGCACACAGTGCATTCCCAGCATTGTGGCGGGCGGTGCTGTGAGCACCACCCGCCACAATGCTGGGAATGGAGGATGCCTGTGTGGGACCGCCGCACCACTGGCGGCCAGTCCCAGCACCGCCAGGGTGGCGGGCGGACAAAAGTCCACCCGTCATCCTAATAGGCCCCTAGATGTCTGTTTTCTTTTTACTGCATGTTATCACTAGATATGTTCAAGTTACAATTTTGCAAGTGTTGTAAATCTATCATTGAAATAACTACAACTATGATGATGCCTTGTTTCTGTTTTGTGAAAATCATATTGCAATGTAATTTAGCTTATTCTCCCTTTTCAATAATAATTTCACATATGGCAAAGTGCCATTTATTGATCAATCTCTGTTTAATGTTCTCTTTTGAAAATTGATTGTGTTGAAGGTTTGTATGTTGTCCTTTTCTTGTCATGCAATTGAATTGATGTAATTAGTTGCACAAATCCAAGTTTGTTGAGCTAAAATATTTAAGGTAGGTATATTTGTATGTTGAATATAAGTGGTATATGTGAAAAATTTACTCTATACTGTTATTATGATAACTAATGCTAACTATCCTTCTAAGTTGTGTATATGTCTGATTTTTAGCCTGCTAGGCCTTGGAATGGTTAATGTCACATTTCTCCTCTCTAATGTGTTGTGTTGAATGGTTGGTACATTTCATGTATAGTTAGCAAATGTTCTTTTACATTTCAGGACATCTTCTTACCTGTTTATTTGAAGTTGTTTTGAATTCATTTTAAACTGTTAGTGTAAATAATTACAATACCACTTAAAGGTATAATCATGATATTGATTTCCTTTTCCCTTTTAGGCTGCTAGATGTTTTGCTTAAAACTCATTGTATGTGTAATCCACACTTTTTTGTAATGTATCTATTTTTTTATATTCATAATAGGTCCAACAGCCACAGCACGTGTGTTAAAAATGGGGTTTCTGGTTGGCTAGGGTATGCACCTAAGCCAAGCAGAGCCCACCACTCTAATCAGGGTAAGAGAGTTACACACCCAAGATAGCCCCTGCCCAGCTTGGCAGAGCACTCAAGCTTATCCCAGAGGCAATGTGTAAAGCATTTACGCACCACACATACAGCAGTGACACAACAAATACACCACAAAAGAGACTTCACACAATAGTATACAAAGATATCTCATATATAGTAAATAACACGTAGACCACAATCACATAAATTGCTTTTGCCAACTAGGCAATTGTCATGACATCACATAGATAATAAATCATTTTGCCAACCAGGCAATTGTCATAACATCACAAGTTAGTGCACTAGGTAAATACTTCTAAGTGCACATGCCATGAAGTATCATGAAAAACAAAATGCTACACCATCAATGTACATATTATGCAGGTCCTGAAATGGTACTAGTTATCCTATCATTGCAAGGTATATACACATCTACTGATTACTTCTTACTCGGCGACCTTAACTTCCACCTGGTCAACCCCAACAACTAGAATACTGCATCCCTTCTGGAGAACCTCGCCAACATCAGACTAAAGAAGATAGTCACCTCTCCATCCAACGCAGCAGGACAAACGTTCTACCCCGTCTTCTCCACCAGCGAAAACATCACCTATAGCCACACGTCCAAACTCCTCTGGACCAACCACCACAACGTTCATTTCGCATTCATCAAACCCACCGTACACCACCATACCCACCGCACCCTGCCACAACTGGAACAAGGTCACTGAAGAACATCTTACTGCCTCCCTCAGCGCAACCACACCTCTGACATCAATAGACGCCAATACCTCAGCACGCAATCTCCACCGATGGATCACCAACTGTTCCGACACGCTGGCGAGCAACATACCAAGAAAGCCTGTTGGTTCACTAGCACCTTCCACGAGTCCAGGCGCACTTGTGTACAGCTCGAGAAGAGATGGAGGAACAAACAAACCCTAGAAACCCATGCAGCCTTCAAAGCTGCCATCACCGCACACCACAATCTGCTCAAAATCACAAAGAAAATGGCCCTCCAAGACAGAGGGGTCGATTCCGATCTCGGCCGGAAGCGCACCTAACAGTATTCGTCCGGAAAAAATACAAGCCGAACGCGTGTTTCCCGACCGATTCGAACACTTGTCTGAATGAACAAGTACGATGCGCATAACAGCCTAGATTCCGAGCGAACCGTACTCACCAATTCCAGCTCCTGTTCCCCGCCCGAGCCGGATCCGTAAACGCCGATTCGAGTCGCACGGAAGCAAATACACAGCACCTTCCGGCCAGACTAGTACGATGCACCTTCCGTACGCGCCGAACCCGTCGCTACGTCCGGCACGTCAGAGCATCCGGGAGAGCTGTACATAAGCTCCGATTCGCGCCACCAGATGATCCACGGCGACGAGACGGACAAGCCAGCGACGAGTGCGAGTCGAAGCCACGAGAAACCCAAACGAGACGACCCAACCATGAATCCCATCGCGCAGGTCCTACCAATACTCTACATCTATTACCGGGACCGGTACGGACGCATACGACGCAGACGGTAAGTCAAACACCCACAACACAAACAAACGACACGTACCCGAAATATGTCACACACACATAGGGATGCACAAATGATGTACACTAGCAACAGCAGAACCATAGGGGTGGGATGGCTATCACCAATGCCATACACACCCATAGGGGGATGGATGCCTACCACTAATACCATCCCCACTCATAGGGGGATGGATGCCTGCCACTACTACCATCCCCACTCATAGGGGGATGGATGCCTGCCACTACTACCATCCCCACTCATAGGGGGATGGATGTCTACCACTACCACTACCCCTACTCAGGGGGGCCTGGATGCCTGTCATTACTACCCTTCCCACTCATAGGGGGATGGATGCCTGTCACTACTACCATCCCCACTCATAGGGGGATGGATGCCTACCACTAATACCATCCCCACTCATAGGGGGATGGATGCCTGCCACTACTACCCTCCCCTCTGATAGGGGAATGGATGCCTGCCACTAATACCATCCCCACTCATAGGGGGATGGATGCCTGCCACTAATACCATCCCCACTCATATGGGGATGGATGCCTGCCACTACTACCATCCCCACTCATAGGGGGATGGATGCCTACCACTAATACCATCCCCACTCATAGGGGGATGGATGCCTACCACTACCACCACCCCTACTCATGGGGGCCTGGATGCCTGTCACTACTACCCTCCCCACTCATAGGGGGATGGATGCCTGCCACTAATACCATCCCCACTCATAGGGGGATGGATGCCTACCACTAATACCATCCCCACTCATAGGGGGATGGATGCCTACCACTACCACCACCCCTACTCAGGGGGGCCTGGATGCCTGTCACTACTACCCTCCCCACTCATAGGGGGATGGATGCCTGCCACTAATACCATCCCGACTCATAGAGGGATGGATGCATGCCAATAATACCATCCCCACTCATAGGGGGATGGATGCCTACCACCACCACCACCCCTACTCATGGGGGCCTGGATGCCTACCACCCACACAACCCCTACTCATAGGACGGGTAATGCATGACACAACCAGCATACTCCAACATAAGGAATTTCTGAAAAATACATCCCCCCAACACCATGACAAGCGTGTGTAGTCTGTGTCAAATGCCTACAACACTGAACATGACATTGAACATACAATGTGACCCCCTATCACATGTGTCACACATAAATGTGTGTGGCCTCCACAATGCAAGCAGACCATGACCACTGTGGGAATGGGGTCTAAACCCCCATCATCACACTGACCAAAAGGTAAGTGTGGGGTCCATAGCTGAAGCAAATTTTGAACAGTGTGGCAATGGGGTCTAACACCCCATCATCACAGTGACCAAAAGGTAAGTGTGGGGTCCATAGCTGAAGCACATTTTGAACATTGTGGCAATGGGGTCTAAAGCGCCATCACCACAGTGACCAAAATGTAAGTGTGGGGTCCATAGCTGAAGCACATTTTGAACAGAGTGGCAATGGTGTCTAAAGCCCCATCACCACAGTGACCAAAATGTAAGTGTGGGGTCCATAGCTGAAGCACATTTTGAACAGTGTGGCAATGGGGTCTAACACCCTATCATCACAGTGACCAAAAGGTAAGTGTGGGGTCCATAGCTGAAGCACATTTCGAACATTGTGGCAATGGGGTCTAAAGCCCCATCACCACAGTGACCAAAATGTAAGTGTTGTCATGGGAAAAGCTGCAAATGCCAAACTGCATGGATGATTCCTGGTCACACAACAACAAACACATCAGTGGCATAGTAGTGCTTATGTCCCATAGCAACATAGATTGGGTGAGGCAAACAGTGCAGTGCCAATGAAACATCGCTTTGGCCATGTGCAGACAAACATCACCCATGGGGGCTCACATTGTCAACATTCATGAATAACACAATGACAGAAGTGACCATCATAATGCAGACCCACATATCTGCACCAATGGACACACAAATGTAGATATCCTGTGGAGACTGTAGATGTCAGGTGAACAAATACCATTCCATGGCAGCAATAGGACATACAAACCATGATCATTGTGCTGACTGATGACCTAGGAGTCCCAGGGATAGCAGGGGAAACCCACCAAACAACATACAGCCAATGGCACACTAAAGAAATGCCAATGCAGTGGTGCAAATGCACAAACACAAACAGGCAGACTCACACTGCATATCAAACACAACAGGTGATGGGGGGGGGGGGTGCCAGTGTCCCCAGGCAACCACACAACACATGAGGAGGCCTGAATCCCTATTACACAGATGTCAATACAGTGCCACACAAAAGTAACTCATGGATCGGATTCCCCTATGTGGGCAATCAGGCATTGTTAGATGAGAGGGAGCCAAATCACAAATGTCACACAAGCTTGTAGGAACAGCAACTAACACAGCAAAAGACAGACCCACCACAGCACTACCCCCAGGGACCCCACATTGTGGTGACACTGGCCTGCATGATAATCCCACTGTGATGACAAAGGTAGATGTCGTACACACTGTGAACCACAGTCATGTGTCCTGAGCAAGTAACTACCATCACACCTACACAAGCACAAATCAATCAGCACGGCCTGTCAGCCAAGGCCAACATGGAGGTAGGGGTCTAGCCGTGCAACAACTCTCATTTGCACACACTCAACACCACACACCTTGACCTCCACCAATGTGCAGCAGTGAAGCTCACATGGACTGGTGACATTGCACATGCACCCATGACAATCCCAGGGGTGGTGGGGGAACTAAGGTGGAGATACCCTTCACACATGGCCAGTCAACAAGACTTGTGAATGTCTCACACACTGCACAGTACGCTGTACATGGGCATGACGTCAAATCCACACCAACCAATGGGATCCCGGCCACAGTCACACACCAATGAAGAAGCCAAGGTCACCCACAAAGAACACACATAGACAACTTCCAACATTGCAGCTCTGACCCTGAGGAGTGGCAGCAGTCACACACACAACGTGTCACAATCACTGAAAGCTAACACAAACTGTAAATTACATGACTTGTGTAACCAACAAGTGCCAAGGGGAATCCTGACTGTGTCTCATCTGCGTTTGCCCACAAACTCAGCCCTGACAGCAAACACACCTATGGATGACACCCTGATCACCAGTAATGTGCCATGCACCCACATCACAGAGAACCCAGGGCGAAGATTTGGGGGAACATTGCTCAACTCAGCAAGCATCACAAACAGGAACATCACTAGGGACCCCAGCCTGCGTACCAAAATGGAAGTGAACACACACAGACATGCTCACACAACACACACCTTGGGCTCAGGCAATGTCACGGAATTACACACTGCCATGAGGGGACTCCACTCCTGTGTAAGGAAAGCTGTGCCATACGTTGTCTCTGCAGGGCTCAATCATGTCAGCAGAACACTTGGTCACTCAGTCAACAATTAGCACAAAATGAAGGCTCTCGTCACATCAGCCTGGTCATGGCAGTGTCACCGAAATCATCTGCACCAATCAAATACACATGTATAGCAAGTTGCACTGATACCACAGATGAGTCCTTCCCCATTGATGCCCAAACTTGCATGTCCAGTGGAGATGGTCACACGGTCAGGGAAATAGACAAATTGAACAATGGCAAGCACATCTGATGTGCAGGGGTGTAAGCCACAGATGTGATATTGCAAAAACATGTAGGGAATCCCATTGGCAAATATGAAAAACATGGCACCCTCATATTGCTGCAAAGGATGACATGGCTACACACCAGGATAGGACACATTCACCCTGGACCGCATGGGGTCCTGCACAGTAACACTTCATTTACCTGATAGCAAAAATCACCATCACTGCAGCAAGGGCATGTTTAGCATCCTCAACATCATGTACATCTGAAGCAAAACCACTGGAGAACGGAAAGGAGCTTTATTCAGCATATGTGATTTTAAAATAGAAAGTCCAGACAAAACCCAAAGGACAATGGCCAGTCTATGACAAAAGTCCAAACAGGGTGACAGTGGCAGATGTCACCCTTTGCTTTCCTGCACTGCTACTAACCAGGGACACTCCCCTCGGAGGGGCATACGGGGGGTCAGGCCAGGCACCGCAGGGACAGGATCAGGGCTCACCAGAAGGAGGCAGGGAAGGGGTGCCTGGTGGTGGAGAGTCACTGACTACTGCAGTGGAGGTGTCTGACATGGTGTGTGCCGGCACAACTGGGGGGCATGAGTCAGATGGTGTGGGTGCCAGCACAACTCCAGTGGGCTGGCCAGATGGAGTGGACAGGTTCCCCACTGCAGTACCCAAGTCAGACGGGGTGGTAGTGGACTCCACTGCAGTGCCCATCTCCGGGGGAGTAGAATGGGGTTCAGGTAAGGTCGGCAGGACAGAGGGGGAGGACACGGTCTCCACACCAGTGGCACAAACATGTGCAGCGGGGGATGTGGGGCTGGAAGAGCAAGTGGTAGGTGGAGAAGGCCGCATCATTTTGGGGATGGTGTATCTGTGGGTGGGGGAACCTGGGACAGGGTGTGGTGGGGGAACCTGTGTTGTGGGTGCCTGAGGGATGGAGGAAGGAGACTGTGTGGTTGACCTGCAGGGCGGTGGTGGGGTCTTGCTCTTCCGGGCCCAGGGGACTTGCGGGTGGGGGCCTCAGTCTGTCTGCGCCTGGGGGAGGGTGTCCGGGGGCGAGGGCACTCCCCTCTGTGTGGGTGGACTTCCTCTTCCCCCTGTATGCTGGATCAGCGGGATCGGAGGGGAAGAGGCCGAGGTCACAGAGGAAGAGCTGCTTTGTAGGTGGGGTTGCAGGTGAGGCAAGGGAAGGGGTCTTGGAGGGAGAGGATTTTGAGGACTGCGGAGTGACTGTGGATGCCTGTGTGTGTGTCTGTTCCCCATCCCCTGTGGGTGTGGTACCAGTCCCCTGAGGATGCTTGTGTGCACGTTTTGCCCTTGTTTTGTGTGTTTCTGTGCTGCTCGTGTCTGTGTGTTTGGGTGATTGTGCAGGTGTGCATGTGCTTGGGACAGGTAGGGTGCCAGGAAGTGTGGATGGGGCAGAGGTAGGAGGGGTGATGGACTGTTGGAGGAGGGACACTGATGCCGTCAGGGAGGAGTCCATGGACCTATTGCTCGTCTGTAGGGCAGACATGCCCGTCGAGATGCCCTCCATGAACGACACCAGCTGTGTCAACAGAGTGGTGTGTGCATGGAGGACACTCAGCATTGCTGTCTGCCCTACATGGAGCTGCCGAAGTAGGTACACAGACTCCTCACTCAGGGCAGCAGGGGACACAGGGGCAGGGGGTGCGGTGCCTGGCACGAAGGAGACACGCTCCCGAACACGGGAGCCTCCACGGACCTCTGGAATGGGAGCCAATGGGAGGGCGGTGGTGCTGGTGGTGGTGGTGGCGGGGCCAGACATACTAGCTGGGGTGTGGTGGCTGCTGACACCCGCCTCCACAAGGGAGTCATCCTCCGAGCTGCTGTGGTCCTCAGCTGAGGTGGATGGTGCTGAGGACTCCTCGGTGTGGCTCCCCTCGCCCTCCATGCCACTGGGTCCCTCCGACCACTCATCGGCTGCTGACCCAGTCTGGCTCTGCAGCTCCTCCTGGTCCGTGGAGCTGTCCCCTCCTGTGGCCGTGTTCGCAAACAATTAGGGAAACAGACAAACATCAGTCACCTGCACTGACCGCACACACCACAGTAAGTACAGCACATTACAGAGCAAGCCCTGGCATCCTCAGTTGAACATTGCCAAAAGTCCTCACACAGATTAGGAGAAGCCAATTGTCAGTATGATGGTCAACCATGGCACTCACACCCCTCCTGCCCTTGCACCCATCTGTCTGGTGCCTGTTGGATGGTAATACCCCAGTGTGGACACATGCACCACGTACACAGTTGTTGGACATTGCAGAGAACACGGTGAAGTATGTGAACATGCACACATCACATCTCTTGCCACTGAGTTAGTACAGGTGTCCGGATAAAGGGATGGCCAGAGTCTAATTAGAAATGCATGTGATGCATACCAGCACCAGACACCATGATGCACCCATGTCCGGATAGTCAATGCCACAATGGGGTGCATGTTGCACATGTCACTCCCCTGCAGGATCACTCTTAGGAAGTTAAATGCCATGGCACAGGCATGCCTGCAAAGTCATACATCACTGTCTCCAGTCACATGGGCATGGCAGCCAGCCAACAACAGTCTGCACTGTGTCACAATCCTAGGTAATGGGGAATGCAAGTTATGTAGCTGACAAGTGCACATGTCCATCCCCCACAAACCACATCATCTGAACTCTTATTTGTCCACGTAATGCCAATTGGACATATGGGAGACATGAAACACAACTCTATGAACCTGAGCACCTCACAGTCTGCTGTGAATGAAAAACAGCTGCCTGAAGTTCACAGTCGCATACACCTGTGTGCACAGTCAAGTGATCAAACACCTATAAGTCACAGAAGTATCGTCTATCATGGTGACATCTCAGATGGCATGCTGAGCCCTAACCGATAAACATACCAGTAGTCCTGACAACGAAGCCACAGCACAATGACACAGAGGCAGACACCTGAGGGAACATTTCACTGATCACAACATGTCAGCTGATACACGGGAGTGGGAGTACAGAGTGTATTGTATGCCCTGGAGTAGGCATGACTGTCCTGCTCCACCTGAAAGAGGGATGAGCCCGGACAGTAGGCAGGTGGCTAAGCATGTGTGACACACTTGATATACATACTCCTGAGGCCCAAACATTCTTCCCACCCGCAGCATGGGTGTGTGCCAAATACCCCAGGGACATGTGGTGATTCAGATCAGCAAGTGGACCACATATCAAAGTTACACCCAGATTACATGTCAGAACTTAGGCATTGTGTAAGCAATTGACCCACCCATGAATCCCACAACAAAGTCACGGGAACAAATGCTGTCCCCCACCTTGAGCGAAGCAAAATGCAAGGACACAGTACCCAAGTGACACAATTTCCTGACTGTAAGGGCCACACATATGCGTATCAGATGAGGAGTGGGCATGTCACAATTGAGGGACATGGGTCCTGGACCACAAGACTGATGTACTGTGGAAGTTTAACCAGGCCAGAAGAGGGCACATAGCATGTCAGACAAAGTTCACAGTGCAGTCATGGACTCACCCCCTCCTTGCTGCTGTCTGGCCTTCAGCTGCCCATCCAGGTCAGGGAAGACCACCGCCAGGATCCTGAGCATGTGGGGGGTCAGGGTCCGGTGTCGGTCCCTCCTGTGAGGAGGCGACAGCTTCAGCTGGACCCTTGCGATCCTCCGGGTCCAGTCCCGAAGGTCCTGCCACCTCTTCTGGCAGTTGCGGATCCGGCGCTTGTAGACCCCCACGGATCTTACTGCCCGGGCGATGGTCAGCCAGATTTCCTGCTTCTGGTGGGCATCAACCTGTGAGGATGACAAAGTGAAAATGCCATTACTACACATGCAACATATACGTGCATCACACAGTTGGATATACATGTCTCAATCACAGGGGCATATGATGTACACAGGCAGTGCAACGATGGCTATGAACAGTTTGCCAGCAGTTACTACATGGTATCATTGTCTGGGAAGTAAAACCTTGTTGGAATGCACTGTTACTGCACTGTACCTGTTCAGTGCATGTAACTACACACTTTGGGGGTGAGAACTACTCAGTGAGCATGCTAGCCAGTGGTGTGCACACTGTAAGTCTTGCTAGTCAGACAACATGCACAATTAGTAAGGCAGTGGACAGCACACTCACCTGCTCCCCTGGTTTCCCATACATCTTGCTGTACTGTGGAAGGAGGCTGTCCAGCAGGGCCTGGTTCTCCTCAAGGCTGAAGGCTGGGGCTCTCTCCACAGTACGTGCCATTGCAGTAGCCAGAGGATGCAGAGACAGCAGCAGTGTTGGTGGCAGATGTCGTCCTGGAGCATGTAGTGCAGGCAAGTGAGCTCTCAGGGGAACAGCCAGCATTATATGTGTGCTGCAGAGGCAGATACTGTCCCATGTGTCCAAAGTGATAGGTCCAATTTGTTTGCATCTTCTGAATCTGGCCAATCCATGGAATTGCACCACTTATACATGCCCACAGCATCCTTCAAAAGTTAAACTTAATGACACCCATGAATTTTCAACATTGTTGTGGCTGGCCAACTGAATTCACTGCATCAGACTCGTTACAGCTTCGACATGCGCACCGTCCGGACCATTGCTGTACAACGCGTATTTCAAAAAACAACGCGTACACGCTCACATCAAATGCAATGTCCAATGCATGCGCACCGATCGGTCCATTGCTGTACAACGCGTATCCGCTCACAACAGATTCAATGGCCAGTGCGTGCACACCGATCGGTCCATTGCTGTACAACGCGTACCCGCTCACAACAGATGCAATGGCCAGTGCGTGCACACCGATCGGTCCATTGCTGTACAACGCGTATTCCGGGAAACAATGTGTACCAGGTCACAACAGATTCAATGGCCAGTGCGTGCACACCGATCTGTCCATTGCTGTACAACGCGTACCCGCTCACAACAGATGCAATGGCCAGTGCGTGCACACCGATCGGTCCATTGCTGTACAACGCGTATTCCGGGAAACAACGCGTACCCGCTCACAACAGATGCAATGGCCAGTGCGTGCACACCGATCGGTCCATTGCTGTACAACGCGTACCCGCTCACAACAGATGCAATGGCCAGTGCGTGCACACCGATCGGTCCATTGCTGTACAACGCGTACCCGCTCACAACAGATTCAATGGCCAGTGCGTGCACACCGATCGGTCCATTGCTGTACAACGCGTACCCGCTCACAACAGATGCAATGGCCAGTGCGTGCAAACCGATCGGTCCATTGCTGTACAACGCGTACCCGCTCACAACAGATGCAATGGCCAGTGTGTGCACACCGATCGGTCCATTGCTGTACAACGCGTATTCCGGGAAACAACGCGTACCCGCTCACAACAGATTCAATGGCCAGTGCGTGCACACCGATCAGTCCATTGCTGTACAACGCGTATTCCGGGAAACAACGCGTACCCGCTCACAACAGATTCAATGGCCAGTGCGTGCACACCGATCGGTTCATTGCTGTACGACGCGTCCCTGTACAGGTCACTCGCATATGTCACCATGCTTGTCACTGGTGAACGTATGCCAGCCACATATACTTGCCAGAGACTCAGGGGCACACCTACAACACCACAGCCTGTCCACACTGTATCCTAAGGCATGTAAGGCTGCATTACCTTTTCTGTGTATGGGGGTCAACATGTGGTTTTTGGGGTGGCACTTGGGGGCAGCCACTCCCAGGCTGTGCACGTGTTCATGGGGACAGGATCCTTTGTGTGTTGTGCACATGACCACTGTGATGTGCAACTGTTCATTTCAGAGCATGTGGCATGGTCACATTTCCAGGTTGTGTATGTGTATGACATGTCACATACCCCCAGAGTCCCATGTGGGAAGGTATGTACGTCACAGGGTGACCCATTGCCACAATGGTGATGGCCCTCCACAGTCTGTGTGCATGTTGTGTTTCCGATGTCTCTGATTCCATGTGCACAATGGGAGACAGTCTCCACATCCACGTTGTTTGTGCATGGACTTTGATGTTGTGCGTGTGTGTGTCACAGACGTCCATGTCTGTCCTGCGGAGGCAACAGGGGCCACTACCTGTGGGAGTCATGTTTGTTTTTCTGACGTGTACATGATACGCCATGTCATGCCAGTGTCCATGTGGCAAGACAGGGTCCCTGGGAATCTACCTGTCAATGAGCTGTGATGCCTGTGGCGCATCTGTCCAGACATGTCACTGTGGTGTGTGTTTGCGAACGTGACAGCAGTAAATGGGTACTGTGACACAGCCTAATGGTTTCCCATAGCACAACCTGGAACCTGTTGCCAACACATGTTGAACTGAGATGTTAGATGATGGCCATGTAGGTGCCATATATGTCCATACAGAACGGCACACACATCAAGTACTTGTGTCTCGTAATGATGTATCATGTGATATTGAGTATGGTCAATGCCACATATGTGGGGTGACTGACAATCTTTCTTTCTTCACCTATGCACTGCAGGGCACCAGCTGTCCATAGACCATTCCCTGACCTAGCAACGATGGTGGAACGTGACAGCATCCGACGGTACCGCTTCACCAGGCAGCTGATTGAGGATTTGGCAGTGCGCTTGGCCCCACATTTGCAACCTGGCCGGCCGTACCCTACAGCGCTGACCCCCAAGGTGAAGGTGATGGCAGCCCTACACTTCTTTGCCACTGGTACCTTTCAACACACTGTGGCGACTGCTGGTGGGATGTCACAGACTATGTTCAGCCGTGTGCTACGCGATGTTTTGGAGGCAATGTTGAGATGCCTGAACCAGTACATCTATTTCCCTAAACGTCAACAACTCACTGACGTCAAGAGTGACTTCTATGCCCTGGGGAGGATGCCACATGTCATTGGCTCCATTGATGGGACACATGTGGCTTTGGTACCACCACAGGCACATGAGCAGGCATACAGGAACAGGAAACATTATCATTCGATCAATACTCTGGTGGTATGTCTTGCAGATATGAGCATCTCACATGTGTGTGCCCATTTCCCTAGTTCGGCACACGATGCCTACGTGATGAGGAGTAGTCGCATCCCGAGGATGATGTCACAGATGCAGAACCAGCGTGCCTGGCTTGTTGGTGTGTACTGACTTTGTACCATTGTGTGTGTTCTGCTATGTTGTATTCCTCCCTCTTTTCCAACTCAGCTAATGTGCAATTGTCTGTCTGTAGGTGACTCCGGATACCCCAACATGCCGTGGTTGCTGACACCCCTCAGGAACCCTGTGACACCAGCCCAGATGCGCTACAATGAGGCACATGGTCAGACCAGGAGAGTGATCGAGCGGACATTTGGTCTCCTGAAGAGCCGCTTCTGCTGCCTGGACAAGACAGGAGGGGCCCTCCCATATGCCCCAGCAAAGGTGTGCAAGATTGTCATCGTCTGCTGCATGCTACACAACCTGGCAGTGCGGAAGGAGTTGCCTCTCATCCTGGATGACGATGACCAACATCCGCCACCTGTGGAGGATCCTGGCCTGGGCCACGATGCCAGTGATGATGATGATGATGATGATGGTGATGTCCGCACACAGCTCATCACCAACTTCTTCAGCTGAATGTGAGTATCCAGAGAGTTGTCATGCCAATGATGTGAGTTTGCGTGATATGTGTTGGTGGTGCTCTGGTGCTGTTTGAGTGTGGCCATGTGCTACTTGACTGGAAGCGTGCAGCGATGTGTCCTTACAGGTAGTCTGTACTCCCCAACAGTGTTGACATGCTAACTTGGTTTTCTGTGAGTATCTTGTGACATGTATTGGCTATGAGTATTGCAGTTCTGTCCTGTTCTTCAGTGCTTTTGACTGTGTGTCATGTCTGTCCTTCACAGGGTACTTTCAGAGTTGTTTGGTGAACTGTGATCCCCCGACACCATGATTCAACTTCCAGGGTGGAAGCAGTCGTTTCCCTACAGGTGAAGTGCCACACACCCCTGGACTTTATTTCTTCTACACTTGTTGATTGTGTGGCCACTGCCACGTAGGATTACCTTGCATCTGTAGTGGAAACAACATGTTGCAAATGTGTAATAAACCTGTGCTTCACTTTGGGCTGTGCGTTGTCTGTGGTCACACATCTGACTGACATGTGCTTACTGCACCTGTGGGCTAGTTAACACAGACTGTGAATAGGTGTGGTGTCTGTGCATTCCACTGTATTTCCTGGCAACATCAGTGTAGGCGATAAGTCTGATGGCCCTGGTGTGTATGTGTTGTGTAGCCCTAGTGGTGTGTCTCCCTCATATGTGTCACGTCGCCATGACTCACATGACGGTGTTGAACTTGCTGTAGCAGTTAGCATGCACAATGTCATTTAGCAGATCACCATCTCCATGACAGAAACCACGTTGGAATCACAACAGAGGCAAGTATGGTGTATTAGTGA
Organism: Calotriton arnoldi; assembly: GCA_963921515.1. Lineage (NCBI taxonomy): Eukaryota > Metazoa > Chordata > Amphibia > Caudata > Salamandridae > Calotriton > Calotriton arnoldi. The sequence goes on from CAWUFW010009109.1 coordinate 299,834, forward strand.
GTTTATTTCCATACATGTGTGAGGATAGTGCACAGGATGGTGGGTGCTGTACATTGGGATTGGAATCCAAAGTTCCCAGATGAGTTGGAAGTCTTGGTAGCAGAAATGTCCTGAGTGAAGTCCACAGTCATCTGATACATTGGGCCAACTTAAGCTCCCCATGTCATGTGGGAGAGTTGTGTTGCATTCGACAGGGTGAACAGTTTGCACACAAAGGAGAATTTCCAGAACAGGTGTTGGGTTCCTGGGGGATGTACATGGCCATCGGCCTCTCAGTTTTCCTTCCTCGGACGACCCCTCTTCTTTCGGGGGGACCCTCACGTGCAGGCTGCTGCGGTGCAGAGGACTCTCCGCCAGAGTCATCCTCCCTCCCTGTGGCAGTTGCAGTTGTTGCAGCACCAGATGTTGTGGGCACACAGGGAGGTGTGGCCATGTTGGTGCTAATCTGGCGGAGGCATGTCAATATGTCCCTATGCACCGCTGTCAGTTCTTCCAATGTGTCCCACTTGGACTCCATGCCAGACATGTGTGCCTCCACACGGGACATGTGTGTCTCCACACGGGACATGTGTGAGTCCAAGCGGGCATGATGGGCAGCCTGCTGCTGTTGAATGTCCTTGAGGATCTCCACTACCTGGCTGACCTCTCCGGTGCTATTCTGGTACGCCTCAGCAATGCGTGCCAGTTGTGGGTCATCATGCAGTCCAGACCCCTCTGCAAACAGCGACCTATGTCTACCACCCCTTCCACCACCCCTGGCGACACGTGCGGGACCTGTGGTAGCACGCACAGGTGACCGTAGGCCCACTTGGGGGTTGTTACTGCGGTCGTTGTCCGTTGCTCCACGTTGGGCCGGGGTCCCTGTGCTGTTGTCATCGGTGGTCCTTGGTCTGTCCGTGTTGGCAGGGGTGGTCTATGTGTTGGCAGTTGTTGGAGGGGTGGGTGCAGGGGGTGCATATGTTGGTCCTGCTGGTGCTGCATGATGACTCACACCGGAGGGGCCAGGTAGGTCTTCGCCATCCGAGGAGTGCAGAGGCTGTTCCACACCAGTGAGCTCAGTGTCCCCCGGAGCCTGGGACAGGGACTCCTCATCGTCTGCTGCTGTGTTCCCATCATCACCTGTTTTTGGAAGAGACACACAATGTATGTTATGTTTCAACGGGCATCAATGGTTCACACACCTGACAGTTGTGACTGTACCTCTGGATGCGGGCCTGTACATTGCATTGTCCTCAGTTGTCACAGTCAGAGGTTGATATTGGTGTAGCACATTGTCCTGCCAACCTGAAGCTTTTCAATGTGAATGTTGAGGTGTGTGCATGGCCAGCATTGGTGGTATTTGGTGGACATTCGGCCCTCCTTCTCCCCCAGCCCAGTTATCCCACCATGAAGCATGCCACCCTTGCAGTGTGTGCAGGTTGACTCTCAGGATGTCAGTCAGTGGTGTCCTGCTGTTGGTTGTTGCACAGTTCCCAGCAGGGCCGTGTGCTCCCCACAGCTGAGGCCAGTGTCAGACATCTTTGAAGTGGCTTTTCACTGCCTGTGAGGTGTGCATGCTTCAGTGTGAGCTTCCTGGGCCATGTGGGTGGGGGATGTTGAGCTGTGACTACCACTCCCATCATGCTATTGCCTACACCCCCCCTTCCCAGCATGTCCATACTTCCTTCCTTTTGACTCTGCTTCCCTGTGGGGTAGTGTGCCTGTGCTGACAGGATGGGTGACAGTGTTGTCCTGGCGTTTGTTTGGCTACTACAAGTCCCAAGAGTGTCCCTGTGCTTCACACAGCATAAACCAGGGTGGTGGTTCTTTGTGGGATATTTAATTGGAGTTTGAGGCATTGCATTCTCCCAGGTGAGTTGTGTGGAGTTTGTGTTAATGGGGTGTGTAAGAAAAGCTGCTTGTAACTATGGTCAGAGCTGTCAGTCCTCCTTCCCACCCAGCCAGATATCCCACCATGGAACGTGCTTCCATTGCAGGGAGTGCAAGTTGGCCTTCAGGATGTCAGTCAGTGGTGTCCTGCTGTTGGTTGGTGCCCAGTTCCCAGCAGGGGCTTGTGCTCCGCACAGCAGTACCCAGTGTCAGCCATCTTGTCAGTTGTTTTCCACTCCCTGTGATGTGAGCATGGTTCAGAGTGGTGTTGATGGGCCAATTGTGAGGGTGACCAATATCTGTGACTACAACTCCCATCATGCTATTGCCTACACCCCCTTCCCAGCATGCCCATACTTCCTTCCTCTTGAGTGGACTTCACTGTGTGTGAGTGTGACAGCAATGGCAAGATGGCTGACAGTGGTGTCCTGCTGTTGGTTGGTGCACAGTTCCCAGCAGGGGCTTGTGCTCCCCACAGCAGTACCCAGTGTCAGCCATCTTGTCAGTTGTTTTCCACTCCCTGTGATGTGAGCATGGTTCAGAGTGGTGTTGATGGGCCAATTGTGAGGCTGACCAATATCTGTGACTACAACTCCCATCATGCTATTGCCTACACCCCCTTCCCAGCATGCCCATTCTTCCTTCCTTTTGAGTGGACTTCACTGTGTGTGAGTGTGACAGCAATGGCAAGATGGCTGACAGTGGTGTCCTGCTGTTGGTTGGTGCACAGTTCCCAGCAGGGGCTTGTGCTCCCCACAGCAGTACCCAGTGTCAGCCATCTTGTCAGTTGTTTTCCACTCCCTGTGATGTGAGCATGGTTCAGAGTGGTGTTGATGGGCCAATTGTGAGGGTGACCAATATCTGTGACTACAACTCCCATCATGCTATTGCCTACACCCCCTTCCCAGCATGCCCATACTTCCTTCCTTTTGAGTGGACTTCACTGTGTGTGAGTGTGACAGCAATGGCAAGATGGCTGACAGTGGTGTCCTGCTGTTGGTTGGTGCACAGTTCCCAGCAGGGGCTTGTGCTCCCCACAGCAGTACCCAGTGTCAGCCATCTTGTCAGTTGTTTTCCACTCCCTGTGATGTGAGCATGGTTCAGAGTGGTGTTGATGGGCCAATTGTGAGGGTGACCAATATCTGTGACTACAACTCCCATCATGCTATTGCCTACACCCCCTTCCCAGCATGCCCATACTTCCTTCCTTTTGAGTGGACTTCACTGTGTGTGAGTGTGACAGCAATGGCAAGATGGCTGACAGTGGTGTCCTGCTGTTGGTTGGTGCCCAGTTCCCAGCAGGGCCTTGTGCTCCCCACAGCTGAGGCCAGTGTCAGACATCTTTGAAGTGGCTTTTCACTGCCTGTGAGGTGTGCATGCTTCAGTGTGAGCTCGCTGGGCCATGTGGGTGGGGGATGTTGAGCTGTGACTACCACACCCATCATGCTATTGCCTACACCCCCTTCCCAGCATGCCCATACTTCCTTCCTTTTGACTCTGCTTCCCTGTGGGGTAGTGTGCCTGTGCTGACAGGATGGCTGACAGTGTTGTCCTGGTGTTTGTTTGGCTACAAGTCCCAAGAGTGTCCCTGTGCTTCACACAGCATAACCCAGGGTGGTGGTTCTTTGTGGGATATTTAATTAGAGTGTGAGGCATTGCATTCTCCCAGGTGAGTTGTGTGGAGTTTGTGTTAAGGCTGTGTGTGAGAAAAGCTGCTTGTAACTATGGTCAGAGCTGTCAGTCCTCCTTCCCACCCAGCCAGATATCCCACCATGGAACGTGCTTCCATTGCCGGGAGTGCAAGTTGGCTTTCAGGTTGTCAGTCAGTGGTGTCCTGCTGTTGGTTGGTGAACAGTTCCCAGCAGGGCCTTGTGCTCCCCACAGCAGTACCCAGTGTCAGCCATCTTGTCAGTTGTTTTCCACTCCCTGTGATGTGAGCATGGTTCAGAGTGGTGTTGATGGGCCAATTGTGAGTGTGACCAATATCTGTGACTACAACTCCCATCATGCTATTGGCTACACTGACTTCACCAGCATACAGAGAATTCCTTCCTTTCAGTGAGCTTCCCTGTGAGGTGGTGTTCTAGTGGTGGCAAAATGTCTAACTGTGTTTGTTGGTTATATTTGTGCCACTGCCTTGCTGTATTTGTAGTTAGGTTTGTACATATCATGACACAGTTACATATCACTATGAGATGGCATGTATTGTGTTTATCTGACTGACAGACAAATCTTGGGGTGGTTATCTTTTGGTTGCTGTGGATTTGCTAAGGGTGCATGGTTTGACTATCCCCTTGACAGTGATGTGTGTGTATTGTCACACAATATTGTGTATATTAGTTGTGTACTCACCAGGCTCTGGGATGTTTGATAGTCCATATACGCTCACTGGTGGTAGGATGGCCCGCACCTTCTCCTCCCAGGGCCTGAGGTAAAGTGGTTTGGCAGGAGGGCCACTGCCGGTGCGCTGACTCACGATGTAATCCTTCTTTAGTAGGTCCCTGACCCACCTGCGCACATCATACCACCTGTTCTGGATGTCTTCCTTTGTGCGCAAACATGGTGATTGTGCGTTGAGCCTGTCGACGATCCTCTCCCACATCTTGGTTTTCTGCGACATGGAGGTCTGTTGTACCAATGTACCAAACAACTGTGGATCTACCCTGAGGATCTCATCTACCAGGACTTCCAATTCACTGTCTAGGAACTTTGGATTCTTCTTTGGGGGCATGGTGATGGGTGGTGGTGGTGATTGATGTGTGTGTGTGTGCAGGTGAGGGTGTGTGAGTGTAGGTTTTGCTGGGTGTATGTGAGGGTGCTATTTGTTGAGGAGCTAATGGTGTGTGGCTTGTGTGATGGATGAGCTGTGAGTGTGTCTGTGGTTGCTGTGTGATGGTGTTCTGTGCTGGCAGGTCAGTTGAATTTGCAAAGGATCATGGTAGGGATTTGTGGCCTTTATATAGGTGGAGTTGGGGGTGTGTCCTTGTTCCATGTTTTTTTTCCCTGTATTTATTGACTTTGTCATTGCTTGTTTGGGCCATTTTTTTGTATTTTTTCCTTTGTATTTTTTGTGCATGTAGGAGACGTTCTTCTGACCGAGTAGGATGCTGCAGTTGTCTTGTGCGAGCTTCTCCGAGTCGTTTACGCTGTGTTTCTGCTAGGTTTATTGTGCGGCGTACGCGTCGGTCGCCGAGTATTGGCTTCCTTCGGCTGGCTTTTGTATGCGTGTCGGTCGTACGGCTTGAGCTCTGTGCGACTCGGTCTGGTGTTCCACGCATTGCATAGTACTGCGCGGGTTGGAGTTCGCGGGTACGTTTCGTTCGGGTTCATTCCTGGTGCGTGTCGGTCGGTTCGATTCGCATGGTTTCCCGGCCGGATAGCTTGTTTCCGTCCGGTTCGGTCGTTCGGCTTGTGTTCCGTACGAGTCGGTCGTGATTCAAATGCATTTCATCGTACTACCCAGGTCGGGCAGCGCCGGTACGTGTCGGTCGGACTATATTCCTGTACCGAGTCGGTCGGTATGTTTTCCAGCCCGAATCGGAATCGGCCCCTTAATCTATGTCAACACATAGACCAGCAAAGACCTCTTCGCCTTTGTCAAGGAGTTCACCAAACCCAACAGCGAGAACACAGAAGACCTCTGCAACAAACTCGGCACAAACTTCCACCACAAGATCAAGCAGATTTACGACAGCTTCAACACCCAAGACCTGCCCATCTCTCCCACCAACACCACATGCAACGACGATGCCCCCCAACAGCTCCTGCTCAACTGGACCCTGCTCATCATGGACAACACTCTCAAGACCACGAGGAGCATACCCCTCAGACCCCTGCCCACACCACATCTTCACCAGAGCTGCCACTGTCATCATCCCTTGAACTAAATTGCACCATCAACAGCTCCATTGAGACCGCCATCATCCCCAACAACTGGAAACACACCAAGATCAACGCCCTGCTGAAGAAACCGTCCGCCGACCCGACAGACCTCAAGAATTTCAGACCCACCTCCCTGTACCCCTTCCCACCCAAGGTCATAGAGAAGGCCATCAATGCCCAGTCACAGCAAACCATGTCCTTGACTACTCTCAACCCAGCTTCTGAAGCAATCACAGCACAGGGACGTTCCTCCTAGCCGCCACCGATGACATTGGCTCCATCCTCGACTGGGGACAAACAGCAGCCCTCATCCTACTGGATTTCTTGTCCACCTTCAACACCGTCTCCCACTGCACTCTAAGCACTAGACTCCACAAAGTCGGCATCGCGACAAAGCCCTGGACTGGATCCATTCCTTCCTTGCCAGTAGAACACAGTGAGTCAGACTACCACCGTTCCTATCAGAACCCCCAGAGATTGGCTGCGGTGTCCCCCTGGGCTCTTTCCTGAGCCCCACCCTCTTCAATGTCTACATGGCCCTGCTCCCTGCCATTGACAGGAACCAGAGACTCAACATTGTCTCCTACGCTGACGACACCCAGCTGATCCTCTCCCTCTCCAACGAGCCCACCATCGCCAGAAACAACTTTCAGGACGGGATGAAGGCCGTCGCCACCTAGATGAGAGACAGCTGTCTCAAGCTCAACTCAGACAAGCCGAAGTCCTCATCCTGGGGCCCAACACCTCTACTTGGGAAGACTCCTGGTGGCTCGCCACATTAGGAACCCCTCCCCACACCCATGGACCATGCAGGAAACCTCGGCATCATACTGGACTCTTTGCTCTCCATGAACCGCCAGATCAACTCTGTCTCATCATCATGCCTCCACACTCTTCGCCTGCATCAAAAGACATTCAGATGGATCCCCATTGAGGCCAGAAATAGGTCGCTCACACACCCATCAGCAGCAGACTTGACTACGGCATTGCACACTATGTAGGCGTCACCCAGAAGCTCCTCAGGAAACTACAGAATGTTCAAAACGCCACAGCCAGACTGGTCTTCAACATTCCCCGGTGCAGCCACATCTCTGAACACCTACGAGAACTTCACTGGCTCCCAGTCAACAAAAGAGTCACCTTCAAGCTTCTCACACAGACTACAAAGTCCTCCATGATGCCGGACCAGCATACCTGAACCACCGCCTCTCATTCTATGTACCCACCAAACACCTCCACCTTGCCCAACTGGCCCTTGTATCCGCAAGACCAGGACCGGAGGAAGATCCTTTTCTTACCTTGCCACCCACCTCAGGATATCCCAGTCGCTGACCCAATTCAGGAAGGATTTCAAGACCTGTCTCTGACTGAACCGCAATGCCCAGTCGGACCTGCAGGCCCCCCCGGCACCTTGAGACCCTCACAGGTGAGTAGTCGCACATAACAAGTACTGATTGAGTGATTGATTGATACACAACATAAAACATAACATCAGGGCATGAAAATGCAGCAGTTAGGAAGGAAGCATACATGAATCAGCTGATTACCATAAAAACAGTTATTACATAGATCTAGCGCACTGTCATGCTTCCCCTTCCCCGCTCCTCCATTAGACTCAAGTGGGAGCCCGTCAGTTTCATCCTAGTCGCATGTGCGGCTTCCCGGATTAAAACCCACCCCTGTCCCGTGCATCCTGCACACCGTAATGGATATGTTTGCTGATTTGGCTATGCTGTAATGGGTGTTGTTTTCCTGATTTTGTTATGTGAAATACGTTGTAACTATGTCTGCCTTTGTTCCGTTTTGTAACCATGTCTGCCTTTGTTCCGTATTTGCTTGACTCAGTACATGGGCAAATATGCGGTGAAGGAACAAGCGGCAGTAACCTTTGGCCAAGGAGACAACGGGCACGGTGACTGCTGTCATCGACAGCTGTTCAGTAAGACGCGCGTCACGTAACGTGCGCTACGTCTGCATTGTTTTGGGTGTGGCGAGGCTATTTATGCCACACCCACCTTCCAGAAACTCGCTTTGCCTTCCGCCTTGTGGAGGGTTTGGACGTCTCGCTTACCTGCTCTGTGCCCGAGTGACACTGCGCTTCACGAAGGACACCTTTCTTCTCTGCTGCAGCCCTTCGGATCCACAGTGCAACCGGCGCTACAAGAAGAAGAAGAAAAAGAAGCTAAGTGAACGTTTTAATGGGATTTAGGCGCCCTACGCAAGAAAGCAGGAAGCAAGCGCGCTAATACTTACCTAGTGTGGTTTTGGGACATCTTTGGAGAACTCCCTGAAAGAGAAAAAGACAGTGATTAGCGTCATCATATTGTGATGGAACATTGTAATGACAAAGGAATGAGAAATGTTATGCAGTTTATCCAATTTTAGTTTGAGCGTTTTGTTATGAATCAGAGAGAGCTTACGGAAAGTGTTTGCTGTGTGCTTTGGGAAGTATTATTTCTTTCACCCAATATAGGTCGTGAAGAATAAGAGAGAGTTGACGGGGCAATAGAGTAAGTGACATAAAAGAGAGTAAAAGTAATTCTTGTGTGCACAGTTAAAAACCAGTAACTTATTTCCAACACTTACTCACAGGTACAAACAAGCAGCTACAAAAGCAACCAAGCAGCAGTCCTCTATATACGTTGACACCTCCATGACTCAACCCGAACACGCTTCACGACGACTACAGGACGCGACGTACTACACTCCTAACTCGCAGGTAGGAGACTATACAAGAATTCTAAAGGACTTCTCTGAGAATAGTGTACGTTAACACCTGAATATAGGTTTCTGGTTAGTTATACGTTTCCTTGTTGCCTCGCAGGTCGACCAACCAGGAGCAACTAGCGTCCAGGATCCGGCCCTCCTCCCTGAACCCCAACTGAGTAGCCTTAGTGTTTTTATCCCTACAAGGTTATAAGTTAGGGCATTGGGAAGTCGGTCCATAACGTCTCTGCGAACTCTACATACAAGCAACGGACAGGTAGGATTGCTTGTGTGCCTGACAGAAAGGCAAAGCCCACGAATATAAGTTCGCCCAGGCGTTATGGATCCGTCTACCTCGGTGTCTTTGCAGAGCATAGCAACTATCTTGGCTGACATACAGTCTGAAAATGCAGCCCTCCGAAGAGACATCTCTGCTCTGCAATCTAGTATACAAGTGTCTAGTGCATCAGGTCCAGCTACCTGGAGTTTTCCCGCCACTCAAAAGCCAGTCTTGAAACCAGCTACCTTTCAGCCTATGATGCAAACCCTGCATAGCAGTGCCTCTTCTGCTCCCACCCAAATCCAGGTAATGACTCCAGTCACAATCCCCTTAGCTCCACCCGAGAGGTTCTATGGGGATAGTAGCAAGTATACCATATTCCTGAATCAGTGCCATTTACACTTCATAGCAAAGCCCACAGCTTTCCCTGATGACTCCTCTAAAGTGGCATTTATATTATCCTATTTAGGAGGTGATGCAGCCCTTTGGTCTGTACCAATAGTAGAACGTGATGATCCAATATTATATGACCTCCGAAGGTTCAAACAGACAATGAAAAAATTGTTTGCCAAACATGTCTTTGTGCAATCCGTAGATCATGAATTGTTACATTTAAAACAAGGCACTTCGGATTTATTGCACTATATCTCACAATTCAATAGGCTTGTAATTGAAGCAGAATGGCCCGAAGAAAAGAGGGTTTCCCTTTTTATAAAGGTTTACGAGAAGAGCTGAAAGACATGGTTACACAAATCCTGGATCCTCCAGAGAACATAGAGGAATTCATAGATTTAGTAGTAAAATTTAACCATCGTCTATCTGAACGTAAGGGAGAAAAAGGACGTTCCGATCATAAACTGTTTACTTTCAAGGAAAGAGCTAGTGTTAAAACTGAGGTAACTCCAAAACTAGACGCAGAAGAACCTATGCAAATAGGTACCATTAAAGGGCCCCTCTCAAAAGATGAGAAAGAGAAACGAAGGAAACTGAATCAATGTCTTTATTGCGGGAAAGCAGGACATTTCGTAAAAGAGTGCCCAACTCGCCCAAATAAACCAAAAACCAAGTTCAATGTCGCAGGAGTTACTCAACAGTCGGAAAACTGAAAAGCTCGACAAGACAAGGGGCCAGTCTGTCGAGTGAGTTAGCTAGTTTGGCCTCCATGGCTTCTGGGATCTCATATCAACATCTTAGTATTAAGATAACCTTACAATCCCAATCCAATCAAGAAAAGGTCTGGTCAGTTGATGCATTAATAGATTCAGGAGCAACTGGCAATTTTATAGATACTCACTTTTTACACAAATTAGGCTTAAAAATGGAACCCAAAAGTCATCCAGAAGTAGTCAGAGCTGTGGACGGTAAGGAGTTGACGTCAGGACTGGTGCAACATCACACTGAACTTCTTACAATGATATGTTCCACTGACCATAGGGAACACATCACATTTGACATAATTGATGCTCCCCAGTTCCGACTCATTTTAGGCATTCCTTGGCTAGTTCAGCATAACCCCAAGATTGATTGGGTTCAAAAGACAGTGTTGTTCAACTCAGAGTATTGTCAATCTACTTGTTTAACAGATCATGTATCAGAACATCTTGTGCGAGGTTATGATTTCCCAAAAGACTCCAAGAGTATTCTGCTCCTAGAAGGGGTACCCATAGAATATTCAGATCTCACAGATGTTTTTGATACAAAAAGGCCAATACCCTACCTCCACACAGAGACTTTGATTGTCAAATAGATCTGATGCCTGGAGCCACTCTGCCGTGCAGCAGAATCTATGCTCTTACCGAAAAAGAAAATGAGCATTTAAGAGAGTACCTCGATGAATATCTGGCCAACGGGTTTATTCGGCACTCCAAATCCCCTGTATCTTCCCCTCTGTTTTTTATTCCAAAGAAGGGGGGGGATTTGCGCACGTGCCTAGACTATCGCGCATTAAACAATGTTACCATAAAGAATAGGTATCCACTTCCTTTGATTCCAACGCTCTTAGACCAGATAAAGGATGCTACCATTTATACCAAATTGGACCTGCGTGGAGCATACCATTTAGTAAGAGTCCGCAAAGGTGATGAGTGGAAAACAACACCCATTACAGCATAGCCAAATCAGCAAACATATCCATTACGGTGTGCAGGATGCACGGGACAGGGGTGGGTTTTAATCCGGGAAGCCGCACATGCGACTAGGATGAAACTGACGGGCTCCCACTTGAGTCTAATGGAGGAGCGGGGAAGGGGAAGCATGACACGCACCTGCGCTTCCATTACAAGTTCTATGGTAATGTTGATTCCCCCACGTGGATACAGGCACACTGCACTCCTACTCCTGGGAATGCGGTAATTCTTGGAAGCAACCCCTACTCGGGGTACAGAAGCTCCAGAGCTTTCATTACCCATTATATGCTAATTTCTCAGGTTTGGGGCCGATTTCTAAAGGCAAATGGGGCCTCCATCGAGGTTTCACCCGGTATGGCACCCAAGAAAATGCCCCAAGGTAGGTATCCACTCAGGCAGCTGTCCATCACCATGCGGAGGAGCTGCTGAAACCAATGCAGCGTTTTTTAAATAACACACTGGGGCCTTCTTGGAGGCTTTACCCTGTACTTTCCAAATCACAGGAAGTGTGCCGCCATTCTGGCCCATAAAGGGGGTTGAGACATGAATCACAGACTCCACAGGAAGGCCTCATGGGGTCCCAGCGTTCAAATTTGTCAGCTGAAGCCACCCGCGAACGTGCAGTGAGGCAACTAGCACAAGGGTACGCAGCAGCGCGGTCCCAAGGCCGCTCGGGCCCAATGCAGTGAAAATCCATGCTGTGTACAGGCAACCCACTATGGACCTCATTGGGCCGCCTGTGTCAGGGTAAAGATCCTGCAACGGTAGGCACAGCACTGATTAATGGTGCGGCAGCAACCGCCATACTTCTCCTTTTACCCGGTCATCAGGTCACAGCAGCCAGCCTGCAGGGCTTTTCTCTGGGCTGTGGCCTCTCTGCCACGCCCCTCAAAACACTTCCAGAGCTTAGGGTCACAAAGTTGAAGCACGCTGCTATCCGTGAAGGGTGATGTGCTGATGTAGGAGAAATGGAGAACACACGCTGTCTCCAAAATTGTATGCTCTCCACACGCTTAGGTTCAGGGACAAGAGCCCAAAGAAATAAAGTGCTCTCCAGGTACAGGGCAGGCTACAAAGCCCTGGGAGATCACTGGGGACACCCAGCAGGAATAGATGCAAGCAGGCCAGCACCAGAGTCCTTCTGGCAACCCAGCAGGCCAACGGTCTGCAGAGCACACAAGGGAGTTCAATGGCGGTTCTTCCTGGCAGCATAACAGTTCCTTCTGCAGGTGCAGAGACAGAATATCGACGTAGAAATATTGAATTGCATTAATATCGAGTCAAGAATATCGATATCGATGGTGCAAAATATCGAGGTAAGTTTTTTCGTTGTTAAAAATATCGATTTTAATGCAATGCAGAAATATCGATTTTGTAAATTTCGATGTCAAAAATTTAAGGGCCCATTACGATACCCGGCGTAAAAAAATCCGCCAGGCATAGAAGCGGCAAAAATCCGCCCGCACACACCGTCTGAACACCGACCACGCCATTACGATTACACAAACCGAAAACCGCCATCGGCGGAAAAATCACACAAGATACCGCCCGCCATCGTCCGAGTCGGAGTCAAACCGCCCGCCACGGACGGAAACACGCACGACAACACAAAACCGCCCGCCCTCACGGCCGACACACCGCACGTGAGATTACGATCGCACCGCCATGAGCGCGGGAAAACTACAAATATACCGCCCGCCAGCGCAAACAACGCCGATGAGAATCGACACGGCAGAAGCCATGGCGCCCACGTCCCTGCACAGAAACCATCCGCTGACAAAACCAATCGCACACAACATGGCCAACAAGTCCACACAGCAAGGCACGCACAAATACACAAGCACAGTACACATCCCGAAAACACCCCCCTGGACAAACAAAAACTACAAAGGCCAGAACCCCAGACACAACACACCTGAAAACAACAGACCATGAGGACACACCCACATAGGTAAGTACAAAAGCAGCACTCCCACAGACCACAACCCCTTGCAACATTGCAAACTAGAGAGGAGAGGAGAGGACACAGTAACATAGCAAGGACAGCAGCACACCACAGAAACGCACACATCACAACCACCACCACCACCACCAAACACCGGCACCACAAACCCCCTGCACATTACACAACACACACCGCACCAGCACCACAAACACCATGGCACCACAAAGAATGCCCAAGTTCACGCCCATTGAGCTGACGGTCATGGTCGACGAGATCATCAAGGTGCACCCACAAATCTATGGGAACCTGGTCCAGCACACACCACTAGCCACCAGAAAGAGAATGTGGAACCGGATCGTAGACCAGGTCAATGCAGTCGGGACCCTGCCCAGGAACAGAGTTGAAATCAACAAACGGTGGAATGACGTCAAGAGCCTGGTCAAGAAGAAGGAGAGCAAGAACAGAGAGCTGGCAGCCGTCACTGGCGGAGGGAATCCCGCGCTCTTTAAGACCTTCAAAGCGTGGGAGGAGAAGGTGCGAGTCATCATACATCCGGAGATCCTCGCCGGATTAGCAGGGGAGTGGAGGCTGGTAAGTACAAACTAATGTATACCAGCACACCGCTATGTACTCACATGCACTACCACCATGCCACAGCTCCCAGGGACAAACACCCCCATGTCCAGCACACAATACACAACACATCACACACACATGCAACAGACACCACCACACACAGCCCAAACCGAACAACTGTAAGATACGTGGGGACATGTGTACACTCAGCCAGCCACGTAACCACCAACAGGTCCCCGAGTATGCCAGAAGCGCCACAACGAGCACCCACCACACCCATGTGTCCGCCATAGCTGCACTAACCGACAAGTAACAGGTAAGTGGCAGGAACACAAAATGCAGTGGGTGGGAGGGTGGACAGCCCAAGTACAACACACACCAGGCCCCTAGTCCCACAGCACAGCAAGGAGGAGCATCCCCCACACCCCACAGCCACGTGTCAGCCACCGCAGTGCACACCGACAGCCGAAAGGTAGACATCACGGTCCACAACAATCGGTGTCAGTGGGTGTCCAGCCACCACCACGACCCACAACACCCCCCACCCCCACAGACCTGCAACATGGAGCACCCCCGCTTAGAACCATGTGGCATCCAGTACAGTGCACGCCCGAACAACCTGCAGGTGGGAAACTGGACAGGGCTGGATTACTGGAGGCATGAGGACCGTAACACGACCAACACATGGGACATGTCACGTAGCAGACGAACACGCAGCACCGCCCACCGTCACGAACAAGTGAACAATGTGCACACGGACATGAACCACAGACTCACACCTCACATGACCCATCACAGACACAGCAACACCCAAGGAGCCACGTCTGCATGCACAAGCCACACTGAATATAGTACCACACGGCAGCCACTGTGCAACCCATCACACACAACCGAAACACCATTGAAGTCCTGTTCATGTAGCCCCTACTGCCTGTCAACCACACACCCCACAACTACGCCTATGTAAGACAAACAACACTAGACGCAACAGAGCGGAACAACATAAATGCACACGAACACCACTGAACCCATCAAACACACAGACACACCATGCACATACAACATACCATCCATCCCATCCGTCAGCCCCAGTCTCATGAAAGGCATGTCATCCGCACAGCTGCCACACATACAGCAGTCACGCTAAGATACATGCCCATGACCAACCATGTGCCAGAAGTCAATGAAGCGCACGCCACACTGTGAGCAACAACACACAACATGGGCCACACCCCCCCGAGCACTGCAGTGATGCACATGGCACAGGGCAGCACGCACACCAAGGAGATGGGACAACTGCAATACGTTGGCTGGCACACAACCATCACTCACTCATAACGATGCGTCCAATGCCATGTCCAGTAATCACAACAGACAGCAAATATGCAGGCCATGTCAGACATGCACACACCTCAGACCATGCACTGTCATGCTGCCACAACACATGTCACGTTCGGCACCCATGGCTCACAGCATGTACCCCAAAAGCATATTCCCTCCCAAATGCGAATCTGGGGCATGGCCCCCATGTTGCCATATGCGTTCCTAAGCGTCCCATTTGAACACCAAAAGCAAAGTACAAACCAGACCCAGGATGGGCCAGGAGCCCGCATACACCAGAGTCACAATAAGTAGGGGCACAGCAACACACCCATCGGCATGGCCAATCCGTCCCATGCCACATGTGCACAGCACACAGTCCCATTGCCAAGCACACACAACTACAAATGGTACAGCCACACACACGCCTCCGGGAAACCCATGTACGAGATTGCACGAACTGTTAATGTCAGACGACAAATCCATACTTCGCCAGGTGCAACACAATAACAAATCTCATTCTCTCCACAGGTGACGAACTGCTGGATGCTGGGGATGGAGACAGCAGCCAGCACAGCCAGCCTACAAGCCCCCAACGAGGACACACGGATGTGGAGGATCTGTCCTCCTCTTCGGACACGGACCACCAAGCAGGCCCATCTGGTGTGGCAGGGCCCAGCCGCTCCCCAGGACCCCTCCTACCCACCAACCCATCATCCTGGGCTGCTGAACATTCCCAGCCCCCTGCTGCCACTGTCGTTGCGGCCACACCCACGGACATTGCGGCCACACCCACGGTCATTGCGGCCACACCCACGGTCATTGCGGCCACTACCACTGCCGCAACCGCCACCATCGCCGCACCGACCACCACCGCCGCCACCACCACCACGTCTTCGCTGGCACCAGCCCCAGCGCAGGTGGTGGCCCGGCCGACTGGATCCACCCTGGGAGCCACAGCGAGGACCGTGGTGAGCAATGTGGCTAGTGGGCAGGCCGGTGGCAGCAGTACCGGTAGGAGGAGCAGGGTCAGGGAAACGCAAGTCTCCCCTGGGAGCCATGCCCTGCCTCAAATGGCCAGAGTCCTTGGGGCCTATGAAGAGGCCCAAGGACAATGGGCCAGGTCTGCTTCAGACACGCGGGAGGTGCTGGGGGTGCTGAGGTCCATGGACGCCCGTATGGGCCAACTCGTGGACCTCATGGGCCAGCTGGTGGTGAGGTCACAGCCAGGGACAGCAGCTCCACCACCGCCACCACCTGCCGGGGCGCAGGGTCGTGCAGCTGTGTCCAGTTCCCCTGCGTCCACAGCCAGTGAGCACACCTCAACCACCAGCAGGTCGCAAGCAGGCACCCCCTCGCAAACGTGGAAGGGGCCGTCCGAAGTGGAAACAGATCTCACGGGAGGACTTCGCACGCTCCAGACGCAAGTGAGGCAGCCAGCCAGCCTTCCTTGACCACCCACTGCATTGACTTGGACTACGATCCCACTCCACACAGCCATCTGGATGGCATGTGTCTGTTGGACCATGGACATAGAACCAGTGGGTACACCCTGAACATCACGCAGCCATGACCGACAGCTCATTGTCACTGCACGCACCACTTTTGTCATCACCTTACACACAATCACATGTCACAGTTTGAAATAAATGCACCTCTTACACAAACTGCTGTTTGTGCCCTGTGTTTTATTTGTACGGAATACAACGGCCACCTTGGGCGGAAAGGCACCTGATGCGTGGCATGGCAATGGAACCGGAGGGCCTGTAGGGACCTAGGGGTGGGAGACAGAACAGGAGCACATTCAATGAGTGTGTCACACACCCATCACACAGTACATGTCAACAACTACAAGCAATGTACACACATCGCACAGAGCAATAGGGCACAATGCCACAGCCACCAACAGTGGCATTCTACCCTGGCCATGGAGCGTTGACACACAGCACGCAGTGAACAAACGGCCACCCTGACACAGCACACACACACCTGCACAGATACAGCCACATCAGCCGTCGTACATGGACACTCACCGTCAAGTGAAGTAGCGGGCGATGAGCTGCTGCCGCACATTCCCAGCTTCCTCCTCTCCGCTGTCCTCCTCACTCGAGCTGTCCTGGTCTGCGGGCTGGGGCCCTGGTTGATCTCCGTCATCCACGATGAGGGGGATCTGCTTCCGAATGGCCAGATTGTGCAGCATGCAGCACGCCACCACTATCTGGCACACCTTCTGTGGGGAGTACGCCAGCGCACCCCCGGTGCGGTCCAGGCACCTGAACCTGGACTTGAGGAGGCCAAAGGTACGCTCGACCACACGTCTGGTCCTCCCATGTGCCTCATTGTAGCGATCGTCTGCTGGGGTGCGAGGATTCCTCAATGGACTGAGCAGCCATGCCCCATTCGGGTACGCAGAGTCACCTGGGTGTGAGGGACACAGAGAACCGTTGCTATTCCAACTGGACAGGGGACAGCATCGCACAACCAGCACGCTACACCACTCCACATACTCACCGACAATACAGCCACGATCCTGTTGCAGATTGGACATCAGTCGTGGCAAGATGCTGTTGCGCATTATGTGTGCGTCATGGGCCGAGCCTGGGAACTTTGCACACACGTGGGTGATCACCATGTCCGCAAGGCACACCACTTGCACATTCAGGGAGTGCGTGTGCTTCCTGTTGCGGTACAGGTGCTCAGTGGCCTGTGGTGGAACAAGGCCAACATGTGTGCAGTCAATGGCTCCAACGACGTGTGGGATTCTGCCAAGGGCATAGAATGCACCCTTCACTGCCGCCAATTCACGAGCCCTGGGGAAGCGGATGTACCTGTTTCGGTACAGCATCATGGCTGCCAGTACATCCCTCAGCACCTTGCTGAACATGGGCTGGGACATCCCTCCTCCACTGCCCACTGTGTGCTGGAATGACCCAGTGGCGAAGAAATGCATGGCGGCCATCACCTTAGCCGTGGGGGTGACAGCTGTCGGATACACCCTGCGGGGACGGAGATGGGGTTCCAACATGGCACACAGTCGATGCAGGGTTGGCCTGTCCAGCCGAAACTTCCTAATGACCTCTGTATCGTCCATGTCCGCCAGCAATTGGTATGGGCGGTCAATGTTCGGTCTCCGCCTAGGGAAAATGGCAGTGGACACATGTCAAAGCAACACAACACATAGCAATTTCGCATACACATCACTGACATGACTGAGCAAGCACATGAGCCACAGCCCAGCTGTCAAGCTGGGACGGCACGGCCACAATACACTTACACAGGTCTCCCAACAATGGCAATGGCTAGTGATACAAACCACTGCCATGTGCATGCACATGGGGATCTAGGCCCCAATGACTTGCGGGGCGTGCTGATGGGGACTGACTGCATATTCGTCAAGCGGCAACGCCACGGCAACATGAATGTCTGCTGAGCATGGAACTGCTTCCGAGGCTGGATGAGTATGGCACACGACGACGACGATGTGGGCACAGGCTGAGCGGCCAAAACAAGTGGGACCTGTGGCACGAGGGGATATGAGACAGTAGTAGGTGTCAGCACTGCACCCTATGTACAGCACTGTACGGATCACACCTCCCGAAACATTGACAGGTGTCCACATTGACAGCCCCATGCCAAGACGGCTGTGTGCTTGCAGTCACACGTCACAGGTGAGAGGTTACATTGCACGTGCCAGGTGGCAGACGTACATAGTGGGAGCTGGCATGTGTGTGCATGTGTCTCCTGTTCAGGATCCACCAGATGGGCGCTGACTCTGTACTGACCATTGGACACAGCATGTTCCGTGGAAGGCTTGTGTGTGTGGGATGGTGGCACTGGATGTGCCTCCGTTGGGTGGGGGGCCATGCACAGGGCGGGTACGTCGATGATTGCGCATTGTTGGTCACGGTGGGTGCACCCACTAAGATGTGTTGCCCTGTGTTCAATTCCTATGTCCGCATGATGATGGACTGTAGATGTGGGCAGACTACACATTGGTCGATGTGCTGTCTATATGCATGTGCCTTCACACCAGGCACAGCTGCCCCTGCACATGTGACCCCTGCTGGACTCGCTGCTGGGTCTGTGGAGCTGATGCACCTTCTGTGCGTGGGGCGGACAGCTCTCCTCACTTCCCTCATTGCGCATGTCATGACTTTGCCGCAGGTGACATGGATCATGGAGGGCCCACATGTACGCGTGGGTAGGCTACACATGATTGTTCACTGGTCGCCACCCCCAGTCAGTGTTTCGAATGGGAAGGTTGTCGTGCTGGTGGTATATTCGATGTGGCGGATGGGCGGGCCTAGGTGCGGGCTTACATTCCGGACATGGGGGGTAGTTGGATTGGCGACTAGTTGCAGTACACACGGGACACGTCTCTTCCTTTCCACATCTGGGTCATCCCTTGTACTCACTGACAGTGATACAGTCATCTTCGCCCCAGCCCTCATGTCCTCCCCTCGCTCCCCCAATATGCATGTGCACCTGCGAGGCTAGCGCTTGCACAGGCAGCCCCAAGCTCGCACCAGAGAGGGCAAGGAGTGTATGTGTGGGTCCAGTTGCACGAGTGGGCTGTCTCAGGGTATGATGTGTTACGGGACGCCGTCCACCTGCGTGGTGCCCCAAATGGAGACCCGGCCTGCATGGACTATGCATCACAGTCTTCGCCTTCCGGATCCGCCACCTGCGACACCCAGTGGCTGTGGCTGCCCTTGCGGCCAGGCCGCGTCCGTCTGTGACTGATGGCCCACACATTCACTCTTTGGCCTCTCTGGGGAGGGCTCGGGGGTGGTGGCGCACGCGCTTGCACTTAGTCGCAATGGCATGTGGCGTGGTTGGTATGATGGGCAATGGATGGGATGGTGCGAGCCACCTCCCGTGACGTCAGTGCTGCTCGTGCTGTGGTGCGTCCCCCTACACTTCCATCTGACTTGTGCCATGCTAGACGTTGAGGTTCTATTGCCTGCGTGATATGACCAGGAGGAGCGCGAGGAGACCTCTCACACACCATGCTCCACTGCCATCCCGTGCCCTGTATCGCCTGTGCGGATTGACTATGTTGGGGTTACACCTGGTCGACTGGGGCTGTGTGTGCCTTGTCAAGGGGCATGGCGGGCGCATAACAGGATCCAGCTTGTCCACAGAGGGTGGGCTGAGGTGCGCCTGGTACCGCTTTGTACGTGTGCCCGGCTGCTGTGCACACACGTGTTCACTCCCCCCGACAGGTGTCCTCTCACAATGCCCAGGGAAGCGGTGGTGTACTGTTCATGACCCCTCCCAACACGGCGTGCTCCAACTTGGCATGTGCGCATCTACCCGTCACACCCACCCACCTGAGCACTGCGTCCATACGACTTCACACGACACATGTGTGTCTTCCACAGTTGTGCTACTCATTTGCGTTGACATCCAATACCAGTGGACTACATGGTCATGTCACGACTGCCGTGTACTTCACATACTCTCATCCTCTCTCATTCGTACTTGTGAAATGAGTCAGCGGAGACAGTTATGGTTTCAAACATTATATTGAGTCTTCTGTCCTCTGTGATGCAGTATAGTGGACACTACTGGCAGCGGAATACATGTTGAGGATATACTGAGCATGATTGCAAATGGGATAGGGTGTGGGGTTACATGTGATTGGCTGTTGCATGTGGGATGTGGGCTTCAGAGTTACATCTGCTTGGCCAAGGCTGTGCTAATGTACATTTACGTATAGCTGCGGAGCTGCGGACTTTGACACAGACGGTATACATGTAGCCTACCAGACCGCTTGGCATCATGGGCACAGTCCATCTCAGTTCCATGTGACAGGTTTGCTGCGGTTGTTCCTCATGCACGCGTGCATGTGAGATGACATCAGGGCATGTGCTTGCGTGCATGCAGCGGCGTGCCACTTGTTGTTGCAATGTGGTGGTTACTGGACATGTCACAGTCACTGGGGTCGTGTTGTTGTTGTATGCACTTGTCGTCCATGCAAAGGTCCTGGTATGGGATTCCCGGGGCGGGGGTGGGAGGGGTGCAGCACCCACAGACTCCAGGCGACCTATTCATGTCCACTGAGCGGTGTGTGTGTCCATGGGCGCTGGATCCATGTCGTGTCCTGGTTGTTCGTGCAGTTCCGTCCATGTGGGTGCGATACACAGACCCCATGCCACTGCCTCCCACGATGCATGCGGTGTTCCTGGATGTGATGGGGAACAGTGTGCATGTCCCGGTCATATCCGATGTCATGGCGATGTCGTTGATGGTGTGGTTACAGTTGCCGGTCGTTTGGTATGGCTGTTGTGGTGGTGACTGGCCAGTCCGTGCGGAAGCTAAGCATGGGTGCGGGGTTGGACATCATAGGTCAATCGGGGAACCTGCGTTGTGGTCCGACGAATTTACAGGTTGTCAGGTATGCGATGCCGTCCAGCAGGGCTTCCATGTCATTGGTGGTGTACATGTTTGCCAGCCAATGTAGCGGATGGTGGCTGTCAAGGTGTTGTTCGTAAGTTGTCCCTTGGAGGACCATGATGGGGCATGCTGGGTGACATTCGATGTAGCTGTTCTCGATGATCCGTCGTGTGGAGGCACAGTGGTCCCATTTCAGTGCGGGTGCGATGTTGGCCACATACGCCATGCCCCCATAGGCAGAGCAGGCCCTGTCGTGTGCGTCCAGAGGGAGGAGTAGTGGTAGCAGGTCCGCCTTTAGACATGCCGGGTTGGAGAGGCACATCTCCACGGGATGCTGGTAGGGACACCTCCGACAGTAGAAGACGGGCATGACGCAGCTGAACAATGTGATGCGGTAAGTCAGTCGGTAACTTACGTTCAGCAGGGACAGGAGATCGCATCCCAATATATGTATCAGGTTGGTTTTGTACAGCTTGACCTGTCCGGCGTAGTTGGGTAGGTGTGTTGCGGTTGCCATTTCGCAGCGGTGCGTTGTGGTGGCGTGCTCCGGCTGTGTGTGCAGTCTGCAATGTGCACGCTCCGAGGTTGCTGTGAGCTCTGTGTAGTCGTAGGGAGACAGGACTTGTGTTCTGTTGGCTTGTGCGGAGGACACGGGCCCTCATCCCACATGCTTCTCAGACAGTTCAAGGTCAGTGATGTGTGACTCCTTCCAATTAACTTGCATGTGGCCGACATGGGGGAGTGTTTTCTTTTTCTTCCCCGTCCGTTGTGTGCTTCTGTGATATGCGCTATCTGCCCTGTGGTCGGTCTCCTCGGCATGCCTGTGTTGGTCTTTTCTTGGACAATGGCTGTATTCACCGGCTTCTTTCGTAGGGCTGTGGTTTCGGAGTTGGAATGGAAGGTCATTCAGTGCTGTCTGCTCTCCCTTGTGTGGGCGGCAGGCTGCCTTTCCGCTCTGCGTTGGGCCTTGTGTGTGAATGTTATTCTTGGGCCACCTGTTGTCGGTCCCCGGGCTCTTTGGTGTTCCGTTTTATATGTCTTGTTCATATGTGCAGGGTGGTATGGGTGTTTCAGTGTGGTACTGGTGTTCCTCTTCCCGAAGGGGCCCTGCTTCTCCTAGTTGGTGTTGCCGCCGCTGTGTGCTACGCCATGTTTGTTACACTGGGGTGTGTCCTGCTGTTGCGTGACTTCACTGACATGTGTGCGTCGGTTGTGTGGCGTTGGGTGTTGTCCGTGAATTGGGCGTTGGGGACATGTCTGTGGCAGGCCTGTCACGTGTCATGTGCGTTCGGGGTGGGGCTGATGTGTGTGCTGCTTGGTTGTGTCCCTGTGTCTGTGTGCGACGCTTGCATGGCGCTGCGGTTGGCCTCTGCGTTGTGCGCATGTGTGGCGGCGTCATCGCCGCTTTGGGGCCGTGACGGGGTCGTTGGTTCCTAGTCCCAGGTGGTGTGTACACATGTGTTACGCGATGTTACGATTTGGCCTGTGTGTCATATGTGGATGCAATGGTGGATGTGTAGTGTACACGCGGGGGTGGGGGGTTGTCCGCTTTTTCCGCCCTTGCACTGTGTGCGCTGTTTGCGTGCACTTGTTGTGTGTGTGCCTACCTGCGTCTCCGCGGTACGTTGCGTCCTTGGTGGTGCATCAGCAAGAGCATGGGGAGGGCCTGCAGTGCTGGATTCATGCTCGGGGGAGCCGCTTCTTCGTTGTCCGTGCTCGGCGTCCGTGTTACCGCTTCGGTTTGTCGTACGGTGTCTCTTAGCCGTGGGAGCCGTTTGTTTGCGGCATCGTAATTTATACGCCGGGCGGGACGTGATTTCGTCGGACGGTGTGTGTCAATTGTGCTGCGCCGCTACGTGTACGGACGCACTTTGATGGCGGACGGTGTTGCTGGCTTGCCGGCGGTGTTTGGCCTACTTTTCGCATCGTAATTGGGCGGGCGTGTGGACTGCTGCGTGCCGGCGGTAACTGGTGGTTTTTGCATCCGCCAGCACGGCGGTTGTGCTTCCGCCCGCCATCGTAATGACCCCCATAGTTGTTAATTATATCTATTTTTTATTTTTTTATTTTTTGTTTAATGTTGGTATTTTTTTATTATTAATGTAGTATTAGTTATTATATATGTCATAAAAAAATTAAGTTCAAATGTTTCTATCTGTTTTTTTTTATGAAGATTTAGGAGCAGGATGTTGGGTTTATAGGGGATAAGGGGGGTAGTAATTTAAAATGTTTGGATTAAAAGGTAAATATTTAAAACAAAATTGTAAACTTTTATGAGCTGGATGTTGGGTTTATAGGGGATAAGGGTGGGTAATTTAAAAAAAATTACAAATAATTTTTAAAAAAGTTTTTAAATATTTAGGGGCCGATTCCGATTCGGGCCGGAAATCTCTCTGACCGAGCCGGACCCCAGCAGCCCGACCGAACGAGTACGATGCGCACGTATGCTATCGGACTCGAGTCGGTCGGACTCCCATTGAAGTCAATGGGAGCCGGTCGTACAACGCGTACGCGGGCTCGCATTGACTCAATGGGTGCGAGGCGAACAAGGGCGCCCCCTACAGCGGGTACGCATCGAAACAACTCGCGGCGTACATGCACAGGTAGGGGGGACCCATGGGTCCCCCCTGTGTGCGACTCGCGCGGCTACGCATACAGGGGGGGTCTGACACGGACCCCCAAAGTACGGCTCCGACTGCTTCTTGGAGCCGGACGGCGCGAGTCAGTCGGACTGCTCGCGGCGCGCATCGTACTTGCCCGGTCGGGGAACGTCTCCATTGCGCGGTGCGAGGCGCATCCATGCAAGTCGGTCGGAGCGGTTGGGACCCGCGAACGAGTCGGTCGGCGAATTTGCACGCGCTCGCATCGTACTCGCTCGGCCGGACGTACGTACGAATCGGTCGGGAAAAAGGGCTCCGAATCGGATCCGGTTCAGCCGAATCCGATTCGGTGCCCTACCGGCCGAGATCGGAATCGGCCCCTTAGTTGTAGGATGTTGGGTTTATAGGGGATAAGGGTGGGGAGTCATTTAAAAATTTTGGATTAAAATTTTAATATTTTTTTTAAATTTTGTAATTACATTTTTTTTTTACATTTTTTTAAATTTAAATTAATTTTTGATAAAATGTAGTATTGGGATGTTGGGTTTATAGGGGATAAGGGTGAGGAGTAATTTAAAAATATTTTTTAAATTTTTTTAATTTTTTAAATTTAAAAAAAATTGGAGTGGGTTGTTGGGTTTATAGGGGACAAGGGTGGGGAGTAACTTAAAAATTTTGGATTAAAATTTTAATATTTTTTTAAATTTTGTAATTACATTTTTTTTTTTACATTTTTTTAAATTTAAATTAATTTTTGATAAAATGTAGTATTGGGATGTTGGGTTTATAGGGGATAAGGGTGAGGAGTAATTTAAAAATATTTTTTAAATTTTTTTAATTTTTTAAATTTAAAAAAAATTGGAGTGGGTTGTTGGGTTTATAGGGGACAAGGGTGGGGAGTAACTTAAAAATATTGTTTGTACATTTTTTAATTTAGTAGTGTGATGTTGCATTTATAGCGGATTAGGGGACAGGGGATGAGGGTAGAGTTAGGGGCTCATTATGATGGCGGAATGATCGCCACCGCCGGGCCAGTGGGTATCAAGGCGGATGCAAAGTCCGTCCGCCGCTTTTCCGCCGGTGGCAATCGCACCGATTGCCTGGCGTGCGGAGCAGGGCCACTAATATGGTGGCGGTGCCTAGCAGGCACCGTCTGCCATATTAGGATGTGTGTGGCCAGGCGCCTTTCCCTGGCGGCGATGCCGCCATGGAAAGGCTGGCGGGGATTGGGTTTGGGGGGGCCCCCCTTGTGTTGGGGGGGTGTCGCTGCACTGGGGGGTACCCATGGTACCCCCTGCATTTCCATGCAGCATGTGGCAGGCACCGCATGGTGCCTGCCACGCGGTGCAGGGAAATACGGTGCAAGCACTTTCAACATTGCGGACGGGGCTGCAGTCAGCAGCACCGCCCGCAATGTTGAACGCCCAGGATGCGCCCGCCATCCTAATTGCAGTGGTGGGACCGCTGCATGTCTGGCGGGCGGTCCCAATCACCGCTACGGTGGCGGGCGGACCAAGTCCGCCCGCCATCGTAATCAGCCCCTAATTTTTGAATGTTGTGTAAAATTACATTTTTATTAAAAGTACTTTTTGATATATTGAAATATTTATTAAAAAATGTTCAATTTTAAAATGTTACAAAATTCAAATAATGTTGACGTTATATTTATTTTTGGGTAACATTTTTTATATATTTTCTAAAAAATTTTTTTTTTTTAATGTAAAGGAAAATATGATTAATGTATTAATTTATAATTGTATTATAAAAATAATGTTGGTAAAAAATGTTTTTTTAAATAAAAAATTGGGATATTTTAAAATTTACATTTGAAAATGTATTTGTAATTTAGATTTTTAAATTTAATTTTTTTCTGCTTTTAGTGAATTAGGGGCCCATTACGATGGCGGGCGGAAGCACAACCGCCGTGCTGGCGGATGCAAAAACCACCAGTTACCGCCGGCACGCAGCAGTCCACACGCCCGCCCAATTACGATGCGAAAAGCAGGCCAAACACCGCCGGCAAGCCAGCAACACCGTCCGCCATCAAAGTGCGCCCGTACACGTAGCGGCGCAGCCCAACTGACACACACCGTCCGACGAAAACACGTCCCGCCCGGCGTATAAATTACGATGCCGCAAACAAACGGCTCCCACGGCTAAGAGACACCGCACGTGAAAGAGAGGCGGTAACACGGACGCAGAGCACGGACAATGAAGAAGCGGCACCCCGGGCATGAATCCAGCACTGCAGGCCCTTCCCATGCTTCTGCTGATGCACCACCAAGGACGCAACGTACCGCGGAGACGCAGGTAGGCACACACACAACAAGTGCACGCAAACAGCGCACACAGTGCAAGGGCGGAAAAAGCGGACAACCCCCACCAGCGCGTGTACACTACACATCCACCATTGCATCCACATATGACACACAGGCCAAATCCTAACATCGCGGAACACATGTGTACACACCACCTGGGACTAGGAACCAACCACCCCGTCACGGCCCCAAAGCGCCGATGACGCCGCCACACATGCGCACAACGCAGAGGCCAACCGCAGCGCCATGCATGCGTCGCACACAGACACAGGGACACAACCAAGCAGCACACACATCAGCCCCACCCCGAATGCACATGACACGTGACAGGCCGGCCACAGACATGTCCCCAACGCCCAATTCACGGACAACACCCAACGCCACACAACCGACGCACACATGTCAGTGAAGTCACGCAACAGCAGGACACACCCCAGTGTAACAAACATGGCGTAGCACACAGCGGCGGCAACACCAACTAGGAGAAGCAGGGCCCCTTCGGGAAGAGGAACGCCAGTACCACACTGAAAAACCCATACCACCCTGCACATATGAACAAGACATATGAAACGGAACACCAAAGAGCCCGGGGACCGACAACAGGTGGCCCAAGAATAACATCCACACACAAGGCCCAACGCAGAGCGGAAAGGCAGCCTGCCGCCCACACAAGGGAGAGCAGACAGCACTGAATGACCTTCCATTCCAACTCCGAAACCACAGCCCTACGACAGAAGCCGGTGAATACAGCCATTGTCCAAGAATAGACCAACACAGGCATGCCGAGGAGACCGACCACAGGGCAGATAGCGCATATCACAGAAGCACACAACGGACGGGGAAGAAACAAGAAAACACTCCCCCATGTCGGCCACATGCAAGTTAATTGGAAGGAGTCACACAGCACTGACCTTGAACTGTCTGAGAAGCATGTGGGAAGAGGGCCCGTGTCCTCCAAACAAGCCAACAGAACACAAGTCCTGTCTCCCTACGACTACACAGAGCTCACAGCAACCCCGGAGCGTGCACATTGCAGACTGCACACACAGCCGGAGCACGCCATCTCAACGAACCGCTGCGAAATGGCAACCGCAACACACCTACCCAACTACGCCGAACAGCTCAAGCTGTACAAAACCAACACGATACATACATTGGGATGCGATCTCCTGTCCCTGCTGAACGTAAGTTACCGACTGACTTACCGCATCACATTGTTCAGCTGCGTCATGCCCGTCTTCTACTGTCGGAGGTGTCCCTACCAGCATCCCGTCGAGATATGCCTCTCCAACCCGGCATGTCTGAAGGCGGACCTGCTACCACTACTCCTCCCTCTGGACGCACACGACAGGGCCTGCTCTGCCTATGGGGGCATGGCGTATGTGGCCAACATCGCACCCGCACTGAAATGGGACCACTGTGCCTCCACACGACGGATCATCGAGAACAGCTACATCGAATGTCACCCAGCATGCCCCATCATGGTCCTCCAAGGGACAACTTACGAACAACACCTTGAGAGCCACCATCCGCTTCATTGGCTGGCAAACATGTACACCACCAATGACATGGAAGCCCTGCTGGACGGCATCGCATACCTGACAACCTGTAAATACGTCGGACCACAACGCAGGTTCCCCGAGTGACCTATGAAGTCCAACCCCGCACCCATGCTCAGCTTCCGCACGGATCTGGCCAGTCACCACCACAACAGCCATACCAAACGACCGGCAACTGTAACCACACCATCAACGACATCGCCATGACATCGGATATGACCGGGACATGCACACTGTTCCCCATCACATCCAGGAACACCGCATGCATCGTGGGAGGCAGTGGCATGGGCTCTGTGTATCGCACCCACATGGACGGAACTGCACGAACAACCAGGACACGACATGGATCCAGCGCACATGGACACACACACCGCTCAGTGGACATGAATAGGTCGCCTGGAGTCTGTGGGTGCTGCACCCCTCCCACCCCCGCCCCGGGAATCCCATACCAGGACCTCTGCATGGACGACAAGTGCATACAACAACAACACGACCCCAGTGACTGTGACATGTCCAGTAACCACCACAGTGCAACAACAAGTGGCACGCCGCTGCATGCACGCAAGCACATGCCCTGATGTCATCTCACATGCACGCGTGCATGAGGAACAACCGCAGCAAACCTGTCACATGGAACTGAGATGGACTGTGCCCATGATGCCGAGCGGTCTGGTAGGCTACATGTATACCGTCTGTGTCAAAGTCCGCAGCTCCGCAGCTATACGTAAATGTACATTAGCACAGCCTTGGCCAAGCAGATGTAACTCTGAAGCCCACATCCCACATGCAACAGCCAATCACATGTAACCCCACACCCTATCCAATTTGTAATCATGCTCAGTATATCCTCAACATGTATTCCGCTGCCAGTAGTGTCCACTATACTGCATCACAGAGGACAGAAGACTCAATATAATGTTTGAAACCAAAACTGTCTCCGCTGACTCATTTCACAAGTACGAATGAGAGAGGATGAGAGTATGTGAAGTACACGGCAGTCGTGACATGACCATGTAGTCCACTGGTATTGGATGTCAACGCAAATGAGTAGCACTACTGTGGAAGACACACATGTGTCGTGTGAAGTCGTATGGACGCAGTGCTCAGGTGGGTGGGTGCGACGGGTAGATGATCACATGCCAAGTTGGAGCACGCCGTGTTGGGAGGGGTCATGAACAGTACACCACCGCTTCCCTGGGCATTGTGAGAGGACACCTGTCGGGGGAGTGAACACGTGTGTGCACAGCAGCCTGGCACACGTACAAAGCGGTACCAGGCGCACCTCAGCCCACCCTCTGTGGACAAGCTGGATCCTGTTGTGCGCCCGCCATGCCCCTTGACAAGGCACACACAGCCCCAGTCGACCAGGTGTAACCCCAACATAGTCAATCCGCACAGGCGATACAGGGCACGGGATGGCAGTGGAGCATGGTGTGTGAGAGGTCTCCTCGCGCTCCTCCTGGTCATATCACGCAGGCAATAGAACCTCAACGTCCGGCATGGCAAAAAGTCAAATGGAAGTGTAGGGGGACGCACCACAGCACGAGCAGCACTGACGTCACGGGAGGTGGCTCGCACCATCCCATCCATTGCCCATCATACCAACCACGCCACATGCCATTGCGACTAAGTGCAAGCGCGTGCGCCACCACCCCTGAGCCCTCCCCAGAGAGGCCAAAGAGTGAATGTGTGGGCCATCAGCCACAGACGGACGCGGCCTGGCCGCAAGGGCAGCCACAGCCACTGGGTGTCGCAGGTGGCGGATCCGGAAGGCGAAGACTGTGTTGCATAGTCCATGCAGGCCGGGTCTCCATTTGGGGCACCACGCAGGTGGACGGCGTCCCGCCACACATCATACCCTGAGACAGCCCACTCGTGCAACTGGACCCACACATACACTCCTTGCCCTCTCTGGTGCGAGCTTGGGGCTGCCTGTGCAAGCGCTAGCCTCGCAGGTGAGCATGCATATTGGGGGGCGAGGGGAGGACATGAGGGCTGGGGCGAAGATGACTGTATCACTGTCAGTTAGTACAAGGGATGACCCAGATGTGGAAAGGAAGAGACGTGTCCCGTGTGTACTGCAACTAGTCGCCAATCCAACTACCCCCCATGTCCGGAATGTAAGCCCGCACCTAGGCCCGCCCATCCGCCACATCGAACATACCACCAGCACGACAACCTTCCCATTCGAAACACTGACTGGGGGTGGCGACCAGTGAACAATCATGTGTAGCCTACCCACGCGTACATGTGGGCCCTCCATGATCCATGTCACCTGCGGCAAAGACATGACATGCGCAATGAGGGAAGTGAGGAGAGCTGTCCGCCCCACGCACAGAAGGTGCATCAGCTCCACAGACCCAGCAGCGAGTCCAGCAGGGGTCACATGTGCAGGGGCAGCTGTGCCTGGTGTGAAGGCACATGCATATAGACAGCACATCGACCAATGTGTAGTCTGCCCACATCCACAGTCCATCATCATGCGGACATAGGAATTGAACACAGGGCAACACATCTTAGTTGGTGCACCCACCGTGACCAACAATGCGCAATCATCGACGTACCCGCCCTGTGCATGGCCCCCCACCCAACGGAGGCACATCCAGTGCCACCATCCCACACACACAAGCCTTCCACGGAACATGCTGTGTCCAATGGTCAGTACAGAGTCAGCGCCCATCTGGTGGATCCTGAACAGGAGACACATGCACACACATGCCAGCTCCCACTATGTACGTCTGCCACCTGGCACGTGCAATGTAACCTCTCACCTGTGACGTGTGACTGCAAGCACACAGCCGTCTTGGCATGGGGCTGTCAATGTGGACACCAGTCAATGTTTCGGGAGCTGTGATCCGTACAGTGCTGTACATAGGGTGCAGTGCTGACACCTACTACTGTCTCATATCCCCTCGTGCCACAGGTCCCACTTGTATTGGCCGCTCAGCCCGTGCCCACATCGTCGTCGTCGTGTGCCATACTCATCCAGCCTCGGAAGCAGTTCCATGCTCAGCAGACACTCATGTTGCCGTGGCGTTGCCGCTTGACGAATATGCAGTCAGTCCCCATCAGCACGCCCCGCAAGTCATTGGGGCCTAGATCCCCATGTGCATGCACATGGCAGTGGCATGTCTCACTTGCCATTGCCATTGTTGGGAGACCTGTGTAAGTGTATTGTGGCCGTGCCGTCCCAGCTTGACAGCTGGGCTGTGGCTCATGTGCTTGCTCAGTCATGTCAGTGATGTGTATGCGAAATTGCTATGTGCCGTGTTGCTTTGACATGTGTCCTCTGCCATTTTCCCCAGGCGGAGACCGAACATTGACCGCCCATACCAATTGCTGGCGGACATGGACGATACAGAGGTTATCAGGAAGTTTCGGCTGGACAGGCCAACCCTGCATCGACTGTGTGCCATGTTAGAGCCCCATCTCCGTCCCCGCAGGGTGTATCCGACTGCTGTCACCCCCACGGCTAAGGTGATGGCCGCCATGCATTTCTTCGCCACTGGCTCATTCCAGCACACAGTGGGCAGTGGAGGAGGGATGTCCCAGCCCATGTTCAGCAAGGTGCTGAGGGATGTACTGGCAGCCATGATGCTGTACCGAAACAGGTACATCAGATTCCCCAGGGCTCGTGAATTGGCGGCAGTGAAGGGTGCATTCTATGCCCTTGGCAGAATCCCACACGTCGTGGGAGCCATTGACTGCACACATGTTGGCCTTGTTCCACCACAGGCCACTGAGCACCTGTACCGCAACAGGAAGCACACGCACTCCCTGAATGTGCAAGTGGTGTGCCTTGCGGACATGGTGATCACCCACGTGTGTGCCAAGTTTCCAGGCTCGGCACATGACGCACACATAATGCGCAACAGCATCTTGCCACGACTGATGGCCAATCTGCAACAGGATCGTGGCTGTATTGTCGGTGAGTATGTGGAGTGGTGTAGCGTGCTGGTTGTGCGATGCTGTCCCCTGTCCAGTTGGAATAGCAACGGTTCTCTGTGTCCCTCACACCCAGGTGACTCTGCATATCCGAATGGGGCATGGCTGCTCAGTCCATTGAGGAATCCTCGCACCCCAGCAGACGATCGCTACAATGAGGCACATGGGAGGACCAGACGTGTGGTCGAGCGTACCTTTGGCCTCCTCAAGTCCAGGTTCAGGTGCCTGGACCGCACCGGGGTGCACTGGCGTACTCCCCACAGAAGGTGTGCCAGATAGTGGTGGCGTGCTGCATGCTGCACAATCTGGCCATTCGTAAGCAGATCCCCCTCATTGTGGATGACGGAGATCAACCAGGGCCCCAGCCCGCAGACCAGGACAGCTCGAGTGAGGTGGACAGCGGAGAGGAGGAAGCTGGGAATGTGCGTCAGCAGCTCATCGCCTGCTACTTCACTTGACGGTGAGTGTCCATGTACGACGGATGATGTGTCTGTATCTGTGCAGGTGTGTGTGTGCTGTGTCAGGGTGGCCGTATGTTCACTGCGTGCAGTGTGTCAACGCTCCATGGCCAGGGTAGTATGCCACTGTTGGTGACTGTGGCATTGTGCCCTATTGCTCTGTGCGATGTGTGTACATTGCTTGTAGTTGTTGACATGTACTGTGTGATGGGTGTGTGACACACTCATTGAATGTGCTCCTGTTCTGTCTCCCACCCCTAGGTCCCTACAGGCCCTCCGGATTCCATTGCCATGCCACGCATCAGGTGCCTTTCCGCCCAAGGTGGCCGTTGTATTCCGTACAAATAAAACACAGGGCACAAACAGCAGTTAGTGAAAAAGGTGCATTTATTACAAACTGTGACATGTGATTGTGTGTAAGGTGATGACAAAAGTGGTGCGTGCAGTGACAATGAGCTGTCGGTCATGGCTGCGTGAAGCTCAGGGTGTACCCACTGGTTCTATGTCCATAGTCCAACACACACATGCCATCCAGCTGGCTGTGTGGAGTGGGATCGTAGAGCAAGTCAATGCAGTGGCTGGTCAAGGAAGGCTGGCGGAAGGCTGGCTGGCTGCCTCACTTGCGACTGGAGCGTGCGAAGTCCTCCCGGGAGACCTGTTTCCTCTTCGGACGGCCCCTTCCACGTTTGGGAGGGGGGTGTGGTGGCGACCTGCTGGTGGTGGGTGAGGTGTGCTCACTGGCTGTGGATGCAGGGGAAGTGGACACTGCTGCCCGACCCTGCGCCCTAGCAGGTGGTGGCGGAGGTGGTGTTGCTGGCCTTGCCTGTGACCCCACCGCCACCACCAGCTGGCCCATGAGGTCCACGAGTTGGTCCATACGGGACACGAATTGGCCCATATGGGCGTCCATGGACCTCAGCACCCCCAGCACCTCCCGCGTGTCTGTAGCAGACCTGACCCATTGTTCTTGGGCCTCCTCATAGGCCCCAAGGACTCTGGCCATTTGAGGCAGGGCATGGCTCCCAGGGGAGGCTGGCGTTTCCCTGACCCTGCTCCTCCTACCAGTCCTGCTGCCACCGGCCTGCCCACTAGCCACATTGCACACCACGGTCCTCGCTGTGGCTCCCAGGGTGGATCCAGTCGGCCGGGCCACCACCTGCGCTGGGGCTGGTGCCAGCGAAGACGTGGTGGTGGTGGTGGTGGCGGTGGTGGTCGGTGCGGCGATGGTGGCGGTTGCGGCAGTGGTAGTGGCCGCAATGACCGTGGGTGTGGCCGCAACGACAGTGGCAGCAGGGGGCTGGGACTGTTCAGCATCCCTGGATGATGGGTTGGTGGGTAGGAGGGGTCCTGGGGAGCGGCTGGGCCCTGCCACACCAGATGGGCCTGCTTGGTGGTCCGTGTCCGAAGAGGAGGACAGATCCTCCAGATCCGTGTGTCCTCGTTGGGGGCTTGTGGGCTGGCTGTGCTGGCTGCTGTCTCCATCCCCAGCATCCGGCAGTTCGTCACCTGTGGAGAGAATGAGATTTGTTATTGTGTTGCACCTGGCGAAGTATGTATTTGTCGTCTGACATTGGCAGTTCGTGCAATCTCGTACATGGGTTTCCCGGAGGCGAGTGTGTGGCTGTGGCATCTGTAGTTGTGTGTGCTAGGCAATGGGACTGTGTGCTGTGCACATGTGGCATGGGACGGATTGGCCATGCTGATGGGTGTGTTGCTGTGCCCCTACTCATTGTGACTCTGGTGTATGCGGGCTCCTGGCCCATCCTGGGTCTGGTTTGTACTTTGCTTTTGGGGTTCATATGGAACGCTTAGGCACCCATATGGCAACATGGGGGCCATGCCCCAGATTCGCATTTGGGAGGGAATATGCTTTTGGGGTTCAAATGGGACGCTTAGGAACGCAAATGGCAACATGGGGGCCATGCCCCAGATTCGCATTTGGGAGGGGATATGCTTTTGGGGTTCAAATGGAACGCTTAGGAACGCATATGGCAACATGGGGGCCATGCCCCAGATTCGCATTTGGGAGGGGATATGCTTTTGGGGTTCAAATGGAACGCTTAGGAACGCATATGGCAACATAGGGGCCATGCCCCAGATTCGCATTTGGGAGGGAATATGCTTTTGGGGTACATGCTGTGAGCCATGGGTGCCGAACGTGACATGTGTTGTGGCAGCATGACAGTGCATGGTTTGAGGTGTGTGCATGCTTGACATGGCCTGCATATTTGCTGTCTGTTGTGATTACTGGACATGGCATTGGACGCATCGTTATGAGTGAGTGATAGTTGTGTGCCAGCCAACGTATTGCAGTTGTCCCATCTCCTTGGTGTGCGTGCTGCCCTGTGCCATGTGCATCACTGCAGTGCTCGGGGGGCCCATGTTGTGTGTTGTTGCTCACAGTGTGTCGTGCGCTTCATTGACTTCTGGCACATGGTTGGTCATGGGCATGTGTCTTAGCGTGACTGCTGTATATGTGGCAGCTGTGCGGATGACATGCCTTTCATGAGACTGGGGCTGACGGATGGGATGGATGGTATGTTGTATGTGCATGGTGTGTCTGTGTGTTTGATGGGTTCAGTGGTGTTCGTGTGCATTTATGTAGTTCCGCTCTGTTGCGTCTAGTGTTGTTTGTCTTACATAGGCGTAGTTGTGGGGTGTGTGGTTGACAGGCAGTAGGGGCTACATGGACTGGACTTCAATGGTGTTTCGGTTGTGTGTGATGGGTTGCACAGTGGCTGCCGTGTGGTACTTTGTTCAGTGTGGCTTGTGCATGCAGACGTGGCTCCTTGGGTGTTGCTGTGTTTGTGATGGGTCATGTGGGGTGTGAGTCTGTTGTTCATGTCCGTGTGCACATTGTTCACTTGTTCGTGACGGTGGGCGGTGCTGCGTGTTCGTCTGCTACGTGACATGTCCCATGTGTTGGTCGTGTTACGGCCCTCATGCCTCCAGTAATCCAGCCCTGTCCAGTTTCCCACCTGCAGGTTGTTCGGGCGTGCACTGTACTGGATGCCACATGGTTCTAAGCGGGGGGTGCTCCATGTTGCAGGTCTGTGGGGGTGGGGGGTGTTGTGGGTTGTAGTGGTGGCTGGACACCCACTGACACCGATTGCTGTGGACCGTGATGTCTACCTTTCGGCTGTCGTTGTGCACTGCGGTGGCTGACACGTGGCTGTGGGGTGTGGGGGATGCTCCTCCTTGCTGTACTGTGGGACTAGGGGCCTGGTGTGTGTTGTACTTGGGCTGTCCACCCTCCCACCCACTGCACTTTGTGTTCCTGCCACTTAACTGTTACTTGTCGGTTAGTGCAGCTATGGCGGACACATGGGTGTGGTGGGTGCTCGTTGTGGCGCTTCTGGCATATTTGGGGACCTGTTGGTGGTTACGTGGCTGGCTGAATGTACACATGTCCCCACGCATCTTACAGTTGTTCTGTTTGGGCTGTGTGTGGTGGTGTCTGTTGCATGTGTGTGTCGTGTATTGTGTGCTGGACATGGGGGTGTTTGTCCCTGGGAGCTGTGGCATGGTGGTAGTGCATGTGAGTACATGGCGGTGTGCTGGTATACATTAGTTTGTACTTACCAGCCTCCACTCCCCCTGCTAATCCGGCGAGGATCTCGGGATGTATGATGACTCGCACCTTCTCCTCCCACGCTTTGAAGGTCTTGAAGAGCGCGGGATTCCCTCCGCCAGTGACGGCAGCCAGCTCTCTGTTTTTGCCCTCCTTCTTCTTGACCAGGCTCTTGACGTCATTCCACCGTTTGTTAATTTCTACTCTGTTCCTGGGCAGGGTCCCGACTGCATTGACCTGGTCTACGATCCGGTTCCACATTCTGTTTCTGGTGGCTAGTGGGGTGTGTTGGACCATGTTCCCATAGATTTGTGGGTGCACCTTGATGATCTCGTCAACCATGACCGTCAGCTCCATGGGCGTGAACTTGGGCATTCTTTGTGGTGCCATGGTGTTTGTGGTGCTGGTGCGGTGTGTGTTGTGGAATGTGCAGGGGGTTTGTGGTGCCGGTGTTTGGTGGTGGTGGTGATGGTGGTTGTGATGTGTGCGTTTCTGTGGTGTGCTGCTGTCCTTGCTGTGTCACTGTGTCCTCTCCTCTCTGGTTTGCAATGTTGCAAGGGGTTGTGGTCTGTGGGAGTGCTGCTTTTGTACTTACCTATGTGGGTGTGTCCTCATGGTCTGTTGTTTTCAGGTGTGTTGTGTCTGGTGTTCTGGCCTTTGTATTTTTTGTTTGTCCAGGGGGGGTGTTTTCGGGATGTGTACTGTGCTTGTGTATTTGTGCGTGCCTTGCTGTGTGGACTTGTTGGCCATGTTGTGTGCTATTGGTTTTGTGAGCGGATGGTTTCTGTGCAGGGACGTGGGCGCCATGGTTTCTGTCGTGTCGATTGGCATCGGCGTTGTTTGCGCTGGCGGGCGGTATATTTGTGGTTTTCCCGCGCTCATGGCGGTGCGATCGTAATTTCACGTGCGGTGTGTCGGCCGTGTGGGCGGGCGGTTTTGTGTTGTCGTGCGTGTTTCCGTCCGTGGCGGGCGGTTTGACTCCGACTCGGACGATGGCGGGCGGTATTTTGTGTGATTTTTCCGCCGATGGCGGTTTTCGGTTTGTGTTATCGTAATGGCGTGGTCGGTGTTCAGACGGTGTATACGGGCGGATTTTTGCCGCTTCCATGCCTGGCGGATTTATTTACGCCGGGTATCGTAATGAGCCCCTTAGTTTTTAAAAATGTATATTGTAAAGTTTACATTTGTTTTATATTTTTAATATTTTTAATTTTAATATTTAATTTAAAATAATATTTGGTTCAAAAATTATAAAAAATTGTGTTAAAATTAAAATTTTGTTAAAGAAATATAAATGTAAGAAAAATATATATTTTGTATGTTTTTTTTTGCAGTTGGAATAGTAATTTATTATGGTTTATTATCCAGCACTTTCCCTGAGTTTATGTTGTTTTTGAGTTGGAATAGTAATTTAATGTGGTTTATTATCTAGCACTTTCCCTGAGGTTAGTTGGTTTTGGAGTTGGAATAGTAATGTATTATGTTTTATTATCCAGCACTTTCCCTGAGTTTTGTTGGTTTTGGAGATGGATTAGTAATTTATTATGGTTTATTATCCAGCACTTTCCCTTAGTTAATTTGGTTTTGGAGTTAGAAAATTAATTTAATTGGGTTTATTATCCAGCACTTTCCCTGAGTTTATTTGGTTTTGGAGTTGGAATAGTAATTTATTATGTTTTATTATCCAGCACTTTCCCTGAGTTTTGTTGGTTTTGGAGTTGAATTAGCAATTTATTATGGTTTATTATCCAGCACTTTCCCTGAGTTTATTTAGTTTTGGAGTTGGAATAGTAATTTAATATGATGTATTATCCCGCACTTTCCCTGAGTTTATTTGGTTTTGGAGTTGGAATAGTAATTTAATTTGGTTTATTATCCAGCACTTTCCCTGAGTTTTGTTGGTTTTGGAGTTGGAATAGTAATTTATTATGGTTTATTATTCAAAATGTTTACTGAGTTTAGTTGGTTTTGGAGTTAGGAATAGTACATTTTTATTGCTCATTCGTTATTTTATTTTTATAGTTCATATGTACATTTAAATAGGAAAGGAGATGTTTGTTAGTTATTATTTTAAGCATTTTTAGCTGCTAATACATGTTTATTTTTGTTTTACACTTTATTTGTTATAATTTGGTTTTGTTATATATTTTTTCACAATATTAAAAACATGATTCAGGTATTTTCATGTTGTTTAAAATGTATTATAAATTATAATATATTTCTAATATACATTTTTCATGTAGAATTGGCAAATTAACAATATTCAAAGTATAGTCATGTAATAGTAAAGTAAATATATTTTTAGTTTATTTACTATAACAATTTGACTTTGATTGTTTATTATTTTTCATGACAAAAAGTAAACATTTGTATTAATTTCTTAAACAGTTTTTTAATACATTTTATATAATTATATTTTTTAATACACTTATATTATATGTATTTTACATTTTTTTGTATATTTTATTATTTAGTATATTGAATATTATTTGTATAGAAATAATATTTAATGTATTAAATAATTATATTTTCACATATATTTTTTATTTTTACATTTTTATATTTTTTGTAAATTTACAGTATATGAAATAAAAATACATTTTAATATATATTAAATATTTTTTTTGATTTTTCAGAATATAATATTTACTATATATTTTACAATTTTTGGTATATTTTCTGAACATTTGTAATTTTATTACAATAAATAAAAATATACATTTATTTTTTTGCACTTTAGAAATATTTCTCGATTCTTTTCTATGGTTTCTAAGGGGCCTATTACTATGACATAGTCCGCCCGCCACTGTAACAGAACACGGGTCCGACCGCCGAAGGTGCGGCGGTCCCACCATGGCAATTAGGATGCTACCGCCACCCTGGCGGTCACATCCAGCACATTTTACATTGCGGCGGGCGGTGCTGTCAGCGGCACCCGCCGCAATGCAAAATATGCATGTTGTGCATTGGCATGCACGACGTGACAGACACCGCGCGGTGCCTGCCACCTTGTGCATGCCAATGAAGGGGGGTACCATGGGTACCCCCCAAGTGCAGGCATCCACCCCCCACCCCCCGGGGCCCCGCAACGGGCACCCGAAGGCATTCTCCGCATGCCTTTCCATGGCGGAGTCCCCGCCATGGAAAGGCATGTCACCGCAGGCATGCTAATATGGATGGCGGTGCCTGCAAGGCACCGCGACCATGTTGTCTGCCTTTTCCGCCCGGCCGGCAATCCGACCGGCGGAAAAGCGGCAGACAGTCTTTCCGTCCGCCGCGGTGCCCCTCACCATGCTAATATGGCGGGGTGGAAAAGGATATTTTGCGGGCGGATCGCCACCGCTGGCCCGACGCTGGCGATCTGCCAGACATCCTATTGGGCCCCTAAGTTTTTTTTTCATTTTTATGCAGCCATTTATTTTCTACTTTCCTTACTTTTCTATCTGTTTCGTTTTTAGGTCATTTTGGAAGACGGAATCTCACGGTTGGGATCTGCGTTTCACCGCTTACGGTAAGTTTGATTTAATTTACTTCTAAGATAGTTTTAAGGTAGGGGTGTGGTAGTAGTAGTGTAATTAGATTTGTTAGCATGTTATTTGTTCGTTTTTGGTGTAGTTAGCTGTTGTTTTGGTAGTTTAGTGTTTTATGTGTTTTACGTAGTGTTGGATAGGAGTAGAGTGCTATATAGTATTAGTCATGTGTTGTTTAATTCTGTTATCTTGTGTTTATTGTTAATGTTAATGTTTGTGGGTTTGTACATGTTATTGTGGGTGGGTGTTCTTTTTTTTTCTTTACAGGTTTTCCGGATCGTGAACGGATGGTGGTGTCGACGTGTTTTTTTTTGGATAAAAAAGGAAAATGTATTTTGTTTAGTTAATACAAGTTATTTTACATTTCCTTTTATTTTTCATGTTTGTTGGAGCGTTTATTTTTTTTTTAAAGCTATTTTTCGGGTTTATGTGGGTTTCGTTATTGAGAGGATTGCGTCGTTGGTGCCTTTTTCTACAGTTTAATTTTTGCGTTTAAAAAAAAATAATTTTCGAGTATTTGAGGATTTGGTTTTTGAGAGGATTGCGTCGTTGGAGACTTTTTCCTACAGTGGTATCTTTGCATTTTTTGGGGGGTTCTCTCTCCGAATGGATTTGTTTTTCGATTTATCTTCTATGGATTTATTGGATTTCCAGTATTGTCTACTGCTACATAGCTGTAAGTTATTTTTTATTATTATGGGTGGGAAATGTTTTTTGTTAAATTGATTTGTTTGTTTCTTTTTTATTTTAATAATTATATTATGTCATATATATTTGTGTTATTTTTTAAATTTTACATGACAGAATAATTAATTTAAAAAGAGTAGAAGTATGTTGTTTAAATGTTTGGAAATTTTAAAATGCTTATGCTGTTTAGCATTGTTTTTTCTTTACAGTATAGATTTAGCTATCACGTCTAGGTATTCTAGACCTTTGGTCTTTGCAAATAGTCTAGTTTTGTGTTGTAGGTATTTATACATCATTTTTGTTTGTTTACTTAGTTTAGGGCCGATTTTAGTTAGGGATTGCTCTAGCCTTAGCTCGTGATAGCTTTGTTCTTGGGGGTCAGCGCTGATGGATATGGCCGTCCAGGTTGCAATTGTGGGGCCAACTGCTCTGTCAAATCCTCAATTAGTGCTCTGGTGAAGCCATAACGTCGGATGCTGTCACGTTCAGCCATGGTTGCTAGGTCTAGGAAGGGTCTGTGGACAGCTGGTCTCCTGCGGTACATAGGTGGGCAAAGAAAGAATATCATTTCCATTTCATATCTGGCAATTAACAAATTAACATGCAGAATATCACATGCTACATCATAGCAAGACTCAATGAAGTCAGGTGTGTGCTGTTGAGTATGGACACATATGCCAGCTATGTGCCCCTCGCCGAACATTTCAGCTCCTGATGGTTAAACAACAAGTGCGATGCTGTGCTGTGAACAATCTATGGGGTCTGTCCCAGTACATCTGAACAAATGTCACACACCAAACACACACCTCAGTGACTTGTGAAGATAGATGTGTTGTCCAAATGACATGTGTTTGTGAGGTCCACACACAGGGATCTTGTAATGCCACATGGACACTGTCATTATGTAACATCTGATGTACATGTACCATCACACCCATGAAACACACATGATGTGCTCCCAAATTTGTTTGCATGGCAAACATGTATGTCTGTGACACACAGACACAACAGCAACTCACATGCCAAATACAGATGGATTTGTGAAACGATTTACATCTACAACATACAACAAGAATTATGTGCGTAGCACAATACGCAAATAACCTAGATTAACCCCACAATAGTAGCTCAGGAAAACCTTGTAACACACAGTCCATTACAGCTGTAATCCAGGGTGTATGTAACATGTGATCACACAATGGGCCCCTGGAACTGTCTCCATGCCTGGGGTGGTGATCAGCAAACTTGATGTGAGAAGTTGGCCTGGCATATGCTGTCCACTAATTATAGTGGGCACCTTGCACCAGTCCAAACAACCCCTTATTGGAGATAGGTTAAAGACAACCTTTATTGAAAGCAATCCTAGTGGTAGCTATGGAGAGCAGCCTTCAGGCTAAGTCTTGAAGGAATGTAAAGCAGCTTGTTTTACCAGTCTATAATCTCTTGAGTGACCAAATGAAAGAGGACCACACCAGGTATATATTCAAAATATATGTATTTATTGCTAAACACACCCCTCTAGTCTCTTTATGAGGCTAGAGTTCAAGTACATAAGTTATAAGTTAGTTATCAACAGTAATAGCACAAATACATGTTTGAGCCCTAG
Source organism: Calotriton arnoldi (assembly GCA_963921515.1). Lineage (NCBI taxonomy): Eukaryota > Metazoa > Chordata > Amphibia > Caudata > Salamandridae > Calotriton > Calotriton arnoldi. The sequence goes on from CAWUFW010009109.1 coordinate 341,211, forward strand.
GGGCGTACCAAACCATATACCAATAAAGTGGCATAAGAACCACGACTGAGCTAGACACAAGGCCTAGAGCCTGTAGAAGTGCTTGGACCACAAGGAACCACCCAAGGTAGTGACACAGGGGACCCACGGGGGACGCGTGCAGTGTGAGAACACAGCCGCGAATCGCTGTTGACTTCTATGGGGAAAGTCGCGGTTGGAATTTTAAAGAAAAGGGACACTTAGGGGCCGATTCCGATTCCGGTCGGAAATCTCTCCGACCGAGCCGGACCCGGAGAGAATTCCGACCGAATCGGACCCTAGCAGTCCGACCGGACGAGTACGATGCATTCGCATGCTATCGGACTCGATTCGGTCGGACTCCCATTGAAGTCAATGGGAGCCGGTCGTACGACGCGTACGCGGGCTCCCATTGACTCAATGGGTGCGAGGCGAACAAGGGCGCCCCCTACAGTGGGTACGCGTCCATGCGCATCGCGGCATACATTCACAGGTAGGGGGGACCCATGGGTCCCCCCTGTGGGCGACTCGTGCGCCTACGCGTACAGGGGGGTCCGACGCGGACCCCCAAAGTCCGGCTCCGACAGCTCTTTCGAGCCGGACGGCGCGAGTCGGTCGGACTGCTTGCGGCGCGCATCGTACTTACCCGGCCGGGAAACGTCTCCATAGCGAGGTGCGAGTCGTGTCCGCGCGAGTCGGTCGGAGCGTGTTGAAGCCGCGTACGAGTCGGTCGGCGATTTCGCGGGAGCTTGCATCGTACTAGCTCGGCCGGACCCGATTCGGTCAGGAAACAGGGCTCCGAATCAGATCCAGTAAATCCGAATCCGATTCGGAGCCCTACCGGCCGAGATCGGAATCGGCCCCTTAGAGGAGGACTTGGAGCAAACCCTTCTAGAACTAGGCTGTTCTAGTGTCAATACCCACGGGAGCACCGGAGTACTCGAGTTACCTCACCCAGGGGAGCCGGGTGCATAGGTGCCTTTCGGGGTCGGGTTTCGTCGTCGTTTTCAATGGCGATCTGCTGCAAAGTGCTGCTGGCGGCCAAGTCGAAAGTGTTCGGGTGGATCCAAAGGTGGATCGAAGATCTGAAGAACCTGAAAGCAGAGGGGACAGAGTCTGGGTCACTAGCCAGTGACCAGGAAGGCGATGAGCAGATGCCCACCGATGTTGAGTGCTTCAGGTAGGTTGATGGTCGTCTTAACTCTTCAGCCACGAGGTCCAAGAGGCGTCGATGACAACCAGGAGCTGGATTCGAGCTGTCCCATGATGTTTGTCGATTGCAGGGGTGTCGGCGACCGGATTGGACCCAACAAGCCTTGGCAACGGAAAGTCTCGTGGAAATGGAAGAAGGACGATGGTGCAGACCAGCAAGGTCTGTGGGACTTACCCAGCAAGGGTAAGTCAGGGCACGCCTGGAGCAACCAGGGAGCCCAAGCAGAAGAAGATTGGCCTTCGGGAGGGCCTACTAGCCAATGGACTAGCGACCGCAAAGGAGCCTCGAGTGGACACACTTGGAGCTGGCTCACAGGACACTCGTGGAGTGGAGGCCAGTGACCTTCAGTGCAGTCGGTGCTGGAGGCTGGGGCTACGCGGCGCCCAAAGCACAACTTTGTGGGAGACCCAGAAGAGGATGCATTTGCAAATGCAATCGGTGTCCAGGGGTCACGGTTCCACGTTACCCACGATAGCTACGGGCCTCAGCTTTGCTGGGGACTCAGGGCAGCCTTGGCAAAGTCTGGAAATCCACCTCTGGTGATGCAAAGACTTCGGCGTCCGGCGGGAGCTTCAGTGATGCAGACCGGACAATTGCTTCTTTGGTGCCTGCCAAGCAGGGGAGTCACTCCTTGACCCCAAGGGAGATTCTTCAGTCCTCTAATCTTGAAGTAGAGCGTCGAAGGTCCAGGATTCTGTGTCAGAGTTTCGTCCAGGTAAATCTAAAGTCCTAAGGACTGGGGTCCCATACTTATACCAAGTTAGGGGTTGGACATACTCTGGGGACCCACCTATGGGAGGGTCAGGGCAAAGGGGTGGTTACACCCCTTTCCCTTTGTCCAGTTTCACGCCAGAGCAGGGGCTGGAAGCCCCTGAGCCGGTTTGAACTGGGGTATGCACAGGGACACCAAATGTGCCCCCAGTGCAGGACTTCAAAGCACCAGAGAGCGCTCCCGCCCAGCCCCAATACACACTATCCTGTCTGGGGAGGTGGTTACACCTCCCTGGGACAAGAAACCTATTGTCCAGGCCTCCCCTGCCGGAGTTTCGGTCAGCAGCAGGAGGCCAGCCTCGTGTCTGTGGCAGCGGCATCCATTTTGTGATGCCAGGGCTTGGAAAGAAGTTACCGGGCAGGCCGGTGTGTACATGTCTCTCCTCTAGAAGGGTGGAATGCTACCCCCGCCGCCAGAACTGGCGGGGGGTAGTATTCCAAGATGTTTGACACCAAACACGACATGTTTCTGTGCAGCCATCCCAAAGTTAGCATTTAACGCGAGGTTATAATGCGCTTAAGAGTATATGGTCAGGCTGCACTACAAACAGCATCAGAGAAGGGTCTCCGAACGCTGCAGAGGGGCCCTGCTCATGCAGGGGCACCCTCTCACATAGGAACCACGCACTCTGCCTCCAGGATTGATAAGGCCTGCCATAGGAGTGACATAGGTTTATATGTGTGTATGTATGTAGTGATATAGGTAGCCTATATCACAGTAAGGGGTGCATGCACCACCTTACCCAGGCTGCAGTAGCAGACCTGTGGTGTCATTTTGGATGGCCTTCCAGGGGTGGCACAATACATGCTGCAGCCCCTGGTAGGCCTCTGAGGTACCTATGCCCTGGGTACATAGTATACCATATACTAGGGACTTATAAGGGCACTCCAGATTCCAATCAGAGATGTGCCTAAGGCACATGGAAACCTTTTTAGAGAGGAAGCAGCTAGGCTGGGGGTTCTGATTAGCAGGGCCCCAGCCAGACTAAAGTCAAAAAAACAGTGAAGCATCAGCAAAAAGTGGGGGTACCCATGTGAAGCAGATCCTACTCTCCTACACTTGACACTCACAGTTGTGATGTGCATCACACGCAATGAATTATGTCCCCATGAAATATGGCTCATCATGGGAGTGTGTGCTACAAAGAGCTCTGTCCAATCTGAAATGTGAAGCTATGTACCCACACATGTAATGAAGCAGGGAATGTGGTTTCCTATACTGTGTGACAGGCTTATTGATAGGTGTAGAGCACCTGAGGCTCAGCCAAAATAGTGTGGATGGCACCCTTTGGCTGTTAAACCGTAATGGTGACAGACGCAGGTGACTATTCACAAAACGCTGCGTACACTGCTAGACCGAGCCAGACGCATACATTGGCTATTGCTCGTCATGGGGACAGACGCGGGTGGCTATTCAAAAGACGCGGCGTACACTGCTAGACCGAGCCGGACGCACACATTGGCTATTGGTCGTCATGGGGACAGACACGGTTTAGCAGGGTGTACGAATCGCGTGCACACAAAATCGGTTGGGCAACAACAACAATGTATCCAAATCTATAGTGTCATGATGTAGTAAAATTTGAAGGACGCGGTAGGCGTGTCCGAGGCGTGCAATGTGATGGATTGGACGAATTCTGATAATGCGAAAGTCTATGACCTATCTCTTTGGACCCATGGAACAGAATCCACCTCTGCAGCACAGATATAAGGCTGTCTGTTCCCAAGAGACTTCACTTGCCTGCACTACATGCTACTTGCCTACATCACAACCTACCACTGCTGCTGCCTCTGCATCCTCTGGAGTCTGCAATGGCATGTACTGTGGAAAGGGCACCAGCCTTCATGGAGGAGGAGAACCAGGCCCTGCTGGACAGCCTCCTTCCACAGTACAGCAAGCTGTATGGAAAACCAGGGGAGCAGGTGAGTGTTGATTGCACTGACTTCTCAGTACACCATGTTTCCTAACAGGCACTACTAGCATTCTGATCACCAAGGACATGCATGCACACAGAGTCATTGTAATTCTCACAGTGTGTTGAATCATGTACTGCACAGGGACAGTGAAATAAAAGTGTATCCTGTGCTATTTCATCTCATGCACTGTACTCATGTTGTGAGGGCAGGCTTACACACAGGACAACTGCCCTTGCTGATACTTTAAAAACCTTGATGCATCTTCTGCCCTACTACCAATGACCTATATGTTAACGTGTGTGATATACAAACATGTTGCATGTGTAGTAATGGTGTGTCACTATGTCATCCTTACAGGTCGACGCCCATCAAAAGCAGGAGATTGGTTTGACCATCGTCCGGGCTGTGAGATCTGTGGGGGTCTTCAAATGCCGCATCCGCCATTGCCAGAAGAGGTGGCAGGACCTCCGTGGCTGGACCCGGTGGATTGCTAGATTCCAGCTGAAGCTGTCACCTCCAAGCAAGAGGGGCGGACGACAGACCCTCACCCCCCACATGCTCCGGCTACTCACAGTGGTCTTCTCTGACCTGGATGGGCAGTTGAAGGCCAGGCAGCAGCAAGGAGGGGGTGAGTTTGAGCCAGTTAGCTGTACTATGTCTGACATGCATGTTGCACTCCCTCAGCCTGGTAACACTATCACAAGTCGTGTGTATGCTGAGACAACACTTGTGTGCCAAAACTGTAAAGATGCCCATTGTCATCTGATGCCCATGTGTGCCCTTTCCGTCTGTGACATGTGTCACTAGACTCCTGTGTATGAGTTGTAGTCCAAGGTCACTGTGTACAGCACGATGTACGACAGGTGCATTGAGTTGACCGTCATGAGTGATGTGCTTGTCTGACATGTGTCAGCAACTTGACAGACATATGACCTGCACTCTGTGTGGTACATACCTAAATGGACGATGAGATGATTGGGCTAAACACAGGTTTGTGACATGAATACTACACACACGTGCAGCAAGTAAGACCAATGTTGGTGTGTCTGACAAATGAACTGTATTTGCTCTAATAATGCATGGTAAGCAGCCTCGTACTCCCACTGATCCCACATTTCACATGGACCTAGGACAGGTAAGCCAACTCAGGCCATCAAGGACACTGTCACATCCCATTTTTGAGTGTCAGGCAACACTGTAACCATTGCAAATGAAGATTCATGTGTCTGACTCTGTGTTAGTGTGTACAGGACGAGCGATTTTGATGGCACATGTGGCCAATGTATCAGATATGGGCAGAAATCTCATGTATGTCAATTGGCTCAGATACACAGGACAAATCTTGTGTGTCTCATCCCTTGACTGTGCATATTGGTGGCTTAAACAGATATGTGTATGCTGCATTACTTTGATTTTGTGAGTATGCAAAATGCTCCTGCATTGAGATATCAGACTTCATATACTCAAATGTCTCAGTTAAACAACTTGAGCTTGTCAAAGTGTACAAATTCTATGTAGCACTTAGGGGACATGTATACTTGTGCACTACAGACGTTACTTGCACAGTGTATACTTGAGTGTGACCTGGGGCTTACTGTTAAATCTTGATTCACTGGCCCGGTAACGAGAGTCAGTACAGACTGTTTAGGCAGACAGGACTGTGGCATAGTCTGGCACATGAAAAGGTTTAAGATGCAGTTTTGTACTTGTCAGTTGTCCTGCATGCAGACCTTTTTAGCATTGGAGTTCACGACATGAGCCCATGTTGGTTACTGTGGATGTGAGTATGTTCATCATGTAAACTTTGGTATTTCTCCATCCCATTTGCGTGCCCAATTCCAGACTCCCTTGCATGAGATGGGACATGTTTGTGTTAAGCCCTGACACTCAGGAGCATTACAGACAAGACAACAGGCAAGACAGTGCCCTGTTGGACATGTATTTAGTTTAATTTGAGATACATCTAACAGAGGTTTCCAATGCTATCGTGTTTGGTAACCATGATTCACTGGCAGACTGACAAGTGACATGTTTACATATGTGTGATGTAAAGGAATAGTGGCTTTGACATTATGCAAGGCCTTGCTCTGTGATGTATTGTGAAAAGAAATTATGTGTCAAGTATATGCAGATGACTGATGTGAATCTGTTTCCCCTCCTTGTTCACAGCATCATCAACACCAACTGGAGGAGAGAGTTCCACGGACCAGGAGGAAGCAGCTAGCCAGACGGGGTCCACTGTTAAGGAAGATGAGGCACCCAGTGGCACAGAGGGTGAGGGGAGCCACACTGAAGTACGCTCAACAACATCAACATCAGCTGATGACCCATCCAGCTCAAGTGATGACTCCCTTGTGGTGGTGGGTGTTACCAGAGCGGAGGCCGCACCCACAGAGTCTGTCCCCGCCACCACCACCATCTCCATCCTCCCAGCTGCTCCCATTCCAAAGGTCCGTGGACACTCCCGTGTTAGGGAGCATGTCTCCTTTGGTCCAGGCACCGCACCCACTGCGTCTGTCACCCCTGCTGCCCTGAGTGTGGAGTCAGTGGGCTTGCTGAAACAGTTACATGTGGGGCAGACATCCATGCTGAGTGTCCTCCATGCTCACACCGGTCTATTGACACAATTGGTGTCATACATGGAGGGCATCTCAGCAAACATGTCTGCCCTACAGTGGACAAATCAGTCCATGGCCTCCTCACTGATGGCAGCAGTGTCCCTCCTGCAGCAGTCCCTCACCTCTCCTTCCTCTGCCCCATCCACAGTCCCCACTACCCTACCTGACCCAAGCACACTCACACAGGCACATTCACACACCCCAACAGACACAAGCAGCACACAGCCACCCAAAACAAAGTCAAATAAAACACGCACGCACACTCAGGGGACTGACATCACCCACACAGGGGAGAGGGCAAAACAACACACACACCCATCCACAAGCATTGCGCATTCCTCAGCTACCTCTCCCTCCAAAACCCCTACCCTTGACTCTCCTGCTACCGCCCTTCCCAGAGGGTCTTCCTCTGTGACCTAGGCCTCTTCCCCACTGACACATCAGTTCCCACTCGAAAGGGGAAGAGTAGGTCACCACGCACAAAGAGGAGATCCCCCACCGCACGCACACCCTCCCCTAAGAGTAGGTACACTGAGGCCCCCACCCGTACATCCCCCAGGACGAAAGGAAAAACCCCACCACCATCCCACACTTCACCCCCAAAGCTACCTCCGCCAACCCAAGACCACCCATCCCAGAGTTCACACACCAGAAGCCATCCCCGGTTCACCCACACACCATTACACCATCCCAAGATGATTAGGCCCTCACCCCCAACCACAGGCACTTCCACTCCCACAACACCACACACTCAGTCACTTCCAGACACTGCAGTGGAGACCCTGCCCCACCCATCTGACCTGTCCACTGCAGTGGATCCCCCACCCCCCCAATATGACATGGGCACTGCAGAGGAGCCCCCACCCCTACAATCTGACATGGGCACTGCAGTAGAGCACCCAACCCCTCAGTCCAACATATCCACTGCAGTAGCTCCAGCACCCCTTCAATACGTTTTGCCCACTGCAGTTGCTACAGACACTCTAGTAACCCCCAATCCTCCCATTACCCATCCTGCTGCACCCTAATCCTGTCCCTGCGGTGCCTGGCCTGCCCCAGAAGATGCCCCTCCTTGTGGATTTGTCCCCTAGTGATGTAAGTGCAGCCAAGCAATGTATGGGAACTCATCCTATATAGCTCCTGAAGGACTCTTTTACATGGACTGGCCACTGGACTTGTTTTTTTTTTGCAAGATTCGTATTTTCAAATTTGAATGCTGAATAAAGCATTGTTTTGTTATTTTGGCTAATTTTTTGGGTGTACATGATGTTGCTGATTATTGTACTGCAAATGCTGTTGTAAAATTGATTTCAGCCAAATCAGGATAGAGTGATGTGATGGACTGCCGGAGGTCCATGTGATATGTGTCCTAGTACAGTGTGTTGTGGAGTTGTTGTAGGCTGAAATGGCTTGTTGTCATGAGCAACATTGTTTTTGACAAGGAGTGTGACATTCTTTTCACAACCTCTCCCATCTTTGGCGTACACTTTAGCACATATGTTGTGCTTGACATTTATACTCATTTTTACTGTTTCTTATGGTATGCACCACTCCAATGGACATGCATATTAGCGCATTGCTGATGAACAAGTCATCTGTGTCCCAGGTGCCACTTGGTATACATGGATTCTGAGTACGTGTCGCCAACTTGGGATTCACACCTGGACACAGGATGATGGGACCAAAGTATTCTGTGTGTTGTGATAGTTTAGTCAATGTCCGAGTCTCATTCTGACAAGGCAGACACATGCCAAGACCAAGCTTGACACAGCGGAACTTCAACAGTAGTGAAATCACCTCTTGGCAGTGTGTTACTCTGTGACCTTTTCTAAGCCCATGGTATGTGTTCTGTGATCATTCATTTGTGGTGCCAAAAGCCCTTTTACTACCAAGACTGTAGTCCCTGCAGATGTTCCTGTCAGCAGGGCTTGCAAAATTGGCCATTGATTTGACAGCCTATTTGACAGTGAGTGTCCGTGCTGTGGGTGCATGGGACAAAGTGAGTCAATCTGGTGACCGCCATGGTTTGGTTGCTATAAGTGCCTGCGCTGTGTGTGAACTCACATTAGACATATTCAGGATTCCACTACTCACACCTGTGCTACCAACATTAGCAAGTTCTTTTTATCTTTGTTCTGTTTTCATGCGTTTGCCACTTGTATGTGTGTTTGACTGCTCACACTCAGCATATTCTTCCCTTCCCTGTCACCTGATGTCAACGTGTCTTCTTTGTAGGTCTCCCTGAGTGTGTCATTGCTCCGGGACAGTGTTGGCTTTCGCTATGTGTCTGTTACATTTCACATTAGGCACATGTAATCCGTCCTGAGTGGAGTGACATATTCAAACATGTGTTATGCCTAGTTATGTGTCTTGTGTTTGTAAAACACAGATCCAACCACCACCCCTAGTATTTTCATGGGTGCATGTGCAATGTTACCATTCAATGGAGGCTTAGCTGCTGCACATTGTGTGTGATCAAGCTGTGTGGGGTTTCTGTGGGCCAAATATGACTCACCTCTTGGCATGGCCCCTAGCTCCATTGTGGCCTTACATTACAGGCCATGCACGGTGAGTGATGTTTGGGTATGTGTAAGGGAAGGTGTTGTGACAAGACACGTGACACAGTGCACAAGAGTGAGTGTGCTCAGGAGTATGGTCCACCTCATGATTTGGCAACACAGTGCGTCATCATACAGGATACTGTCAGCACAGTGTAGTGGCCTTGAGGTTACCAGGGATGGTGAGTCAGTCTCCAGATGTGTTGTTTGGAGTTCCACCAAGATTGTTCCACAGGTGACTGTTGCTGACCTGCACATCACACAATGCCAAATTGCCAATAGTCTGTGACACAATGGTGGAGATGCATCTGGGTTATACTCATGACGCATATGTCTCAGTGGAGTTCAGACCACCATCGGGGGGGAGCCTAGGGACACTTACACACACACATGTTGTGTTTGCTCTGCAGTGTGTGGTTGGCTGGCTGTATTGGCACATCTTGAACCGTGTATTTCTACTGGCTTTGTGAGCAGTGATTGGATGTATGGATTTGTTTGTTTAGCTACTGGCCATTGATCATGGTCTTGATTTGCCATTGCTGCCACAGTGTGGAACAGGATCTTATCTACACTTTAGTTTCTTGCGGAATTCCTTTGTATGTGTGTCTGTATGTGAACAAATGCGTGTTTGTGCATTTAGATGGTCACTTCTTCCATTGTCAAAAAAAACATTGGTGGCAGTGTTAGCCCGCAATGGCAATGCTTGTCTCCACATGGCATGTTTGTCTTTGTAAGGCCCAACTATGTCTACCTCAACTGGTATGTGTTCGTTTGGCACACAACCACTACTTTGTCACTACATTGTTAGTGGTTTTATGCCTCAGAGAGTCATACATGATAGTGTGCAAATGCTGGGAGTCTGAACCCCACACTCACCATTTTTTCACTACACTGATGGGGGTGTTGCAACCCATGTCCCCACTGTGCTTGGCTAAGTTTGGGGTTTGAACCCCATGCTCATCTTTTGGGCACCACACTGATGGGGGGCTGATACCCCATCTCCCCTATGTGCTTGTCAATGCAGGGTGTTTGATCCCCCTATCACCTTATGGTGACCACACTGAGAGGGGGGGTTTATACCCCATGTCCCCTATATGCTTGCCAAAGAAGGGGGTTTGAACCCCATGCTCATCTTTTGGGCACCACACTGATGGGGGTGATACCCCATCTACCCTATTTGCTTGTCAATGCTGGGGATTTGTACCCCACAATCTGCCTCTGTTCACTAGAGTGATAGATGTAACAGCATTTATTTGCTTAATGTGTCACTGAATCTGGATGTTTGTGCACAACACACAAACCTGGCATGGGAGTAGGGGGGGAGTGTTTGCCCTCCACCTCCTCTGGGGTGGACTGTGCTGGTGCATCCACCCCTTTTGGGATGGACTGTGCTGGGGGATGTGCATCCACCCCTTCTGGGGTGGACTGTGCTGGGGATGTGCATCTACCCCTTCTGGGGTGGACTGTGCTGGGGGATGTGCATCCACCCCTTCTGGGTTGGACTGTACTGGGGGATGTGACTGTGCTGGGGATGTGCATCCACCCTGAACTGTGCTGGGGGATGTGCATCCACCCCTTCTGGGGTGGACTGTGCTGGACTGTGCTGAGGGGATGTGCATCCACCCCTTCTGGGGTGGACTGTGCTGAGGGGATGTGCATCCACCCCTTCTGGGGTGGACTGTGCTGGGGTGTGGGCAGCCACCCACTATGTGTGTTTTGGCTTTCGCAGGATCGCCACGTATTGGTGGGTGGTAGGTGTCTGACTTACCGTCTGCGACATACGTGTCGGTTCCGGTTGTTGATTCGGTCATAGGCGTACAGTACAGGGATGACATGGGCGATCGGATACATGGCAGCTTCATCTCGTACGCGGTGTTCGTGTTGTGGCGCGAATCGGTCCTGATGTACTGCTCTTCCGGATGCTGTGACGTGCTGGAGGTGGCGACCTGTTCGGCGCGGATGACGTACGTATCGTACTTGCCCAGCCGGAAACTGCTACGGTAATGCTTCCGGGCGAGTCCAATATGTGTTGACGGTGCCGGCTCGTACGGGAAATATTGCTCGATTCGGAGTGTCATTCGGGAAATGCACACATTTGCGCATCGTACTACCTCGTTTGGACGGACCGGCTCCGGGAACGTGTCGGTCGCAAGGTAAGGCTATGGAGGGCTTTGGGAGGGCTGTCAGAGCAAGATCGGAATCGACCCCTAAGTGTCTATATTTAATTGAAGAAAAAAAATACTTAATAAATGTAGTTGGTGAAGTTTCTTTCGTTGATGTTGTTTTTAGTTGAAGTTTGTAGAATCTGTTAAGAGAAAGTATTTGTTATTAATAATTCATTTTTTATTAAATTTATAATTTTTTTATAGTTAGGTCTATTTGTTGGGTAATGTATATACTTACTTTGTATTATATTTTTCTTTTATGTTGATTTTGTATTTGTTTTCGAACATAATGTTTGTTTTGGGGTTTTTGGGGGGAGTTATTGTGAAGTATAATCTGTGAAACATAAAAGAAAACGTTATTTTAATTAATTGCATTATTTATATTATTTAGTGTTTATTTCTATTTATTTGTAATTAAATAAATATACTTACTCTTTTTAGTTTATGGAGTGTCCTTGGTAGGTGTTGTGGTTCTGGTGATGTTTGTAGAAGCTGTTAAAAAAAAGCATTTGTTAGCTATGTTTTGTTATTTTATTAAGTTTATTAATTCACTCTTCCTCAGTGGTTGTCCGTTATACGGTACATTTTATGTTAATTATTTGATTGTTTTTATAGTGTTTGTTTAATTAGTTAGAGTTTTCTATTGGTTTGTATTTGTGTGTTTTAAATTTATTGGTCGAGATAGCTGTTTTGAATTTTTTAGCTGTTACATTTTAATTTGTTTAATATTTATTATGTTTATTTATTGTTTTTTTGTTTATTGTTGTTATTTAATTTTATATGTAGATAAATGTGTTATATTGTTTATTTTCATTATTTGTGATATGTTTTTAATGTTGTATTGTTTGTTTATTTATTTGTTTTTGAATTTTTTATTTATTAGTATTAATTAATGTGATTAATCTCTAATTATTATTATTGTTTTTCAAAATAATTGATATATGTTATTTTATTATACTATTGTAAATAGTTTTATGTTTAAATGTTATTTTCGATATAGTTTATATTTATTTTATCGATGTTTGTGTTGTCAATATTGTTTATATTAATATTTTTGATGTTTCATTTTATTTTAATGTTATCGATATTTTTGTGTTCTATATTTTTGTCTTCGATATTTTTGTAATCGAGATTTTTTTAGACGATATTTTTTTATCGATCTTAGTGTCATTTCTATTTTGTGTATTGTGTGTCGATATTTTTGTTTACGATATTGTCTACTCGATAATTTTGTAGTTCGATGTTATCAGAGTCGATGTATCAGTGATCCGCGCCAGCAGTGTCTGGTTAAAAGTCCACGCAGTGTCTAAAATCGTGTGGTCACAGCCCCTGTACTTATACTATCAAAGTCTTTGTTCTGGGGGTACTTCAAGCAACTGAAGAAGTGCACAAAACCCACATTCAATCCCCAACCCTGGCTCCAGACATGCTACGGGGGGCAGGCACAGCATTGTGAAAGGCAGGCATAGCTCTATTCAGGTGAAGTAGACAACTCCTCCCACAACTCTAAATGCAGACCAGGTCTATTCAGCCTGGCTATGAGTCACCCAGGAAAGGCAGGGCACACCTCAACCCCTCATTTGACTGTCTAGAGTGAATGCACATTCCCAGCTCCTGTCTGTCTAAACCAGACGGTGAATACTCATCCAGGCAGGGCACAAAGAGTCATAAGCACACAGAAATGCCCACTTCTAAAAGTGGTATTTCTAAAATAGTGATAAAAAATCAGCTTTCACCAATACCAGGATTTATTACCACGATTCCAAACATATCAAACATGGCCACACTACCTCTCTCATATCAGAAATTGCCACTGAAACACATATCAAGGAATTCCTAATGCAAACCCATGAGAGGGGCAGCCTCACAGAAGTGAGAAACCAAATCTGCTGTTTGTCACTACCAGGACATTCCACACAACAAAGACACATGTTCTACCTTTTACCTACACAGCACCCTGCCCATAAGGCTACCTAGGGTCTACCCTAGGGGTGACCTATATGTAGTTAAATGGGAGTTTCCGACTTGGCAAATACTTTAAATGCCATGTTACTGTGGCAGTAAACTGCGCACGCAGGCCCTGCAGTGGCAGAGGCCTGAGACAGGTTTGAAAGGCTACTTCTGTGGGTGTTGCAAGCAGCACTGCAGGCCCACTAGTAGCATTTAATTTACAGGCTCTGGTTATATAGGATACCACTGTACAACTTACAGGCAAATTAAATATGCCAAACAGGTGTAGACCAATCTTACCAAGTTTACAGGAAAGAGCAGATGCACTTTAGCACTGATCAGCAGTGGTAAAGTGCCTAAAGTCATAAAACTTACAAAAGCAGGTCAGAAAAATACAGGAGGAAGGCAAAATGTTCTGGGATAACCCTGCAAAAATGGCCAGGTCCTACAACGTGACCAAACATTTTGCACTGGGAAAACCTCCACTCCAGCCGAGGGTTAAGCCTCTGGGGATGACTCCACTCCTGAAAGTCTGGATGTTGAGGAGCGGACTGGTCCACCTATTCTGCCTGGGCAGACGGCTCCAGTGAGTCTCACTCGGCGCACACCTATACCTCCCAATTCAGCTAATACAACACTTCAGCTCACGGATACCCCCATACAACACCTCAACTCACGGATACCTCCACTTCCTGTGTCCAAACCAACACCATGCCAATCTTGTGCCCCCAGTCCTGATTGCTGTTGAGACATCACCACCTCAGTTCAGCCAGGAACCAGTGGAATGGGGCACTCTGGGTCAAGGTCACAGGGTAGTAGGGGTAGGGGTTGTGTAAGGGAACCTGTGGGCCAGCAAAGTGAAGCCACTAGGTTAATTTTCACCCAGGCCACCATGAACCAAGTCTTGGAATCCCTCCATCAGTCCCAAGACATGATGGGCCAGGTCTTTATAGAGATCCAGGAGAAGAAGCTGTTGCAGAGGGAGCTCAATGTTCAGATGGAAAATCACAACTTCAATATGGACTCCCTGATTGGGGTGCTGCATGAAATATTCAACCACATGTGCAGGGCTTTTCCAGCCCCATCTTCCCCTTTCTGAGGTCCAACAACATCTGGTCCACCAGCATCTACCTCAGCCACAGAAAGGGAGGCCCTGCCACAACAGGAAGCAGCTCAGTCCCTGCAACTGTGGATCCACCAGCCCCCCGGAGGAGCACAGGTTAATCCGGACCACCGGGAGAGGATGACAAGACCACTACCAAGAGACACAGAGCCTAATTTCCTCCAGTGTGTGACTACCATTCACTCTGTAGACTATTTTCTGGAAACATTTACCTTTCTAATGCCAGTTGTATTTTGGACATTGGACTTCAAACAATTTTGGCTCTTCAACAATGGTTTCATTCACCATGACTGACTTCTTTTTTGTTTGCTTTTTGGGTTTCATCCTGCTTTAGTTTATTTGGTTTTGTTTAATAAAAGTAAGACTAACAAAGTCAGACTGGTGTTGTAGTTAACCCTGGGCGTAGTTCGCGTAGTAGCGCTACGCGTAGCTACCCGAAGTGCACTTCGCACTACGCGAGCTATGCGTAGCACTACGCGAACTGCGTAGTGCGGTAGGAAATGCTGTTCGCGATGATTGCACAGTGCCGGATGTTTGTCCGCACTGTGCAATCATTGCAAACGGCATCTTGCACAGTGCAAGCGGTCGTATTCTGCCGCTCGAGTAGATTTGTACTCGAGCGGCAGCTTTCTCAACGCGGACTGGTAGTTTCTCATCGCGAGCGGTCGCGAGCATACGTGACCACTCGCAATGAGAAACCTGACCTCCCCGCGTTGAGAATCTTGCCGGGAGGTTTATTGTCCACGCTCGCGATCGGCAACTTGATGTTGATACAAATATATCTCCTTCATACATGTCCACACATCCCCAAAGAGCACGCTCTAACTGACACACATGGCAGCCCTTTCATAGTGCCCTTAGTCTAGATATTTAGTTCAAACCATATCTGGCTCAATGGACATTAGGGATCAAGTCAATGTAGCTGGGCTTGGGGGTGTCTGGTTCTACTGTGCAAATTGTTTAGCCTTCAATATTTAACAATGATATTCGCTGATGAGAATTAGCTTGTGATTGATGTAGTAAAATTGTGTTACATCAATACAGACAAACAAGTCACAAAACAAATCTTTTTTCCTTCATTTCTTCAATCCATACAGGTCAATACCCATCAGAAAAAGGAGATATGAATGGCCAACGCCAAGAAGTTGCGGACCCTGTGGGTCTACAATTGGCGCAGTATTCAACTTCAGAAGAGGCGAAAGGACCTATGACACTGGACCAAAAAGTAATCAGAAGTCCAGCTCGGCAAGTCCACCTAACGCGGGAAGCATGTGCGTTGCACACTGAACCCCCAATGGCTTGAATACTTGCGGTGACCTATCCGAAGCTTGATGGGCAGTTGAGAGCCCAACAGCTTCATCAAGGTGGTAGGTTCTAGTGTGAGTTTTACATGATAAATAACTAAGGGCCTGATTACGATGGCGGGGAGATCGCCACGACAGGCTGTCGGTGGCGGTCTCCCCGCCATCAGAGACATGCTTCCCGCCCACCATATTACAATGGCGGGCAGTGGTGATGGCAGTCGGACTTGGTTGGAAAGTCTGACCGCCACACATCCGATGGGCTCCTTGTTGGCGGTGCTTGCCAGGCCCTGACGTAGGGATTACAATGTCACTTTCCAATGGCCTTTTCATGGAGGGTAACCTGCCATAAAAATGTTGGTGGAAAGGGACTTTGGGGGCCCGTAGCAAGCCCCACTTCCCCCTGTCCCCTTGACTTTGGGTGTTGGGGGGCACCTATGGTCCCCCCAACATATCCCTGCACCATGTGGTAGGCACCGCATTGTGCCTGCCATGTAGTGTAGGGATATCTGTGGGGTGTCTGTTTTGTCTGTATGTTTTGCAGTGCGCAGCACCTGCCGCAATACAAAACATGGGTAATGCGACCACCACGGTGGTGGTTGCATCATAATTTGCCCTCTGGGACCGCCGCCTTGTAAGCGGGCGATCCCAAATACGATAAGATGGCGGACGGACTGAAGTCCGTCCGTCATCGTAATGACCCCCTAACTTTTGTTACCGCAACTAATTTTACCATCAACATTAAGGTTGACACATGTCCATCGCAGAAGAAGAGTTCTTCAAGGTGTAAGTTTTTCACAAGGTGTATGATGATGTGTTTTGTATTTGAATTTATGGAATAGGATACCACCTGATTCCTGTTCACTTCCATGGGACTGGTTTCAGCAGACACATGCATGCCTAAACAACAAATATATATGAGTTTGTTTAATGTTATAAGGGACAGTTGCATCAAACAGCCCACTAGACTTTATGGTGTCAGGTCTGATGCTCCTTCACTATTGTGAATGATGTAAGGTTAGCCCTATTACAAATGACATAGCATAAAATGCACCTATGATACAGTGGAGGTTCCAAATGTCACATTGGTAAGTTGGCTTAATACACAAACAAGAGTGAGCAAGTGAGCCAAAATGTCTAGTAACATAAGATTAAATGGCTACATTTTAGATTCAAAACATATCCCAAATGTGTTTTGATTACAAAATACTATTTCATTAATGTTAAAAGTGGCAGATTTGCTTGATGTCTTACTCCTTCACAAAGGTGCATGTAAGCCAGTCTCATTTTTGAAAAATGATTTGTGAGAGGCAAACCATTTTTAGAAAAACACAGACAGGAATATGTATACATTGGTGACAGAGTAACACATATCCAAAGCCATTTTTCAACGTCCTTCTTTATGTCCAGATGATAAATCAATGATGGAGAAAAATGGAATACCTAAAGGGACTTTTGCAGATGGAATGTTCCATCACATATATGTAGGAGTATCTCATCTAGAAAACTCAAAATCAGGCAGAACTCATGACTCATTAGGCAAATGTAGAAATGTATCAAGGTGTATTATGTTGCATTTTGTGATTTACAACAGTGTTTGTAACATTTACTTTGATGTTGTACCAATTTTCGCCTAAAGTGAAAGCCAGCATATTTTGTAAAAGAAAATTCACAATGGTAAAACAAACTTCAAGTAACTAGAGCTAAGAGTAAAAAGTGAAAATGTTTTTGCTTCGTGCTGAAGCAGATTAGAAATGTATCATGCCCTACGTATTTACTGTAGAAGTCATTTGCCAATCCACCCAAAAATATTTTTGTTAATTTCTTCAACAGAATAGGTATCGACATAGTGTGTGATACATTGATAAGCTACTTCAGTACACAGTCCATATAATATTTTTACATTTGAAATATATATTATTTACTTGAGTGTTACCATTGTGAAAAGCCCAACCAAAAGAAACAGGCTTTCAGTTTATACAAATATTGGTACAACATTGCAGTATTTGTTGACACACATTGATTCATATTTTACTTTTTGTGAATAAAATTGACACCGATTTTTCGGCTTTGTAAACACGCTGTACAAAGGTATTTTTAATTTATATCCTTTTTGGTGACATCATTTCTCTATTTTAAACAACAAAGCCCAGCCATTCAGAGCTGTTAAAAAGTTCCTGCAGAGAAATAAAAATAGATAACAGACAGGATCATACATGATATAGGAGCAATCATAGGGAATCACAAAACTGTGACCAAATGGTTTCTGAAACTGTTGCCTACATGCATGAGTTAATGCTAATGTAGAACCAATGTTTAAGAGCCTTGAAGCAAGTGAAATATAAAAACTTGGAAACTGTTTTGTGATCAAAGTTCATGATCAGTTATGTTTAACAGATTCAATAAAACTATTCTATATGTCAATTCAGCATCATCAGGAGCAGGCAGAGGAAACATTGGCCACATAGGTGGGGAAGCACCCAGCCACTGTGGTTCGGGTGCTGAGACCACCGACACCGAGAGACCCAGTGGCACGGAGGGTGAGTGGACTGTAACGAAGGCCACCAGCTCAACAACATTATCTTCGGAGGCCTCCACAAGGGAGCAGTCCCTAGTGGTACCGGACTCTACAGGAACTCTGCCAACTGCATCCTTGTCCGTCACCTAGAGAACCAGCTCCACCCTCCCTCTTGCTCCCCCCAGTTGGCCAAACCTGCCCCCTAAAAAGGGTGGCATCTCCTTCGCTGTAGGCACCTCACCCCTGGCCCTGCCCCCCTTGCTGCGCTAAGTGAGGAGGCTGTTGACCTCCTATGGAATATCTCTGTAGGTCAGACTGCACTCCTGAATGCCAGCCAGGGGTCTAGTTGCCACATGCACAAAATGGTAAATTACCTGGAAGGTATCCATAGTGTTATGTCCGGCCTCCAGAGAGCATTTACAGGCCTAGCCTCCTCACTGACCACAACCTCCCAAGTAGTCCAACCTTGTTCCGCACCTCAGGCCCCTATCACATCCCAATTCCCTATTCCCAGCCCTGTCCCAAGTACACTCATTCCTTTGCATGCACACAATATAACACAAACAAGCAGCACACCCACAGATAAACACAAACACACCAAAAACACAGGAACATACCCGAACAACATACAAACACCCCACCCACCACATCCAACACTGCCAGCACACCAATACCCACCACCCCACCACCACATCCACAACCACCACCAGCAGATCCACAGACACCACCCCACCACCACACCCACATGCAACACCACCAGCACACCCACAGACACCACACCCACTACCACACCCACATGCACCACCACTTCCACAAGCACCATAACCACACCTAGCATCTCAACAGCACCCTCATCAGCACACACACATACAATAGAAACAACACCCAGAGAACACACACACCCACACTCACCCGAACAACATATACCTAGGAAGAAATACACACCCAAACATACACCAAACCCACAGACAACTGCAACCTGAACAGACACACGCACATCACACACTGCCACTCCCTCTACCTGTCCTTTTTTAAGTGCCCATTTTTTTTAAGACAGGTTGCACAAATTTTGCAATGCAATACAATCACAGAGGTGTGTTTCTTTACATTTCTTAAACATCAAAATTACACACATATGCATTGCACATTGGTATGCTATTGCTTGTAAGAGAGATTTAAAACTTCACAAGTGCAGTACAAATGTTAAACAGACAAGTCAAAAGGTAACGGGTAAAATTGGAGCTTACCGTTGATTCCGTCCACAACAGTTTTGATTTTGTTCATCATCAAGCAGCAGCAGCAGAGCCAGGACTTGGAATACCGGGCCCATGATGGAAAAGGAAGTGTGAAAGTGAGGAAAGGTGAGTTTCTGCCTCATATCCCTTCCAAACCGCGAACTCAGGTGTGGAGGTTTTACCACCACAGTCACATCGGTGGGAAGGCACACTGAGATTGGCCTGGTGGACAAACTGGCTGCCCTGCCTCCGACAGCTGCTTTTGCCTATGGCGCCATTGACGCAGGTGAACATACCTGCCAGAGTCAGCAGCACTCTGACAGTCTTTCGTTCATCGAACCTCTAGCATCCAAATAGAGTGGTCGGACCACCTAGTAGGTGGATAGGGAATCCATTGAAAAAATGATGACTGGACCATTACAGCCAAGATCTAAATTAGGCCCCTAGTTTTCATCACTTAAATGTGGATAATTAGCTAAGTGTTGCAGGAGGTTGCTGCAGCAGTGCCGTTCAGCTATAGGATTTTGAAATGCGACAGAAAAGGCAGACAAGGAGGAGATATTTCCACTATCTTTAAGGGTTTGTATCTTTGTACTGCGAAACACAGTAGCCCGATGGGGGACTGCGAGATCTTAGCCTTCCGGTTGTCTCTAAACTCCTTGGTACTACTAGGTGGTGCTATTCTCTATCGGCCTCCCATACACATTTCTCAGTTGGCATCTAATCTCTTTGCCTTGTTGTCCCCTTTGGTTTTAAAATATGACAATTTTCTGGTAATTGTCATTTTTAACTTGCATTTTGAAGTCTCAGAGGGCTCTCTATGTAAGAGGTTGGAGAATGAGATGTGGATTCTCATTGGAATAAAACAATGGATAAAGGGCCTGACCCACAGGGCAGAGCACACTCTAGATTGGTTATTTTCCAATATTGATATGATTAGGATCCATGACATTGACCGTTACACTGGTTGGACCATTTTTTAATCAACCTATTGTTTACGCTGCCAGAAGATATGCAAAACAAAACTTAGGTCCTACCCCGAAGAGAGCTTGGAGGAAAGTTAATGTGGAGTCTTTTAAAGGTTATTTCTGTCCTCCTGAGGAAGGAGAAGGTATGTCATTAGAAGCATACTTAGGAGATTTCAACTCAGTCATCACTAGCTAAGTAATTCATCTAGACACTCCCTCTCGGAGAATTGGTATTTCAATAATCTAAGGATAGGAAAGAGAAAATGTAAAGTACTAGAGCACAGATGGTATATATTTAAGAAATATCAAAACCATTGTAAGCCTTTTGCTTACAGCCCAGTCTCTTGTAATCTCTTAATCAACAGCCTATGCAAAAAAGGCAGCAGACAGATCCACAGCCTTACGCTGGTCCACTTATAATCTAATGCTGCCCAGTACTGCCAGTAAAGTAGACTCCATTCTGTTTCAGGCTTTGAAACCTGTTTGCGACACATCCAATAGGTTGTTGCTTTCTAAGAAAGATGTCAGCTGGACATTAAGGGGCCGATTCCGATTCGGCCCGGAAATCTCTCCGACCGAGCCGGACCCGGAGAGATATCCGACCGAATCGGACCCATGCAGCCCGACCGAACGAGTACGATGCGCACGTATGCCATCGGACTCGAGTCGGTTGGACTCCCATTGAAGTCAATGGGAGCCTGTCGTACAACGCGTACGCGGGCTCCCATTGACTCAATGGGTGCGAGGCGGACAAGTGCGCCCCTACAGCGTGTACGCGGCGAAGCGATTCGCGCCGTACACGCACAGGTAGGGGGACCCATGGGTCCCCCTGTGTGCGACTCGCGCGGCTACACGTACAGGGGGGTCTGACACGGACCCCCAAAGTACGGCTCCGACAGCTCTTTCGAGCCGGAGTGCACGGCTCGGTCGGACTGCACCGCGGCGCGCATCGTACTTACCCGGCCGGGGAACGTCTCCATTGCGCGGTGCGAGTCGAGTCCGTGCGAGTCGGTCGGTGCGGTTAGAGCCGGGATCGAGTCGGTCGGAGCGGTCGGGACGCCCGGACGAGTCGGTCGGCGATTTCGCATCGTACTCGCTCGTCCGGACGCGCATACGAATCGGTCGGGCAATAGGGCTCCGAATCGGATCCGGTTAAGCCGAATCCGATTCGGAGCCCTACCGGCCGAGATCGGAATCGGCCCCTAAATATCTTTTTGAGTAATTTGGACAAGTATGGCAGCAGAGATATGGATGATAATTAGACAAAACAGAGACTTGACCAGGGGTGGAATCAAGTCCTGTTTCCGTATAGCTGGATATTCCGCATTAGTCATGGAAAAGTTGAACATCTGGGTCAAATAGGGGCTTAATATAGATTCAAGGCAGGAATAAACGAAGTAGGGGCATGGATTGAAAGGAGAACCAGATTTTACCTGGCCTTTTCTACTTGTTCTGAGGTTAAACTCTCAAAATTACCTAGATGTGCCACCACTTTTTCATGAGGACCAAAATGCTCCCATAAGATCTCTTCTAAAAGGGGTTAAGCTTCAAAGGTTGAGTAAATGTTTTATAATAAATGTCATTATTATTATTATTATTAAATGTTTTCTGTTTTGTCTTTAAACAACCTAGTCGTCTCTTAGCAACGCTCAGCTGAGGCATTGATTATCTGGTTAAACTAGTGGGGTGCGCCAGTTCCTGTAAGATTTTAAATAGTTCTTTGGAAGAACCACTATTTTCTTCTAGTCTCTGCACAAAATAGTCTTTTTTTGCCTTCTTGAGTGCTGTATGGTAGATTTTCTATGGCTATGTCTATCTATGGGTATTTATAAAGCTCAACTGCTACTCCAAGGATTGTCCTGGCGATTTTCAGCACTGTTTCATGCACCCGGCGGTCTTTGACACACTACGAGTGCCAACATATGTGCTCTTGTTACATATATGTTACCCAATATACCTTTGTGGGCTTGGGTATTGAACATTAAACAGGGAATGGTGCCTACAAGGGACTTGTTTTTGTAGAAAATGTGTCAACCAATATATCAACTGTACATGATGTTCAGCCATGGCATCCCCAATCAATTCACATAGTACATATTTTTCATTCATCTGAAGAAATAAATTCCAATAGATGGGTGTATATCTAATTATTATGTTTATATTGAAAAAATCAGATGCATAAAATTTGGGGTACGTAAACAAACCTCCACATACATTGATAACAGGAATTGTAATTATTATGCATTTAGGTTTACTAGTCATCAATGCATGTAAGCCCACTTCCCAGACTGTCACAAAAGAGTCTGCTCTTCACATAGGAACTAGACCTCTGAAACTAAATTTAACAATAACAATAAGAAAAGCTGGGTTAATCATCAACATTTCAGTCTCTGTTGTAATGTATATCTGAGACCATCTTCAGGACTGACAACGTGTGTGATCCAAGACCCCCTGATTGGTGAGTCAATATATATGAATTGGATTTGATAAATTCCTTTGATTGAAGAAATTAATACTAAATGTGGTATATTTATTCTCCCTTTAAATAATTTGGAAGATATGACGAAATGTATTTTTGTGTTGGTAGCCACGGCTTCTCTCGTCCCTGTTCAGATCCACTCCCCATGTATCCAATTGTGAGGTTCTGCAAGGTGCCTCTCTCAGCCCTATGCTATTTAATGTTTAAGTCTGATCTCTGGCTTGTATTGTCAGAACCTGAGGCTTCGAGATTTGGTCCTATGTAGATGCTACTCAGCTTATCAGACATAGGAAGACCCTGGATAACCTTATTGGTTGTCTATCAGAGGATGCAAGCACATTGTTTATAGTTCAATCTGGAAAAATATGAGATTTTACTTTTCAGAGGTAGACTCTGGGATGCTCCCTGGTGACTGAAGCCCTTGACACTGCACCAGAACCAAGGAGAGTAGCTAAGAACCTTGGATTCCTGACAGATGATTCCCTTTCCAAGCAGGACCACATAAATGCATCCTGTGGCAAATGCTTTGGTTTACTCAGACCCCTACGTAAGCTCTTTAGTTGGATTCCGGTGGATTGGCGAAGGACAGAAGTCCAGGCATTGATCACGAGTAAGCTGGATTAGGGCAATGCCCTATATTTGGGAATGGCAGAATTGTTATTCACTCAACTACAATCTATCCAAAATGCAACAGCTAGGCTCATCTGTGACAGTGCCCAAAACAGCTTAGCATCATTTAGCCTAAAAACACTTCACTGACTACCAGTTTGTAGGAGAACTAAGTTTAAGTTGGTATGCCATGCTCACAAAGCACTATACGACACTGGACCACCATTTTACGTAGCAGAGTGGCTTTCTATAAGCCTGCACGAGCTTAGTGCTCGGCTAAATTAGCGTTGGTTAAGGCTAAGCATATAAAAAAAGACAGAATGTGTGGTTGCTCTTTCGCTCACGTGGCAGCCACTCATTGGAACCTGCTACCTGTTGATCTCTGTCTGACTTCGGACCATGCCAGGTTCCGGAAGAGATTAAAGACCTGGTTATTTCCCATATAAATGTGTGTGAACAGGCTGCAAGGTAACAGATGAACTACCACCATGATATCCAGGGGATACGTGTTCCGCTTTATGAATAAATAATAAACATAATTGTAACTTTAGAGGGTAACCTCATGATACTTATTTGTAGTTTGTTTATGTCTGCCTGAAAGATGATGGTCTTTCCAGACAGAGTTCAAATTAATGCTAAAGCCTGTAGGCTTGCTTTAATAATTGTCAGACGTATTGTCAAAGACATTTTTATTATTGATTATGAATGCATTGCCAAAGCCTGTAGGGCTGCCTTTTTGACTGTGACATGTTAATACAATATGTCTTATTAATAGTAGCTGTGCTTGTTTAGCATGTTACCGTCTGCAGCCACAAAAACTGATACATGGAATAATGTAGATTTAAGAAACATACTAGGTCGATGAGGTTAGTTGCCCCTGGTGACAGATCTTTAGGATAGGTTATCTCCAACTTAGTTATTCTTGCAAGTTCTCTTTATAAGTAAGAGCAGTGTCTGGAAACTGAATTATTCAATGTCACCATTAGTTATTGAGCTCTGAGTGTTTAACTCACAGCAAACATCATTAAATGGCATCGCACTCCTCACCTCCTGATAGACAGATGCATGAAACTATCCACTTAGCTTTATAGTTGACCAGCTCTTCTCAAGAATTGTCATCTTCCACCTTGCCACGAGTCCGCCCAGCTGGTCAGAAACATAAGAATGGCCCATTGTGAAGGCCACTAATATCATAGTGCAGATGGCATAGCATGGGAAACAGGAATATTTTGGGCTTTTCCTTCCCAGGTCCAATGTGTAGTCTAGAAAAACTGTACAGTTTTGGCCATGGTGAACGAAGGGGAAGGGAGAATGGGATAAAAGGAAAGCAACTCATTTCTCCTTCTGTCAAGTGTTCACAAATCTAGGCCCTGTTTTATATTGTGCGCAGTTTTGTCAGCTGTCTCCTGGATTAATCAATTTCCTTTAAATAGAAAAGGTTGAGTATTTGAAATGAAAAATACTTTATATACTTTTATGTTCACCATACATCACTCATAGAATGTCACATTCAAAAATGTTCCCTTCCCATTATATCTGACGTGGCTTTGATTTCTTTATCTTTAACTATTTTGGTTACTGAGTTCTCTTTTTACTGTTCCATTCACAATGTTTGATAGATGTTTCACTGTCGCTAAAAGTTGTTGGAGCTATTAATAAAACAGTTATATTACACTACTAACTGTTGTACAATTTTTTTGCACAGTTAGTATCACATGTTTTTGTGCTGTTAATGTGACTGTATTGAGTTTACATCAAATAATTTGTCTTTGACATTTTGAAATTGGTATTATTGAAATGCATGTAATAACTAACTTTTGTCTTTATTTTGTTCTCATGCCAAGAACCTTAGTTTTTCTTTTCAAGATTCAAGGAGCAGCCCTTTGTAAGATGGTGGGACATGGTGTAAGGACCGTCTGTGTGTGTAAGGAGAAGTTTCTGGAAGGGTGCAGCCTGTGGAAGATTGAGCATGTGGTGGGGTTTACTTGTAGCTGAGTGGCAACAACGGCAACTGCCTCAGGAGTTATGGATGTCTAAGGCCATGTTCGGATTTGCAGATATGGGTCCTTCAGGTAGCATGTGCATGGTGATTGGCTGTGTGGACCAGGCACAGAGTCCACTGATCATGCCTCAATACACCCTACATCTGACTCAACCATTCTCAACTACTCACCCATTTACCAACTCTCATGTATATTGGCTGACTAGTCAGTAAAACCATATTAATCAACCAGTTCACCCTCGTCAAAGGCTTGTGATCTCCAGAATCCCAATTAGCAACATTTCTAGCTAGTTTGCAATAGGGGTGACTCGCCAATGTAACCTCCACACACCCTGCCCAACCAGATACCTAAATCATGCCAGCTAGTCTTACAAGTGACCTTCTCCAAAGGACAAGAAACATAATAAATGGTTCTGTGGGACTCATTTGTCTCTGATAGTAAAGCACTTTCATACCACATTCTAATCAAAACTCGATTTTTATATTCAACAAAGATATAGTCCATTATACACAATTAAAATGGTGTAGACAGCGCAGTGCTCAAAACGTGTAGTGGTGTGCAAAACTGAACAATGCTACATATATACATTAACGATGTCATATATATTATTTATACAACAGTAATGAGGTGTATGCTCCTTAATTACTGCCTCCAATCTCTTTAGGGTAGCAGACAAACCCTGTCAAAAATGTGATGTTTACCGGGGTCTCTTCAGTACATAAGTGTGCCATCTGGCAGGGTACCTATTGGAAGAATGTGGAGATAGGTTAGTTAGTTTGCATGTCAGGCGTATCTAGTACTGTTAAACCAGTGAATGGAAACAACGCAACCTGCCTCTCCGTCGTATACATCATGCGTATGGAGGGGTGTTAATTGCTAGTAGATCACAGTCTCCCCAGCTATTAAGAAAATGATAAGTGTAATTAGGCTTATATCCACTTATTGTAACTTCTACAACCTCATATCACACCCTCAATGATTATGCTAATTAAATAGTAGCCCCACGATGAAACACTCATGTAGTTTCAATCACACAGATCAAATGTTTGTGTAAGTTGGCTTAATCATTATATATAACACAACATCAGGACCGCCTTGACCCCTGATAAGCAGCCAATTGCTACATAATGCCACAATCACCCAGGAACATTGGGGCAGTCAAGTTTGAACACTGCCGCTACGCCATATATTCCAAGAGTGCATCAAAGGAAACAGGCCCCCACCGTCAGATTACACAATGTGTTATTTTATGTAAAAGTCACCTGTAACCAATAGGGCAGTTAAGAAAGGACACAGCTTCTATATCATATACTTCAAGAGCACGCTGAAACCGGGCACCCAGCACCAGGTTACAAAATGTGCTATCTTGTGTAAAAGTAGGGTAGTTCATTTCACAAGTTCTCAGCAAAATCAAGGTGGGACACCAATTTCCCCTATCGGCCTAACAGTGCCAAAACACAGAGGAATGTAGCGATGAAGTGCTGCAAGTGGGCTTTAACTTACAACTTCTTTGAATTTGAAATAACCCTGTTCCTACAAAAACACAGGACCAGCATGGGGAGCACCATTGCTTGTCTCTATGTCCACCATCTTGAGGTACACAAAATCCTATGCCCTCAAAATCCTTTTCACAAACACATAAAACTGTGGAAAAGATACCTTGATGATGAAGCCACTGCAAAAAAACTTCTTGAGTTGGCTGAATGTACAAAACGAATTTCTAAAGTTTACCCATACCCTGAGTAGGAATGAACTGGTATTCCGGGATCTAAAAATCATATCTGACCAGGGAATGCTCAGAACCACAAAACATGAAAAACCGACTGCCCAGAACTGTCTCCTCCTGTATGACAGTATCCACCCTCGTCATCTCAGGAAAAACCTCCTTTTTGGACAGTTCCTAAGATTGAGGTGGAACTGTTCTGAACTAAAGGACTACAAAACACAGGCTGATCATCTGGCAACCAAACTAGAGGCCTGGAATTACCCATCAAAGATTGAGTCTTGGGCGATGAAACAGGGAAAAAACAACATTAGGGAAGCCCTACTTGATATCACCCCCTCAGAAAGAAAAAGAGGAAAGACCGGTTTGCATCACCACTTTCAACATTGCATCCAACCAAGTAATCAAGATTATCAACAAACACTGGCACATTCTAAATAGTGGCGCTCAAAAGTTCCCCAAACCTGTGTTCTCCCACAGACGAGGGCAGAGCCTACGAGACATGTTGATACACACGTGCCCCCGAAAAACACTCACAAACAGAATACAATGACAGGGTACAATATCACTCATCGTGTGTCACTACCCATGCGGAGGATGCAGTGTCTGCCATTTGACAAAGCTGACAAAAACAGTTTCTTTCAACAATAACATGACATGAGACAATTGACACATTGTAACATGCAACATGTGGGATACTTAATAGCTTGCCCCTGCAATTTGCAATATTGAGGTGATGACATCTCGCAAGATAAAAAACCAGGATCTGCGAACATCACAGCAACCTGGGATGTGGCCATGCAACTACAAAAATGTTGCCTCACTACATAGAAAAAGACACACAGCACAGGATTACCGATGGGTGATCCTGGAACATCTAAATGACCCAGTGAACTGTGAGACCAAACTGTTTGTTGATTAGACTCAAGACACATATAGAGGGCCTAAATGATAACATACCATGATCTGTTTTTTGACAATATGACAGGACCAGACATAACTGACTCACAGGGAGCGAAGAATAATAGAACACATTTGAGAATCCTCAACCTTTTTTTTCATGGTGCCGAGATCAAAAAAGCCTCTTTCTTTGTGCATATTCAGGGTATATCATCCCTGTTAGAAAGAGTGTACTCCACCACCTGTTTGTTTTTCAGGCAATAATATATCAACACACACTGTTTTCCCTTACACCAGTAGGCCAGAGCACATTTTTCCTGCACTAATCTTTAATATTCTAGAATGTGCAATAGTAATTTCCATTACACAAGTAGGCCGGTGCTTTCTTTCTTGCACCCATCTTTAACATCCAACATTGTGCAGATATATTAAAACATTTTGAATGGTGTACAGACAGAATATCGAGTTGGAAATGTCGACCTACAGAAATATCGAGTTGGAAATATCGTGACACAGAAATATTGACAGCAAGAATATCGTGGTCAAGAATATCAACTTTAAGGTAAGAAATATCATTTAAAAAAATATCGAAGTCATTAATATCGTTTGCAAAAACATAGTTGTTTAAAATATCGATTTTTTAATAAGTGTTAAGTATTTTAAATGTATGTGATCTATTATTTTTGTATAAGTATTGTTTTTTAATATATGTGTTAAATTTTTAGTAGTTATCAATTTTATTTTAATTAAAGTTTGCGTTTTGTAGTTCTTTAGCGGGTTGTGGGTTTATAGGGGAATAGGGTTGGAAGTAATTTAATTATAATAAATTAATGATTATTTTTTACTTAGCAATATTTATTTAATTTAGATTTTATAGTGTTAATAGTGGGAAGTAAATTAGTATTAATTAATTATTAATTGGTTCTTAATTAATATTAATTAATTAATTGGTAATTAATTATGGTAATT
This sequence comes from Calotriton arnoldi, assembly GCA_963921515.1. NCBI lineage: Eukaryota > Metazoa > Chordata > Amphibia > Caudata > Salamandridae > Calotriton > Calotriton arnoldi. The sequence goes on from CAWUFW010009109.1 coordinate 370,228, forward strand.
GTGTTATTTCTTTAGGAGCGGGTTGTGGGGTTTATAGGGGTAAAGGGTGGGAAGTAATGTATTTTTAATTAATGAATAATTATTTGTTAATAAATGCTAATTAATTATTTAAAATTCAAATATGGCAATTGTGTAATTAATTTTAAATGTGAGTTGTGGGATTTATAGTGGTAAAGGGTGGGAAGTAATTTATTTTGAATTAATTATTAAGTAGTTGTTAATTGATATTAATGTATTATTTAAAATTAATTATGGAAATTGTGTAATGATTATTAGGTGTGGGTTGTGGGTTTATAGGGGTAGAGGTTGGAAAGTAATTTATGTTTAATTAATTAATAATTAGTTGATCATTAATAATAATTCATCAATTGATAATTAATTAGGGTAATTGTTTATTTTTTTGTGTGTGAGTTTTGGTTTTATAGGGGTAACGTTTGGGGAGTAAATTCATTTTTATCTGTTTGAAATTGTTTTTTAATTAATAATATTTCTTTAATTGATAGTTAATTATGTTAATTATGGAGGTACATTTTTTTCAAATTTAGATGTGTGTTGTGAATTGTGTGGTGGTATAGGGTAGGAAATAAAAAAAGATTGAATTTGTGTAATAATTAATGTTTTTGTTTATAAATAATTTCTAATTAAAGTAGTTATTTGTTTGTAAATTATTTTTAAATGTATTTAATATAATATTTCTAGGTATTTGTCATATCTATGTACCATTATAATATGTTTCTATTTTCTAGATGTTTTTATTATTTTTATACATTTTTCATTTTTTAAATATTTTGTGTAGGTTATATTTTGTTTGTTTTTAATTTTGAACTGACTGGAGTGGGAATATTAATTTTTACCCGTCCGCTATCCAACACTTTCCCTACTGATGTACTCACTGGAGTGGGAATAGTAATTTTTACCCCTGTGCTACCCAACACTTTCCCTACTGTTTCACTCACTGGAGTGGGAATAGTAATTTTTACCCTTCCGCTATCCAACACTTTCCCTACTGTTGCACTCACTGGAGTGGGAATAGTATTTTTACCCTCCGCTATCCAACACTTTCCCTACTGTTGCACTCACTGGAGTGGGAATAGTTATTTTTACCCTCCGCTATCCAACACTTTCCCTACTGTTGCACTCACTGGAGTGGGAATAGTAATTTTTACCCCTCCGCTATCCAACACTTTTCCTACTGCTGCACTCACTGGAGTGGGAATAGTAATTTTTACCCCTCCGCTATCCAACACTTCCCCTACTGCTGCACTCACTGGAGTGGGAATAGTAATTTTTACCCCTCCGCTATCCAACACTTTCCCTACTGCTGCACTGACTGGAGTGGGAATAGTAATTTTTACCCCTCCGCTATCCAACACTTTCCCTACTGTTGAACTGACTGGAGTGGGAATTGTAATTTTTACCCCTCCGCTATCCAACACTTTCCCTACTGTTGCACTCGCTGGATTGGAAATAGTAATTTTTGCCCCTCCGCTATCAAAAACTTTACCTACTGTTGCACTCACTGAAGTGGAAAATGTTTGTTTAACGACTTTTAAATAGTTTAATGTTTTAATTTATAATATAATGTTTTTTATTAGATTTTATGTTATAGGTGTATGGATATATATATATAGTGCCTCTCGCTTTGTTGGTACAAGCAGGCGCATGATATATCAAGCGGTGGCCATACCGCTGAGAGTGCACCACCCCATGAACACAGGGGGCCACTGGGGTTGGTATTTACCGGCCTCTGCATGTGGGGTTACAACTCAGGATTGAGGAGGAGTCCGCCCGCTGAGGCCGATTTGCGGGCTTTTAACTAATTTCAGCAGGACAATGACAGCACTGTAACGGGAACGCATTTCCCGCCGGCACTACGACTCCCACAGTACCTTGCGCAGTTTCATACAGAACGGCCCATCAGAGGGCGCGCAATTATGAGTATTTAAGAGGCTGTGACCGGACTGTGCATTTTCCATCTCACCATTAGCCTTTGAAGAAGAAGATGAACTTCGAAACGCGTCGGCGGAATTGGTGATATGGCTGTGAAAGAGATCAGCGGTTCGGCGTCCTCGAGACCTTTGAATGAGCTTATGCTTGAAGCTCTGGGTTGTGCCCGAGTGCCTCTCGCTTTGTTGGTACAAGCAGGAGCATGATATATCAATCGGTGGCCATACCGCTGAGAGTGCACCACCCCATGAACACAGGGGGTCACTGGGGTTGGTATTTACCGGCCTCTGCATGTGGGGTTACAACTCAGGATTGAGGAGGAGTCCGCCCGCTGAGGCCAATTTGCGGGCTTTTAACTAATTTCAGCAGGACAATGACAGCACTGTAACGGGAACGCATTTCCTGCTGGCACTACGACTCCCACAGTACCTTGCGCAGTTTCATACAGATCGGCCCATCGGGGGGCGCGCAATTATGAGTATTTAAGAGGCTGTGACCGGACTGTGCGTTTTCCATCTCACCATTAGCCTTTGAAGAAGAAGATGAACTTCGAAACGCGTTGGCGGAATTGGTGATATGGCTGTGAAAGAGATCAGCGGTTTGGCATCCTCCATACCTTTGAATGAGCTTATGCTTGAAGCTCTGGGTTGTTCCCGAGTGCCTCTCGCTTTGTTGGTACAAGCAGGAGCATGATATATCAAGCGGTGGCCATACCGCTGAGAGTGCACCACCCCATGAACACAGGGGGCCACTGGGGTTGGTATTTACCGGCCTCTGCATGTGGGGTTACAACTCAGGATTGAGGAGGAGTCCGCCCGCTGAGGCTGATTTGCGGGCTTTTAACTAATTTCAGCAGGACAATGACAGCACTGTAATGGGAACGCATTTCCCGCCGGCACTACGACTCCCACGGTACCTTGCGGAGTTTCATACAGAACGGCCCATCAGGGGGCGCGCAATTATGAGTATTTAAGAGGCTGTGACCGGACTGTGCGTTTTCCATCTCACCATTAGCCTTTGAAGAAGAAGATGAACTTCGAAACGCGTCAGCGGAATTGGTGATATGGCTGTGAAAGAGATCAGCGGTTCGGCGTCCTCCATACCTTTGAATGAGCTTATGCTTGAAGCTCTGGGTTGTGCCCGAGTGCCTCTCGCTTTGTTGGTACAAGCAGGAGCATGATATATATATATATATATATTTATTTGTAAATATTCATATGTACAATTATAAAATAAATTACAATTAATAGTTTATTAATTGTTTTAAAGTAAATATGTATATATATTAAATTTTATATACATATGTTTACATTTTTTAAATTACTTTTATTTGTAATATTTGTTAAAATGTATATTAAATCTAATTTATGTTTTTTAAAGTTAATTGTATTATTTAATATATTTAATATTATTTTTAATACATATATTAAAATCGATATTTTGTACAACTATATTTTTTACATCAATATTTTTTTCTCAATATTTTTGTACTTACCATTATAAATATAGGAAGTCGATATTTTTGACATCGATATTTATAACTCAATATTTGTGTATGGGGATATTTTAGGGGTCGATATTCTATCAGTGAACCATTTAGAATATCTGTGTTTTGAAAATACTGAACTTTGAATCACCATATGAGTAAACAGGCACTTTGGCCTACCCACTGCATTTGTAGCCAATCAGCTGACCAGCAACCAGTGCACATCAATGGAACGCGGAAGTTGTTCCATTAATCAGTGCCATTTTGAGGAATGCGATGTAGTTTCTCCCAAACGCGCCCTGTCGGCTCGTCTCCTATCTTGTGCATTCTGCATAAATCATCCCTGTGTCATGAAAGACGGTAAGATGCAGGCCCGGCTGATAATCTTAGGTCAGTGAATAGAGGTGCATCCTTGACATAGTAAGTACGGCATAGCCACCCTGAACCTTCATTGAATACCGCTTAAAGTAAAACTTTTTTCTGACATATCGGGATTGTCCCATTTTTTTACTTCATAGAGTGTGACTACAGGTTCGCCTCTCAACTGGAGAGCCCAAGATGCAGCAATCCTGCATTATCTATGTATGTGGTGTGTTTTTAAATGTGTATTGTGCTCCATGTGTGTTTGTCTGATCAGCCACAAGGCTCATTTGGTTTTACTAGAAGTGCCCACCTCATTTTACCTTTCTCACTAATTTTGTCACAAGGAGGTGTTCACATTGAAGAAAAGAAATGATGTGCTCAATCATATCGGCACATACAGTGGTTTATTTTTAAAAATGTATACTGACAGAGTGTTTTGACAGACTAACTCTCCCATTATGTATTTACAGAATTACACGTAGTAACACCAAGTAGGTGCTGTATGCATGTGTGTCTATATATATATATATATATATATATATATATATATATATACAGTGTCCAACAAACAGTCCCCAATACAGCGCGCTCTTTTCCACAGCCGGTGCATATGTCGATGGTCGGACTTAGCCTCGTAAATTATTAATCACCAAAGAATACATCGCACTCCTCAAGTCTTCTTCTTTAGATTTTATTGAGCATAAGTATCACCATAGCCCACCACCAATGTTTCGACCAAGAAATGGTCTTGTTCACGGTCTCGTGAGTCCACCTTCTATGTCCACTATTTATAGTTCAGCTATGTCAGCCTATTATGAGGCATTATGGGACTTGTAGTGGATGGTTGCTTCAGATTTTTTTCATTTCAAACGTGAGTGTTTCCATCGGGGATTACTCTCCTTTTGTTCCAATTCTATGTTTCGTTGTTTTATTTTTAAGAGTTACACCACTTTCATATTTTATAAATGTGAGTTCGCTCTTTTTTCGTGAGGGTTTTATTTAGGTGGTATTTGTGGTATTTCTTTCCCAGATCGTCTGGATTTTTTCAGTGATTGCCACCTGTTTGATTTAGTTTACTGGAGTCGTCTCACTCTGTTATCTTTAGAGTTTAGTACTCTGTCGCTCATATACCTATTTACTCACTCATGCAGACTCATTGTGGGCTAAGTGCCCATATAACTTGATTTCAATCTTGTGGTGATAATTTCATAGATGGTGTGTAATTCTTCGTCCCCGTTCAGGCCAAAAGGAAACTTCGTTTTAAATCTGACAATTAGACGGGATTCTAATCTTCTCAGCTTCATGGTTCGATTCTTTCCTCTTTCATTTCTCGGACCGTCATCATCCCGAAATATTTGATGTTCCGCCAGTTGGTAGTATGTTTTGTATGTATTATGTTTCGATATAGCATAGTTCAAGTCCTTATTCTGAATTGCCCTTAGATGCTCCAGAATTTTTTTTCTTAAGGGGCAGATAGTACTTCCGATGTATCGCTGACCACACTGGCATTTGATCATATAGACCACATATGAGGTTTCGCATGTTATTTTTTCATTTATAGTAAACATTTTGCCTCTGGGGTCCTTGATCTCCCTTGTATTTTGGCCAATCTTGCAGGCTTTGCATTTATTGCAATGAGTAAAACCAGTTTGTTGTTTGGTTAGGCAGTTCGTGGGTTTCTCGCTGAGGAAATGACTTCTCACTAGTCTGTCTTTTAGCGAGGGTACCTTACGGTAAGTTACCATGGGTCTTGTTCCTATTTTTTTCCCAATATCTGGATCTTTCTGTAGGACCCTCCAGAATTTCTGTAAGATGTTTACAATTTTGTGGCTCTCTTTGCTGAATGTCATAATCATTCTGATTTTGTCGTCTTGTTCAATTTTTCTTTCAAGTTGTTCTTTATTTAACAATGTAGATGCCCGGGACATATTTCTTGCTCTTTTCTGTCCCTGTTTTACATCCCTGTATTTGTATTGCCTTTTGATGAATCTTTCTTCTGTTTCTTTAAAGATCTTTTCAACCACCACCTCCTCCGAGCAGTTTCTTCGCATTCTGACGAATTCTCCGAACGGGATGCTTCTCTTTAGTTGTTCAGGATGGAAGCTTGTCCTGTGCAGTATGCTTTTTGTTGATGTTGGCTTGCGGTATACTTTTGTATGTATTTGGTCATTGTGGATGTATTCTGTTACATCCAAGAACTGAATCTGTTTTCTGCTAGTGTTGTATGTGAATTTTAACCCCACAAAATTGTTGTTAAGGATCTCGAAGTATTCTTGGATTTCTTCCACGCTGCCGTTCCATATCACGAAGAGATCGTCTATGTATCTCAGCCAGAGTTCTATCTTCTTCGTGTATGTTTCATTTTTCTCACTCCACGCTATGAATTTCTCCCACAACCCCATTGTTAAATTGGCGTAACTGGGAGAAAATGAAATCCCCATAGCAGTCCCGCATTTTTGGGCATATACCTTGTGGTTGAAGAGAAAAACATTGTTTTTTAAGCATAGTTCGATCATCTCCATAAGCATTTTTGTATGCTTTAACTCTTGAATGTTTCTTTGTCTTAGGAAATAGCTAACTGCTTTCATGCCTATATCGTGACTTATGGATGTATATAGTGCCACTACATCGATTGTGACTAGGAGGAACCCTTTTTGGCATCCAGTGTTGTTTAATGTTCTTAAGAAATCGCCAGTGTCTTTAATATACGAACTTAAGTTTGTCACCATCGGGGCAAGAAAGTGGTCGACATAGATTGATAGATTCTCATAGAGGGAGTTGCAACTTGAGATAATTGGTCGTCCTGGAGGGTTTATTAGAGTTTTGTGTATCTTTGGCAGGAAGTATATGGTTGGCATTGTAGGGCTGTCGTTATTGAGGAAGCACGCTTCATCATCATTTAAGAGACCTTCGTTGTTCCATGAACTTATTTTGGTTTCAAGTTCGATTGTGAGGTCATTGATCGGGTTTCTTTCTAGCATTTCATAATGTTTGGTTTCACTTAGTTGATGTATTGCTTCTTGAATGTAGTCGCTGGTGTTAAGTATCACTACATTTCCGCACTTGTCGGCCGGTTTAATTGTTATTTCTTCCTTCCTGCTTAAAGCCTCCAGTGCAGCTCTTTCCTCCTTAGATAGATTTTCTTTTTTATCTGTTGTATTGGCCATGGTTTCTAGTTCAGCAATTACCAGATCATGAAATAGATCAATTTTGTTGCCCGGACTGAGGGCAGGGAAAAACTTGGATTTAGGTTTTAAGCCAGAGTTGACATGCTTGTCAGTGGGAATTTGCAGGTCTTCCAATATTTGAGATTCAGTCATTTCTTCATTGTTTGTATTGAGCATCAAATCATATGATGTTGGGAGACTAGTGATGTCCTCAATGTTCAAGTTCACTTCACTTTGTTATTCAGTTGTACTCAAATTTCCTCTATTCTCAGATTTGGAGAAGAACTTGGCAAGTTTCAGTTTTCTTACGTATTTGTAGAGATCGATTCTGGTCTCTACATAATCGTGATGTTTTTGTGGGCAGAAGCTGAGGCCTTTATTTAATACATTTTTTTCATATTGTGTCAATTGAAAGTCTGATAGATTTACAATAAGGTTTTCAGATTGTTGTGTTTCTACCTTTTTATTTATTTCTTCAGTCTGTTGCGAAGAGGATAGCCCCTTGTTTTTTCTTGCTCCTCTTCCTGTCTTTCTCCGTTGTTTGGGTCTGTCAGATTTTTCCCTCTTCCTCTTCCTCGTCCTCGCCCCCTGCCTCTCTCCCTCGGTGTTCTCTGATCTATGTAGATCAACTGCATTTCTTCTAAAAAAGTAGTGCAATCCCCCCACTCGCACACTCCTTTCTACTTCACTTAGATCAGATTCTGATTCACTTGTGGCGATCTTAGCCTTGTCTGAGAATGTCAGTTTCCCTGTATATAGTTGTTGTTTGAGCTTGTCAAATCGTTTTGCAAATGTCAGTATTGCTCCTGTTTCGTAATCGTATAGCGGAGACACCGCACGGCAAATTAGGATATCCCCGCTGGTGCCGCAGCACGTTCCGCTCTTTCCGACCGCCACGATCGCTAACAGTGATAAATGGGAGAGCATGCGGAAGAGCTGCAGCACAGCCACCGCCGCGGACGCTCCGTGACAAATTTGGCGGACGAATCCAAAATCCCACAATAAGGCCACAAAGGGCCCACACCAAAGTAGCCATGCCACACAAAAACAGAAAACACACCCCAATGACTCAACATTGCACACAAAAGCAAAATTACAAGGACAACCCACACAACACACCTGAGAGCACTCCCACATGTGGACACACCCACGTAGCAGAGCATAAAACCAACCTCTTCCTTGACCACAATCCTCTGCACTAACCCACAACTGAAGGGCCCAGCCCCTGAGAACAAAGGATAGGCAAAGCTACACACCATCACCACTCACACCACACACAGCACCACCACCACTTCCACACCTGCACCCCTAACCCCTTTGCACATCACACACCATACACATCACCACCACCACCACCACTTACACCCCTTCACCTACAACACCTCTGCACATCACACACCATGTCAACACATAAAATGCCCAAATTCACAGAGAGTGAGTTGAAGGTAATGGTAGATGAGATAGTCAGAGTGGAACCACAACAGACACCATTAGCCACAAGGACTCAAATGTGGGCAAGGATAGTCCAGAAGGTCAATGCAGTAGGGACCATCCTAAGATCCAGAAAGGAAATCATGAAGCGGTGGCATGACTTGAAGAGGGTTGCCAAAGAGAGGAGGACCAAGAACCGTCAGCTGGCTGACAAGACTGGTGGTGGCACTCCCATACCACCAAAACCATTCACCCCATGGGAGGAGAAGGTGCTTGCCATACTGCATCCAGAGAGTCTCACAGGAGTACCCGGGGAGTGGAGGCTGGTAAGTACAAACAAATGACTACCACCACACTGCTATGTACTGCCTTGCACAACTACAAAGATACACCTCCTAGGACCAATTCCATTCATCTGCACCACACACTCACTAAACCATGTCTCACAGATCCAACATCCACCCCCTCCCAAACACCACCAATGTACCTAGCAACATTACCATGGGTGCATGTGCACAGGCAGCCTGCACTGCAACTCCCACCATGCCCCCTTGTCCCACACCTCAGCAGGATGTGGCACTCCCCCACCGCACCCAGAAGCATGTGTCAGCCATTACATCCCCAACAAACAAACTTACAGGTAGGTAGCCATCTTGCCATGGAGGGCTGTATGTGGGAGGGAGGCCTGTACTACTACTCCCACCATGCCCCCTGTCCCACACCTCAGCAGGATGGAGCACTCCCCCACCCAGAAGCATGTGTCAGCCATTACATCCCCAACAAACAAACTTACAGGTGGGTAGCCATCTTGCCATGGAGGGCTGTATGTGGGAGGGAGGCCTGTACTACTACTCCCACCATGCCCCCTGTCCCACACCTCAGCAGGATGGAGCACTGCCCCACCCAGAAGCAGGTGTCAGACATTACATCCCCAACAAACAAACTTACAGGTAGGTAGCCATCTTGTCATGGAGGGCTGTTTGTGGTGGAGGCCTGTACTACTACTCCCACCATGCCCCCTGTCCCACACCTCAGCAGGATGTGGCACTCCCCACCCAGAAGCATGTGTCAGCCATTACATTCCCAACAAACAAACTTACAGGTAGGTAGCCATCTTGTCATGGAGGGCTGTTTGTGGTGGAGGCCTGTACTACTACTCCCACCATGCCCCCTTGTCCCACACCTCAGTAGGATGTGGCACTCCCCCACCCCACCCAGAAGCATGTGTCAGCCATTACATCCCCAACAAACAAACTTACAGGTAGGCAGCCATCTTGCCATGGAGGGCTGTATGTGGGAGGGAGGCCTGTACTACTACTCCCACCATGCCCCCTGTTCCACACCTCAGCAGGATGGAGCACTCCCCCACCCAGAAGCATGTGTCAGCCATTACATCCCCAACAAACAAACTTACAGGTAGGTAGCCATCTTGCCATGGAGGGCTGTATGTGGGAGGGAGGCCTGTACTACTACTCCCACCATGCCCCCTGTCCCACACCTCAGCAGGATGGAGCACTCCCCCACCCAGAAGCAGGTGTCAGCCATTACATCCCCAACAAACAAACTTACAGGTAGGTAGCCATCTTGTCATGGAGGGCTGTTTGGGGTGGAGGCCTGTACTACTACTCCCACCATGCCCCCTGTCCCACACCTCAGCAGGATGTGGCTCTCCCCCACCCAGAAGCATGTGTCAGCCATTACATTCCCAACAAACAAACTTACAGGTAGGTAGCCATCTTGTCATGGAGGGCTGTTTGTGGTGGAGGCCTGTACTACTACTCCCACCATGCCCCCTTGTCCCACACCTCAGCAGCATGTGGCACTCCCCCACCCAGAAGCATGTGTCAGCCATTACATCCCCAACCAACAAACTTACAGGTAGGTAGCCATCTTGCCATGGAGGGCTGTATGTGGGAGGGAGGCCTGTACTACTACTCCCACCATGCCCCCTGTCCCACACCTCAGCAGGATGGAGCACTCGCCCACCCAGAAGCATGTGTCAGCCATTACATCCCCAACAAAACAAACTTACAGGTAGGTAGCCATTTTGTCATGGAGGGCTGTTTGTGGTGGAGGCCTGTACTACTACTCCCACCATGCCCCCTGTCCCACACCTCAGCAGGATGTGGCACTCCCCCACCCAGAAGCATGTGTCAGCCATTACATCCCCAACAAACAAACTTACAGGTAGGTAGCCATCTTGTCATGGAGGGCTGTTTGGGGTGGAGGCCTGTACTACTACTCCCACCATGCCCCCTGTCCCACACCACAGCAGGATGTGGCACTCCCCCACCCAGAAGCATGTGTCAGCCATTACATCCCCAACAAACAATCTTACAGGTAGGTAGCCATCTTGCCATGCAGGGCTGTATGTGGGAGGGAGGCCTGTACTACTACTCCCACCATGCCCCCTGTCCCACACCTCAGCAGGATGTGGCACTCCCCCACCCAGAAGCATGTGTCAGCCATTACATCCCCAACAAACAAACTTACAGGTAGGTAGCCATCTTGCCATGGAGGGCTGTATGTGGGAGGGAGGCCTGTACTACTACTCCCACCATGCCCCCTGTCCCACACCTCAGCAGGATGGAGCACTCCCCCACCCAGAAACATGTGACAGCCATTACATCCCCAACAAACAAACTTACAGGTAGGTCACCATCTTGTCATGGAGGGCTGTTTGGGGTGGAGGCCTGTACTACTACTCCCACCATGCCCCCTGTCCCACACCTCAGCAGGATGTGGCACTCCCCCACCCAGAAGCATGTGTCAGCCATTACATCCCCAACAAACAAACTTACAGGTAGGTAGCCATCTTGACATGGAGGGCTGTGTGTGGGAGGGAGGCCTGTAATACTACTCCCACCATGCCCCCTGTCCCACACCTCAGCAGGATGGAACACTCCCCCACCCAGAAGCATGTGTCAGCCATTACATCCCCAACAAACAAACTTACAGGTAGGTAGCCATCTTGCCATGGAGGGCTGTATGTGGGAGGGAGGCCTGTACTACTACTCCCACCATGCCCCCTGTCCCACACCTCAGCAGGATGTGGCACTCCCCCACCCAGAAGCATGTGTCAGCCATTACATCCCCAACAAACAAACTTACAGGTAGGTAGCCATCTTGTCATGGAGGGCTGTTTGTGGGAGGGTGGCCTGTACTACTACTCCCACCATGCCCCCTGTCCCACACCTCAGCAGGATGTGGCACTCCCCCACCCAGAAGCATGTGTCAGCCATTACAACCCCAACAAACAAACTTACAGGTAGGTAGCCATCTTGTCATGGAGGGCTGTTTGTTGTTGAGGCCTGTACTACTACTCCCACCATGCCCCCTGTCCCACACCTCAGCAGGATGTGGCACTCCCCCACCCAGAAGCATGTGTCAGCCATTACATCCCCAACAAACAAACTTACAGGTAGGCAGCCCTCTTGTCAGTGAGGGCTGTTTGTGGTGGAGGCCTGTACTACTACTCCCACCATGCCCCCTTGTCCCACACCTCAGTAGGATGTGGCACTCCCCCACCCCACCCAGAAGCATGTGTCAGCCATTACATCCCCAACAAACAAACTTACAGGTAGGTAGCCATCTTGCCATGGAGGGCTGTATGTGGGATGGAGGCCTGTACTACTACTCCCACCATGCCCCCTGTTCCACACCTCAGCAGGATGGAACACTCCCCCACCCAGAAGCATGTGTCAGCCATTACATCCCCAACAAACAAACTTACAGTAGGTAGCCATCTTGCCATGGAGGGCTGTATGTGGGAGGGAGGCCTGTACTACTACTCCCACCATGCCCCCTGTCCCACACCTCAGCAGGATGGAGCACTCCCCCACCCAGAAGCAGGTGTCAGCCATTACATCCCCAACAAACAAACTTACAGGTAGGTAGCCATCTTGTCATGGAGGGCTGTTTGGGGTGGAGGCCTGTACTACTACTCCCACCATGCCCCCTGCCCACACCTCAGCAGGATGTGGCACTCCCCCACCCAGAAGCATGTGTCAGCCATTACATTCCCAACAAACAAACTTACAGGTAGGTAGCCATCTTGTCATGGAGGGCTGTTTGTGGTGGAGGCCTGTACTACTACTCCCACCATGCCCCCTGTCCCACACCTCAGCAGCATGTGGCACTCCCCCACCCAGAAGCATGTGTCAGCCATTACATCCCCAACCAACAAACTTACAGGTAGGTAGCCATCCTGTCATGGAGGGCTGTATGTGGGAGGGAGGCCTGTACTACTACTCCCACCATGCCCCCTGTCCCACACCTCAACAGGATGGAGCACTCCCCCACCCAGAAGCATGTATCAGCCATTACATCCCCAACAAAACAAACTTACAGGTAGGTAGCCATCTTGTCATGGAGGGCTGTTTGTGGTGGAGGCCTGTATTACTACTCCCACCATGCCTCCTGTCCCACACCTCAGCAGGATGTGGCACTCCCCCACCCAGAAGCATGTGTCAGCCATTACATCCCCAACAAACAAACTTACAGGTAGGTAGCCATCTTGTCACGGAGGGCTGTTTGTGGTGGAGGCCTGTACTAATACTCCCACCATGCCCCCTGTCCCACACCTCAGCAGGATGTGGCACTCCCCCACCCAGAAGCATGTGTCAGCCATTACATCCCCAACAAACAAACTTACAGGTAGGTAGCCATCTTGTCATGGAGGGCTGTTTGTGGGAGGGAGGCCTGTACTACTACTCCCACCATGCCCCCTGTCCCACACCTCAGCAGGATAGAGCACTCCCCCACCCAGAAGCATGTGTCAGCCATTACATCCCCAACAAACAAACTTACAGGTAGGTCGCCATCTTGTCATGGAGGGCTGTTTGGGGTGGAGGCCTGTACTACTACTCCCACCATGCCCCCTGTCCCACACCTCAGCAGGATGTGGCACTCCCCCACCCAGAAGCATGTGTCAGCCATTACATCCCCATCAAACAAACTTACAGGTAGGTAGCCATCTTGTCATGGAGGGCTGTTTGGGGTGGAGGCCTGTACTACTACTCCCACCATGCCCCCTGTCCCACACCTCAGCAGGATGTGGCACTCCCCCACCCAGAAGCATGTGTCAGCCATTACATCCCCAACAAACAAACTTACAGGTAGGTCGCCATCTTGTCATGGAGGGCTGTTTGGGGTGGAGGCCTGTACTACTACTCCCACCATGCCCCCTGTCCCACACCTCAGCAGGATGGAGCACTCCCCCACCCAGAAGCATGTGTCAGCCATTACATCCCCAACAAACAAACTTACAGGTAGGTAGCCATCTTGCCATGGAGGGCTGTATGTGGGAGGGAGGCCTGTACTACTACTCCCACCATGCCCCCTGTCCCACACCTCAGCAGGATGTGGCACTCCCCACCCAGAAGCATGTGTCAGCCATTACATCCCCAACAAACAAACTTACAGGTAGGTCGCCATCTTGTCATGGAGGGCTGTTTGGGGTGGAGGCCTGTACTACTACTCCCACCATGCCCCTGTCCCACACCTCAGCAGGATGTGGCACTCCCCCACCCAGAAGCATGTGTCAGCCATTACATCCCCATCAAACAAACTTACAGGTAGGTAGCCATCTTGCCATGGAGGGCTGTGTGTGGGAGGGAGGCCTGTACTACTACTCCCACCATGCCCCCTGTCCCACACCTCAGCAGGATGGAGCACTCCCCCACCCAGAAGCATGTGTCAGCCATTACATCCCCAACAAACAAACTTACAGGTAGGTAGCCATCTTGCCATGGAGGGCTGTATGTGGGAGGGAGGCCTGTACTACTACTCCCACCATGCCCCCTGTCCCACACCTCAGCAGGATGTGGCACTCCCCCACCCAGAAGCATGTGTCAGCCATTACATCCCCAACAAACAAACTTACAGGTAGGTAGCCATCTTGCCATGGAGGGCTGTATGTGGGAGGCAGGCCTGTACTACTACTCCCACCCTGCCCCCTGTCCCACACCTCAGCAGGATGTAGCACTCCCCCACCCCACCCAGATGTATGTGGCATATAATGGATCACTCCAAATAAACAAACAGCTAGCCAGACATATTATTCTGTCTTGTGCCACCACTGAGCAGGATGCAAGCCTCCACCACGCACACACAGATGTGTCACAAAACAAACACAAATGCTAACACACAACAGGCAAGTAGGCAGTACATGCACCTAGCCATTTGACACAAAAAGAATGGTGCCATATGACAACACCAGTCCTCTCAATGTACAAATATGCACACCGATCATATTGCCACGCACAGTGTGCACACAGCTAAGCAAAGGAAACTGTCACAGCAACCAAAGTGTGACACACCAATGCACATGTAGAGGAAAGACTGGGAACAATCATGCACAGCAATGAATGACAGGTTCAGTGCCATGGTGCCAGAGTAACAACGACCATATGAACAGTAAGAAAGCATGTTATGTGGTACCGATCCAGATATGCACATGACAAGACAAAGGTATGCAGGAGATGACAATGGCCAGGACATGCCCAGATGTGACGGCTGACAGGTCATAAAAATCCACATACAGTCCGCACAAAAATCATATTTAGCGCAAGGCCCTAGATGTCAACATGTCCCTGTAATCACAAATCATGCACGTGGCGCATAGTACATATTGACACCTCAAACCATGGACAAGAAATGCATGTACCACCGCAGCATGTCAGGAGGCACAGTAGTGCACATAGGAAACAATGTGATGATCAGACAACTGTGTAGTGTACTAACAGTGAATGACACACAGCTAACACAAATCTTACGAGGTGCACCCCAATGACCATTTCCCATCTGATCCACAGGTGACCAAGAATTGACTGCAGAGGACGACACCAGCAACCTGCAGGGCCAGTCTACCCCCCCGGAACATCGACTCTCGGATGTTGACTTCCAGGAATCTTCGGACGAGGAGACTGAGGCCAGGCCATCTGGTGTTCCAGGGCGCAACAGGTCCCAGGACCCCATCGTCCCCCCCACCACACCTGCAGCTACAACAACCAATCTGCAGGCCCCTGCTGTTACGTCCGGTGCGGCCTCCACCACCACCACAACCACTGCCACCAGTGGTGCCTGCAACACCGTCCCTGTCCCACAGGATGACCACCCCACCCCAGCAACTGAGGAGGGCAGGGAGAGGATGTGTGGTCCGACAGTGGAGAGGCAACCGGTCCGTGGCAGCACAGCAGGCGGGAGGGGCAGGGTCACCCACAGACGAACACAGCCTGGGACCGAATCCCTGGACCACATCCACAGAGTCCTTGGGGCATATGAACGGGCCCAGGGACAAAAGGCCCGGTCCGAACAAGATTCACGTGAGCTCCTCCTGCTGATGAGGTCCATGGACACCCGCATGTGACAAATTGTGGACCTCTTGGGCCAACTAGTGGCGGTACTGAGGCACAGGCCTGCGCCACAAACAACACCTCCCCTCCCACTGGTGGTCCGCAGGATGACAGTTCACCATCCTCCCCTGCGGCCACAGAGAGTGGTGAGTCCTCAGACCCCACTGGCCCTATAGCAGAGGCCCCCTGCCAAACGGAAAAGGGGCCGTCCGAAGAAAACCCTGGGAGTATCTTTTGGCAAAGCACCTGCCAAACGCCAGTCACGCAGCCAGCCATGATGGCAACCCTCTGCACCACTGCATTGACTTGTTGGACTGTCCTTCCCCACACTGCCTTGTGAATGGCATCTGTCTGTTGGACTGGGTCACCACACCTATGTGGTGACCACTCGATTATCTCATTTACCATGAATGTTAACTCACTGCTCCACTAATCACCTCACTGTCAATGTACCCCCTCACATGTCATCTTTGTAAATAAACAAATCCTTACACACATGTTGTTGTACCTGCACCGTCTTTATTCCAGGATGTACAATTTTCAACAGGAATACAATGTACCAGGGGACGGAGTGTATGTAGGCAAGGAGAGGTCAAAGGCACCTAGGAAAACACAACAGAACAACATTCACTAGTCTGGGTGTGGCATCACAGACATCACACAACACTTCACAACAAGAACAACCCACATGCACACATAACAATGGGCAACAAGTGCCAACATACACATCCTGTAGATGTTCAGAAATGAACTGTCCCATCAACATTGACAGCAAACACTGAGTCTACAACTGGCTGCTGTCACAAATCTCACTTACACCCTCACAACAACAGCAGCATCATCAGACAATGGGTACGTTGTACATTGTCACCCACCTTCAAGTGAAGTAGCGGGTGATGAACTGTTGATGCAGGTCAACACCTTCCTCCTGTCCACTGTCATCATCACTGGACACGGGTTGGTTTGATGGCGGGGGCCTTGGCTGCTCACCATCATCCAGGAGCAGGGGAATCTCCTTGTGAATGGCTAGGTTGTGGAGCATGCAGCATGCCACTACAATCTGACACACCTTCCTGGGCGAGTACATCAGTGCCCCTCCGGTCTTGTCCAAGCAGCGGAAACGTGACTTCAGCAGTCCAAAGGTACGCTCCACCACACGACGTGTCCTCCCATGGGCATCATTGTAGCGGACATCAGCTGGTGTCCTGGGGTTCCGCAGTGGGCTCAGCAACCAAGGACGGTTGGGATATGCAGAGTCACCTATGTGTGACACACAAAGAAACATTGCAATGTTGCAGATGCAGAGGACAGCAGGTCACACACACAGCACACCAAATGACTAGGCATACTCACCCATAATCCATGCATGCTCAGGAAGCAGATTGGCCATCAGCTGGGGTACAATGCTGCTACGCAGGATGTATGAGTCATGGGCCGAGCCTGGAAATTTAGCACACACGTGTGAGATGATCATATCTGCCAGGCATACCACTTGGACATTTATGGAGTGGTAATGTTTACGATTCCTGTAGACGTGCTCACGGACCTGTGGTGGCACTAGCCCAACATGGGTGCAATCAATGGCACCAACTACATGGGGAATGTGTCCAAGGGGATAGAAATCTCCCTTTACAGCTGCCAATTCTGCCCGCCTGGGGAAATGGATGTATCTGTCCTTGTAGATCATCATGGCGGAAAGAACATCCCGCAGCACCGTGCTGAACATGGGTTGTGACATCCCACCGGCTTCGGCCACCGTGTTCTGGAATGATCCAGTCGCAAAAAAATGCAGTGCCGCCATCACCTTATACGTTGGGGTGAAAGCTGTTGGATATGTTCGCCGAGGCTGCAGGTGGGGCTCCAACAAATCACAAAGGGTCTTTAGGGTGGCTCTATCCAGACGGCATTTCCGGATGATCGCCTCATCCTCCATGTCTGCCAGCACTGTCAAGTGACAATGCAGATTTGGTCTCCTCCTAGTTGAGATGAGAGTGGACACATTGTAATGCAATACATCATGGGATGTGCACAGCATCTCACATCATGGCTGACACAACAGCAACAATGAATGTCATATGAATTGAGTCACAGATCAGCTAACATGTAGGGACCCCTTCAACTACACAAATCACACACTTGTCAGATTACACACACCAAGTCCCCCAAACAACACCTCGGTCAAAGTGAATGGACATTGGGATATGACCACATTCCCCATGGGCACGCCTGGGAGTCTGTCATCCTGCACATGTGTGACAAGGCAACCCCACGGTATCCTACCTAGCTGCTGTACATGACACACATTCAGGCGTCAATTGAACCTGGCACACCTCAACAACACAATGACCACAGTCTGAGCATCAATGACGAGTGTGTGCATGATCTAACATGAGAGGACATGCTAAAACAAACATCATCAATTGTGGAAAAAAATGCTGTGATTGACAATGCACATCAACACATTGACATGTGTGCACATTGTATTGTCCATACCAACACTGTCCTGTAGTGTAGTGTAGTGTACTGTAGGTGCGGTACCGAGAGACAAGTGATGCCCAAATGGCGGTTGGCATGCTCCACCACCCAAATGGCGGTGCCTCATGTGTGTCTATGGCACCCAAATTGCGGAAACTACCGCCTGGCACCAGTGGTGCGTGTGCAACACACCCCAATGCACAGGTGCGGTACTGATAGCCCCAGAGACATGGCCAAATGGCGGTTGGCATGCTCCGCCACCCAAATGGCGGTGCCTCATGTGTGTCTATGGCACCCAAATTGCGGAAACTACTGCCTGGCACCAGCGGTGTGTGTGCAACACACCCCAATGCACAGGTGCGGTACTGATAGCCCTAGAGACATGGCCAAATGGCGGTTGGCATGCTCCGCCACCCAAATGGCGGTGCCTCATGTGTGTCTATGGCACCCAAATTGCGGAAACTACCGCCTGGCACCAGCGGTGTGTGTGCAACACACCCCAGTGCACAGGTGCGGTACTGATAGCCCCAGAGATGTGGCCAAATGGCGGTTGGCATGCTCCGCCACCCAAATGGCGGTGCCTCATGTGTGTCTATGGCACCCAAATTGCGGAAACTACCGCCTGGCACCAGCGGTGTGTGTGCAACACACCCCAATGCACAGGTGCGGTACTGATAGCCCCAGAGACATGGCCAAATGACAGTTGGCATGCTCCGCCACCCAAATGGCGGTGCCTCATGTGTGTCTATGGCACCCAAATTGCGGAAACTACCGCCTGGCACCAGCGATGTGTCACCGCCATGGTCCATGCCATTACAGCCAATGGGCTCCGCGATCGCGTCAGCTCGATGCAATTTTGAAAATAGCGATAGGCATGCTACACCACCGCGGTGCCAGTCATTGGATGCATTTGTAAAAGGCTGACCTGGTAGACCAATTGCAGCAGCCCAGGACTACTGGAACGGCACCAGGGGGCTATATATGTGTGGGAGAGTGCCCAGAATTTCCACTGCTCACAGAGCCTGCTGCCTGAGACCCTCACCTGCTGCTGCCTCCAGGGACTGCTGCCTGAGACCCTCACCTGCTGCTGCCTCCAGGGACTGCTGCCTGAAACCCTCACCTGCTGCTGCCTCCAGGGACTGCTGCCTGAGACCCTCACCTGCTGCTGCCGCTGCTGTCTCTAAACAACAGTGATGTCAAGGACAGAGAAGATCCGTGCCAGTCCCTTCACTGGCGAGGAGCTTGAGGTCCTGGTGGACGAGGTGCTCACACAGTACCCAAGGCTATATGGTGCCCCAAATGTCGTGGTAAGTCTTCCACAGTGGGTGTGAGAGTGCAGGGGGGGCACACATGTAGTCGGTCTGATGCAGTATGTGCATGTGAGTGTGGGTTTGTGTCATGCATTGCCTAACTTGCATGCAATTGGGTGAAGGGGTGTGTACCCTACTCCTCAAGTCTCCCTGCCTGCACATCATGATTGGAGGGACATGTCTTGTCTTGTCAGCCATACAGTGAAGCAGCAAGTTGGTAATGGAGGATTCAGGCCAGTGATTGCTAGTGTGCATGTCTTTGCATTTCCCTGTTGTCCATCTCAGTGTGAGCCCACCTGGCCTGCACAGTCACCGCCCAATACAACAAGGACACATCACTGACTGTACAGGGTGTAACATATTCATTTTCAAATGTGACTCCCCATCAATGTGCCATGTCAACCCTGTAGATTGCACACGACTGGAACTGTGAGAAAGGACGTGGGTTTGTGAGATCATGTCCCTCAATGTGATATACATGACACAGTGGGCTACTCACAGTGCATGTTTGTTTACGCCTGCGCATTGTCGGACACAGTGGGTCTCGCCACATACACATGTTGTTTTGTGACATATGTCTTGCTCTACCTAAAAATGGTTAGTAGATGTGGGCAGAGTACACATGGTCTTCTGTGCTGGCATCCTGCTTGTACATGAGATGTGCAAGTATTGTGTCCCCCCTCATACATACATGCATTTATGTGTGATTCTCACATGCAGATGTACCATGTGAAAAGCATTCCTGTCTCTGCATGTGAGATATGTGGAGTTGTGATTAATCTGTATCATGCTACTGTCCTGAGTGATTTTGTCACATGACACTGTGTCACTGATGTTTGTCCCCTCTTGTCTCCCATGCCTGCAGCTCAAGGTGCACCAGCGTAAGGCCGTGTGGAGGGGCATTGCGAACAAGGTGCGTGCACTGGGAGTATCAAACCGACAGCGCACCCACTGCCACAAGAGGTGGGACGACATCTCACGGCTGGCAAATAACGTTGCGGAGATGACACTGGGGCGGATCCCTCGCACTGGCCGGATGGCACGGCGCAGCATGACACCACTAATGTGCCGCATCTTGGCCGTGACTCACCCTGAGCTGGATGCACGAATGAAGGAGCATCAGCAGGCAATTAGGGGTGAGTGTACTGGGAAGGGTGACTATGGCTGTGTGTGGCTGCATGTGTGCACAGCATGTACCAGCGCTGGGCAATGTGATGTTGGTAGTGTGATGCAGTGGCCTGTGAGTCTAAGCTTGTGCCTGTGCTGGGTGCAGCTGTCATGCATGTGTCCTACCTGTACTTAACACTGGGAAACGGGTATGGGGCATTTAATTGGCATTGTGGGTGGTGTGAGACAGGTATGAGCTATCTGTGTTGCTGTTCTAACGGAGCCACATGCAGGATGTTGTGCTGTGTGGTCATCACATTGCTCACTTTGTCTTGGTTTGATAGTGCACACGCACTGTTGTGATGACAGAGGTGGGTTTGAACGATGTAATTGCACAGGGTGGCGTGCAACATGTAGATCTAGACATCTTAATGGTTGTCTGTATTGCATATGTTTGTTCTGTTGCTGCCACTGCACTGACCCTACATCTCTCTCTCTCATGCAGCATCTCCCATGGTCACGGAGGAACAGGGGACGGACACCAGTGGTGGGGAAACTAGCACAACAGCTGTAGTGGAGCCCTGTGAGACAGATGTGACCAGCGCCTCGGAGGGGGACAGGAGTCTGCTGGAGATATCACAGCCCGAGACGCAAAGTAGTACGTCATCTGATGCCAGCGGTGATGCAGACATGTTGGCGGGCACAGGGAATGGGGACTCTGCATCATCTTCCACCACACAGCGTGCAGTGCCCACCCTCCCAGCCACTTCCTCTGGTGCTGCCCGTGTTCGCACCGCTAAGAGGGGAAGGGTGTCCTTCACCCCCGGCACCGCAGCCCCTGCCCCGGTCCCCCCTGCTGCCATCAGTGCTGAGTCTGTGGACCTTTTGCGCCAGCTGTGTGTAGGCCAGACAACTCTCCTCAATGCATTCATGGACCACGACAGTAAATTGGCTCAGGTGGTTGCATTCATTGAGGGCATACATTCAGACATGGGTGGGCTGCACCGGACTGTCCAGTCATTGTCCACTGCAGTGACATCAGCCCTTCAACTGGCACAATCTGCGAGTCCAGCGAAAGTCCCTTTGTCCACACCCATGCCAGTGGCCACGTCGGACGACAGTGACCACGCTCCACAGATCTCTAAGTCACGATACGGCACACACAGCAGCAACAGAAGCCCAAGCCGTCCAGGCCGCAGACACCATCCCCACAGATGACCAAAGCCACCCCAGTGCACACAGACAAGAGCCCATCAGGCAACACCAGGGGACAAAGAGCCAAGAAGCAGGCGTCAGGGTCACGTGCCTCAGGGACATCCCCAGCCAAGGACTCTCCTGTCCCGAAATCATCTCCCAAAACCAAACATACAATTTCCATGCCCACTGAGAAGGTGGTGAGTGCCAAGGGTAGGCATAAGAAGGGCTGCAAGTCCGATTCAACCACTACCTCGACTCCCATAGCAAGCCCAGTGAAGCAGGGAATGGAGGGCACTGTGGGGGGACAACCTGGTAGGCAGGGGATGGAGGGGCAAAGCCAGGGCCATGCAAAGCGTTGCGCAGGTTCAAGCACGTCACCAGAGGGAGGTCCAGCGTCTGCACCTGCTGCAGCCTTGGTGTTGAGTGAGCCTGATGTGTCCACGCCACTTCCTATTGTTCCCAAAACAGTGAAGCCATTGCGACTCCCCAAGAAGTGGAAAGGCACCCCTCCACAATCTCCCATCCACACTGTGTCTCATGTCTGCATGACTCAACCTCCACGTGCCACTATGCCATCTGGTCCAAGCAGCCCTCCGTTTTGCCAAGACACTGATAGGTATACCTCAGCTGTGCCTCCCTCTCCCCAGTCAAGTGCTCCAACTGGGCCCGACACACAGCCAGCTCCCAGTACGACTGACAGCCAAGTCTGAGTGTTGGTAGACCTCACACGCCTGTCTCTCACACAGCATGGCCTGTGCTGCACATCGTGACACCCCAGACAGTGTTGCTGACCATGGTTTGGGTACAGTTGCACACATTCCCTGTGCATCTTCTCATGGACTCACTCTGCACTTTGTCCTGCCCACTGGCCTTGTCGTTCACTGCTGTGTGCCCCCTGCCTGTGCAGCTTCTCATGGACTCACTCTGCATTTTGTCCTGCCCACTGGCCTTGTCGTTCCCTGCTGTGTGCCCCCTGCCTGTGCAGCTTCTCATGGACTCACTCTGCACTTTGTCCTGCCCACTGGCCTTGTCGTTCACTGCTGTGTGCCCCCTGCCTGTGCAGCTTCTCATGGACATGCCCTGCATTTTGTCCTGCCCACTGGCCTTGTCGTTCACTGCTGTGGGCCCCCTGCCTGTACAGCTTCTCATGGACATGCCCTGCATTTTGTCCTGCCCACTGGCCTTGTCGTTCACTGCTGTGTGCCCCCTGCCTGTGCAGCTTCTCATGGACTCACTCTGCATTTTGTCCTGCCCACTTGCCTTGTCGTTCACTGTGGGGCCCCTGCCTGTGCAGCTTCTCATGGACTCACTCTGCACTTTGTCCTGCCCACTGGCCTTGTCGTTCACTGCTGTGTGCCCCCTGCCTGTGCAGCTTCTCATGGACATGCCCTGCATTTTGTCCTGCCCACTGGCCTTGTCGTTCACTGCCGTGTGCCCCCTGCCTGTGCAGCTTCTCATGGACATGCCCTGCATTTTGTCCTGCCCACTGGCCTTGTCGTTCACTGCTGTGTGCCCCCTGCCTGTGCAGCTTCTCATGGACAAGCTCTGCACCTTGGACTGGCCACTGGCCTTGCTGTTTTGCCCCTGCCTGTGCAGCTTCTCATGGACATGCTCTGCACCTTGGACTGGCCACTGGCCTTGCTGTTTTGCCCCTGCCTGTGCAGCTTCTCATGGACATGCTCTGCACCTTGGACTGGCCACTGGCCTTGCTGTTTTGCCCCTGCCTGTGCAGCTTCTCATGGACATGATCTGCACCTTGGACTGGCCACTGGCCTTGCTGTTTTGCCCCTGCCTGTGCAGCTTCTCATGGACATGCCCTGCATTTTGTGCCTTGCTATTATCTACTCTTGTTGCCTATCTGTGCAATTTGTGAATAAAGACAGTTGCTCCTGTTGTCTGTTTTGTCAGTGTCCTTACTGAATAAAGTTCTTTTGCTGTGTGTATATGGTTTACTGTGCCACATGCTGTGTGTGCCACTTCAACCTTGCCAATGTCTTTACTCACTTACTCTATTTTTTGCAGGGGTGAGGGACTTCAGTTTTTCCTGACCATGAAACTTGTGTGGGCAAGGTATTAGATTTGAGGTGTGATGCAGTTGTCATTGGTTGTTCATGTTGGCTGTGTTGTACACATGTCAAGTTGTGGTGCACTGCCAGCTCAGAATGGGATTCTGTCCAGAGGATTGCAGGCATGCTGGCCAGGCTCATCATGTATGTGTGTTCTTAGTTTGTGTGCCCAGTTGTGTATGTGTGTGGTCATCTTGTGATGGGCAGTCACCCTAGTCCCATGGGTTTCTTTCAATGTGTGCTCTTGGGTGGTCAAGAAGTGTGCAGTGTGAAGGTCTTGACTTTGTCTGGAGTGTGGATATGTGTGTGCCCCTGCATTGTCAACTACACACATGTTTCACCCAGGATGTGTGTGCCTGTTGTTTGGATTGTTTATCCCTGTGGATGTGGTTGTATGCACATGTGTGAGTTGTATGTTGTGCAGTGTGCAGTGTGTTGGTGTGTCCATGCAGTTGTGGCTGACTCCTACTTGTTATTTCTGTCACTTGTGAGTATGCAGTGTGTGTGTCTGTCAAGTCAGTGTTGTGTTTTGTTGTTCATCCATCTGTCATGTTACTGTTTGTGGAGACAGTGCAGACCTGCTGATCCACACTGACATTGTAGTTGTGCTTTCTCATGCATTGCTGTCACATGGTGCCTGTTTGCCTCCAGTATGTGATGTTGTGTGTGGTGTCTTGCCATCCCCTATCTGTGCTTGGGATGCCTACCCATTGTGAGTCTGCACTCCCTCTATTTGTGTATGGTACACTCCTGCCATGGCACTTCACTTGGATGTCAGCTGTCCCCTTGTTTTACATGTGTGTGTGCCTTCCCATCACTTGATATGTGACACTGTGCTTTGTGGTGCAGTTCTTTGGACAGTGGCAATGTGCCACTCAGGACATTTCCACAATAGGTTGTGTGTGATGTTCTTGGGCTGTTTGTCAGTCATGTTTGCTCATATAAACTTCAACTGTGTGTGCTGCCCAGTCTCCTGGTCAAGTTGTTTCCACCTTTCTGTGCCAGACTTGTGCATCTGTTGGTGTTGTGTTGCATGTATGTGTGTTTGCTGTGGTACTGCTTCACTTCCTGTGTGTGATGTTGTCTTTGTGCTGTGCTGATTGGTGTTGTGTGGGTTCATGTTGTGTCACTCATTTCTGTGTGTGGCTGGTATGCTTGTTGTGCAGACACTGCTTGTTGTACATGCAGTGCTTTGGGGGTATGTTGCCTTGTCATTGGCTGGTATGCATCCACTTATGTCCTGCTGTGTTTGGTATGTGTTGTTTTTGGCTGTGCAGCTGTTGTTTGTTTGCTGTGGCTGTGTTTATCTGTGATGGTACACTTCTTGTCTGTGTTGTGGTATGTTGTCTGTGCATTGTTCCTGACTGATGGGGTTGTGCACTCCTGTTGTGTCTGTGCTCCCATTGCCTTTCCACATTTTTGCTGCACATGGCATGTCTGTTCTTGTTGTGGTTCTGTGTGTGGTTCTGTTGGGTTATGTGTTTGTCTGTTGTTTTTGTGCAGACATTGGTTCTGGCATCCCTGTGTGTATGTGATGTTTGTGGCTACCCCCAGGGAGTGTGATTGTTTGTCTGTGTATTGCCTGGACATTATTGCCACCCTGTTTGTTTGACACTGGTGTTGTGTGCTGCAGATGTGAGGGGGGGTATGTGTGTGGATTCCTACTAGTGTTTGACAGTCATGGAGTGTGTCAATGGGCCCTATGTGTTGTGCTGCTGGAGTATTCCTGTGAAGTATTTGTATACATATGTGTGGCTGTTCACAGTTTGACTTCAGGGCCTTCCTTTCATCCTTGTGCCTATACATGTATTGCCTTGCTGTCTCCCTGGGTTGTTGCACTGTGCTGTCTGTGGTTTGACTTCAATCACTATGCAAGCTATGTGTGATTAGATGGGCTGGGGGTGTTGTTCTATGTTCCTTGTCTTGCATGTGCTGTACACATGCTTGGTGGTTGTCTCCTTGGCCTTCCATTTGTGTGCACCTCACTTTGGCTTTCCTGTTTTGTGTGCTCCATTGCTGGTGGCATGTGGTCTGTGTATGTGTCTGTGTGTCAGTGTGGGGTATGTGTGTGACTTGGCAGGCTGTGTGTCCAGTGAGATGTTTGTTCCTTGTATGTGTGTGTGTCCATTTGATGCTTGTACTGAGTTTACTTGCCATTGGTGTGGTGTTGTTGTGGTGTGTGTGTGTAGCCCTGGCCCTGTGCTTCTGTGCTGTGTGTTCCTGTGCAGCCACTCCTGCTGTGGCTGTATCCCTATTTGTTTTGTGTGTGGTGCAGGGTGTGGTGTCACCTGGCTTGTTGATGTGCATGGGGGTGCACAGGGGGGCACATGGCATGTCCCTTCAGTGGGGGGCTAGTGTGTGAGGGTGGAGTAGTGGCCCTGTGGTCTTTGTGCCATGCCCATGCCTGGCGCTGGCCCAGCCTTCTGCATTGTGCACATGTATTCCCTTGTCTTCACCGCTGCGGTGACGTGGCCGTGACATTGCCGCACAATTGCGGTCGATGTGTGACCTGGATGCGGAGGGGTGTATTGGTGGCAGGTGGGTCATGTGTGTGTGCACTTGGGGATGTGTTCCTATCCCCACCAGGGTATCTGATGTGGTTAGGAACACTGTGCCAGTCCATGGTTTGTGTTTTGTGGTTGTGTGTGGGGTTGTGTTATTGCGTACATGCGGCAGCGTCCGTGACGGTCCATGATTTGCTGGTGATGTATCAGGTACAGCACCGGGAAAACGTGGAGTGCTGGGTCCATGGCGGTCATGTCCGGGCGCTGTGGGCCGGGTCTCTGGTTTCGCGCTCTGCTGTCGAGGTTCCGCCGTGTAGGATTGGCCGGTTTCTCCGCTGCAGTGCGACTGGTTGTTTGGAGCATCCTAATTTGTCGACCGGAGCGGACGTCATTCCGCACGGTGGTGTGTCTCCATTGGCTCCCACTGCCACGCTTGCAGGCGCACTTTGATGGCGGGTCGCGTCGCACGGCGGCGGACGGAAAATGGTCTATGTTTGGCCATTCTAATATGGCGGACGTTGGTACCTCTTCTCGCGGGCGGAAACATGCATTTTTCCGCACCGCCAGCACCGCGGTGGTGCCACCGCCCGACATCCTAATGGACCCCTAAGTCTGCATGAGTGAGTAAATAGGTATATGAGCGACAGAGTACTAAACTCTAAAGATAACAGAGTGAGACGACTCCAGTAACCTAAATCAAACAGGTGGCAATCACTGAAAAAGTCCAGACGATTTGGGAAAGAAATACCACAAATACCACCTAAATAAAACCCTCACGAAAAAAGAGCGAACTCACATTTATAAAATATGAAAGTGGTGCAACTCTTAAAATAGAAACAACGAAACATAGAATTGGAACAAAAGGAGAGTAATCCCCGATGGAAACACTCACGTTTGAAATGAAAAAATCTGAAGCAACCATCCACTACAAGACCCATAATGCCTCATAATAGGCTGACATGGCTGAACTATAAATAGTGGACATAGAAGGTGGACTCACGAGACCGTGAACAAGACCATTTCTTGGTCGAAACGTTGGTGGTGGGCTATGGTGATACTTATGCTCAATAAAATCTAAAGAAGAAGACTTGAGGAGTGCGATGTATTCTTTGGTGATTAATATATATATATACATATATACATATATATATATATATATATATTCACTGAAAAAACCATAAGGTTTTAGGGACAGTTATAGTAAGTTGGACATTGCACTCGTACAAAACCCGTGAAATTCCCCGTTATAGTTAGTTCAGGTAACTATAACTCGCGCCCCGCAATGCACTGCTGATGACGTCACATATTACATCACTCATGACATGGTCAGTGACATCACTGATGACATCACTGATGACATCTCAAATGACATCACTGATGACATCACTGATGACATCATCCAGTGACTGTGTGTTTCTGTAAAGTTTAAATATGTTTAATATATTTAGGGAAAGGCGTATTGAAGAATGAGTGGGTGTAGAAGCGCCTGAATGGATGATTTAGTAGGTGAGTGACTGAGTCTATAAGTGAGTGATTAAACGTATCTTACTGGATGCATGGGTGAGTGACTAAACTGTGTGAATGTCTGTATCCGTCTGTCTGTTGTTGTGTAAGCAACTGCATGGGTTTCTGACTAGCTAAATGAGTGTCTATATGGGTTATGGATTGGTTCTCTGAGTATCTGTATGAGTGCCTCAGTGTTTGTGTGGGTGGGGTGTGTGTGACTCTGTGCATAGATGTGTGAGTGGGTGATTCACTGGGTGCATGGTTTCAAGAGTGCGTCTGTGATGGACTGTATGGGTGGGTGAGTATGTGTATGGGTGTGTTAGTGATTGAATGTATATCTCAGTGGTACATGTGTGAGTAACTACATATGTGAAAGGCAGTATATATGTGTGTTGGAGTATATAAATGGCTATAAGTGAGAGTGTGTGATTGTGAGAGTGGCTATATGGATGAGTGTGTGCTTGCATCAGTGATTGCATAGGAGCGTAAGAATGTGCTAGTATTTTTATGAGTAAGTGAGCTGGTGTGTATAACTGTATAGGTGAGTAAATTGGAGTGTGATTAATTATTTGCATGACTGACTAGGTGTGTGAATACCTCTATGGATGAGTTGCGTTGTGTGAGTGTTTATATAGGTGTATGAGTGCATATGATAGTCCTGTACTGAGTGACTGTAAGTATGAGTGACTGTACGGGTGAGTGAGTAGATGTGTGTGTGTAGACCTAAGAATCAGTGAGTGGGTATGTACTTATTGGTATTGGAGTGTGTATGGTTTTGAGAATGGCAGTCTGTAATTTAGAGTGGGTGTTTCAAAACTTATATTAGGGTGTGAGAAGATGCATTAAATTCTCACATGGATGATGTCATCAGTGATGTCATCAGTGATGTCATTTGAGATGTCATCAGTGATGTCATCAGTGATGTCACTGACCATGTCATGAGTGATGTAATATGTGACGTCATCAGCAGTGCATTGCGGGGCGCGAGTTATAGTTACCTGAACTAACTATAACGGGGAATTTCACGGGTTTTGTACGAGTGCAATGTCCAACTAACTATAACTGTCCCTAAAACCTTATGGTTTTTTCAGTGAATTTCTAAGGTTTTTTAAATGCAAATTTCTAACTATAACGTGCCTGAAACCTATGGTTTTTTCAGTGAATTTCAAAGGTTTTTTAAATGCTAATTTCTAACTATAACGTGTCTGAAACCTATGGTTTTTTCAGTGAATTTCAAAGGTTTTTTAAATGCTAATTCCTAACTATAACATGTCTGAAACCTACGGTTTTTTCAGTGAATTTCAAAGGTTTTGTAAATGACAATTTTTAAATGTATTAATTGTTATATTTATTTTTTTCATACTGATTTACTACATTTTTAGAAACATTTTTTTTTTACATATTTTATTTTTTAAATTACATTGTAATTACATTATACATTACAAAAAAACTTTCTCAGAATGAATTACTTTAGTTTAAATACTTTGCACATAGGCAATAGACTTTTAAGTACAGTAGTTACAGTTGTTGCAATGGGCAACACATTTTCAAACACAATGCAACATTCAGCTCAATGTGAATTTCTAGTTAAATGCAATTAGTTACTTTATGGATTACTTTTCTAACCACAGGACTGGATCCTAGATTCAGTCCTGGGACATCTCCTGTAAACAGTTGAGTAAAAGCGTTTTGGTTACAGTAGTGATTTTTAAGGAATATTATTGTATTTTAAAAGTTGACACTTAGAAACTTTTTCTCATAGAATCACCAATGTTATCCTATGGAAGGAAATTCACTTAGCAGGTAAAAACTGTTATCGTTACTTTTTCTTACTCAGTGTTGGATCCTGGATCCAGCACTGGTGCATCTCCTGTAAACAGTTGAAAGAATGCGTTTAAGTCATACAGGCGATTTTTAAGGAATATTTGTAGTTTGTGAAAATCGACACTTTGAAACTTTTCAGCTGAAAACCAGACAATGGATTCCTATGGAAGAAAATATAAGTTACTGGTAAGTACGGTTAAAATTACTTTTCAGGGTCAGTGCTGGGCTAAAAGATGCAGCACTGAGGTCTCTCCTGATAACAGGTGAGTAAATCGGAATTCGTATTTCGGCTGATTTTAGAGGAATATTTTAAAGTTCCAAAACTCCACACTTAGAAGAATTTCCAAGTGAAACCAGTCAATGTTAGCCTATGGAAGGAAATTCAAGTTACTGGTAAGTACGGTTAAAATTACTTTTCAGGACCAGTACTGGGCTGAAAGATACAGCACTGAGGTCTCTCCTGATAACAGGTGAGTAAATCGGAATTCGTATTTCGGCTGATTTTAGAGGAATATTTGTATGTTTCAAAAATCAACACTTAGAAACTTTTTCAGCAAAAAGCAGGCAATGATATCCTATGGAAGGAAATTCAAGTTACTGGTAAGTACGGTTAAAATTACTTTTCAGGATTAGTACTGGGCTGAAAGATGCAGCACTGAGGTCTCTCCTGATAACAGGTGAGTAAATCCGAATTCGTAGTTCGGCAGATTTTAGAGGAATATTTGCACAATGGTGAAGGGAGGGGGCGGGCCTGAGGTGACATCTGTGCAAACGCGCCCCGTGGCACGTTTTAAGTTGGGGGATTAAGTCCCCTTGAATCATGAGGATTCCTAGGGGCCAACTAGCCCACCAGGAACCTCCAGTATGCGCCAGGGGGCTGCGTTGCAGAGACGTGTAGAGAGGCCACACCCCTTTTTACACCTCTCTGCAATGCAGCTCTGTGGCGCTTTCTGGATGTACCTGTTGGGCTAGTTGGCCCCCAGGGACCCTCAGGATTGAAGGGGATTTAATTCCCCATCTTAAAATGCGCCACGGGGCCTGTTTGCACACATGTCACGTGAAGCCCCGCCCCCTCCCTTCACCACTGTGCAAACGCGCCCCGTGGCGCGTTTTAAGTTGGGGGATTTAGTCCCCTTGAATCCTGAGGGTTCCTGGGAGCCAACTAGCCCACCATGTACCTCCAAAAAGTGCCACAGAGCTGTGTTGCAGAGAGGTGTATAAAGGGCGTGGCCTCTGTACACCTCTCTGCAACGCAGCCCCCTGGCGCATACTGGAGGTTCCTGGTGGGCTAGTTGGCCCCCAGGGACCCCCAGTATTCAAGGGGAATTACTTCCCATCTGCAAACGCGCCAGGGGCGCGTTTGCAGAGTGGTGAAGGAAGGGGGCGGGCCTGCGGCCCGATCGTTTTTTTTTTTTTTCCCTGAAGGGGTGCTGTGCGGCCCCCTTCCTTTTTCTTATTTTTGGGCCCTGGGGACCCCATCCCCCAGGGCCTTACCCCCTTTTTTTTAATTAAAATTAAACTGGAAGGGGGCCGCGTGGCCCCCTCCCCTGGCCGAAAACTGCCCCGGGGACCCCATCCCCCGGGGCATGGCCACACTAACATTCCTTTTAAGGAGGGGGCTGCGTGGCCCCCTCCTCAGGCCTCCTTTGCCCCGGGGACCCCATCCCCCGGGGCAGGCCTTTTTTAAAATAATTTCTGGGGAGGGAGGCCGCGTGGCCCCCTCCCGGGCCACTTATGGCCCCGGGGACCCCATCCCCCAGGGCCTGGCCTCTGGTTGGGGACTGTGGGGGGTCCCCAAACCCCCACAGTCCCGCCGGCTCCCCGTGTCCTAAGGGAGCCGGCATTGCTTTCCACACGGGGAGCAGCTAACATGCTGCTCCCCGTGTGGAAAGCAATTGTCTTGGATATTGGAAGCGAGAGCAGGTTTCCTGCTCTCGCTCCAATATCCAAAGCAGTTTGCAATGACAGGACGGGAGCCGCGAGGCTCCCGTCCTGTCATTGCAAACAGCAGTGTCCCGGGGGTAGGCACCCGGGACACTGCAGGAGCCGGCCCTGGGGGTGGCGGTCCCCAGGGCCACCACAGGCTCCAGGAGGGGGCCGCGTGGCCCCCTCCCCACATCAGCAAAGCCCCGGGGAGGTGGTGGTCCCCGGGCTTCGGGGTCCAAAACGGACCCCCATTTTAATTTGTTAGTGCCCCGGGAGGTGGCGGTCCCGGGGCGTGTGGGGGCTCGAGCCCCCCACACTGCAAAAAGTTTAAAAAAAAAGAAGCCCCGGGGAGGTGGTGGTCCCCGGGGCTTGGGGGGCCCTTTGAGGTCCCCCATACATAAATTTAACCCCCCCACCATGCCCCCGGGACTTGGGCCACCCGGGGGCAAAATACAATCGAAGCGCGGGAGACCGCCCTTCGATTTTTTTTTTTTCGGCAGGATTCGCGCTCCCTGAGCGCATCCTGCCGATTTAAAAAAAAATGCTTTTTCTGCCCAGGGGGTCCTTGTGGGACCCCTGAGCAGACCTAGGGGTCAGGGTGTTTCTACCCTGCCCCCTTTGTGCGTTTTGCAGACTTTTTTACTGCTTTCTTGTTCCTCGATTCTACTGAGGAACAAGATGGCTGCCAACACTTCCTGGTTTGGAGTGTTGACAGCCAATTAGCAGACAGCTCGTGATCGGGAGGGTGCGCGAATCCGACGCGGCCATAGATATATATGTACTTTTACTTTTGATTTTCTCAGCAACTACTGAACGGATTTACACCATTTAACAAAAAGGGTTCTTTCTGAACCAAGAACTACCTCTTTGCCAAATTTGGTGTAATTCCGTTCAGCAGTTCGGGCTGTAGCCGTGTCTAAAGTTTCCTATGGGAAATTGATTTTTGACTCTTATTTTTTTAATTTCTCCGCAACTACTGAACGGATTTACACCATTTAACAAAAGGGTTCTTTCTGAACCAAGAACTACCTCTTTGCCAAATTTGGTGTAATTCCGTTCAGCAGTTCGGGCTGTAGCCGTGTCTAAAGTTTCCTATGGGAAATTGAATGGGGAAAACACGTTTTGGGACCCCCCTTTTTCTCGGCCCCCGCTTGACGAATCACCCTGAGACTTTCAGGGTAGGAGCGGACCGGAGCGGGCCATAAAGTTTGAAAATTTCGCGAAGATTCGTCAACCGACGCAAGAGTTATTTCAAATAGAATGTCGCGGATTTCCTATGGAAAATAGGTCCTAACTATAACTATCTACTGGCGACCGCCAGTAGATAGTATATATATATATATATATATATATATATATATATATATATATATATATATATATATATATATATATATATATATATATATATATATATATATATATATATATATATATACATATATATATATATATATATATATATATATATGTACATATGTATATATATATATATATATATATATAATATATATATATATTCATCCAAACAACTCCTTTCCGAGGAAAAGAAGTTAGGTCACACTCACGGAAGTTAGGTCACACTCACGGAAGACTTCATTTCCATTATTTATTATTCCTTTTTCAGGGTGAAAGTCACACCGACGCGTTTCGGTCTCCACCGAGACCTTGTTCACGATGATATTGACAGGGTTTGCATAAACCAATTAAATACATCTTTGTTTTCATGATGTCATTTCCTGCATTTGCAAACATTGCCAGGCATTGTGGGAGTTGTAGTAAATTGTGCTATACATAACCATAAGGTGATAAAAAAGGCACAAGAAAAAAAGTGATTTCATTTTTTACAAAAAAAAACATTATTTGATCCTCATCATTTATGTACAATTTTAACAAATCAAAAGGATTTTTATCCATTAATTCATCAGTCCATTCCTGATATTTGTCTCAAATCTGGCCCTCCAGTGGACATTCTCACTTTTGCATGATCCACCACTCGTTTGTATTTAGAGGATCTCTCTCAATTTAATCAAGTGCCAATGTTAGTACTCATTGTGTGATAATGTGATTATAAAACATCTGAAAGAAGCAAAACTGATCATTTATAAGTGAACATATAGTTCCTCACTTTGGTTCAATCAAAATGGAGTGAATGTTCTGAAGTTCAGAATTTGTCGTGACTCTCTGTCGTAATTATTTCTCCTGGTTTCCACCTCGATCACTCCGTGTTACTGTTTCAATTGCATAAAAACTTAAAGTTTCCAATTTCCAACGTGGTGGGACTCTATGTGTTTTGCCACTGTGTTTCCTCGATCTTTATTGACTGTTGCCCGAACATGCTCCAGAATCCGTTTTTTTAGCTCACAAATCGTGCTCCCTATGTACTTCAGAGAGCATGGACACTCGATGACATAGACAACAAATTGACTTTTACACGTTATCAATTCTTTGATTTGCCACACTTTGTTATTCGCCATTTTTATTTCCGTTGTATTTCTTGCTATTTGGCATACTTTACAATTGTGGCATTTTACGAATCCTTTGG
Organism: Calotriton arnoldi; assembly: GCA_963921515.1. Taxonomy (NCBI): domain Eukaryota; kingdom Metazoa; phylum Chordata; class Amphibia; order Caudata; family Salamandridae; genus Calotriton; species Calotriton arnoldi. The sequence goes on from CAWUFW010009109.1 coordinate 404,437, forward strand.
TTTTTAGCCACTGATTTCCTTTATTGAGCTTTTTTTCAAAATGGCTATGAATCAACTGGTCCTTTAGATTTCCTGCCCTCCTGAATGTTATATTTGGGTGTTTCCCCATGATTTTCCCTACTGTGGGGTCCAATTGGAGTATCTTCCAGTTTTTTCTTAGTATTTCATTGATTTTCTTTGATTCGTTAGAGTACTCCATAATCAATCTTATTGTTTCCTGGTCATTTATATACCTCATTGGTTTCACTTTTAGGGATTCCTCTCTCGTTTTTTGATTAGATCTTAACCAGCATTTCTTTATATTGCCTTCCTTGTATCCTCTTTGTCTAAATCTTGCAGATGTTGCCGTACTGTGTTTTTGCCATTCATTTTCCTCTGAGCAAATTCGTCGAATTCTCAGGAACTCTCCGTATGGTATGTTTTGGATTAAGCTTGGCTGATGAAAGCTCTCCGCATGGAGTGTGGCATTTGTTGATGTTTGTTTGCGATGAAGTGTCATCTGAATTTGGTTGTTTGTTATGCATATTTCTGTATCCAGGAATGTCACTCTCTCCTTGCTAATGTCGTAGGTTTCAGGCACGTCATAGTTAGAAATTAGCATTTAAAAAACCTTAGAAATTCACTGAAAAAAACCACAGGTTTCAGGGACGTTATAGTTAGTTGGACATTTCACTCGTACAAAACCAGTGAAATTCGGCCGTTATAGTTAGTTCAGCTAACTATAACTCGCGCCCCCGCAATGCACTGCTGATGATGTCACATATTACATCATTCATGACATGGTCAGTGACATCAATGATGACATCACTGATGACATCTCAAATGACATCACTGATGACATCACTGATGACATCATCCACGTGATAATCTGATGCACCTCCTCACACCCTAATATAACCTTTGATACACCCACTCTAAAATACAGACTACCATGTTCGAAACCATAGACACACCAACACCAGTTACTACATACTCACTCACTGATTCCTAGGTCTACACACACATCCACTCATTCACCCATACAATCACTCATACATGCAGTCACTCATCAATACAGCACTATCATATGCACTCATACACCTATACAGACACTCACACACCGCCACTCACCCATAGAGTTACTCACACACCTAGTCACTTATGTAAAGAATCAATCACACTCCCATTTACTCACCTATACAGTTATACACACACCACCTCACCTATTGATACAGATACTAACACATACTTACTCTCTTATACAATCACTGACACAAGCACACAGTCATTCATACAGCCACTCTCACAATCACGCACTCTCACATATAGTTATTTATATACTCCAACACTCACATATACTGCCTTTCACATATGTAGTTACTCACACATATACCACTGAGACATCCATTCACTCACCAACACAGCCATACGCACACTCACTCACCCATACAGCCCTTCACAGACACACTCTTGAACCCATACACCCAGTGAATCACCCACTCACACATCTATGCACAGAGTCACACACTCCCCACCCACCCACCCACACAGACAGTCAGGCACTCATACAGATACTCAGGCAACCAATCAATAACCCACATAGACACTCCTGTAGCTACTCACCAACCCATACAGCCGCTTACACACCAACTAACAGACTGATACAGAGATTCACACAGTTTAGTCACTAACCCATGCATTCAGTAAGACACATTTAATCACTCACTTATACAGTCAGTCACGCACCTACTAAATCATCCATTCAGACACTCATACACCCACTCATTCTTCAATACACCTTGGCATTTATATATATAAAACATATTTAAACTTTACAGAAACACACAGTCACTGGATGATGTCATCAGTGATGTTATCAGTGATGTCATTTGAGATGTCATCAGTGATGTCTTCAGTGATGTCACTGACCATGTCATGAATGATGTAATAAAGGATTTCATCAGCAGTGCATTGCGGGCGCGAGTTATAGTTAGCTGAACTAACTATAACGGCTGAATTTCACTGGTTTTGTACGAGTGAAAAGTCCAACTAACTATAACGTCCCTGAAACCCGTGGTTTTTTCAGTGAATTTCTAAGGTTTTTTAAATGCTAATTTCTAACTATAACGTGCCTGAAACCTATGGTTTTTTCAGTGAATTTCAAAGGTTTTTTTAATGCTAATTTCTAACTATAACATAGCAGTCGCGTTTGCAGAGTGGTGGACAAAGGTGAGTGTGGCCTTCAAACACCTTTTAGCAAACCCACTGTGTGGGATTTACTGGTGGTAACAGGAGGGGTAGTTAGCCCCTAACGTAAACCTTGGTGGCCAACTACCCCTCCTATTACCTCCAGTAAGTCCCACACAGCAGGATTACGAACTTTTTATACCAGGCCCCGCCCCCTCCCTGCACCACTATGCAAACGCGCCCCCTGACATGTTGTAAGTTGGGGGATTAAGTCCACTAGAATTCTGAGGGTCCCTGGGGGCCAACTAGCCCATCAGGTACCTCCAGTAAGCACCTAGAACTCCATTGCAGAGAGGTGTTCTGAGGCCACGCCCCTTTTTACACCACGCTTCTAACGCGGCTTGTGGCGCACTGCTGCTCGGAGGATGAAGTCCACTTGTGTTCTGAGGTCCTCAGGACACAAGAGGACCTCATCACCCCACGGGCCCGCAACGGGCCCCGATGCTAAACACTGTATGCCTTTCCATGGCGGCATCGCCGCCATGAAAAGGCCGGTGTTTGCCTGCATCCTAATCTGGTGGACGGTGCCTGCTAGGCACTGCCACCATTTTGGGCTCCCTGGGCCGTCCGCCAGGCAATCGGGACGATTGCTGGTGGCGGACGGTCTTTGCATCCGCTGCGGACGCATTCCTGTTCCCACCGCCATCCTAATCTGGCGGTGGGACGAATTGAGTTTGATGGCGGGTGGATCGCCACTGCAAGGCCTGCGGTGGCCATCGCCAGCCCAGCGGTGGCGATCCGCCCACCATCCTAATAGGCCCCCAAGCGCGGGCTCCCGCGCTTTGTTTTCTGTAAACTTCTGGGTGGGCCAGGTCCCGGGGGAAATGTGCAATAAATTAGCGGGGGCCCCCGCAGCACTGAGAACCGCCACCTCCCCCCGGGATTCATCCATTATGTGCGGGGGCATGCAGCCCCAGGGACCGCCACCTCCTCGGGGCTTGAAAAAAAATGCATGGGGGTGCTCCTGCCCACCCACACTGCCCCGGGGACAGCTTCCTCCCCAGGGCATTGATCATTACGGGCAGGGGCACTCATGGCCCCCCAAGCCCTGGGGACCACCACCTCCCCGGGACTTAAATTAAAATTATAAAGTGTGGGGGGGTGCCTGCCCCTCCCGACACTGCCCCAGGGACCACCACCTCCCCGGGGCATTGATCATGAAGTAGGGGGGCCTCACGGGCCCCCCGCAGCCCGGGGACAGCCACCTCCCTGGGGCTTCAATTATGTAATGTAAGTGTGGGGGGGCTCCTGCCGACTCCCCACACTGCCACGGGGACCTCCACCTCCCGGGGCACTAATTATTTAAATACGGGGGTCCATTGCAGACCCCCGGGCCCCGGGGACCACCACCTCCCTGGGGCTTTAAACAGTTTGGAGTGGGGCCGCGTGGCCCCCCTCCTGGAGCCCTCGATGGCCCTGGGGACTGCCAACCCCCAGGGCCGGCTCCTGCAATGTCCCGGCGGTGCCCACCCTTGGACATTGCCGTTTGCTATGGCACTGCTCCCGCCCTGCCATAGCAAACACTGCTTTGCTTCTTGGAAACCTGCTCTCGCTTCCAAGAAGCAAAGCAGAATTGCTTTTGGACAAGGGGAGCTGCATGTTAGCAGCTCCCCTTGCCCAAAAGCAATGCCGGCTCCCTCAGGAGGCGGGGAGCCAGCTGGGACCGTGGGGGCATTGGGGCTCCCCCCACGGTCCCCAATGCCGAGGTGCCCAGGGAGGGGGGCCACTTGGCCCCACTCCCCTTTAATTTAAATAATTAAGAAAAAAACAGAAGGCCGGCCGAGGGGGATAGGGTCCCTGGGGCCATAATTGGCCTGAGGAGGGGGGCCACGCAGCCCCCCTCCAAAATAGAAAAAAAACATAAAGGCTGTCCAGGCCCTCTGGGATGGGTTCCCCGGGGCCATAATTAGCCTCAGGAGGGGGGCCACGTGCCCCCCTTCCAAAATAGAAAGAAAAGGTAAAGGCTGTCCAGGCCCTCGGGGATGGGGTCCCCGGGGCCAGAAGTGGCCTAGGGAAGGGAAGGCCTGCTATGAGAAGGGGGGCCTGCTATGAAAACTTAGCAATCCTGCTGTGTGGGACTTACTGGAGGTAATAGGAGGGGTAGTTGCCCCCCAAGGTTCACCTTGCGGGCCAACTACCCCTCCTGTTACCTCAAGTAAGTCCCACACAGAGGGATTGCTGAGAGGTCTTCGGAGGCCACGCTCACCTTTCTCCACCACTCTGCAAATGTGCCTCCTTGCACAGTACTGGTTGGGGGATGAACTCCACTTTACTCCTGAAGGACTTTGGCGACCAAGTAGCCCTCCTGGTACCTCCTGTAAGTCCTACGCAGTGGAATTCCTGAGCGCTGGTTGGAGGCCCAGTCCACTTTCTCCACCACTCTGCAAACGTGACTACCATTTAAAGAAGCATTTGTAATGTAATAGGTCTCGCATTTGCAAGAGTTAGAGCTATTGGCGTTGCAAATGTAAAAGTTTTTTACTAATGTTTTTTGTAGTGGAGTGAATGTACTTTGTGCGTAGTGGAATTATGTGGTATGCTGTGCAGTGAAATTATGTGGATAGAAAGTATGTGGTATTTAGTGTATAGGAATTATGTAGAGTGGGATTATGTGTTATGGAGAGTAATTATGTGGTATGGTACTCTGTGTTGTGGAGTGGTAACCTCAGGTTTAGTCTTCCTCGTTTCCATAGAAGCTAAATTATTAACTCAATGAGACAAAAAAAAGAAGGAATCACTGAGGAGCACTTCTGGACCTAGTCAGAGGTATGAGCATGGCCACTAGAATTATGCGACTGTTTGGCTGCACCGACTTTCACACAATTATAAATCTTCCGCATTAGCCACATAATCCAACATCTGCTGCCTAATCTGAAGATTTGAACAAAAAAAGCCTTGTTTCTAGCTCAAACGTTACCAAAAATGCAGCGACAAGTGTTACAGTGTGGTGGAAGGCCCTTTGCAAACCCAGAATGGTCACCTGTTACTTATTGCTAAATGTGGGTGTTAAATTGGTACTAATGGTGTGCTAACCACTCTTGCTTCGTTCTGCGCCTCTCTTGCCACTTTATGTATTTCTGTTGCTTCTTTCAGCAACTTTCTTTTATTTCTGCACTTCTTTTGCCTCTTTCTGCTCATCTCTTCCACTTTCTGTACCCCTCTTGCCTCTTTCTGCACCCCTGTTCCCTCTTTCTGCACCTCTCCTGCCTGTTTCTGCACCTCTCTTGCCTCTTTCTACACTTTTCTTGCCTCTTTCTGCACCTTTGTTGTTTCTTTCTGCACTTCTCTTGCCTCTTTCTGCACCCCTCTTGCCTCTTTCTGCACCTCTGTTGCTTCCTTCTGCACTTCTCTTGCTTCTTTCTGCACCTCTGTTGATTCTTTCTGCACCCCTCTTACCTCTTTCTGCAACCCTCTTCCCTTCTTCTGCACCTCTCTTGCCTCAGTCTGCCCTCCTGTTCCCTGTTTCTGCACCCCTTTTGCCTGTTTCTGCAACTCTCTTTCTGCAGTTCTATTGCCTCCTTCTGCACCTTACTTGCCTCTTTCTGCAACTCTCTTGCCTCTTTCTGCAGTTCTCTTGCCTCCTTCTGCTCCTCTCTTGCCTCTTTCAACACTTTTGTTGCCTGTTTCTACACCTCTCTTGCCTGTTTCTGCACCTCTCTTGCCTCTTTCTGCACCTCACTTGCTTCTTTCTGCACCCCTTTTGCCTGTTTCTGCACCCCTTTTACCTGTTTCTGGACCCCTCTTGCCTCTTTCTACACCTCTCTTCCCTCTTTCTGCACCCTTCGTGCCTCTTTCAGCACCTCTGTTGCTTCTTTCTGCAGTTCTCTTCCTTCTTTCTGCACCCCTCCTGCCTCTTTCTGTGCCCCTCTTGCCTCTTTGAGCACCTCTCCTAACCATTTCTGCACCCCTCTTGCCTCTTTTTGCACCTCTGTTGGTTCTTTCTGTACCTCCTTTGCTTCGTTCTGCATCCCTCTTGCCTTTTTCTGCACCCCTCTTCCCTCTTTCTGCACCTCTCTTACCTCCATCTGCCCACCTGTTCCCTCTTTCTGCACCCCTTTTGTCCGTTTCTGCAACTCTCTTGCCTCTTTCTGCAGTTCTCTTGCCTCCTTCTGCACCTCACTTGCCTCTTTTTGCACCTCTGTTGGTTCTTTTGCACTGCTCTTGCTTCTTTCTGCACCTCGCTTGCAAATTTCTGCACCCCTCTTGCCTCTTTCTGCACCCCTCTTACCTGTTTCTGCTCCTCTCTTGCCTCTGTCTGCACCCCTGTTCCCTCTTTCTGTACCTCTTTTGTCTGTTTCTGCAACTCTCTTGCCTCTTTTTGCAGTTCTCTGGCCTCCTTCTGCACCTCTGTTGCTTCCTTCTGCACTTCTCTTGCCGCTTTCTGCACCCCTGTTGCTTCATTCTGCACTTTCCATGCTTCTTTCTGCACCTGTCTTGCTTCTTTCTGCACCCCTGTTGTGTCTTTCTGCACGCATCTTCCCTCTTTCTGCACCTCTCTTGCCTCTTTCTGCATCTCACTTGCCTCTTTCTGCACTTCTCTTGCTTCTTTCTACACCTCTGTTGCTTCTTTCAGCAATTCTCTTGCCTCTTTCTGCACTTCTCTTGCTTGTTTCTGTACCTCTCTTTCCTCTTTCTGCACCTCTCTTGCCTCTTTCTGCACCTCACTTGCTTCTTTCTGTACCCCTGTTGCCTCTTTCTGCACCCCTCTTCCCTCTTTGCGCAACTCTCTTGCTTCTTTCTACGCCTCTCTTCCCTCTTTCTGCACCACTCTTGCCTCTTTCTGTACCTCTGTTGCTTCTTTCTGCATTTCTCTTGCCTCTTTCTGCACCATTCGTGCCTCTTTCAGCACCTCTGTTGCTTCTTTCTGCACTTCTCTTCCTTCTTTCTGCACCCATTGTGCCTCTTTCTGCACCCTTCTTCCCTTTTCCTGCACGCCTCTTGGTTCTTTTTGCACTGCTCTTGCCTCTTTCTGTACCCCTCTTGCCTCCTTCTGTACCTCTGTTGTTTCTTACTGCACTGCTCTTGCTTCTTTCTGCACCTCTCTTGCAAATTTCTGCACCCCTCTTGCCTCTTTCAGCGCCCCTCTTCTCTCTTTCTGCACTGCTGTTCCCTCTTTTTGCACCTCTTCTGCCTGTTTCTGCACCTCTGCTGCCTACTTCTGAACTTCTCTTGCCTCTTTCTGCACCTCTTTTGCTTCTTTCTACACTTCTCTTGCCTCTTTCTGCACCCCTCTTGCCTCTTTCTGCACCTCTGTTGGTTCTTTCTGCACTGCTCTTGCTTCTTTCTGCACCTCTGTTGTTTCTTTCTGCACTTCTTTTGGTTCTTTCTACCTCTCTCTTGCTTCTTTCTGCATCCCACTTACCTCTTTCTGCACCCTTCTTCCCTCTTTGTGCATTTCTCTTGCCTCTTTCTGCACCTCTCTTGCCTCTTTCTGCACCCCTCTAGCCTCTTTCCGCATCTCTTTTGCTTGTTTCTGCTCTTCTTTTCCCTCTTTATGAACTTCTCTTATCTCTTTCTGCACCTCCGTTGCTTCTTTCTGCACTTCTCTTGGCTCTTTCTGCAACCCTCTTCCCTCTTGCTGCACCTCGGTTGCTTCTTTCTGTAATTCTCTTGCCTCTTTCTGCACAAACAGGGCTACTTTTAAACTGACTTCAGGCTCAGCAGTGCACACATGCAAGTGCAGAATAGGGCTGCTGGTCTCTAACATGTAATGCCCTATTATATGCTAGGGACTTAGAGGTAGTTTTTATCCCCTTGCCCTATTATGTACTAGGGCCTTACATGGGAGGTCATGCCAATCACTGGGGTACCCCAACCCATAGTGTACCCTAGTGTATGTAGGTGTTTTCACTATATTCTAAGTGTCTTTCAGCATAGCACTGCCTCCGGGCCTGGTTAGGCAGAGCCCAGGGTCATTCAGAGTCAGTTACCACCAGTACCAGTCAGCAAAAAGTTGTGGGTTGCCCAGGGCACAGGATGACTTTGCAACAAGGCCTCTTTCTGCACCTCTGTTGGTTCTTTCTGCATATCTTTTGCTTCTTTTTGCACCTTTCTTCCTCTTTCTGGACTTCTGTTTCCTCTTTCTGCATTTCTCTTGCTTCTTTCTGCACCTTTCTTCCTCTTTCTGCACATGTCCAACCTCTGTAGGCATAGTTAGAAATTAGCATTTAAAAAACCTTAGAAATTCAGTGAAAAAAACACAGGTTTCAGGGACGTTATAGTTTGAAATTTTCATTTAAAAAACCTTAGAAATTCACTGAAAAAACCATAAGTTCCATGGACGTTATAGTTAGAAATTAGCATTTAAAAAACCTTTGAAATTCACTGAAAAAACCATAGGTTTCAGGGACGTTATAGTTAGAAATTAGCATTTCAAAAACCTTTGAAATTCACTGAAAAAACCATAGGTTTCAGGGACGTTATAGTTAGAAATTAATATTTAAAAACCTTAGAAATTCACTGAAAAAAACACAGGTTTCAGGGATGTTATAGTTAGCTGGACATTCCACTCGTCCAAAACCAGAGAAATTCGGCCATTATAGTTAGTTGAGCTAACTATAACTTGCGCCCCTGCAATGCACTGCTGATGATGTCACATATTACATCATTCATGATATGATCAGTGCCATCACTGATGACATCTCAAACAACATCGCTGATGACATCACTGATGACATCATCCACGTGATAATCTGATGCACCTCCTCACACCCTAATATAACCTTTGATACACCCACTCTAAAATTCAGACTGCCATTTTCGAAACCATAGACACACCAATACCAGTTACTACATACCCACTCACTGATTCCTAGGTCTATACACATATCCACTCATTCACCCATACAGTCACTCATACATGAAGTCACTCATCAATACAACACTATCATATGCACTCATACACCTATACAGACACTCACACACCGCCACTCATCCAGAGTTACTCACACACCTAGTCAGTCATGCAAAGAATCAATCACACTTCCATTTACTCACCTATACAGTTATACACACACCACCTCACTCATTCATACAGATACTAACACATACTTACTCTCTTATACAATCACTGATACAAGCACACACTCATCCATACAGCCACTCTCACAAACACTCACTCTCACATATAGTCATTTATATACTCCAACACTCATATATACTGCCTTTCACATATGTAGTTACTCACACATGTACCACTGAGACATCCATTCACTCGCCCACCCATATAACCCTTCACAGATACAGTCTTGAACCCATACACCCAGTGAATCACACACTCACACATCTATGCACAGAGTCACACCCCTCCACCCACCCACACAGACACTCAGGCACCCATACAGATACTCAGACAACCAATCAATAACCCATATAGACACTCATGTAGCTACTCACCAACCCATGCAGCCGCTTACACACCAACTGACAGACTAATACAGACATTCACACAGTTTAGTCACTAACCCATGCATTCAGTAAGACATGTTTAATCACTCACTTATACAGTCAGTCACGCACCTACTAAATCATCCATTCAGACACTTATACACCCACTCATTCTTCAATACACCTTGGCATATATATATATATATAAAACGTATTTAAACTTTACAGAAACACACAGTCACTGGATGATGTTATCAGTGATGTCATCAGTGATGTCATTTGAGATGTCATCAGTGATGTCATCAGTGATGTCACTGACCATGTCATGAATGATGTAATATATGACGTCATCAGCAGTGCATTGCAGGTGTGTGAGTTATAGTTAGCTCAACTAACTATAACGGCCGGATTTCTCTGGTTTTGTACAAGTGAAATGTCCAACTAACTATAACGTCCCTGAAACCTGTGGTTTTTTCAGTGAAGATATATATATATATATATATATATATATATGTATGTTACCACAACGGTAGACGATCCCGGTCAGACCGAAAAAGGACAGCACTCGCGGGAATTCTTTTGAAGTGATTTTAATGTGCGAAACCTCCCCCGCACCAACAGACGCATTTCGGCGTTGCTGCCTTCCTCGATGTTAGTGAACAACTTTACAAGCCACCATTTTAAAGTGCATAGTGCTAACGTTAAAATCAGAATTCATGAACAGCGAAGATGGCCCAAGTAAACTTATTTAACCATGATTGGTGTCTATAAGTGCGACCATCTTTTAGCATGTCTCCGGCAGTAGCACTCATATATACAATTCTATTTGCAGAGAAATAAATGCTTTAAATGTCAGGCAGGTATTAAAGCAATTTAGCCAAAAATATACCAATATCTTGGAGAAGATCTTCATATATGTACAAATATTTTACATTTTATTATACATTCTGAGATTCGGAATATGCTTTCTGTCTCCTTTATTTTGAGATAAAACCATGCCTATTCAATTTTTAAGCAAAAAATAGAGCCCTGAATGGGCAAATTCTAAACCTCGTAAATGGGCTCACTAAGGCTGCAAGAATCGCAAAATTAGCCCACATAGTTAATCCATCGGAAAATTCCCGTTTTCTTAATGCATACGGGGACAAGATATAATTTTAGGCGATTATACTATGACAAGGAAAAACCGTGAATTACCTTCATTAATAACAGACAGAACAAAAGCTAGATAAACAAGAGCTAGATAAACAGTGCCTAATGACAAGAATGTTAATCTAAATGGGTCCAGAGTTCCTCCGTAATATTCAACCCTGTTGGTACCATGGTATCGAGATCAATGATGTATTTCGACTCCATTCTGCGGAGGTTCCTGACTCTGTCCCCACCTCTCTCATGCTTGGGGACCTGGTCTATACAGAAGAATTTTACCAAGTCACGGTTACTGTCATGTACAAGCTCGAAATGACGTGCCACCGGATATGTTGGATCTTTTTTCGCAATTGCACGCATATGCTCTAAAATGCGCTTCTTAGCGGGGTGAATAGTGCTGCCAACATACCGCTTACGACATGGACATTCTAAGCAGTACACCGTGAATTCTGAATTGCAATTAAGCAATCGATTAATTTTTCTCCTTGCTTTGGGTCCCTTATTGGTACTATAACTATTAACTTTCTGGCTGTACTTGCAAGCCTAGCATTGCATGCAAGGATAAAATCCGGTGATGTTATCTTTCTTTTGTGTGGGTGTACGGTAATGGCTAGAGACCAGATGGTCATTGATGGACTTGCAGTGTTTGTAAGTAATCACAGGTTGGGCGGGAATGACATCTTTCATGATGGGGTCTGTCTTAAGAATGTGGCAGTTCTTTTTACAGATACGCACCATTTGTGGGGTCCTAGAGTTGTAACGGTTAATCATTCTAGCGGGTTTAGTTTCACTGTTCAATGTTGCTGTGTGTGATGTTTTAGGTATCAATAGTTCTGATCTAGTGATTGTATCTGCTCTATTTTCAGCTGCACTCAAAATATGATGTGAATAACCCCTGATTTTAAAACGCCTAAAGGCTTCTTTTTTGGCTATGAGGTATTCTTCAGGTGTTGTGCAGTTGCGTTTCAGCCGCAGGAGCTCCCCATAGGGGATGTTGTTAGTCATGCTCCTTGGGTGGAAACTTCTCGCATGTAAGACAGAGTTGCCCGCTGTTGGTTTTCGATACAGCCGGGTCAAAATCTGTCTATCTGCCACATAAACCTCTAGGTCAAGATAAGCCACACTCGTGTCACTGATGTACCCGCTGAATTTCAGATTTAGGTCATTGGAATTGAGAAAGGTTATGTATTCCTCCACCGAGGAACGGCTGCCTCGCCACACGATGAATAAATCATCAATGTAGCGGTCCCACAATATCACATTTCTCAAGCCAATTGTTGGGTGTGTCGCTCCAGGCCACGTGCTTCTCCCACCAGCCAACGAAAAGATTTGCATAGCTGGGGGCGAAGCACGTGCCCATCGCTGTCCCCCGTTGTTGCCTGTAGCGCTGGCCTGAAAAAATAAAAATGTTATTTTCAAGACAGAATTGCACCATCTCTAAGAGCATGATGTTGTGCTGTCGGAACTTCAGGGGTCGTTTATCTAGGAACCATTTCACCGCTTTTATACCCTGTTGGTGTTTGATAAAAGTATACAAGCTCGTGATATCTAGTGTTATGAGCAACATGTCCTCCTCCCACATGATTCCGTCAATCTGTCTCAGGAAATCCTGCGTATCTTTTATATTTGAGCTGAGACTTTTTACCCATGGTGCTAGAAAGGAGTCATCTCGTCCTTGTGCACCTTAGGAAGGTGGTAAAAGGACAGGAGAACTGGGTACTCACAGAGCAGAAAATTATACTCATCTATATGTAGCCTCCCATCTTCTCTCCAAGCTGCTAAACGTTGATGGAACATAGAAATACAATTCTTATATTCTGCTCTGATTACTGGTAAATAGCACTCTTTATCTTGTAGTTGGTTCATTGCTTCATTCAGATAGTGTTCCCTGGAGAACAGGACAATGTTCCCCCCCTTGTCCGAAAGTTTTATCACTATTGAGTCATCATTTTTAAGGGACTGTATAGCTTGCCATTGTACAAGGGGGATGTTGAACTGTGTCGTAGTGGTTTTCTTGTTGCTCTCTAGATGTTTGAGGTCCGTCATGACCACATCATTAAAGACATCTGGCATCAATGGTGTTTGTGGGATAGTTCTTGATTTGTTTTTGAACCCACTCCTATTACTGGACTGAGTTATCCCTGCTTCTTCTAAACAGATGTCATAGTCTATGTTGTCTGAGGATTCCAGGGAATTTGGAATTGCAAGGGTTTCCAGATCATTTCCAGTGAGCAATTCTGTATCCACAGAGTTGGTATTTCCGCTTGTGCTCCTAGTTGGAGTAGGGTGTAGTAAGTGCACTTTCTGTAATTTCAGTTTATGGGTGTATTTAAAAAGGTGAATTCTGGCTTCAGTGTAATCGAACTCTGCTGTTGGGCAAAACGTCAATCCCAATTGTAATACCTTAATTTTGTCTTTATTCAGTTCCCTCTTTGACAGATTGATGATGGTTTTAGTATCTACCATCTGCACCGCTTGCCCTTGCTGCGAGTGACTCTGGGTGATGGCATTTCTCCTCCTTCCTTTCGTGCCCCGTCTTGTTTTTCGTTTCTTTTTTGTTGTTCCGGCGAGTGCGTTCTGGGTGTTGGTCTCTGGTGGTTTTCTCGAATAAGCATGCATTCCTGGAAAAAAGTCGGCTCAGAACTCTTTTCTCTATCTTCGGTGCCTGTAGATTGCTCACCCTCAGATGTTTCAACTTCAGATTCAAAAGTGTCTCTGATCGAGGGTGCACCGGCTTTGTACTGGCTTAATTTCTTTCTTGGGTTGTCATATTTACGGGCAAATGTTAAGACCCGACCTGAGGCGTAATCTTCCTCATCGCGTTGAAATTTGGATTGCTTCCGTCGCCGTATCATGCTTTCATAGTCCTTTAGCCTCTTCATCATTCCAGTCTTCAATTCCTCATTTTGGTTGGTATCTTTGTCCTTTTTGATCATTTCCTCCAGATTCTTGATTTCTTCTAAAACCTTTGTTCTGTCACTCCAAGTGTATTTTATAAGAATCCTCACCATGCCTGTAGGAGAGTAGGATCTGCTTCACATGGGTAACCCCACTTTTTGCTGATGCTTCACTGTCTTTCGACTTTAGTCTGGCTGGGGCCCTGCTAATCAGAACCACAGCCTAGCTGCTTCCTCTCTAAAATGGTTTCCATGTGCCTTAGGCACATCTCTGATTGGAATATGGAGTGCCCTTATAAGTCCCTAGTATATGGTATACTATGTACCCAGGGCATAGGTACCTCAGAGGCCTGCCAGGGGCTGAAGCATGTATTGTGCCACCCCTGGAAGGCCAGCCAAAAATTCACCACAGGTCTGCTACTGCAGCCTGGGTAAGGTGGTGCATGCACCCCTTACTGTGATATAGGCTACCTATATCACTACATACATACACACATATAAACCTATAAGTCACTCCTATGGCAGGCCTTATCAATCCTGGAGGCAGAGTGCGTGGTTCCTATGTGAGACGGTGCCCCTGCATGAGCTGGGCCCCTCTGCAGCGTTCGGAGACCCTTCTCTGATGCTGTTTGTAGTGCAGCCCGACCATATACTCTTAAGCGCATTATAACCTTGCGTTAAATGCTAACTTTGGGATGGCTGCACGGAAACATGTCGTGTTTGGTGTCAAACATCTTGGAATACTACCCCCCCGCCAGTTCTGGCGGCGGGAGTAGCATTCCACCCTTCTAGAGGGAGAGACATGTTCACACCGGTATACCCGGTACTGACTTTCCAGAGCCCTGGCATCACAAAATGGATGCCGCTGCCACAGACACGAGTCTGGCCTCCTGCTGCTGACCGAAACTCCGGCAGGGGAGGCCTGGACAATAGGTTTCCTGTCCCAGGGAGGTGTAACCACCTCCCCAGACAGGATAGTGTGTATTGGGGCTGGGCGGGAGCACTCTCTGGTGCTTTGAAGTCCTGCACTGGGGGCACATTTGGTGTCCCTGTGCATACCCCAGTTCAAACCGGCTCAGGGGCTTCCAGCCCCTGCTCTGGCGTGAAACTGGACAAAGGGAAAGGGGTGTAACCACCCCTCTGCCCTGACCCTCCCATAGGTGGGTCCACAGAGTATGTCCAACCCCCTACCTTAGTATAAGTATGGGACCCCAGTCCTTAGGACTTTAGATTAACCTGGACGAAACTCTGACACAGAATCCTGGACCTTCGACGCTCTACTTCAAGATTAGAGGACTGAAGAATCTCCCTTGGGGTCAAGGAGTGACTCCCCTGCTTGGCAGGCACCAAAGAAGCAATTGTCCGGTCTGTATCGCTGAAGCTCCCGCCGGATGCTGAAGTCTTTGCATCACCAGAGGTGGATTTCCTGACTTCCCCGAGGCTGCCCTGAGTCCCCAGCAAAGCTGAGGCCCATAGCTGTCGTGGGTAATGTGGAACCATGACCCCTGGACACTGATCGCATTTGCAAGTGCATCCTCTTCTGGGTCTCCCACGAACTTGTGCTTTGGGCTCCGAGTAGCCCCAGCCTCCAGCTCCGACTGCACCGAAGATCACTGGACTCCACTCCACGAGTGTCCTGTGAGCCAGCTCCAAGTGCGTCCACTCGAGGCTCCTTTGCGGTCACTAGTCCGTTGGCTAGTAGGCCCTCCCGAAGGCCAATCTTCTTCTGCTTGGGCTCCCTGGTTGCTCCGGGCGTGTCCTGACTTACCCTTGCTGGGTGAGTCCCACAAACCTTGCTGGTCTGCACTATCGTCCTTTGTTCATTTCCACGAGACTTGCCGTTGCCAAGGCTTGTTGGGTCCAATCTGGTGACTGATACCCCTGCAATCGACAAACGTCATGGGACAGCTCGAATCCAGCTCCTGGTTGTTGTCGACGCCTCCTGGACCTCGTGGCTGAAGAGTCAAGACGACCGTCAACCTACCTGAAGCACTCGACATCGGTGGGCATCTGCTCATCGCCTTCCTGGTCACTGGCTAGTGACCCAGACTCTGTCCCCTCTGCTTTCAGGTTCTTCAGATCTTCGATCCACCTTTGGATCCACCCGAACACTTTCGACTTGGCCGCCAGCAGCACTTTGCAGCAGATCGCCATTGAAAACGACGACGAAACCCGACCCCGAAAGACACCTATGCACCCGGCTCCCTTGGGTGAGGTAACTCGAGTACTCCGGTGCTCCCGTGGGTATTGACACTAGAACAGCCTGGTTCTAAAAGGGTTTGCTCCAAGTCCTCCACTAAGTGTCCCTTTTCTTTAAACTTCCAACCGCGACTTTCCCCATAGAAGTCAACGGCGATTCGTGGCTGTGTTCTCACACTGCACGCGTCCCCCGTGGGTCCCCTGTGTCACTACTTTGGGTGGTTCCTTGTGGTCCAAGCACTTCTACAGGCTCTAGGCCCTGTGTCTAGCTCAGTCGTGGTTCTTATACCACTTTATTGGTATATGGTTTGGTATGCCCCTAGGGCTCAAACGTGTATTTGTGCTATTACTGTAGATAACTAACTTATAACTTATGTACTTCGAACTCTAGCCTCATAAAGAGACTAGAGGGGTGTGTTTAGCAATAAATACATATATTTTTAATATATACCTGGTGTGGTCCTCTTTCATTTGGTCACTCAAGAGATTATAGACTGGTAAAACAAGCTGCTTTACATTCCTTCAAGACTTAGCCTGAAGGCTGCTCTCCATAGCTACCACTAGGATAGCTTTCAATAAAGGTTGTCTTTAACCTATCTCCAATAAGGGGTTGTTTGGACTGGTGCAAGGTGCCCACTATAATTAGTGGACAGCATATGCCAGGCCAACTTCTCACATTGGTGTGCAGCGTGTGGGATTCCAGCTTGCTATTGTTTTACCAGATAATCTCAATTGAATTGATCAACTGAAAACCACTAAGGGTACCTAAGGTACATATAAATCAAGCTTAGTATACAGTAAGTTCTACTGAACTTAGAGTTGTGTGTTAAGGGATAGCACACCCTTTCTACAACTCAAGAGAGTTTAGTAGGCCACACTAGAGTAGGTAGTGCATACACCACACTTCACTAGTAATGTCTTCAAAGGCAGGACCCAGTGAGTCCTTGCCAGAAGCCAGTGGGCTTCTTCCCTCCAAGTATGATAAACTCCCATTCTTGGAATTGAGAGCATTATGCAATACTAGGAAGCTGAAGGCAGGCAAAAGTGCCAGCACCCAACACCTCAGGGAGGTGTTACTAGCTGATGATCTCAGCAGGCCCCTAGGGTCTGAAGTGGTAGGCAGAGAGGGTGGGGCAGAAGATGAGGAAGGGGTCAGGGGTGAAGAAACCCAGCCCCCCCTCTGAAACTGGCCAGGAAGGTGAAACTGACCTTGACCTGGAAAACGCAATTCCTCCTGTGGAGGAGGAGGAGGATCAGAATGACCTCCCCTTTGTCCCCCAGGAAGAATAGTGAGTGTGCCCAGAAGGTCTAGATCTCCTTCTCAGGAGTCTAACCACTCTGACACCTCAATAGGGACCTCTGTCTCCTCTCATAAGAGAGAATCCTCTCATGACAGGAGAAAGAGACTGATTGAGTATGAGCAAGCCCAGCTTGAACTCAGAAAACAGCAGTTGGCTATAGACAGGAGTCCCTAGAACTCTACAAAGAGAGAAAAAGATGGGACTAGAGTCCCATGGTGGCAGCAATTTCCCCAGAGATAGGGAAAGGTCTTATGACCATAGAAACCTGAGCAAGATTGTCCCTCCCTACCAGAGTGGGGATGACATCCACAAATGGATAACTGCTCTAGAGAGGGCCTGTAAAGTACAGAGGGTTCCTCAGGAGCAGTGGGCAGCAATCTTGTGGCTCTCCTTTGCAGACAAAGGTAGAGATAAGCTCCTCACTGTTAGAGAGGAGGATGCTGATAATTACAAAGTCTTGAAGAGTGCTCTGATTGATGGGTTTGGCCTAACCACTGAACAATACAGGTTAAAGTTCAGAGATACCCAAAAGGCACAGACTCAAGACTGGGTGGACTTTGTTGATTGTTCTGCCAAGGCTCTGGAAGGTTGGTTATTGGGCAGTAAGGTATGTGACTTCACAGGATTGTACAATCTTATCATGAGGGAGCAGATCCTTAACAATTGTCAAAATCAGCTGTTGCATCAGCACCTGGTGGACTCTGATCTGACCTCTCCCCAAGAATTGGGAAAGAAGGCAGACAAATGGGTCAGAACCAGGGTGAGGCAGAAGGTACTGAACCAAGGTGGTGACCCTAAGAAGCAAGATTAGAAAAACTCTGATAAGGGTGGGGAGAAGGGTAAAGACCAAAAGTCTTCACAAGGCCCCCAAAAATCTTCTTCAGGTGGGGATTCACAGTCTAACAAGGGAAGAGGCCAAAAGAAACCATGGTGCAAGGTCTGTAAGCAAAAGACCCACTGGACCAGTGATTGCACCAAGTCCAAAGACTCTACTCCAGCCCCCACCAATGCCCCTAAGGCACCTGCTCCCCCTAGTGCAGTTACAATTGGTGGTGGCACTACACAAGCCAAGGGTTTAGTAGGGTTGACACTGGGTAAGAAGATGAGCTCTGACCTAGTCAGAGAACTCACTCAGGCTGTCCTAGTCTGTGATGGAGGCATGGATGTGACCTCCTCTGTGAGTCCCAGTAATCTGGGCAAGTACAGGCAACAGCCCTTAATCAATGGAAAAGAGGCTTTGGCATTTAGGGACACCGGGGCAAGGGTCACCATGGTGACACAAGACCTTGTGAATCCTGGGCAGATTATACTTGGTGAAATGTACCAAGTGACCAATGCTAGCAACGTCAGAACAGACCATACTCTGGCAGTTGTTAACTTCTCCTGGGGAGGGGTAACTGGCCTTAAGAAGGTTGTGGTAAGTGCAGACCTACCCGTTGAATGCTTGCTTGGCAATGACTTAGAAACTTCAGCTTGGGCAGAAGTGGAGCTCAGGACCCATGCAGAAATGCTGGGCATCCCTGCAGATGTGTTTGCTGTGACCAGGTCACAAGCCAAAATGTCTAACACTGAACAGGCCTTGGATTCTGGAATAATGGACCAAGTGCCCTCCAAGAAGAGGAGTAGTAGGGTAAAGGCAGTGCCTTCCCCCTTGGCTCAGAAGGAAGATCAGTCTCTTGAGGGGGATGATCTCAGTCCTGAGGAAGGAACTGTCCCAGAGGAGCTTGAACCTGACCAGGTTGAGTTCTTGGGGACAGGGGGCCCTTCCAGGGCAGATCTGAGCCAGGAGCAGCAGAGCTGCCCCTCTCTTGAACCCCTCAGACAGCAAGCTGCTGCTGAGGCTGCTGGGAAAGCTAGTGGTCCCCATACTGTGTATTGGGATGATGGACTCTTGTACTCAGAGTGTAGAGACCCCAAGCCTGGTGCCACCAGGAGGTTGGTTATACCTCTGAAGTTCAGGGGCTTCCTATTGACCCTAGCCCATGACATTCCCTTAGCAGGTCACCTGGGCCAGAACAAGACTTGGGACAGAATTGTCCCTCGCTTTCACTGGCCCCACATGTCTGAAGACACCAAGGAGTTTTGTTGCTCCTGTGTAACCTGCCAGGCCAGTGGCAAGGCAGGTGGCACTACAAAGGCCCCCTGATACCACTACCTGTGGTGGGGGTTCCCTTTGAAAGGGTGGGGATTGACATTGTTGGTCCCATGGATCCCCAAACAGCATCTGGGCACAGGTTTATCCTGGTGGTAGTGGATCATGCCACCAGGTACCCAGAGGCTATTCCCCTTAGGACCACTACAGCGCCTGTGGTGGCAAGAGCCCTCCTGGGAATTTTCTCAAGAGTGGGCTTCCCTAAGGAGGTTGTATCAGACAGGGGTGCTAACTTTATGTCTGGATACTTAAAAGCAATGTGGAAGGAGTGTAGAGTGACTTACAAGTTCACCACACCCTATCACCCACAATGCAATGGTTTAGTTGAGAGATTCAACAAAACCTTGAAGGGCATGATTAAAGGGCTCCCAGAAAAGCTTAGGCGAAGATGGGACATACTCTTTGCCCTGCCTTTTATTTGCATACAGGGAGGTGCCTCAAAAGGGGGTTGGCTACAGCCCTTTTGAACTTTTGTTTGGTCACCCTGTCAGGGGTCCATTGTGCTTGGTGAAGGAAGGGTGGGAGTTACCTCTCAAGCCCCCAAAGCAAGACATAGTGGACTATGTACTTGGTCTCCGCTCCCGGATGGCTGAGTACATGAAAAAGGCAACTAAAAACCTTGAGGCTAGCCAGGAACTGCAAAAAGCCTGGCATGACCAAAGGCTGTACTGACTGTTTACCAGCCAGGACAGAAGGTGTGGGTGTTGGAGCCAGTGGCCCCAGCAGCTCTCCAAGACAAATGGAGTGGACCCCATACCATTGTTGAACAGAAGGGTGAGGTTACCTATTTAGTAGACCTAGGAACACCCAGGAGTCACCACAGGGTTCTCCATGTCAACAGGTTAAAACCATATGTGGACAGGGCAGACATGGGCTTGCTCATGGCTACTGATGAGGGGCAGGAGGAAGAGAGTGACCCACTCCCTGACCTGCTCTCACAGAACCCTGATGATGGGTCAGTGGATGGTGTAGCCTTGGCAGGCAGCCTCACTGCCAAGCAGCAAACTGATTGCAGACAGGTGCTCAATCAGTTCAGACACATATTCTCACTGACACCCAGTCAGACCACCTGGTGCACTCATGAAGTGGACACTGGGGACAGTCTGCCTATTAAAAATAAGATTTATAGGCAACCTGACCATGTCAGGGACTGTATCAGGACAGAAGTCCAGAAGATGTTGGATTTGGGAGTTATTGAACCCTCAGATAGCCCTTGGGCTAGTCCAGTGGTCCTTGTGCCAAAACCTCACACCAATGGTGGGAAAAGAGAGATGAGGTTTTGTGTGGACTACAGGGGTCTCAATGCAGTCACTAGGACTGATGCCCATCCAATACCTAGGGCAGATGAGCTAATAGACACTTTGGCCTCAGCCAAGTATCTAAGCACATTTGACCTGACAGCTGGCTACTGGCAGATCAGACTAGCTGATGATGCAAAGCCAAAGACAGCATTCTCAACCCCTAGTGGGCATTATCAATTTGTGGTGATGCCCTTTGGTCTGAAGAATGCACCTGCCACTTTTCAGAGGTTGGTGAATACAGTCCTTACAGGTCTGGAAGCCTATAGTGCAGCATATCTAGATGATATTGCTGTCTTTAGCTCCACCTGGGAGGATCACCTGGTCCACCTCAGAAATGTTTTGCAGGCCCTGCAGAAAGCAGGCCTGACTATCAAGGCCACAAAGTGCCAGATAGGGCAGAGTCAGGTTGTGTACCTGGGCCACCTTGTGGGTGGAGGCCAGGTTCAACCACTGCAGAGCAAGATCCAGACCATCATGGACTGGACTGCTCCAACTACCCAGACTCAGGTGAGAGCCTTTTAGGCCTGACTGGACACTATAGGAGATTTGTCAAGGGGTATGGATCAATAGTGACACCCCTGAATGACTTAACTTCCAAGAAAATGCCCAAAAAGGTTCAGTGGACAGTTAGCTGTCAAAAGGCATTTGATGACCTAAAGCAGGCCATGTGCACTGCTCCCATTCTACAGAGTCCTGATTACTCCAAGAAGTTCATTGTCCAAACAGATGCATCTGAATTGGGGGTAGGGGCTGTACTGTCACAATTGAATGATGAAGGTCAGGATCAGCCAGTAGCTTTTATTAGCAGAAGTCTGACCCCTAGAGAGAAACGTTGGTCAGCCATTGAGAGGGAGTCCTTTGCTGTGGTCTGGGCTCTGAAGAAGTTGAGGCCATACTTGTTTGGTACTCACTTCCTTGTTCAAACAGACCATAAGCCCCTCTTATGGCTAAAACAAATGAAGGGTGAAAACCCCAAACTGCTTAGGTGGTCCATTTCCCTACAGGGGATGGACTTCACAGTGGAACATAGACCTGGGAGTAACCATGCCAATGCAGATGGACTCTCTAGGTACTTCCACTTAGAACATGAAGACTTAACTGGGCAAGGTTAGTTTAATGTCCCTACGTTTGGGGGGTTGTGTAGGAGAGTAGGATCTGCTTCACATGGGTACCCCCACTTTTTGCTGATGCTTCACTGTTTTTCTACTTTAGTCTGGCTGGGGCCCTGCTAATCAGAACCCCAGCCTAGCTGCTTCCTCTCTAAAATGGTTTCCATGTGCCTTAGGCACATCTCTGATTGGAATCTGGAGTGCCCTTATAAGTCCCTAGTATATGGTATACTATGTACCCAGGGCATAGCTACCTCAGAGGCCTGACAGGGGCTGAAGCATGTATTGTGCCACCCCTGGAAGGCCAGCCAAAAAGACACCACAGGTCTGCTACTGCAGCCTGGGTAAGGTGGTGCATGCACCCCTTACTGTGATATAGGCTACCTATATCACTACATACATACACACATATAAACCTATAAGTCACTCCTATGGCAGGCCTTATCAATCCTGGAGGCAGAGTGCGTGGTTCCTATGTGAGAGGGTGCCCCTGCATGAGCTGGGCCCCTCTGCACCGTTCGGAGACCCTTCTCTGATGCTGTTTGTAGTGCAGCCCGACCATATACTCTTAAGCGCATTATAACCTCGCGTTAAATGCTAACTTTGGGATGGCTGCACGGAAACATGTCGTGTTTGGTGTCAAACATCTTGGAATACTACCCCCACCAGTTCTGGCGGCGGGGGTAGCATTCCACCCTTCTAGAGGTAGAGACATGTACACACCGGTATACCCGGTACTGACTTTCCAGAGCCCTGGTATCACAAAATGGATGCCGCTGCCACAGACACGAGTC
Organism: Calotriton arnoldi; assembly: GCA_963921515.1. Lineage (NCBI taxonomy): Eukaryota > Metazoa > Chordata > Amphibia > Caudata > Salamandridae > Calotriton > Calotriton arnoldi. The sequence continues at coordinate 426,951 of CAWUFW010009109.1, forward strand.
TGGCCTCCTGCTGCTGACCGAAACTCCGGCAGGGGAGGCCTGGACAATAGGTTTCCTGTCCCAGGGAGGTGTAACCACCTCCCCAGACAGGATAGTGTGTATTGGGGCTGGGCGGGAGCACTCTCTGGTGCTTTGAAGTCCTGCACTGGGGGCACATTTGGTGTCCCTGTGCATACCCCAGTTCAAACCGGCTCAGGGGCTTCCAGACCCTGCTCTGGCATGAAACTGGACAAAGGGAAAGGGGTGTAACCACCCCTCTGCCCTGACCCTCCCATAGGTGGGTCCACAGAGTATGTCCAACCCCCTACCTTAGTATAAGTATGGGACCCCAGTCCTTAGGACTTTAGATTAACCTGGACGAAACTCTGACACAGAATCCTGGACCTTCGACGCTCTACTTCAAGATTAGAGGACTGAAGAATCTCCCTTGGGGTCAAGGAGTGACTCCCCTGCTTGGCAGGCACCAAAGAAGCAATTGTCCGGTCTGCATCGCTGAAGCTCCCGCCGAACGCCGAAGTCTTTGCATCACCAGAGGTAGATTTCCAGACTTCCCCGAGGCTGCCCTGAGTCCCCAGCAAAGCTGAGGCCCGTAGCTGTTGTGGGTAACGTGGAACCGTGACCCCTTGACACCGATCATATTTGCAAGTGCATCCTCTTCTGGGTCTCCCATGAAGTTGTGCTTTGGGCTCCAAGTAGCCCCAGCCTCTAGCACCGACTGCACTGAAGATCACTGGCCTCCACTCCACGAGTGTCCTGTGAGCCAGGTCCAAGTGCGTCCACTCGAGGCTCCTTCGCGGTCACTAGTCCGTTGGCTAGTAGGCCCTCCCGAAGGCCAATCTTCTTCTGCTTGGGCTCCCTGGTTGCTCCAGGTGTGCCCTGACTTACCCTTGCTGGGTGAGTCCCACAGACCTTGCTGCTCTGCACCATTGTCCTTCTTCCATTTCCACGAGACTTGCCGTTGCCAAGGGTTGTTGGGTCCAATTCGGTCGCCGACACCCCTGCATTCGACAAACGTCGTGGGTCAGCTCGAATCCAGCTCCTGGTCATCGTCAACACCTCCTGGACCTCGTGGCTGAAGAGTCAAGACAACTGTCAACATACCTGAAGCACTCGACATCGGTGGGCATCTGCTCATCGCCTTCCTGGTCACTGGCTAGTGACCCAGACTCTGTCCCCTCTGCTTTCAGGTTCTTCAGATCTTCGATCCACCTTTGGATCCACCCGAACACTTTCGACTTGGCCGCCAGCAGCACTTTTCAGCAGATCACCATTGAAAGCGACGACGAAACCCGACCCCGAAAGACACCTATGCACCCGGCTCCCCTGGGTGAGGTAACTCGAGTACTCCGGTGCTCCCGTGGGTATTGACACTAGAACAGCCTGGTTCTAAAAGGGTTTGCTCCAAGTCCTCCTCTAAGTGTCCCTTTTCTTTAAACTTCCAACCGCGACTTTCCCCATAGAAGTCAACAGCGATTCGCGGCTGTGTTCTCACACTGCACGCATCCCCCGTGGGTCCCCTGTGTCACTACCTTGGGTGGTTCCTTGTGGTCCAAGCACTTCTACAGGCTCTAGGCCCTGTGTCTAGCTCAGTCATGGTTCTTATACCACTTTATTGGTATATGGTTTGGTACGCCCCTAGGGCTCAAACGTGTATTTGTGCTATTACTGTAGATAACTAACTTATAACTTATGTACTTTGAACTCTAGCCTCATAAAGAGACTAGAGGGGTGTGTTTAGCAATAAATACATATATTTTGAATATATACCTGGTGTGGTCCTCTTTCATTTGGTCACTCAAGAGATTATAGACTGGTAAAACAAGCTGCTTTACATTCCTTCAAGACTTAGCCTGAAGGCTGCTCTCCATAGCTACCACTAGGATAGCTTTCAATAAAGGTTGTCTTTAACCTATCTCCAATAAGGGGTTGTTTGGACTGGTGCAAGGTGCCCACTATAATTAGTGGACAGCATATGCCAGGCCAACTTCTCACAATGCCCTTTTCAGATTCCACTGTATGATCCTGCCAGTCCTTTAATAATTGCGGATCCGGGTTCTCATATGATGGCACCGTGAAAATTCGAAGTCCTCTGGGAATGCGCCCCACCTCCAGATATTTCTCTAGAGATGTCGCCTCCCACCACTAACGAATTTCTTTCTCGAATGTTTTCTCAAGGGTATGGTACAGTATTTTTAAATTGCTGGGCGGATTGCTGCTGTGGTTTTTTCAGTGAATATATATATATATATATATATATATATATATATATATATTATCTACTGGCGGTCGCCAGTAGATAGTTATAGTTAAAACCTATTATCCATAGGAAATCCGCGACATTCTATTTGAAATAACGTTGGCGCCGGTTGACGAATCTTCGCGAAAGTTTCCAACTTGTTGGGGCGCTCCGGTCCGCTCCTATCCTGAAAGTCTCGGGGTGATACGTCAAGCGGGGGCCGAGAAAAAGGGGGTCCCAAAATGCGTTTTCCCCATTCATTTTTCCATAGGAACCTTTAGTCGCAGCCACAGCCCGAACTGCTGAACGGAATTACACCAAATTTGGCAAAGAGGTAGCCCTTGGTTCAGTGTCGTGCCTTTTGCTTAAATGGTGTAAATCCGTTCAGTAGTTCCTGAGAAAATCAAAAGTAAAGTCACATATATATCTGGGCGGAGCCTAACCACACATGTCATCGTGAGATCTGATTGGCTGTCAGCACTTCATCCTGGAATTGCTGGCAGCCATCTTGGGACCAATATAAATGATAGTACCTCATTGAAATGCATTGTAGTGAATAGAAGATTTTGAGGGTCACCAAAAGGAGAACTATAAAGGGTGATAACAGGCTTTAGTTACATTAGAATTTATTTGTTGATGGTACCATACTAATTTTAGGAATTGTGGTGTATTCTAAGGTGATTTTACCATGTGAAAAACCTTCTGCTGGGATATCATGAATCATGTTTGAGAGAACACTATTTTCTCATGCTTGTCCCATGGAGGTTTGGAAGGTGCTCCAGAAGCTAAAATGAGAGCATATTTTCTGTAAATTCACATTATCTTTCTCACTCATGTGAGAATGAAGTCTGACATTCTCAGTAAAACATGTACATCCAACAAGGGCAGAGACTGTCAGTTGATTCCTTTGTCTTCTACTGCAGCTTCCCAGAGTGTTCTAAAGAACAACTAGAGTGCTAACAGCCTTACTTATGACAAAAGTATGGCACACCTGAAGCCATCTTGATTGGAATAAACTGGTAACACTTAAAACATTTAATTTAAAAAGGAACAAAATGATGGGGTTCATTTTGTCATAGAAATTATGGTTAGTGCTGTAGAAAGAAAAATTAGGACATGTTTCAAGTGTGATCTCAACTATCTTCCTGTTATATTTCAACAGGAGCAGCCTGCCAGTTGATGCCTTTGTGTTCTACTGCAGCTTCCCAGAGTGTTCTAAAGAACAACTAGAGCGCTAACAGCCTTACTTATGACAAAAGTATGGCACACCTGAAGCCATCTTGATTGGAATAAACCAGTAACACTTAAAACATTTAATTTAAAAAGGAACAAAATGAGGGGTTCTTTTGAAATAGAAATTATAGTTAGTGCTGCAGAAAGAAAAATTAGGGCATGTTTTAAGTGAGATCTCAAATCCTCTTCTATTTCATTAGAAAATTCTGACATGCAGACTGAAACAATCACTTTCAATACCAGCAGCAGACTACCAGTTAACTCCCTGGTGAGCAGTAGCTTTACTCCAGTGATCTAATGAGCAACTAGAGTGCTAACATTCTGAATTTATGGCAGATGTGAGACATCTGAATGCCTTCTTGATGGAATCAAAGTAAAAAACTGAAAGCATTTCCTACTGAGGAGACTGCAGTAAATGTAAAAAGAAGTCTTCCAAGATGGCCACCAGTGAAAAAAGAGCCCAAATGTAGCACAAATATTACCCAGATGTAGCCCACATATAGCCCAATGACAAAAGTGTGCAAAACACTTTTTATTTTTAGTTTTTTTGCAGTTTTATGGAGTGCAGACTGGTCAGGTATTGGAGCATTGCATCTTAAAACATGACCCCCCTACACTACAAAAACACCACTGCACTACCTTAAACCCTAAAACACTACCCCCAGCACGACCCCCTACACTACACAAGCACCACTGCACTATCCTAAACCCTAAAACACTACCCCCAGCACGACCCCCTACACTACCCAAACACCACTGCACTAACCTAAATCCTAAAACACTACCACCAGCACGACCCCCTACACTACCCAAACACCACTGCACTACCCTAAAACATGACCCCCTATACTACACAAACACCACTGCACTACCCTAAACCCTAAAACACTACCCCCAGCATGACCTCCTACACTACACAAGTACCACTGCACTACCCTAAACCCTAAAACACTACCCCCAGCATGACCCCCTACACTACACAAACACCACTGCACTACCCTAAACCCTAAAACACTACCCCCAGCACGACCCCCGACACTACCCAAACACCACTGCACTAACCTAAATCCTAAAACACTACCCCCAGCACGACCCCCTACACTACCCAAACACCACTGCACTACCCTAAAACATGACCCCCTACACTACACAAACACCACTGCACTACCCTAAACCCTAAAACACTACCCCCAGCACGACCCCCTACACTACACAAGCACCACTGCACTACCCTAAACCGTAAAACACTACCCCCAGCACGACCCCCTATACTGCCCGAACACCACTGCACTGCCCTAAACCCTGAAACACCAGCCCCTGCATGACCCCCTACACTGCCCGAACACCACTGCACTGCCCTAAACCCTGAAACACCACCCCTAGCACGACCCCCTACACTGCCCGAACACCACTGCACTGCCCTAAACCCTGAAACACCACCCCCTTCATGACCCCCTACACTGCCCGAATACCACTGCACTGCCCTAAACCCTGAAACACCACCCCCAGCATGACCCCTACACTGCCCGAACACCACTGAACTGCCCTAAACCCTGAAACACTACCCCCAGCAAGACCCCCTACACTGCCCGAACACCACTGCACTGCCCTAAACCCTGAAACATCACCCCCAGCAAGACCCCCTACACTGCCCGAACACCACTGACCTAAACCCTGAAACACCACCCCCAGCACGACCCCCTACACTGCCCAAACACCACTGCACTGCCCTAAACCCTGAAACACTACCCCCAGCATGACCCCCTACACTGCCCGAACACCACTGCTCTGCCCAAAACCCTGAAACACCAGCCCCAGCACGACCCCCTACACTGCCCGAACACCACTGCACTGCCCTAAACCTTGAAACACCAGCCCCTGCACGACCCCCTACACTGCCCGAACACCACTGCACTACCCTAAACCCTGAAACATCACCCCCAGCACGACCCCCTACACTGCCCGAGCACCACTGCACTGCCCTAAACCCTGAAACACCAGCCCCAGCATGACCCCCTACACTGCCCGAACACCACTGACCTAAACCCTGAAACACCACCCCCAGCACGACCCCTACACTGCCCAAACACCACTGCACTGCCCTAAACCCTGAAACACTACCCCCAGCATGACCCCCTACACTGCCCGAACACCACTGCTCTGCCCAAAACCCTGAAACACCAGCCCCAGCACGACCCCCTACACTGCCCGAACACCACTGCACTGCCCTAAACCTTGAAACACCAGCCCCTGCACGACCCCTACACTGCCCGAACACCACTGCACTACCCTAAACCCTGAAACATCACCCCCAGCACGACCCCCTACACTGCCCGAGCACCACTGCACTGCCCTAAACCCTGAAACACCAGCCCCAGCATGACCCCCTACACTGCCCGAACACCACTGCACTGCCCTAAACCCTGAAACACCAGCCCCAGCACGACCGCCTACACTGCCCGAACACCACTGCACTGCCCTAAACCCTGAAACACCAGCCCCAGCACGACCCCCTACACTGCCCGAACACCACTGCACTGCCCTAAACCGTGAAACACCAGCCTCAGCACGACCCCCTACACTGCCTGAACACCACTGCACTGCCCTGAACCACCAGCCCCAGCACAACACCCTACACTGCCCGAACACCACTGTACTGCCCTAAACCCTGAAACCCCACCCCCAGCATGACCCCCTACACTGCCAGAACACCACTGCACTGCCCTAAACCCTGAAACACCACCCCCTGCATGACCCCCTACACTGCCCGAACACTACTGCACCGCCCTAAACCCTGAAACACTACCCCCAGCAAGACCCCCTACACTGCCCGAACACCACTGCACTGCCCTAAACCCTGAAACATCACCCCCAGCAAGAACCCCTACACTGCCCGAACACCACTGCCCTAAACCCTGAAACACCACCCCCAGCAAGACCCCTACACTGCCCGAACACCACTGCACTGCCCTAAACCCTGAAACACCACCCCCAGCAAGACCCCCTACACTGCCCGAACACCACTGCACTGCCCTAAACCCTGAAACACCACCCCCAGCACGACCCCCTACACTGCCCGAACACCACTGCTCTGCCCAAAACCCTGAAACACCAGCCCCAGCACGACCTCCTACACTGCCCGAACACCACTGCACTGCCCTAAACCCTGAAACACCAGTCCCAGCACGACCCCCTACACTGCCCGAACACCACTGCACTGCCCTAAACCCTTAAACACCACCCTCAGCATGACCCCCTACACTGACCAAACACCACTGCACTGCCCTAAACCCTGAAACACCAGCCCCAGCACGACCCCGTACACTGCCCGCACACCACTGCACTGCCCAAAACCCTGAAACACCAGCCCCAGCACAACCCCGTAAACTGCCCGAACACCACTGCACTGCCCTAAACCCTGAAACACCAGCCCCAGCACGACCGCCTACACTGCCCGAAAACTACTGCACTGCCCTAAACCCTGAAACACCACCCCCAGCAAGACTACCTACACTGGCCGAACACCACTGCACTGCCCTAAACCCTGAAACACCACCCCCTGCACGACCCCCTACACTGCCCAAACACTACTGCTCTGCCCTAAACCCTGAAACACCACCCCTCAGCACGACACCCTACACTGCCCGAACACCACTGCACCGCCCTAAACCCTGAAACACCACCCCAGGACGACCCCCTACACTGCCCGAACACCACTGCACTAAACCCTGAAACACCACCCCCTGCACGACCCCCTACACTGCCGGAACACCACTGCACTGCCCAAAACCCGGAAACACCACCCCCAGCACGACCCCCTACACGGCCCTAACACCACTGCACTGCCCTAAACCCTGAAACATCACCCCCAGCACAACCCCCTACACTGCCTGAGCACCATTGCTCTGCCCTAAACCCTGAAACACTAGCCCCAGCACGACCCCCTACACTGCCCGAACACCACTGCACTGCCCTAAACCCTGAAACACCACCCCCAGCACGACCCCCTACACTGCCCGAACACCACTGCACTGCCCTAAACCCTGAAACACCAGCCCCAGCAAGACCACCTACACTGCACGAACACCACTGCTTTGCCCTAGACTCTGAAACACCAGCCCCAGCAAGACCCCTACACTGCCCGAACACCACTGCACTGCCCTAAACCCTGAAACACCAGCCCCAGCATGACCCCCTACACTGCCCGAACACCACTGCACTGCCCTAAACCCTGAAACACCAGCCCCAGCACCACCCCCTACACTGCCCGAACACCACTGCACTGCCCTAAACCCTGAAACACCAGCCCCAGCCCCACCCCCTACAATGCCCGAACACCACTGTACTGCCCTAAACCCTGAAACACCACCCCTGCACCGCCCCCTACACTGCCCGAACACCACTGCACTGCCCTAAACCCTGAAACACCACCCCCTGCACGACCCCCTACACTGCCCGAAGACCACTGCACTGCCCTAAACCCTGAAACACCACCCCCTGCACCACCCCCTACACTGCCCAAACACCACTGCACTGCCCTAAACCCTGAAACACCACCCCCTGCACCGCCCCCTACACTGCCCAAACACCACTGCACTGCCCTAAACCCTGAAACTCCACCCCCAGCATGACCCCTTTACTGCTCGAACACCACTGCACTGCCCCAAACCCTGAAACACCACCCCCAGCATGACCCCTACACTGCCCAAACACCACTGCCCTAAACCCTGAAACAGCACCCCCTGCATGACCCCCTACACTGCCCGAATACCACTGCACTGCCCTAAACCCTGAAACACCACCCCCAGCACGACCCCCTTCACTGCCCGAACACCACTGCACTGCCCTAAACCCTAGAACACTACCCCCAGCTTGACCCCCTACACTACCCGAACACCACTGCACTACCCTAAACCCTAAAATACTCCCCCAGCACGACCCCCTACACTACCCGAACACGACTGCACTGCCCTAAACCCTAAAACACTCCCCCAGCACGACCCCTATACTGCCCGAACACCACTGCACTGCCCTAAACCCTGAAACACCACCCCCAGCACGACCCCCTACACTGCCCGAACACCACTGCACCGCCCTAAACCCTGAAACACCACCCCAGCACGACCCCTACACTGCCCGAACACCACTGCACTAAACCCTGAAACACCACCCCCTGCACGACCCCCTACACTGCCGGAACACCACTGCACTGCCCAAAACCCTGAAACACCACCCCCTGCACGACCCCCTACACTGCCGGGACACCACTGCACTGCCCTAAACCCTGAAACATCACCCCCCAGCACAACCCCCTACACTGCCTGAGCACCATTGCTCTGCCCTAAACCCTGAAACACTAGCCCCAGCACGACCCCCTACACTGCCCGAACACCACTGCTCTGCCCAAAACCCTGAAACACCAGCCCCAGCACGACCTCCTACACTGCCCGAACACCACTGCACTGCCCTAAACCCTGAAACACCAGTCCCAGCACGACCCCCTACACTGCCCGAACACCACTGCACTGCCCTAAACCCTGAAACACCACCCTCAGCATGACCCCCTACACTGCCCAAACACCACTGCACTGCCCTAAACCCTGAAACACCAGCCCCAGCACGACCCCGTACACTGCCCGCACGCCACTGCACTGCCCAAAACCCTGAAACACCAGCCCCAGCACAACCCAGTAAACTGCCCGAACACCACTGCACTACCCTAAACCCTGAAACACCAGCCCCAGCACGACCGCCTACACTGCCCGAAAACTACTGCACTGCCCTAAACCCTGAAACACCACCCCCAGCAAGACTACCTACACTGGCCGAACACCACTGCACTGCCCTAAACCCTGAAACACCACCCCCTGCACGACCCCCTACACTGCCCAAACACTACTGCACTGCCCTAAACCCTGAAACACCACCCCTCAGCACGACACCCTACACTGCCCGAACACCACTGCACCGCTCTAAACCCTGAAACACCACCCCAGCACGACCCCCTACACTGCCCGAACACCACTGCACTAAACCCTGAAACACCACCCCCTGCACGACCCCCTACACTGCCGGAACACCACTGCACTGCCCAAAACCCGGAAACACCACCCCCAGCATGACCCCCTACACTGCCCTAACACCACTGCACTGCCCTAAACCCTGAAACATCACCCCCAGCACAACCCCCTACACTGCCTGAGCACCATTGCTCTGCCCTAAACCCTGAAACACTATCCCCAGCACGACCCCCTACACTGCCCGAACACCACTGCACTGCCCTAAACCCTGAAACACCACCCCCAGCACGACCCCCTACACTGCCCGAACACCACTGCACTGCCCTAAACCCTGAAACACCAGCCCCAGCAAGACCACCTACACTGCACGAACACCACTGCTTTGCCCTAGACTCTGAAACACCAGCCCCAGCAAGACCCCCTACACTGCCCGAACACCACTGCACTGCCCTAAACCCTGAAACACCAGCCCCAGCATGACCCCCTACACTGCCCGAACACCACTGCACTGCCCTAAACCCTGAAACACCAGCCCCAGCACCACCCCCTACACTGCCCGAACACCACTGCACTGCCCTAAACCCTGAAACACCAGCCCCAGCACCACACCCTACAAAGCCCGAACACCACTGTACTGCCCTAAACCCTGAAACACCACCCCTGCACCGCCCCCTACACTGCCCGAACACCACTGCACTGCCCTAAACCCTGAAACACCACCCCTGCACGACCCCCTACACTGCCCGAACACCACTGCACTGCCCTAAACCCTGAAACACCACCCCCTGCACCACCCCCTACACTGCCCAAACACCACTGCACTGCCCTAAACCCTGAAACACCACCCCCTGCACCGCCCCTACACTGCCCGAACACCACTGCACTGCCCTAAACCCTGAAACTCCACCCCCAGCATGACCCCCTTTACTGCTCGAACACCACTGCACTGCCCCAAACCCTGAAACACCACCCCCAGCATGACCCCCTACACTGCCCTAAACCCTGAAACACCACCCCTGCACGACCCCCTACACTGCCCGAACACCACTGCACTGCCCTAAACCCTGAAACAGCACCCCCTGCATGACCCCCTACACTGCCCGAACATCACTGCACTGCCCTAAACCCTGAAACACCACCCCCAGCACGACCCCCTTCACTGCCCGAACACCACTGCACTGCCCTAAACCCTAGAACACTACCCCCAGCATGACCCCCTACACTACCCGAACACCACTGCACTACCCTAAACCCTAAAATACTCCCCCAGCACGACCCCCTACACTACCCGAACACGACTGCACTGCCCTAAACCCTAAAACACTCCCCCCAGCACGACCCCTACACTGCCCGAACACCACTGCACTGCCCTAAACCCTGAAACACCACCCCCAGCACGACCCCCTACACTGCCCGAACACCACTGCACCGCCCTAAACCCTGAAACACCACCCCAGCACGACCCCCTACACTGCCCGAACACCACTGCACTAAACCCTGAAACACCACCCCCTGCACGACCCCCTACACTGCCGGAACACCACTGCACTGCCCAAAACCCGGAAACACCACCCCCAGCACGACCCCCTACACTGCCCTAACACCACTGCACTGCCCTAAACCCTGAAACATCACCCCCAGCACAACCCCCTACACTGCCTGAGCACCATTGCTCTGCCCTAAACCCTGAAACACTAGCCCCAGCACGACCCCCTACACTGCCCAAACACCACTGCACTGCCCTAAACCCTGAAACACCACCCCCAGCACGACCCCTACACTGCCCGAACACCACTGCACTGCCCTAAACCCTGAAACACCAGCCCCAGCAAGACCACCTACACTGCACGAACACCACTGCTTTGCCCTAGACTCTGAAACACCAGCCCCAGCAAGACCCCTACACTGCCCGAACACCACTGCACTGCCCTAAACCCTGAAACACCAGCCCCAGCATGACCCCCTACACTGCCCGAACACCACTGCACTGCCCTAAACCCTGAAACACCAGCCCCATCACCACCCCCTACACTGCCCGAACACCACTGCACTGCCCTAAACCCTGAAACACCAGCCCCAGCACCACCCCCTACAATGCCCGAACACCACTGTACTGCCCTAAACCCTGAAACACCACCCCCTGCACCGCCCCTACACTGCCCGAACACCACTGCACTGCCCTAAACCCTGAAACACCACCCCCTGCACGACCCCCTACACTGCCCGAACACCACTGCACTGCCCTAAACCCTGAAACACCACCCCCTGCACCACCCCCTACACTGCCCAAACACCACTGCACTGCCCTAAACCCTGAAACACCACCCCCTGCACCGCCCCCTACACTGCCCGAACACCACTGCACTGCCCTAAACCCTGAAACTCCACCCCCAGCATGACCCCCTTTACTGCTCGAACACCACTGCACTGCCCCAAACCCTGAAACACCACCCCCAGCATGACCCCCTACACTGCCCAAACACCACTGCCCTAAACCCTGAAACACCACCCCTGCACGACCCCCTACACTGCCCGAACACCACTGCACTGCCCTAAACCCTGAAACAGCACCCCCTGCATGACCCCCTACACTGCCCGAACATCACTGCTCTGCCCTAAACCCTGAAACACCACCCCCAGCACGACCCCCTTCACTGCCCGAACACCACTGCACTGCCCTAAACCCTAGAACACTACCCCCAGCATGACCCGCTACACTACCCGAACACCACTGCACTACCCTAAACCCTAAAATACTCCCCCCAGCACGACCCCCTACACTACCCGAACACGACTGCACTGCCCTAAACCCTAAAACACTCCCCCAGCACGACCCCTACACTACCCGAACACCACTGCACTGCCCTAAACCCTAAAACACTCCCCCAGCATGACCCCCTACACTACCTAAACACCACTGCACTGCCCTAAACCCTAAAACACTACCCCCGCATGACCCCCTACACTACCCAAATACCAATGCACTACCCTAATCCCTAAAACACTACCCCCAGCAGTATCCCCTACACTACCCAAACACCACTGCACTACCCTAAATCCTAAAACCCTAAAACAATACCCCCCGCATGACTCCCTACACTACCCAAAGACCACTGCACTACCCTAAACCCTAAAACACGACCTCCTACACTACACAAACACCACTGCACTACCCTAAACCCTAAAAACTACCCCCAGCATGAACCCCTACACTACCCAAACACCACTGCACTACCCTAAACCATAAAACACTACCCCCAGCAGTACCCCTACGCTACCCAAACACCACTGCACTACCCTAAACCCTAAAACACTACCCCCAGCAGTACCCCTACACTACCCAAACACCATTGCACTACCCTAAACCCTAAAACACTACCCCCAGCAGTATCCCCTACACTACCCAAACACCACTGCACTACCCTAAATCCTAAAACCCTAAAACACTAACCCCATCACGACCCCCTACACTTCCCAAACACCACTGTACTACCCTAAACCCTAAACCACTCCCCCCAGCACGACTCCCTACACTACCCAAACACCACTGCACTACCCTAAACCCTAAATCTACCCCCAGCATGACCCCCTACACTACACAAACACCACTGCACTACCCTAAACCCTAAAACACTACCCCCAGCACGACCCTCTTCACTACCTAAACACAACTGCACAATTTGTTACAGGCATTGCAACGCAGGCCTGTGGTGCTTACTGGAAGTACCTGGTGGGCTGGTTGGGCCCCAGGGACTCTCAGGATTCAAGGTGACCTAATCCCCAGCTTAAAACGCGCCACGGGGCGCGTTTGCACTGTGGTGAAGGGAGGGGGCGGGGCCTCAGGTGACATGTGCGCAAACACGCCCTGTGGTGCGTTTTAAGTTGGGGAGTTAATTCCCTTTGAATCCTGGGGGCCAACTAGCCCACCAGGTACCTTCAGTAAGCACAACAGAGGTGCGTTGCAGAGAGGTGAAAAAGGTGCGTGGCCTCGGAACGCCTCTCTGCAACTCAGCTCTGTGGTCCTAACTGTAGGTACCTGGGGGCTAGTTGGGCCCCAGGGACCCTCAGGATTCAAGGGGACTTAATCCCGCAACATAAAACGCGCCACGGGGCGCGTTTGCACACATGTCACCTCAGGCCCCCCTCCCTTCACCACTGTGCAAACGCGCACTGGCTCTGGTTAGTCAGAGTCAGTTACCACCAGTACCCGTCTGAAAAAGTTGTGGGCACAGGATGATTTGCAACAAGGCCTCTTTCTGCTCCTCTGTTGGTTCTTTCTGCACATCTTTTGCTTCTTTCTGTGAGTTTTTTCTTCTTTCTTCACATGTCCTACCTCTGTTGGCATAGTTAGAAACTAGCATTTAAAAAACCTTTGAAATTCACTTAAAAAATAATAGTTTTCAGGCACGTTATAGTTAGAAATTAGCATTTAAAAAACCTTTGAAATTCACTGAAAAGACCATAGGTTTCAGGCACGTTATAGTTAGAAATTTGCATTTAAAAAACCTTTGAAATTCACTGAAAAAACCATAGGTTTCAGGCACGTTATAGTTAGAAATTAGCATTTAAAAAACCTTTGAAATTCACTGAAAAAACCATAGGTTTCAGGCACGTTATAGTTAGAAATTAGCATTTAAAAAACCTTTGAAATTCACTGAAAAAACCATAGGTTTCAGGCACGTTATAGTTAGAAATTAGCATTTAAAAAACCTTTGAAATTCACTGAAAAAACCATAGGTTTCAGACACGTTATAGTTAGAAATTAGCATTTAAAAAACCTTTGAAATTCACTGAAAAAACCATAGGTTTTAGGGACAGTTATAGTTAGTTGGACATTGCACTCGTACAAAACCCGTGAAATTCCCCTGTTATAGTTAGTTCAGCTAACTATAACTTGCGCCCCGCAATGCACTGCTGATGACGTCACATATTACATCACTCATGACATGGTCAGTGACATCACTGATGACATCACTGATGACATCTCAAATGACATCACTGATGACATCATCCATGTGATAATTTCATGCATCTTCTCACACCCTAATATAACTTTTGATACACCCACTCTAAATTACAGACTGCCATTCTCAAAACCATAGACACTCCAACACCAAAAACTACATACCCACTCACTGATTCTTAGGTCTACACACACATCCACTCACTCACCTGTACAGTCACTCATACTTACAGTCACTCAGTACAGGACTATCATATGCACTCATACACCTATATAAACACTCACACACCGCCACTCATCCATAGAGGTACTCACACACCTAGTCAGTCATGCAAAAAATTAATCACACACCCATTTACTCACCTATACAGTTATACACACACCAGCTCACTTACTCATACAAATACTAGCACATTCTTACGCTCTTATACAATAACTGATACAAGCACACACGCATCCATACAGCCACTCTCACAATAACACACTCTCACTTATAGCCATTTAAATACTCTAACACACATATATACTGCCTTTTACATATGTAGTTACTCGCACATGTACCTCTGAGATATACATTCACTCACTAACACACCCATACACACACTCACCCACCCAAGCAGTCCATCACAGATGCACTCTTGAAATCATGCACCCAGTGAATCACCCACTCACACATCTATGTATAGAGTCACACACACCCCACCCACACAAACACTCAGGCAGCCATACAGATACTCAGAGAACCAATCAATAACCCATATAGACACTCATGTAGCTATTCGCAAATCCATGCATCCACTTACACACCAACAAACAGACGGATACAGACATTCACACAGTTTAGTCACTAACCCATGCATTCAGTAAGATACGTTTAATCACTCACTTGTAGAGTCAGTCACTCAGGTACTAAATCATCCATTCAGACACTTATACACCCACTCATTCTTCAATACGCCTTTCCCTATATATATTAAACATATTTAAACTTTACAGAAACACACAGTCACTGGATGATGTCATCAGTGATGTCATCAGTGATGTCATTTGAGATGTCATCAGTGATGTCATCAGTGATGTCACTGACCATGTCATGAGTGATGTAATATGTGACGTCATCAGCAGTGCATTGCGGGGCGCGAGTTATAGTTAGCTGAACTAACTATAACAGGGGAATTTCACGGGTTTTGTACGAGTGCAATGTCCAACTAACTATAACTGTCCCTAAAACCTATGGTTTTTTCAGTGAATATATATATATATATATATTCAAACTGCAGCTGCTCCTTCCGGACCGCTGGGACCCATGGAAAGTGGCACGCACACCGGCGGAGCACACCGGTAATCCAGTATCCTACAGTAGCAAAGTCAGCGCACTCTCAGTAACACACACGACTCCGTATAGATGCCCAAACACCGTTTAATCCACAACGCGTTTCGGTTCCAAAGAACCTTGATCACGTGAATTTTACACCAAATCAGAGGGACTCAAATAGTTCATAGTATAAACAGTGAAAAAGGACAAGTGAGCAATAATAATAGCGGGCATGTTGGAATGGCACAAAAGTCCTGAGAAGTATACAAAACTGAATACAAGCAAAACACATGTTGAGTTAAAAAATATATACATATATGTATCACATGTTAAATACTAATGCATCTTGCATAGTGTATGAGAAAACAATAGTCATTGTACCAGCACGAGCCCTGGGTATCAGTACCTGTTATCAGCGCCAAGTAATGATCGGCGTATAAACAAAACTTTATTGCTGCCCTAGTTGCAGACAAAAAGTAAAAATAAGTACAAATAATGTTACTGCATATTAAATGAATACTAATCCAAGTGGACAAAATCCTCCTTCTGACACAACTGCCCCATCAAAACAATCTGTGCCATGTAACAGTGCTAACTCGTAAATGCCAAAATTCATAGGCACATTATCATGGACAAGTGTCCTAGGCAGAGACAAAAGTCTGATCACATAACGGGCAAGTGCCCGAAAACTCCAGTTTAAATGTGCAAAACATATCAACCACTCCAAACAAAAGTCCTACTGTACTTGACGGTGGAGACAGAGCCCTGTCTCCATCTTTCCACTGCTCTTATGCCCATTAAAAGTCTCTCTTAAGTGCAGAAGTGCCTCGATAAAATGAGGGAAGAAAGGGTAGGCGGCCCGTGCAGGTGAATACGGGTGAGTGGGCCCCTTCCTTCTTCCTATCTGAAAACAAGAACAAGAAACACTGAATTAAAAAGAGTGTGGATACAAAATTCCACCTCAACATCATCATCTTACACAACAATAACTTCAAATTGCAAAATAGAATTACAGTTACATTGTTCATGGAGAAAAACTCTGAGGTAGAACTGTAAGGAAAAACATATATATTAGGGCAAACTATCATAAGCAGAATTCAGGCGTAATCCCCATACCCCCAAGAAAATTGGTAAACAACTCTACGAAAGGTTGAAGGAAAGGTGGGTGAGAAAAGGGAATACAGAAGAAGGAAGGGGAAGGGGGAAGAGAGGAAAAAGAGAGGGGGGTGAGGAGGGAGAAAATAGGACAGAAGGGGGGGAAAGGGGGGGTAGGGTGGGTAAGGGACGTGAAGAGGGGGGAAAGAGAGGGGGAAAGAAGGGGGGAGGGGAAAGGGAGGGGTAAGGGGAAAGGGAACAAAGGGAGGGGGTATAATGTGGAGAATAGAGTATGGTGGAGTTGCTATCAGATCTCATGGAGTGTGGAGGACCTTACATGCACACTGATTAATCATTAATCCTTCAAATGTATAGCTAATTCTTCGTCCTGATTAAGTCCTCCAGGGTTCCTTGTTTGAAAATGAATAATCTGTTTGGACTCAATCTGCCTAAGTTTCAAGACCCTATTCCCTCCCCGGGGTCCTTTGCTCACCTGTTCTAGGATAAGAAAACTGAGACTATTGGCATTGGAAAAGTGTCTGTCCTGAAAGTGACGTGCTACGGGATATTTCTGATCGCAATGTATGATGGCTCTATAATGCTCCAATACACGTTTTTGGCCATCAAAGTAGTAGACCCAATATACCATAATTTACAGGGACATTCGATGGCATAGGTGACAAAAGTAGTACTGCATGTGAGGAATTGTGTTATTTCCTTCCTCACCCCATTGTATTCCACATGATTACAGAATTTGCTATTTCTGCAGGCCTTACAGTGCCCGCAAGGAAAAAAACCCTGCAGGCCATGCAGATTCCTTTCGGGATAGATGGTGATGTCACTGTGCACTAATTGATCTCTCATGCTTTTGCCTCTCCTATAGGTTATATTGGGTCTATTCGGCAGAGTACGGCCAATGATGTTGTCAGTTTTGAGTATGTTCCAATTCTGTGTCAAAATGCGTGTAACATCTTTTGAATCAGAACTGTAAGTCAAGATCATTCTGGTGTTATCAGCTGCACCCCTGGTGTCAGAATCCGATGTATCAGCAATCGTCAATGATCTGTCCATGGCATCAGCCCTCTCTTTGGCTTTTTTGAGAACCCACCTAGGATACCCTCTCTCCCTGAAGCGTTCGAACATCAGATCACACTCGAGTTGGTATCCTGTATTGGTATTGCAGTTCCTTTTCGCCCTCAGCAACTCCCCATAGGGGATACTCCATTTGAGTGCCTCTGGGTGGCTGCTGAGGGCATGAAGCACACTATTCCCTGCTGTCAATTTTCTAAACAGTGATGTGTGTACTTTGTTGTGTACAATTTCTACCTTGACATCTAAGTATTCTGTTGCACTGTCACTGATGTTGCCACTCAGTTTGATGTTCCGGTTATTGGCATTGAGTTTGTCAATAAAACACTGGGCTTCGTGTCGATGTCCCACCCAGATAATGAATAAATCATCGATGTAGCGAAGCCACATCGAGATATGGGTGAGATCATCTTGCAAATCAGGGTCAGAAAAGATGTCCTCCTCCCATCTTCCCATAAACAGATTCGCGAAGCTGGGAGCAAAGCAAGATCCCATCGCGGTCCCAGTGGTTTGACGGTAAAGTATACCGTTAAACATAAAGATATTGTTTTTGAGACAATACTCAGTCATCTCCAAAATCATTTTGCTGTGCTCCCGAAATCTGAGTGGTCTAGTCTCAAGATAGTGTGCACATGCCATGAGTCCTTGCTGGTGGTCTATGATGGTATATAGACTGTGTACATCTAGGGTGACAAACCAATGGTCAGCCCCCACTCCATGTTATCAATCCTCTTAAGGAAATCTTTAGTATCCCTGATATAGCTCCGGAGTGTGCTGACATGATCTCTGAGAAAATGATCTACATACTTCGAGATGTGTTCAGCCACACTTCCACGTGACGACACAATGGGGCGTCCAGGTGGATTGCAAGGGTCTTTATGGATCTTCGGTAGGAGGTAAAGAACAGGGAGAACTGGATGATCTTTTTTCAAATAACGGAATTCCTCCCACTCTAAAATACCTTTCTCCCTCCACATTAATAGAAGATCCCAGACAGTAATGATGCTGGTGTCATATTCAGCAAAACTGATGGTCTCATAGTACCTGGTATCCTCCAGTTGTCTATGTGCTTCAACAATATACATGTCTCTGTCCAAGATGACAACATTGCCACCCTTGTCGGCAGGACGGATGACAATACTGTCATCCTCTGAAAGAGACCTCAATATCTGTCTGTGTTCAAAGTCAAGGTTATTGTAGTTGTCATTGACCCTTCTCCTGTTCTGATGTCTGAATTTGTTAAACTCTCTCCCCACCACCTCCTGAAATGTATCGATGTTGTCGTGAGGTAAACTGGGTAAGAATGTGGATTTGGGCTTAAACCCTGAAGAGGATGAGGCGTTCGTCACAATGTCATACTCAGCTAATCCCTGTGTGGTACCAATATTGGGGTCCTGCCCTTCACCCTCATGCTCCAATTCAATCATAGTGATCAAGGTGTCAATGTCACCTATGACAAGATCAGTCTGGTCTGTAAAGTTACCGGTATCGGTGGCCCTGTTGGTTTCGGTCCCTTGAGTGAGTGAAACTTTTTTAATTTTAATTTACGTACAAACTTAAAAAGGTCAATTCTAGCACCTGTGTAATCAAAGGGATAAGAGGGACGAAACGAGAAACCAAGGCATAAGGTACGCTTTTCAACATCACTAATGTACAAAATGAGGGACAGGATCACGCCTGAATTCTGCTTATGATAGTTTGCCCTAATATATATGTTTTTCCTTACAGTTCTATCTCAGAGTTTTTCTCCATGAACAATGTAACTGTAATTCTATTTTGCAATTTGAAGTTATTGTTGTGTAAGATGATGATGTTGAGGTGGAATTTTGTATCCACACTCTTTTTAATTCAGTGTTTCTTGTTCTTGTTTTCAGATAGCAAGAAGGAAGGGGCCCACTCACCCGTATTCACCTGCACGGGCCGCCTACCCTTTCTTCCCTCATTTTATCGAGGCACTTCTGCACTTAAGAGAGACTTTTAATGGGCATAAGAGCAGTGGAAAGATGGAGACAGGGCTCTGTCTCCACCGTCAAGTACAGTAGGACTTTTGTTTGGAGTGGTTGATATGTTTTGCACATTTAAACTGGAGTTTTCGGGCACTTGCCCATTATGTGATCAGACTTTTGTCTCTGCCTAGGACACTTGTCCATGATAATGTGCCTATGAATTTTGGCATTTACGAGTTAGCACTGTTACATGGCACAGATTGTTTTGATGGGGCAGTTGTGTCAGAAGGAGGATTTTGTCCACTTGGATTAGTATTCATTTAATATGCAGTAACATTATTTGTACTTATTTTTACTTTTCGTCTGCAACTAGGGCAGCAATAAAGTTTTGTTTATACGCCGATCATTACTTGGCGCTGATAACAGGTACTGATACCCAGGGCTCGTGCTGGTACAATGACTATTGTTTTCTCATACACTATGCAAGATGCATTAGTATTTAACATGTGATACATATATGTATATATTTTTTAACTCAACATGTGTTTTGCTTGTATTCAGTTTTGTATACTTCTCAGGACTTTTGTGCCATTCCAACATGTCCGCTATTATTATTGCTCACTTGTCCTTTTTCACTGTTTATACTATGAACTATTTGAGTCCCTCTGATTTGGTGTAAAATTCACGTGATCAAGGTTCTTTGGAACCGAAACGCGTTGTGGATTAAACGGTGTTTGGGCATCTATACGGAGTCGTGTGTGTTACTGAGAGCGCGCTGACTTTGCTACTGTAGGATATATATATATATATATATATATATATATATATATATATATATATATATTTATATATATATATATTTATATATATATATTTGCATGTAGTGTGTGTGCAGCTAAAACAATCCAACAGGAGTGGTATCAGGGAGTTAAATCTCTGGTCCTGAAGAAAAGTCCTGGGGTACAGCTTGAAACATGTTGACCTTTTAGAAAGGCAGGCACATTATCACCTACACTTTCTATTTTGTTCCCCCTGTTTTTAATCGTAACAACTAGAAGACAGAATAAATAGCAATTTACCTAGTAGGCAGGTATTTTTAATCTCACTTTCCACATCTTTCGACATCTGCACAATTTTAATTTGGTATAATTGACTATATCTATGTTGAGAATAAAAATCTCGTTTTGATTGCAGTCTGTTAGGAAAGTGCTTTATTATCAGAGACAAAGGAGTCCCACGAAACCATTTATTCTGTTTCTTGTTTATTAACCAGGTTCTGGCTTTGGGCATATGCGTCTGGACCCATATACATCATCCTCTTCAAAGCTTGGCACAGATCTCTCGCACCTACCTCATAAAAAACATATAAAGCATGACACTATCCCCTTTGACATAGCAGTTCCAATGTTTCATGCTGCTCCTCATATTTGTTTTCTTAATGTTCTATTTTACAATAAAAAAGTTTCCAAAGAGACACCTCTTTAACCCTATGTTCAGAGTCTTTAACATCTTCTTTACTGGGGGACACCTGTTGACCCCTTTTATTCATGTGACCCCTTTTTGGCTCTGTATCATTTACAACTCAGTCTCAAATCACACCTCCCAGCTCCTTCTTACACAATGTACTGCCTTCGCCCATCCCACCCCTCCTCCACAGTCCTTCATTCACCTACTCATCCTACTAAGAAATATACACGTAACACCACTGCCTCTACCACCCGCTGCCATTTCACATGAAGCCCTGAGCCCCGAGTTTTACCCCCCTTCCCCTCTGCACCTCTGCAAACACTGATGCAGCATGATCGGAGCCAAACCTCTGACTGCAACTTCCACCTCTGCTGTCCGTGCTCGGACCCATGCCAGATCCAGTGACTCGCCATGCATGGAGGAAAGCTCCTCTGCCCAGGACCACTCAATGTGCTCCGGTGAGCACAGTCCTGCACAAGTACACTGCACCTCCAGCCGGTCGCAGGCAGGAAGACAGGCTCCACTCACACACACGGTTCGCCTACCGCATAAGAACAAGTGTGCCTACATATCACCAAGTTATAACAATAACCAGCATGCACTTTTTTTCTAACTTTAACATTGAGCGCGGTGTCCTTTATGCGGGCGCTGTGCTCAGTGTTAAAGTTAAAAAAAACCAAAAAAAACAGAGCGCGGTGTCCCTGAAGTGGACGCCGCGAAAACACAAATAAATAAGCAAGAGGCAGAGGCAGAAATTTGGCGCGCGTGCGTACGATGTATAGCATTGCACGCATGCAAGAGTCTAGGTCAGGCAAGATAGAGTGCGAATGCAGCCGGCCAATCAGAGGGGCAAAAAAGCATTTACAAATGCAATAGGACTCGTATTTACGCGAGTCCTATTGCATTGTAAATAAAACTGCGGTCGTCGAAGAAGTCAGGAACAGGAGTGGGTGGGGGGGTTGTGGTGGGCAGAGAAGTGACGGACTGCGGGAGGGAACAGGGGGAGGCAGGGGAACAAAACAGTTTTAAAAGTAAAGGGGCCGATAGCTATGGAAGGAGAAAAATGACGACATGGCCGTCAGGAGGCGGGATTAAGTTGAGGAAAACAAATCAGATTGCAGCATTTAGGAATTCGGCCAATCAAAAAGATAGGCGGAAAGTGGGCGGAGCTTCCCCCACTATACTGTATACAGCATCTCTCGACGAGACAGCGCATGCGCTGCCTAGGCGAGACCTAAAAATGTGAAAAATCCAGCAAAAAACATGGTAACATGTCTGATACAATATCACCATATTCTTCAGGGCCAGCCCATTCCTTCTCCAATTTAGGAAGCTGATGGCAACACACCTCTTTAAAGCCCACTACCCCGACCAATCTCTCAGAGGGGATTTCTTTTTTTTATCATTTTGAGCTCTTTGCTGCAGTCTGGCTAGGTTTGCACTATGGAAAAACACATATACATTAATTCCAACCCCTCTGCACCTGGCAGTTCTGATTTCGCACTTCTTCCTTATCTTCAACACTGCAACAATTTTGCTCGCACGTTGGTATTGACTGTTCACCTTTTCACGCCAAGAGAGCTGGGTAAAAATGAGGGCCATAATGGTAATGGTGAAGGATATGGGAGAGAGCCCGCAATAATAATGAGCTAAGCCAAACTGGCAATAATCATGCCACAGTCTTAACTACTATTAGGCTCAATTCACAAGAACAGTCATGATGAGTATGTGTTGTTTGCAATTGTTTTGCCATGTCAGAAGCTTCCATGTTAGAAACATGCTTCAGTACTGAAGAACAGCATTCTAGCAATCTAACCTTGGTCAGTCAGCCCTGTTGGATGACCTCAGTTCATAAGATTTTGCCCAACTTTTACCATCCTACCACCCATGAGGTGCCACAGATTAATAGACTTACATAGATTTAATTTACCCTTATGCTTCACAAGCAATCTTCAGCCTCTGCATATGAAAGATATAATAATAATAAAAGAATCCAAACAAATATATTAATATGAAGATACATTCCTAAACACATCAGGAATAAATAGGATAGGAGTGTTCTTTCCCACACTTTCTGAAGCATTTAGACCTGCACCTGGACCATTATTAGTGTATGTATGTTTGTGTGTGTGCTAGCAGGTGTGTGTGTGTGTGTGCTAGCAGGTGTGTGTGTGTGCAAAAACAAACACTCTGAAGGCAAACAGCAAAACAACAACAGGTTAATTGTCCAAACACAGCAAAATCCCCGAGTTTCTTCTGCCTGAAACTGACTGGACCTCAAAACATGGTCTTGAGTGATGGGCACTGCCCACAAGGATTCTGAAGGCATGGTTGCTGCAAGCAGACAATCAGAAAGATTCACAAAGACTCTTTCACCAAATTGAAATTAGGCCATATGTTGAGACCATCAGAACAGCCTACACATGACCTGGCTGTAAATCCCATGGATCTGTCATTTTGCACTCCTGTGTGCACTACTGTAGTTCAACTCCTTGTTTTTGCTCGTGTTAGACAACTGTGCATTAAGTGAATGTGAGAATTTCTTTCCAGTACTATGTCTAAGAAATACATGGCAAAATGTTTGTGAATACCCACACCTGCACATCTGTTTGGCTGCTCAGCTCACTTTAATAGTAATTCAAAACCACTACTCTGACACTTTCCTAGGAATGCCAGCAAGTTAGTCTTTGGCATTCAAAACCTATATGAGTTTTCCGATTGCCTTGGTGATAGATAAGAAATCTACCCTGTGCCACCTTAACAAGCGAGGTTCAGGGGGCGAGGGTTTTCCCACCAAGACATGTTTGAAAATGTTGGATGTATTGTGCATTTTCCTATAGAAACTTGCCCACTCATTGGCTTGATGGAAATTGGGCACGTGGCTGTATGGCTCAGTGAATGAATGAATGGTTGGATGGGTGAGGAGTGGGTGGATGAATTAATTCAAGAATGGATGACAATTAAAAAATACTTTTAGCTATGGGAAGCAAATAGTCAAAATGCACTGGAAAAGGCTGGTTCCTCTGGTTTTCAATGTAGCTCCTGCATTAAAACATCATTGTACCCAAAACACCCACCACCAATCCTTAGCTCAGATGTATTTAACATGGTTTGATGACATAGCACCTCAAAGTATAAACACTAAAGGGCCTATTCACAGATTGCATTTTGTAATATGTTTATTAGTTGCATAATAGTACTACGACCGTACTTCAAAATTCCTTTCACAAACCTATGTGCTCCGTCAACTCTGCTGTCTTTTTCTGTGCAAATATCTCCTCCTGACTGCAGAGTTTCCGCACATGTAAGTAAATGTGGGAGGGACAAGGAGTATTGGTTGGAAAATTAGGACTACTTATTACTACTTCTAAAGGGGATGGGTTAAGGAAGGAGTAAGGAGGGATTAACTAAAGTTACTACAGCCAAAATGTTCCCACAATAGTAGTAAATGTCCCCCAGCTCAGAGCTGGAGTAAGTCCAGCATCACAAATGGCCAACTATTCGGACTTCAACACCTTTCCCACAGAAAAGAAATTGAAGTATAGACTTAAAATAAAACCCCCAGGAAATATTGCTAGATTACATTATTTACAATAGTAAAAAATATAAATAAATGTATTTTAATGTTAAAAATGTATCTAATAATAAAACATATATGTATATATATAAATTTCAAAATTGATGTACATTTTTTATATCAAAATATAATGAAATTCCTTTTCATTAATAATATACATCACTTTTTATAGATGTGTATAGACACAAAAATATATATATATGTATATATATACATATATATAGATAGATATATATAGATATATACGTATTCAGCCAAGCGTTTCTTTGTTAATAAAACAACGTAACTCCCAGCACATATACTAGGAGTGCTGTTGTTTTCTTAATGAAGCAATGTTTGGTTGGATTATTAAGCGTGTTGCCCGTCACGCCGTAACAGAAAACCAGCGGCAGTTCGGTGCACGACATCACAGGAGGGATTTTTTAATGTAAACTTCAGAATAATATTTGTAATTTAATATATTCCAAACGTGAAATATTCAAAAAAGGAACCACAGCAAGCCCCAGCTACAAAACCGGCCCCCATCTGCAGTAAAACGAATCCCCACCCTGCCAACCCACATTGAAAATGCCCATGGTCTGGAAGAAAGCAAACATAAGGAGATGATGGACGGAGCGCTGAAACTTTTCAGACACTCACCCCAAGTCACAGATCTGGGTTGAATCCATCATCGTTCTTTAGCTCACTTCGCCACCTCAGTTCAGACCCAGCTTTATGCAAATTAGTCTTGACCCTGTGCCTCAAGGGAACAGTCCAGCCCCATGGTCTGAAAGAGTCATTCAGGCCTGTCTAAGGGAGGCCAAGGAACGCTACTACACAACTTATGTTAAACCACATACTCGTTCTCATCTGAAAGCGTCAAAGAAAAATCAATGTAAAATGGAACTGTATACAAAAACGAAGTGAAAACATGAGAATCACCTGTATTTATCAGAAAATCCAAATTAAC
The DNA here is from genome assembly GCA_963921515.1 of Calotriton arnoldi. Lineage (NCBI taxonomy): Eukaryota > Metazoa > Chordata > Amphibia > Caudata > Salamandridae > Calotriton > Calotriton arnoldi. Next base: position 452,841 of record CAWUFW010009109.1, read on the forward strand.
CATCTTCAAATACATCTTGAAATGATTACAACACTCTTTTCTGAATAACATATGGACAGGTTTTGGCCTAAGCAGCCATGTTTATTCTGCCGGAAGGTAACAACACTTAGGGCCATAGTTATGGCCAAGTCATGCAGTGCAGCACTGCAAGTCACCTTGATGTGCTGCACTGCCTGACAGGGAGCAGACAAGAATGTGCTGTTTTCAAGTAAATACGGTGCATTCTTGCATTTTCCCATGCGATGGCACCCGTTTGGCTGCCTAGCGCGAACTCAGGCACCATTGCCCCATAGTAAGTAGGATGCAGAGGAGAAGGCCTGGATATTCTCCTAAGCTGGGTTTGGTGGCTTAGTGGACTAATGCACACACTGTGAGATCCTGTGTTCAACCTCATGGTCACTGGTTCAAATCCTAGCCGGTCCACTGAGCCTTTCATACTTCTGAGGTCAATAAAACTGGTCCTAGGATGCTTGTTTCCAGTCCAGAGAGGACCTGGCCTGGCAGTTTGGGCTGGACTGTTCTCATTGGGCGCAGTGTCAAGACTGATTTGCATATTGCTGGTTCAAACTGGAATGGCATGGTGAGCAAATAAACGATGGATTTAGCCCCAGATGTCTGTACTGGGGTGAATGTATGACATTGTTCTGCATTCTGTCCATCAATTGTTCTTTTTGCAATAAAAGGAGTAACATTGAGTTGGGTAACAATAAACATCTGTTATTCAGTGCCAAGATAACCTTGGGTGAACATGCGCTTTACAAATACGCATTATGTTAAAGGAAGGGACCACAAAAGCAATTCCCTGAGACTTTTTCAACTTACTATGGGGCCCATTATGATAACGGGCGGATCGCCACCGCCCGTATGGCGGTGGCGATCCGCCCGCTATTCCTCACCGCCCGCACCCAATTTCCCCCCGCCATATTAGTATGGCGGGGGGGACCCCGGCGGACGGAGAGACCGTCCGCTGGTTTTCCGCCTGTCGACCAGTCGACCGGGCGGAAAAAGGGCTACATATGGTGGCGGTGTCTGCTAGACACCGCCATCCATATTAGCATGGGTGCGGGAAGCAGCCTTTCCGTGGCGGCGATGCCGCCATGAAAAGGCATGCAGAGTTTGCTGTTGGGGGCCCGTTGCGGGCCCCCAGGGTATTGGGGGGTGGGGGTGCACATGGGGGGTACCTATGGTGCCCCCCTACATTGTCATGGACAAGGTTACAGGCACTGCGCGGTGCCTGTCACCTTGTGCATGACAATGCACACAGTGCATTCCCAGCATTGTGGCGGGCGGTGCTGTGTGCACCGCCCGCCACAATGCTGGGAATGGAGGATGCCACCGCCACGGTGGCGGTGGCATCCTAATCGCTGGTGCGGGACCGCCGCACCACTGGCGGCCGGTCCCAGAACCGCTAGGGTCCGCCCGCCATCCTAATAGGCCCCTATGTGTGCTGCAGTATACATCACACATAGAAAGAGGAGAAATAAAAATATTACGCCTCACCTGGGGAGGTATAGATTTCTGGCACATTCCCAGGTCTACCATTTCTAAAAAATTAGGGAATGCGTTAAAATCCATGGATGGATATTGCATGAGAACACCCAAGCAACACCCATAGAAATGCCTCATTGGCGCAGAGTAATGCAACGCAGCAATGTGCACTGCGTTGCGTCAGTCGAGATTTATGAAGCCACGCAGGGCCATCCAAGGTGGCATTGGGTGGCTTCATAAATCCCATTTTTCAGTTGCGTCGCTCCTGCACCTCTTTACGTGGTGCAAGAGGGACGCAAAGGGGCTCATACATATACCCCTTAGTATGTTGGAAAACCGGAGCATATCTAGAGGTAGATAACTTAGCAAACCAATAGGAGACAAGTGGGAACCGAGAAGGGGGGTCCAGTTTAAACCAAAGAGCAAATAAAGCACGAGGTGCGCCTGCATAACGTTTGATATGTAAATGAGGCAGCAAACGTTTCGTAAATGAATGCAGTGTTTAGAATTATTTATTTGAATTCTATGTTTTTTTCGTGCTTTGCTTTATATATTTCAACTTTCTAACACCTTTTTTATTTTTATTGAATTGATTAAACTCTCATATTTGAACATGCACGTATTCTGTGGGAACACAACTTAACATTTTAAATTAACTTTGAGTTGATACTTTACTTCGAAGGTCACCTTTTTAACATTTCTCTACTCAGTGGTCCAAAACACAGTCAGTACGATCTTAGATGAGAACTCTGCGTGGGATCATACATTTTCAAGTTTCCAGGATGAACGTTCAATTGGGTTGGCCCCTGACTGAAAAGGATCGGTGTATATTTCAGTGTATATTAATCTTTTATTAGAAGTGTTTGCAACCAGTGCTTTAAATGGGCCGGTACTCACCGGTACTGAGTACCGGCACTTCCAAATTTTCTAGCCCTCAGTGCCGGCACTTTTCTTTTGTCAGGGAGAGTACCAGTACCGTGATTAGTGGCAGGGCAGGCTCAGGTTCCATATCCCCTACAACGCAGGACAGATGCCGCTCTGCTTCCGGATCTCACAATCGCACTGAGCCATGAAGCCGACTTTTGCAGTGACGCTGGTAAAGTCCAGAGGCGCCCCCTTGCAATTCCTCACACTGCAGGGGTTTGAGAGGGCTTGCGTCACATGCTGTGATTAACAGAGAAGGGTCTAGCCAGACTTTGCACTGTTGATTAAGCGTGTAATGATCATTCAGCTACAAATGCTTTAGTCCCCCCCCCCCCAGCTCCCTCTCCGCCAGGTGCATGAAATAGCCTGGGCTGGTGCTGCACTGGTCACACTTAAGCGAGTGGCAGTTCAACATAATCATCGACCTTTTCTTTTCATGTTTGTTTTTTTACAACGCAGGAGCTGCTTCCCTTTGTGTGCCCCATCAACTAAAAGCTGCATTTACATAACAGCGAGGGATCCATAGGTGTGAAAGGAGCCCTGCCCAAAGAGCAATGCATAGCAGGGAACGTTGCAGCACTCCAGAAATAACCTCCCGTGACAACTAGCAAGGGATCTGGGGGGTGGGGGGGAGTCGAGATGCTGAACATAGAAGGAAGGGGAGGGAGGGATTTAAAAAGGTGAGGTGACAGCTAAAGTTAGGATTGGCACTTTTTTTCCAGTTAAAGGTACCAGATATTTGTTCAGTTATGAAATCGGGGCTTAAAAATGGCATTTTAATACAAATGAGTGCAGAGTTCAAAATCTGCTGTATTTCTTGTTAACTTTCATTATCGTTTATAAATATATGTATGTATACGGAAATACTTTTGCACTTTTGAAGTGATTGAATGATTTATGCTTGTATTTACTGTTATATATCATATTATGTATCATCAGGTCTTGCCCTTAGCCCCGCCCCTAGCCCCGCCCACTTGACACACCTCTAGCTCCTTTTAATGCAGTACCTGCACTTATTTTTTCCCATTTAAAGCACTGTTTGCAACCTTAGCAAAGCTTATATTTAGTACCCCATGACTACAGACACCAGAACTCTGGAAACGTCTCCTGCAAAAAAGTTTGACATCCTTATTTCTGATAATATATGCTGTGATCAAGAAAGTTCCCCCTGAAACTAAGCAGCACGGAGCAAAAGGTATGTGGCTATGTACAAACAGGCAAGCCAGGACTCCTAAACAGACTCATTGTCGGACCTCATTCTAGTGCTTACCACAAATCTATGTTAGATAAATAGAGTCAACCACACACATAGAGACCATGTTAATAAATGTCAAGGACTGTAGCATCCTTTCTCATCATCAGAATGACTGCTGGAGCTTTCTAATTGGCCCGGACAAAATTTCATATACAGCTCTACGCGTTTTAAGCAAAATTACGTCATTATGCCGTATGGTGAGATTGGGGATGACACAGGAAAAAAATCTTATATCTTGAACACAGTAACAATGTGAATGGAAAGAACCTGACTGCCTCTTTATTTGCACAATTTGTTTAGAGAAAATTTCATCTTTTGTTTTGGAAGTGAAAAACCACTTTGCAATAAAAAAATCACAAAAGTAACAGACTTACATTTGGTGTAATTACCCAGCAAGAAATTACGAAAATTCACACAGCTACTTACTGTGGGGCAGATTTACAAGCCCCTTGCGCCACTTTTGCGTCACTTTTCCCATGTTAAAAATGATGCAAAAGTGGTGCAAGGGCCTTGTAAATAAGCCCCTAAATATCTAAATGTTGGCTCTCTTTAGTAGGAGGAAGCAGCACATTCTACCCAAGGCTGCTATGAGAGTAGAAGTCTGAGGCCCCGCCTTATTAACCATTGAACTTCACCTAACATCAGGGAAGAGGACAAAAGCCAAGTATTATAACCAGAAGTAAAGTTCATTGCATGTCCGAACTGCTAGAAGCAAACCAATCATACTAGAACGATAGCAAATGGGCAGAGAACAGAACCAAAAATCAGGAAAGAATGCATTGCAATTCGTTTTACTCTTGTGTTTTTTCTTTTACATATGATTCAAATAGGTACTGACACCAGGAAGAAGCTCTAATTCACCTTGGATTGGGAGCCTTGGATAACATCCTATGGACAGACCACCAGCTCAGAAAGTGCTGTTCTACAAAGGTTGTCCACAGTCCTTTCCTAGAATTCATGGTGTTTGTCCTACTTGCTGTACTATATTCTGCAGTCCTAACGCTGCCTTTTCTGTGCTCTAGATGGCTTGCGAAGCAATGGTCTTCTTAAATGCCAGGACAATACTGGTGGCCAGGACGTCAAGCTATATTCTGAGTGTGACGTCCTATAACCCATTCATTCACTTGCAACCATTACCACAGGGTACAACAGGGATGGCCAAACACGTGAGCAGGAGGAGAGGGGATGGAAGAAACATGCCTCCTGTGGGACTGGTCTAAACTCCTCATGCCAGTATGCGTCCACAGTTGAATCACATCCTGTGTGCTGGACCTGATATATTGGGTGAAGGATCACTATGGTGGAAACAGGCTAAACTTCACTTACTTACTTACTTCACTGAGGGCCTGATTCACAAAGGACCTCCTCACTCATGGCGGAGGCCCCTCTGTCATGGGGGAGCCTCCGCACTCGGACAGAATCTCGGCAATGAGAATTCGCATTGTGGAGATTCCGCCACGAGTGCGGGGACTCCTCCATGACTGCAGGGCCTCTGCTATGCATGAAGAGGCCCTTTGTGAATCAGGCCCTGAGTCACTCAGTCCACTTTTACACCAGCCACCTTGAATATCTTTTCTGGCTATGTATCTGCCTAAGAGGCTTGTCCTGCCTGCCCTCTTTGTAAAAATATTATTGGTCAAAGGGAGAAACTATACTGCCTAGACAACTGGCAACCTGTGAAGAACGAAATGAGCCTTGAATGCTATGCCCCAAGAGAAAGTTCATTATTCTGTAACAGTAGGTGAATGTCTGAAGTTTGCACACCAGCCCAAACTCAGTCTCTAAGTGTGAAACTGCAAAATGCATGTGAAGCACTCAAATGTATTTCCTAATTAACAAAAAAAAATCTCACTAGGATCTTCATCTTCCGGAAGGTACCAAAGATATAATTGTGAAACAGGTGCTGGAATTAGAACTCTAGAGCTAATGGATACTACCACCTTTTTTTTTTTGTTCAAATATTTTATTGTTTATATAAAAGAGAAGTACATAGGTAATACAATAACAATACAACAATTCAGAATCAAAAATATAAATATAATATATTAGTATCGAAGAATTTAAGAATAAAAAAGATTTCATAACAGGAATCAATGGGCTGGGATAAAAAGAATAGTAAACATATCAGCGTTTAAAAAGGTGAGCAAATAAATATCATGACACCTAGTAAATGTTATAAAATTCATCAAATAACAATATAAATCTCAGATATATGGAGCGGGCAAAGCAACTATGTATATCATGACATAGGTATATATTAGTTGTACTGTTTAATAGGTGAGATCAATCAGCAAGAAAAATGAGGAAAAGAAAAAGGAAAAAGAAAAGTGGGGAAAAGACAGAAGAAGGAAAAGAAAGGAGTCAAAGGAGTAGGAGGGGACATCTGCTCCAGTGAAAGAAAATAAATTAAGAGATGGATTCAAAGGGATACTGAGCTACCAACCCCTGAGAGGACAAGTTCATGTAGTTGTCCAAAGACCGCCATACATTACTAGGAATGGAAGGCGAGTAATGCTTTTTCTCAACCAAAGTATGAGCTCCACGAAGGTATGAGACCCATGCCCACCATGTATGATAAGATATGAGATGAAAGGATTTCCATTCTGTTAATATAATTTTAACAGCAATGGATAAAAGTAAATCTAAGAGCTCCAGATCCGTATTATCAATGGGTAAAGGAACAGCTGTAGCCCATGGACCCAATAGAATCATAGGTAAAGAAAGATCTATAGATATGTTAAAGATCAATGATAAGTGTTTCTGTATCAGGCCCCAGAAAGGTTGTAATAGTGTACATTCAAAAAACATATGTTGATGGGTGCCTGGAGCTAAGTTACAGTTCCGACAAAGGTCGGAATCTCGTAATTTCAACTTGTATAAATGAACAGGGGTCCAATGAAGAAGATTTAATGTAAAGAATTTAGATTGAATAAGTGAAGGAGCAATTTTATTACGTAGGGATAATTTCCCACTCAGTTGCCAAGTATCTTGTGAAATATGTTTAAAAATGTAATCTGCAAAGTGATGAGACCATTTAACATAAGTGATTGTAGATTGTGAAGGGAGTGGAGCAGATAAAAATTTATATATTTTAGCCGCAGTATGACCTGAGCGTAACCACGTACAGAAAAGTGAGACAATCACTGAATCTGTAGAGAGGGATATTTTAGAAAGTTTAACCTTTAGTTTAAAAAAAGAATAAAAATCCATGTTACTAAGATTATATTTCTTGGCTAAGAGAGAAAAGGGTATCAGGTCATGATTAGAATCATGAAGATCCTTAACTAATCTGATACCTTTAGCAGCCCACGAAGAGGCCGTAGTAGGATCGATGTCAGTAACAAGTTTAGGATTGTACCATCTTGATTTATGAATAGGTTTGGATACTTTTTTGTCAATAAATTTTAGTGCATTAATCGTGTCTTGTATTATACGTTGAGAATGATCAAAACCAAGTTTAGAAGCTGTGAGAAAGGAAGTAGTGGAAAAAGGAGTACACAGCTCACGTTCAATATAAATCCAAGGAGGTGTATGTTGGAAGTCCTGTAAGAACCAAAGTGCACCTTGAGATGCAAGGAAGGTGATCTGATACAAATTCCAATCCGGACAATTACAACCACCCAGGACAGAAGGCTTTCTAAGGTGTTTATAAGCAATTCTATCTCTCTTATTATTCCATAGGAATTTTGAAGAGATTGAATCAATTTCATGGAAGAAGGTAGAAGAAAGCTTTATAGGTAACATGGAGAATAAAATATTAATAATCGGGGTTATCATCATTTTAAGATTTTGTAATCTTCCCTACCAAGAAATATATTTAGGAGACAAGGAAGACAAAAGATCTTTAACTTTAGATATAATATGGGATTCGTTATAAGTGATAGTATCTATCCTTAGTATTTAATACGAGTCGATTGCCATTTAAAGCCTGAGTTACCCATGTGAGAAGAGAAGCACAATGAATTGAGGGGGAACATTTCCATTTTTTCTTTGTTAAGAGTGTACCCTGAAACAAACGAGAAATCCTTAATGATGTTAGAAATAACAGGAATCGATGTTGCAATATCCTCTGAAAAATAAGGACGTCATCAGCGTAAGCAGCTGTTTTAAGCGTATAGGATCCAAATTGAAAACCTTTAATACTCTGGTTAAAATTTAGTAGACGAAGGAGTGGGTCTATAGACAAGAGAAAAAGAAGGGGTGATAAAGGGCCCCCTTGTCTAGTGCCCTGACGAAGATTAAAAAAGGAAGACGCAGCACCATTAATTCTGATATTAGCTTTTGGCTGCGCATAGAGAGACATTACCATATTGATAAAGGAGTCACCAAGCTTTTGGGATTCTAGCACTGCTTGTAAAAAAGGCCAAGAGACTTTGTCGAAAGCCTTTTCGGCGTCAAGGGCGATCGCCGCCGATGGTACTACAGAAAGTTTTGCTTTCTCTAAAATATGACAAAAGGTCCGAATATTGTCTCTAGCGAGTCTCCCCTTAACGGAACCTGTTTGGGAGTCATGGATAAGATTAGGAATATGACCCTCTAAGCGCTTAGCCAAGATCTTGGCAAAGATTTTAGCTTCCATATTTAATGATGAAATTGGCCGAAAATGTTTAGGATCAGAATGATCTTTGCCATCTTTCGGAGTCACTACAATAGTAGCTTCAGCAGCAGAGCCAGAGACCTTGCCAGAAAGAACATAATTATCAAAGACCTTCTTAAGATATTTCATTATTGAGGGAGAAAAAGTTTTATAAAAGGCAATAGGGAACCCATCTCGGCCCGGAGCTTTCCCCGAACGAGAAGCCTTAATAGCCTGAATGATCCCGTCAGAATCAATCAGTTTCCCCAGTTCAATCATATCGGAATGTGAAATAGTATTAGTAGGGATCGAATCAAGAAACTGCTGACAAACCATCTTGGAACTTTGATCCTTAGGTGTGTACAGAGTTTCATAAAAATCACGAAAGACCCCAAGAATTTCTTGAGTATGAAACTTCTTCGACCCATTTTTATCCGTAATATGGGCGATATGAGTAGATGTAGAGTTTGTGCTTTAATATTTCAGGGTGGCGGCCAATAGTTTACCAACTCTATTCCGTAGTAATAAGTGGCGGGATTTTTTAGCATGGACACCAATATAAGCTCTTTTAGTGACAATGGAGTTGAAAGAATATTTCAAATGTTTTATATCCTGCAGGAGCGATTTGTCATTAGCGTGTCTAAATAGTTCCTCTTTTTGTTTAATGTCATCCCCTAGAGACTGAAGAGATTTCCTAATGTCACTATTTCGTTTAGACATATTTTTAATAATGTAACCCCATATAGTACATTTAAATGCGTCCCACAATACTATTGGGGAGTTCACTGAAGACTCATTATCTTTGAAGAAATGATCAATCTCTTCATTAAGTTCTTTAACTTCATCATTATCTTCTAAACTTTCTGTATTGAGGCGCCAATTACGAGGGCCTCTCGTCTCCGTGAGATTAAGGATAGTTAAAGAGACTGCTGCATGATCAGAAACAACTATTGGATGAATCGTAACTTTCATAGTATGTTTTAAAAGAGAGGCATCTACCAAAAGATAATCAATACGAGAGAAGCTAGAATTTGGAGGAGAAAAACGTGAAGTCACTACTCGTAGGATTATGCAACCTCCATGCATCAACAAGGTGATGAGACGAACACATATTGAGCATGTGTTTATGCGCCCTAGGGAGTCGAAACTTAAAAGCAGAGTGTCTATCCAAAATAGGATCAAGGGGAAGATTAAAATCCCCGCATACAATTGTTTGTGAATTCTGTGGAATATCAGTAAGTTTTTTATTTATGGAACGCCAAAAAAGTGGATCATCGATGTGTGGGGCATATTCATAATATATAGATCATACGAACCATTAGTCAAACGAGTAAGCAACCACCTGCCATTGGTATCATGTTCAGCTGTAACAATTGACAGACCAGAGCTTTTGGAAATAAGAGTAACAACCCCATTTTTCTTCCCCGCAGCCTCGGAATAAGTAACATCAAGAACCCAATCTTTCCTCAGAAGAAGAGCCTCTTTAAAGGCTATCTTAGAGGTTCATTACGATGGCGGGCGGAAAAAAATCCAACCGCCATGGTAGCGGAAAATTACCGTCCGCAGGTACCGCGGAAACACCGCCGACCCTATTAGGATCAACCGCCAAAATATTCCAACCGCGGCGGTAGGAGGCATCGAAAAACTGCCCATAGACGGCGGAGAAGGTGAAAATCCAACCGCGACGGTCGGTATCATAGCGGAAACACACAAAACAGCCGCCAGGCACGCGGAGTGACCGCCAATGATATTATGATATCCCCGATGTCACAGCGGTACGTTCCACTGTTTCCGACCGCCGCGGTCGCTAACAGTAATGATTGTGAGATACGGCGGAAGGCCTGCAGCATAGCCATCGCTGCGGATGCTCCGCCAACAAAATGGCGGCCAAGGAAAAAAACACACAATAAGGCCAGCAAATGCACACAGGCAACCAGCCCTGCCCCCAAAATAACCTGAAACATCCCAATGACACACCCCATGGCAAATTCAAATATACAAATCACAGGACAACACACACAGCACACCTGACAGCATTACACCATCTTGACACACCCACATAGCTGAGCATAAAACCACCCCCTTCCCTGACCACAATCCTTTGCAAAACTGATCAACAGAAGGAAACAACATCAGAGCACTAAGGAGAGCCAAGCCTGCACACATCACACATCACACCACCACCACAACACACACACACACCACCTACACCACCCACACCACCCACACCACCCTCACAACTGCACCCCAAAACATCAGCACAGCACACACCATGGCACCACAGAAAATGCCAAAATACACAGACACTGAGTTGACAGTAATAGTAGATGAGATAATTAGAGTAGAACCACAACTCTTTGGTAGCATGGTCCAACAGACACCATTAGCCACAAGAACAAACATGTGGGTAAGGATAGTGGACAAGGTTAATGCAGTAGGGAATGTGCCCCGCAACAAGCATGAAATCATGAGGCGGTGGCATGACCTGAAGAGTGTTGTCAAGAAGAAGAGGGCCAAGAACCGTGAGCTGGCTGATGCGACTGGTGGAGACCCTCCCATTCCACCAAAACCATTCTTCGCGTGGGAGGAGAAGGTGCTTTCCATACTGCATCAGAGAGTCTGGAAGGAATACCCGGGGGAGTGGAGGCTGGTAAGTACCAACTAATGTATACCATGAAACTGCCATGTACTTTCTTGCACAACTACAAAGCTACATCCCTGAGGCACAAGTACACTCATCTGCACTCCAAAAAAAAACACAGGTCACACTGATTTAACATCCACCCCATCTGAAACATCACAAAGGTAGACAACATCAACTGTGTTGTATGTGTCCAGGCAAGCAGCACTCCAACTCCCACCAGGCACACCCTGCCCCATCCCTCAGCAGGATGGAGCACCCCCTCCCACCCAGAAGCATGTTACAGCCATTGTGTTCTTCACCCTCACCTAACAGGTAGGTAGCCATCTTTCCAGGGAGGTGTGTTTGGAATAGGGAGGCCTGCACTACAACTCCCACCAGGCCCCCTTGTCCCACAGCTGAGCAGGATGGACTACTCCCCCACCCAGAACCATGTAGCAGCCATTGTGTTCTTCACCCTCACCTAACAGGTAGGTCGCCATCTTTCCAGGGAGGTGTGTTTGGAATAGGGAGGCCTGCACTACAACTCCCACCAGGCCCCCTTGTCCCACAGCTGAGCAGGATGGACTACTCCCCCCACCCAGAACCATGTGGCAGCCACTGTGTGCTACACCCTCACCTAACAGGTAGGTAGCCATCTTTCCAGGGAGGTGTGTTTGGAATAGGGAAGCCTGCACTACAACTCCCACCAGGCCCCCTTGTCCCACAGCTGAGCAGGATGGACTACTCCCCCCACCCAGAACCATGTGGCAGCCATTGTGTTCTTCACCCTCACCTAACAGGTAGGTATCCATCTTTCCAGGGAGGTGTGTTTGGAATAGGGAGGCCTGCACTACAACTCCCACCAGGCCCCCTTGTCCCACAGCTGAGCAGGATGGACTACTCCCCCCACCCAGAACCATGTGGCAGCCATTGTGTTCTTCTCCCTCACCTAACAGGTCGGTAGCCATCTTTCCAGGGAGGTGTGTTTGGAATAGGGAGGCCTGCACTTCAACTCCCACCAGGCCCCCTTATCCCACAGCTGAGCAGGATGGACTACTCCCCCCACCCAGAACCATGTGGCAGCTATTGTGTGCTACACCCTCACCTAACAGGTAGGTAGCCATCTTTCCAGGGAGGTGTGTTTGGAATAGGGAGGCCTGCACTACAACTCCCACCAGGCACACCCTGCCCCATCCCTCAGCAGGATGGAGCACCCCTCCCACCCAGAAGCATGTTACAGCCATTGTGTTCTTCACCCTCACCTAACAGGTAGGTAGCCATCTTTCCAGGGAGGTGTGTTTGGAATAGGGAGGCCTGCACTACAACTCCCACCAGGCCCCCTTGACCCACAGCTGAGCAGGATGGACTACTCCCCCCACCCAGAACCATGAGGCAGCCATTGTGTTCTTCACCCTCACCTAACAGGTAGGTAGCCATCTTTCCAGGGAGGTGTGTTTGGAATAGGGAGGCCTGCACTACAACTCCCACCAGGCCCCCTTGTCCCACAGCTGAGCAGGATGGACTACTCCCCCAACCCAGAACCATGTGGCAGCCATTGTGTTCTTCACCCTCACCTAACAGGTAGGTAGCCATCTTTCCAGAGAGGTGTGTTTGGAATAGGGAGGCCTGCACTACAACTCCCACCAGGCACACCCTGTCCCATCCCTCAGCAGGATGGAGCACCCCCTCCCACCCAGAAGCATGTTACAGCCATTGTGTTCTTCACTCTCACCTAACAGGTAGGTAGTCATCTTTCCAAGGAGGTGTGTTTGGAATAGGGAGGCCTGCACTACAACTCCCACCAAGCCCCCTTGTCCCACAGCTCAGCAGGATGGACTACTCCCCCCACCCAGAACCATGTGGCAGCCATTGTGTTCTTCACCCTCACCTAACAGGTAGGTAGCCATCTTTCCAGGGAGGTGTGTTTGGAATAGGGAGGCCTGCACTACAACTCCCACCAGGCCCCCTTGTCCCACAGCTGCGCAGGATGGACTACTCCCCCCACCCAGAACCATGTGGCAGCCATTGTGTGCTACACCCTCACCTAACAGGTAGGTAGCCATCTTTCCAGGGAGGTGTGTTTGGAATAGGGAGGCCTGCACTACAACTCCCACCAGGCACACCCTGCCCCATCCCTCAGCAGGATGGAACACCCCCTCCCACCCAGAAGCATGTTACAGCCATTGTGTTCTTCACCCTCACCTAACAGGTAGGTAGCCATCTTTCCAGGGAGGTGTGTTTGGAATAGGGAGGCCTGCACTACAACTCCCACCAGGCCCCCTTGTCCCACAGCTTAGCAGGATGGACTACTCCCCCCACCCAGAACCATGTGGCAGCCGTTGTGTTCGTCACCCTCACCTAACAGGTAGGTAGCCATCTTTCCAGGGAGGTGTGTCTGGAATAGGGAGGCCTGCACAACAACTCCCACCAGGCCCCCTTGTCCCACAGCTGAGCAGGATGGACTACTCCCCCCACCCAGAACCATGTGGCAGCCATTGTGTTCTTCACCCTCACCTAACAGGTAGGTAGCCATCTTTCCAGGGAGGTGTGTTTGGAATAGGGAGGCCTGCACTACAACTCCCACCAGGCCCCCTTGTCCCACAGCTGAGCAGGATGGACTACTCCCCCCACCCAGAACCATGTGGCAGCCATTGTGTGCTACACCCTCACCTAACAGGTAGGTAGCCATCTTTCCAGGGAAGTGTGTTTGGAAAAGGGAGGCCTGCACTTCAACTCCCACCAGCCACACCCTGCCCCATCCCTCAGCAGGATGGAACACCCCCTCCCACCCAGAAGCATGTTACAGCCATTGTGTTCTTCACCCTCACCTAACAGGTAGGTAGCCATCTTTCCAGGGAGGTGTGTTTGGAATAGGGAGGCCTGCACTACAACTCCCACCAGGCCCCCTTGTCCCACAGCTGAGCAGGATGGACTACTCCCCCCACCCAGAACCATGTGGCAGCCGTTGTGTTCGTCACCCTCACCTAACAGGTAGGTAGCCATCTTTCCAAGGAGGTGTGTTTGGAATAGGGAGGCCTGCACTACAACTCCCACCAAGCCCCCTTGTCCCACAGCTCAGCAGGATGGACTACTCCCCCCACCCAGAACCATGTGGCAGCCATTGTGTTCTTCACCCTCACCTAACAGGTAGGTAGCCATCTTTCGAGGGAGGTGTGTTTGGAATAGGGAGGCCTGCACTACAACTCCCACCAGGCCCCCTTGTCCCACAGCTGAGCAGGATGGACTACTCCCCCCACCCAGAACCACGTGTCAGAAAGTCCACCTAAAAATGACAACTGGACAGGTAAGCAGACAGTGCATGCACCCCACCATTCCTCAACGGAAGCATTGAGCTAATGCCAACACAAGGCCTCACATCACAACAAAATACACCCCAATTAAATACCATTTGATAGTATGCAGACAGCTGTGCGTATGTAACTGTGACAGAAACAGAACTGTGACTCAACTAAACCCATGTGTAAGCAAATCAGGGACCATATATGCACTGCACCGAATGCTATCTGTAAATTCCATGGGTGCTGAGCATGAAGGACAATAGTAACAATAAAAAGGCATGGTCTGTTGAACAATGAAATACAAGCACAGATCATTACAAAGGTCTGCATGAGATATCAATGGTACAATGTCTAGTACATGTGCATATGTAACATTTGCCTGGAAGAGTAATCAGCAAAGATGCATTACATCAAGTTGCATAGCAGCCAGTTGTCAGATGGCAACCTTTCAGTTTAATACAAAGCGCTTCACGTGGGGCATGGTATCCAATGACTTGTCACACCATGGGAAAAGATGTATGTACCTCCACATCATGTCATGACGAACATCACTGTGCAGACATACAATTTATGAAATACGTAACTGTGTGTTGCATAACATGTAAATAAGAGACATCAAACACAGCAAGCCAGATGGGTGTAAGTCAATGACTATGTACCCTCTGTTCCACAGGTGACCAACAACTGACTGCAGAGGACGACAACCTCAACCTGCAGAGCCAGTCTCCTCCTCCGGAACATGGACACTCTGATGCGGAGTCCCTGGATTCTTTGGATGAGGAGCTCCAAGCCGGCCCATCTGGTGTGCCAGGGTGCAACCGGTCACATGACCCCACTGCCCCCCCACCATCAGCAACAACATCAACGTTGACCCCTGCTGGAACGACCTGTGCCGCCATCACCACCACTACCACTGTTGCCTGCAACACTCGCCCTGCCCCAGAGGATGCCCAGCCCAAACCATCAACTGTGGAGGGCAGGGAGAGTAGGCATGTGGCTAGAGTGGTGAGGCAACAGGTCAGTGATAGCAGGGCAGGTGGGAGGACAAGTGGGACTCCAACACCACAGGACACTGTGACCGAAGCCCTGGCTAACATCACCGGAGTTGTGGGTGCCTATGAACACACACAGGCACAAATGGGCCAGGCCCACGAAGATGCCCTGGAGCTCCAACGTCTGCTGAGGTCCATGGACAACCGTATGGGACAAATCGTGGACCTCATGGGCCAGTTAGTGGTGGTACAGAGGGACAGGCTAGTGCCACAGACCACACCTCCACCTCCCCCCATTGCCACGCAGGATGACAGTTCATCATCCACCCCTGTGGGCACGGAGAGGGGTGACTCCTCAGACTCCACTGGCCCAGCAGACGATGCCCCCCCTGCCAAAAGAAGAAGGGGCCGTCCAAAGAAAAACTTGGGCCTCACCCGTGGCAAAGCACCTGCCAAACGCCAGTCAAAGAGCCAGCCATGATGGCAACACTCTTCACCCAACCATTGACTCTGTACACTGTCCTTACCCACACTGCCATGGTAATGGCATCCGTCTGTTGGACTGTGTCACCACATCAATGTGGTGCCTACTTGATTGTCTCATCTACCATCACTGCCAACTCATAGATTCACCATTCACACTTATGTAAATATCCATATCCCTCTCACATATACCCATTGAAAATAAACAACAATAACGCACCAATGTAGTTGAGTCTGCTCCATGTTTATCACTGTATGTGCAATGTTTACCATGGTTACAATGTCACAGTAGCATGGATCCTCTGTAGGCAAGGAGAGGCAGAAGGGACCTAGCAAAACACAACAGAACAAAAGTCACTAGTCAGGTGGTGGTATCACAGCCATCACACAACACGTCCTCAACGTACACCAATATGCACACATTACAATGTGAAACAGTACCAACATAGACATCCTGTAGCTGTGCCAAACTACCCTGTATCCAACACATAGGCAGCCAGCACTGAGTCAACAACAGGATGCAGTCACAAAGATCACATAGACCTTCACGCAAACAACTACATCAACAGACAATGGACCAGTTGTACATTGTCACTCACCTTCAAGTGAAGTAGCGGTTGATGAGCTGCTGACGCTGGTCGACACCTTCCTCCTCTCCACTATCCTCGTCACTGGACATTTGTGGGATCGCAGGTGGGGGCCTCGGCTGGTCATCATCGTCCAGGTTCATGGGGATTCCTTTCCGTAAGGCAAGGTTGTGCAGCATGCAGCATGCTACCACTATCTGACACACCTTTTTGGGTGAGTACATGAGTGCCCCTCCGGTCCTGTCCAGGCAGCGAATTGATGGATTTAGGCCCAGATCACTGTACTGGGGTGAATGTATGACATTGTTCTGCATTCTGTCCATCAACTGTTGTTCTTGTATTTGCCACCCCGAGTGGGACGGGTATGCCCAGACGTGGGTCCCGTGCTCTCCATGCCACTGGAATCAAGCTATCCTGGCTGAAGAGGGGTGAAACCCCGAAACCGGTCCTAGGATGCTTGTTTCCAGTCCAGGGAGGACCTGGCTTGGCAGTTCGGGCTGGACTGTTCCCATGAGGCACAGGGTCAAGACTGATTTGCATATGGCTGGATTCAAACTGGAATGGCATGGTGAGCAAAAAATTGATGGATTTAGGCCCAGATCACTGTACTGGGGTGAATGTATGACATTGTTCTGCATTATGTCCATCAACTGTTGTTTTTGCATTTGTCACCCCGAGTGGGACGGGTATGCCCAGACGTGGGTCCCGTGCTTTCCATGCCACTGGAATCAAGCTATCCTGGCTGAAGAGGGGTGAAACCCCGAAACCGGTCCTAGGATGCTTGTTTCCAGTCCAGGGAGGACCTGGCTTGGCAGTTCGGGCTGGACTGTTCCCATGAGGTACAGGGTCAAGACTGATTTGCATATGGCTGGGTTCAAACTGGAATGGCATGGTGAGCAAAAAATGATGGTTTTAGGCCCAGATCACTGTACTGGGGTGAATGTATGACATTGTTCCGCATTCTGTCCATCAACTGTTGTTTTTGCATTTGTCACCCGGAGTGGGACGGGTATGCCCAGACGTGGGTCCCGTGCTCTCCATGCCACTGGAATCAAGCTATCCTGGCTGAAGAGGGGTGAAACCCCGAAACCGGTCCTAGGATGCTTGTTTCCAGTCCAGGGAGGACCTGGCTTGGCAGTTCGAGCTGGACTGTTCCCATGAGGCACAGGGTCAAGACTGATTTGCATATGGCTGGGTTCAAACTGGAATGGCATGGTGAGCAAAAAATGATGGATTTAGGCCCAGATCACTGTACTGGAGTGAATGTATGACATTGTTCTGCATTCTGTCCATCAATTGTTGTTGTTCCAACACATAGGCAGCCAGCACTGAGTCAACAACAGGATGCAGTCACAAAGATCACATAGACCTTCACGCAAACAACTACATCAACAGACAATGGACCAGTTGTACATTGTCACTCACCTTCAAGTGAAGTATCGGTTGATGAGCTGCTGACGCTGGTCGACACCTTCCTCCTCTCCACTATCCTCGTCACTGGACATTTGTGGGATCGCAGGTGGGGGCCTCGGCTGGTCATCATCGTCCAGGTTCATGGGGATTCCTTTCCGTAAGGCCAGGTTGTGCAGCATGCTACCACTATCTGACACACCTTTTTGGGTGAGTACATGAGTGCCCCTCCGGTCCTGTCCAGGCAGCGAAATCTCATTTTTAGGAGACGAAAGGTTCGCTCCACCACCGGACGTGTTCTCCCATGGGCATTGTTGTAGCGGACTTCAGACGGTGTCCTAGGATTGCGTAGTGGACTCAGCAACCAAGGTCTGTTGGGATATGCAGAGTCACCTAGGTGTGAAAAACACATACCGATTAAGTGATACAACTGTGGCAGAGGACAGCATGGCACACACAGCACACAACTTGACTCTGCCCACTCACCCACAATCCATGCCCGCTCCGGAAGTAGATTGGCCATCAGCTGGGGCACAATGCTGTTGTGCAGGATGTAGGAATCATGTGCAGAGCCGGGAAACTTGCCACAGACATGCGATATGATCATATCGGCCTGGCACACCACCTGCACATTGATGGAATGTGAATGTTTACGATTTCTATATATGTGTTCCCGTGCCTGTGGTGGAACCAGGCCAACATGTGTGCAGTCAATAGCACCTACAACATTAGGGATGTGACCAAGGGCATAAAAATCCGCCTTCACAGCCGCCAAAGCCGCCCTCCTTGGAAAACTTATGTATCGGTCTTTGTATTGCATCATGGATGACAGGAAATCCCGTAGCACCATGCTGAAGGTGGGCTGAGACATCCCCCCTGCAATGCCCACTGTCTCCTGGAATGACCCACTAGCCAGGAAATGCAGTGCCGCCATCACCTTTGATTCAGTTGTTAATGCTGTTGGGTATGTCCTGCCAGCCCGCAGGTGTGGCTCCAACATGGCACACAGGTCTTGGATGTTTGTGCGGTCCAGACGGAATCTGCATATTACGGCATCATCCTCAAAGTTAGCCAGCAGGGTGACTGGACGATACACATTAGGTCGCCTCCTAGGTGAGATGAAAGGGGACACGTCATTGCAACAGAACATGAGATGTGCACAAATCCGTAGCTTTTGATTGACACAGCGCAAACATTGACTGGCATCACAATGCACCATACAGTGCAAGTCAAAAGTCGTGACACCTTGAGAAAACATTGTAGTACACTTGTTCAGTAGTCGCACAGTGAGAACAACCAACATGGAAACTGTTTCTGTGAATGCTAATAGTCACATTTCAAAATCTTGTGTAAACAGCCCTGACAGTATATGATACAGGACATGTGTGAAACAGAAACACTGCTGGCTTCCAAGTGGCTGCTGTACCTGCTACACATTCTTGTGCAATCATGACAGGGGACACATGAACAACACAATTTGTCTAGTTCTGAAGGACTCATTATGAAATTTGAGCCACTGCAAATCCACACAAGTTTAGAGACACTCACATACATATTCACAAGCCTGTGCTAATATCCACTGTCATCAGTACACACACCATACATGCTGTTAATCACAATTCAAAGTCAGTCAATGACTAATAATGAAAAGCATTTGCAGATTCTGTGTCGCCGTGGATCAAGACACAATGACACCACTGCACAATACCATCAACAAGCAGACAGATTGTCAATGTGGCACACAAAAAGTGGATAAGGTACGTGATCCAAAAGGACTGTAGACAAACGTTAATCTGCACTTAAGTTGCACTATGACATGCAGTATGAAGGTAGCACTGCCCAAACACACAACTTAAGTACAACAGTTGCCATGGATCTAATCATCCAGCTGCTTGGAGACACAAGAGTGCCACAAAAACAACCTACAACACCACCAGGACAAAGCCACACCAGTATACCTACAAGTCAGCGCATGAATATACTGAGTACATAACAAAAACACAACAGACTCATACACATAACAACAGCGGATGTCATCGCACAACACAGGTACTAAAGGACAAACATCAAAAGCATCCTGAGCCACATTCCCCACAGGCTGTCAGGAACAACACAGCGGACTATCAACATCCCTCCGCAGACAAAGATGCTGGCTGTGCATCACTTGTTGGCCTCTGGTACCTTCAAAACAACAAAAGTTAGAGTTGTATGAGTGTCACAGCCAGCCCTATCAAGGTATATCTCACCTGTCTTGGATGCCATCATTAGCTTGATTCAACAGCACCATCAGTTCACCCACACTGCGCAGGAACAGCTTGTGCCCCAGAAAGGCTTCTACGCCATAGCAGGCTTATCCACTTGTGTTGGTTTAATATCACTGCACACGTGTCCTACTTGTGCACCCTGCCAAAACTGCACACAATTACTGCAAATGAAAGCACAAGCATTACATCAATGTGCAGCCAATTGTGGCACACCTTCTACTGTTCACAGATGCCATATCAAAGTTACCAGTCAGTGAGCACCATCACCACTTTTGGCTACAGTCCATCATCCAAGGCAACAATCTTCATGTGAGCAAGGTCAATGCACCTGTCCTTGGTGAGTACCAACGTAACACACCACACACATCAAATCCACTATCAACATACTCACAACTGTGGAAATATACATGTAACAAAATCATATATGACAGGCCGAACAACATGAGCACATACTGTGAGAAGTTGGCCTGGTATATGCTGTCCACTAATTATAGTGGGCACCTTGCACCAGTCCAAACAACCCCTTATTGGAGATAGGTTAAAGACAACCTTTATTGAAAGCTATCCTAGTGGTAGCTATGGAGAGCAGCCTTCAGGCTAAGTCTTGAAGGAATGTAAAGCAGCTTGTTTTACCAGTCTATAATCTCTTGAGTGACCAAATGAAAGAGGACCACACCAGGTATATATTCAAAATATATGTATTTATTACTAAACACACCCCTCTAGTCTCTTTATGAGGCTAGAGTTCGAAGTACATAAGTTATAAGTTAGTTATCAACAGTAATAGCACAAATACACGTTTGAGCCCTAGGGGCGTACCAAACCATATACCAATAAAGTGGTATAAGAACCACGACTGAGCTAGACACAAGGCCTAGAGCCTGTAGAAGTGCTTGGCCCTCAAGGAACCACCAAAGGTAGTGACACAGGGGACCCACGGGGGACGCGTGCAGTGTGAGAACACAGCCGCGAGCCGCCGTTGACTTCTATGGGGAATGTCGCGGTTGGAGTTTTAAAGAAAAGGGACACTTGGAGGAGGACTTGGAGCAAACCCCTTTAGAACTAGGTTGTTCTAGAGTCTATATCCACGGGAGCACCGGAGTACTCGAGTTACCTCACCCAGGAAAGCCGGGTGCATAGGTGTCTTTCGGGGTCGGGTTTCGTCGTCGTTTTCAATGGCGATCTGCTGCAAAGTGCTGCTGGCGGCCAAGTCGAAAGTGTTCGGGTGGATCCAAAGGTGGATCGAAGATCTGAAGAACCTGAAAGCAGAGGGGGCAGAGTCTGGGTCACTAGCCAGTGACCAGGAAGGCGGTGAGCGGATGCCCACCGATGTCGGGTGCTTCAGGTAGGTTGACGGTCGTCTTGACTCTTCAGCCACGAGGTCCAGGAGGCGTCGACGACAACCAGGAGCTGGATTCAAGCTCTCGCACAACATCTGTCGATTGCAGGGGTGGCGGTGACCAGATTGGACCCAACAAGCCTTGGCAACGGCAAGTCTTGTGGAAATAGAAGAAGGACGGTGGTGCAGACCAGCAAGGTCTGAGGGACTCACCCAGCGAGGGTAAGTCAGGGCACGCCTGGAGCAATCAGGGAAGCCCAAGCAGAAGAAGAGTTGCCTTCGGGAGGGCCCACTAGCCAACAGACTAGCGACCGCGAAGGAGCCTTGAGTGGATGCACTTGGAGCTGGCTCACGGGACACTCGTGGAGTGGCGGCCAGTGATCTTTGATGCAGTTTGTGCTGGAGGCGGTAGCTACTTGCAGCCCAAAGCACAACTTCGTGGAAGACCAGGAAGAGGATGCACTTGCAAAAGTACTCGGTGTCCAGGGGTCACGGTTCCACGTTACCCACGACAGCTACGGGCTTCAGCTTTGCTGGGGACTCAGGGCAGCCTCTGGGAAGTTTGGAAATCCACCTCTGGTGATGCAAAGACTTCGGCGTCCGGTGGGAGCTTCAGCGATGCAGACCGGACAATTGCTTCGTTGGTGCCTGCCAAGCAGGGGAGTCACTCCTTGACCCCAAGGGAGATTCTTCAGTCCTCTAATCTTAAAGTAGAGCGTTGAAGGTCCAGGATTCAGTGTCAGAGTTTCGTCCAGGGTAATCTAAAGTCCTAAGGACTGGGGTCCCATACTTATACCAAGTTAGGGGGTTGGACATACTCTGGGGACCCACCTATGGGAGGGTCAGGGAAGAGGGGTGGTTACACCCATTCCCTTTGTCCAGCTTCACGCCAGAGCAGGGGCTGGAAGCCCCAGAACCAGTTTGAACTGGGGTATGCACAGGGACACCAAATGTGCCCCCAGTGCAGGACTTCAAAGCACCAGAGAGTGCTCACGCCCAGCCCCAATACACATTATCCTGTCTGGGGAGGTGGTTACACCTCCCTGGGACAGGAAACCTATTGTCCAGGCCTCCCCTGCCGGAGTTTCAGTCAGCAGCAGGAGGCCAGACCCGTGTCTGTGGCAGCGGCATCCATTTTGTGATGCCAGGGCTTGGAAAGAAGTTACCGGGCAGGCCGGTGTGTACATGTCTCTCCCTCTAGAAGGGTGGAATGCTACCCCTGCCGCCAGAACTGGCGGGGGGTAGTATTCCAAGATGTTTGACACCAAACACGACATGTTTCCGTGCAGCCATCCCAAAGTTACCATTTAACGCGAGGTTATAATGCGCTTAAGAGTATATGGTCAGGCTGCACTACAAACAGCATCAGAGAAGGGTCTCCGAACGCTGCAGAGGGGCTCTGCTCATGCAGGGGCACCCTCTCACATAGGAACCAAGCACTCTGCCTTCAGAATTGATAAGGCCTGCCATAGGAGTGACTTATAGGTTTATATGTGTGTATGTATGTAGTGATATAGGTAACCTATATCACAGTAAGGGGTGCATGCACCACCTTACCCAGGCCGCAGTAGAAGACCTGTGGTGTCCTTTTGGCTGGCCTTCCAGGGGTGGCATAATACATGCTTCAGCCCCTGGCAGGCCTCTGAGGTACCTATGCCCTGGGTACATAGTATACCATATACTAGGGACTTACAAGGGCACTCCAGATTCCAATCAGAGATGTGCCTAAGGCACATGGAAACCATTTTAGAGAGGAAGCAGCTAGGCTGGGGTTCTGATTAGCAGGGCCCCAGCCAGACTAAAGTCGAAAAACAGTGAAGCATCAGCAAAAAGTGGGGGTACCCATGTGAAGCAGATCCTACTCTCCTACACAACCCCCCCCAAACGTAGGGACATTAAACTAACCTTGTCCAGTTGAGTCTTCATGTTCTAAGTGGAAGTACCTAGAGAGTCCATCTGCATTGGCATGGTTACTCCCAGGTCTATGTTCCACTGTGAAGTCCATCCCCTGTAGGGAAATGGACCACCTAAGCAGTTTGGGGTTTTCACCCTTCATTTGTTTTAGCCATAAGAGGGGCTTATGGTCTGTTTGAACAAGGAAGTGAGTACCAAACAAGTATGGCCTCAACTTCTTCAGAGCCCAGACCACAGCAAAGGCCTCCCTCTCAATGGCTGACCAACGTTTCTCTCTAGGGGTCAGCCTTCTGCTAATAAAAGCTACTGGCTGATCCTGACCTTCATCATTCAATTGAGACAGTACAGCCCCTACCCCCAATTCAGATGCATCTGTTTGGACAATGAACTTCTTGGAGTAATCAGGACTCTGTAGAATGGGAGCAGTGCACATGGCCTGCTTTAGGTCATCAAATGCCTTTTGACAGGCTAACTGTCCACTGAACCTTTTTGGGCATTTTCTTGGAAGTTAAGTCATTCAGGGGTGTCACTATTGATCCATACCCCTTGACAAATCTCCTATAGTACCCAGTCAGGCCTAAAAAGGCTCTCACCTGAGTCTGGGTAGTTGGAGCAGTCCAGTCCATGATGGTCTGGATCTTGCTCTGCAAGGGTTGAACCTGGCCTCCACCCACAAGGTGGCCCAGGTACACAACCTGACTCTGCCCTATCTGGCACTTTGTGGCCTTGATAGTCAGGCCTGCTTTCTGCAGGGCCTGCAAAACATTTCTGAGGTGGACCAGGTGATCCTCCCAGGTGGAGCTAAAGACAGCAATATCATCTAGATATGCTGCACTATAGGCTTCCAGACCTGTAAGGACTGTATTCACCAACCTCTGAAAAGTGGCAGGTGCATTCTTCAGACCAAAGGGCATTACCACAAATTGATAATGCCCACTAGGGGTTGAGAATGCTGTCTTTGGCTTTGCATCATCAGCTAGTCTGATCTGCCAGTAGCCAGCTGTCAGGTCAAATGTGCTTAGATACTTGGCTGAGGCCAAAGTGTCTATTAGCTCATCTGCCCTAGGTATTGGATGGGCATCAGTCCTAGTGACTGCATTGAGACCCCTGTAGTCCACACAAAACCTCATCTCTCTTTTCCCACCACTGGTGTGAGGTTTTGGCACAAGGACCACTGGACTAGCCCAAGGGCTATCTGAGGGTTCAATAACTCCCAAATCCAACATTTTCTGGACTTCTGTCCTGATACAGTCCCTGACATGGTCAGGTTGCCTATAAATCTTATTTTTAATAGGCAGACTGTCCCCAGTGTCCACTTCATGAGTGCACCAGGTGGTCTGACTTGGAGTCAGAGAGAACATATGTCTGTACTGATTGAGCACTTGTCTACAATCAGTTTGCTGCTGAGCAGTGAGGCTGCCTGCCAAGGCTACACCATCCACTGACCCATCATCAGGGTTCTGTGAGAGCAGGTCAGGGAGTGGGTCACTCTCTTCCTCCTGTCCCTCATCAGTAGCCATGAGCAAGCCCATGTCTGCCCTGTCCACATATGGTTTCAGTCTGTTGACATGGAGAACCCTGTGGGGACTCCTGGGTGTTCCTAGGTCTACTAAATAGGTAACCTCACCCTTCTGTTCAACAATGGTATGGGGTCCACTCCATTTGTCTTGGAGAGCTGCTGGGGCCACTGGCTCCAACACCCACACCTTCTGTCCTGGCTGGTAAACAGTCAGTACAGCCTTTTGGTCATGCCAGGCTTTTTGCAGTTCCTGGCTAGCCTCAAGGTTTTTAGTTGCCTTTTTCATGTATTCAGCCATCCTGGAGCGGAGACCAAGTACATAGTCCACTATGTCATGCTTTGGGGGCTTGAGAGGTAACTCCCATCCTTCCTTTACCAAGCACAATGGACCCCTGACAGGGTGACCAAACAAAAGTTCAAAAGGGCTGTAGCCAACCCCTTTTGAGGCACCTCCCTGTATGCAAATAAAAGGCAGGGCAAGAGTATGTCCCATCTTCGCCTAAGCTTCTCTGGGAGCCCTTTAATCATGCCCTTTAAGGTTTTGTTGAATCTCTCAACTAAACCATTGCATTGTGGGTGATAGGGTGTGGTGAACTTGTAAGTCACTCCACACTCCTTCCACATTGCTTTCAAGTATCCAGACATAAAGTTTGCACCCCTGTCTGATACAACCTCCTTAGGGAAGCCCACTCTTGAGAAAATTCCCAGGAGGGCTCTTGCCACCACAGGTGCTGTAGTGGTCCTAAGGGGAATAGCCTCTGGGTACCTGGTGGCATGATCCACTACCACCAGGATAAACCTGTGCCCAGATGCTGTTTGGGGATCCATGGGACCAACAATGTCAATCCCTACCCTTTCAAAGGGAACCCCCACCACAGGTAGTGGTATCAGGGGGCCTTTGTAGTGCCACCTGCCTTGCCACTGGCCTGGCAGGTTACACAGGAGCGACAAAACTCCTTGGTGTCTTCAGACATGTGGGGCCAGTGAAAGTGAGGGACAATTCTGTCCCAAGTCTTGTTCTGGCCCAGGTGACCTGCTAAAGGAATGTCATGGGCTAGGGTCAATAGGAAGCCCCTGAACTTCAGAGGTATAACCAACCTCCTGGTGGCACCAGGCTTGGGGTCTCTACACTCTGAGTACAAGAGTCCATCATCCCAATACACTGTATGGGGACCACTAGCTTTCCCAGCAGCCTCAGCAGCAGCTTGCTGTCTGAGGGGTTCAAGAGAGGGGCAGCTCTGCTGCTCCTGGCTCAGATCTGCCCTGGAAGGGCCCCTGTCCCTAAGAACTCAACCTGATCAGGCTCAAGCTCCTCTGGGACAGTTCCTTCCTCAGGACTGAGATCATCTCCCTGAAGAGACTGATCTTCCTTCTGAGCCAAGGGGGAAGGCACTGCCTTTACCCTACTACTCCTCTTCTTGGATGGCACTTGGTCCATTATTCCAGAATCCAAGGCCTGTTCAGTGTTAGACATTTTGGCCTGTGACCTGGTCACAGCAAACACATCTGCAGGGATGCCCAGCATTTCTGCATGGGTCCTGAGCTCCACTTCTGCCCAAGCTGAAGTTTCTAGATCATTGCCAAGCAAGCATTCAACTGGTAGGTCTGCACTTACCACAACCTTCTTAAGGCCAGTTACCCCTCCCCAGGAGAAGTTAACAACTGCCAGAGTATGGTCTGTTCTGACATTGCTAGCATTGGTCACTTGGTACATTTCACCAAGTATAATCTGCCCAGGATCCACAAGATCTTGTGTCACCATGGTGACACTTGCTCCTGTGTCCCTAAATGCCAAAGCCTCTTTTCCATTTATTAATGGCTGTTGCCTGTACTTGCCCAGATTACTGGGACTCACAGAGGAGGTCACATCCATGCCTCCATCACAGACTAGGACAGCCTGAGTGAGTTCTCTGACTAGGTCAGAGCCCATCTCCTTACCCAGGGTCAACCCTACTAAACCCTTGGCTTGTGTAGTCCCACCACCAACTGTAACTGCACTAGGGGGAGCAGGTGCCTTAGGGGCATTGGTGGGGGCTGGAGTAGAGTCTTTGGACTTGGTGCAATCACTGGTCCAGTGGGTCTTTTGCTTACAGACCTTGCACCATGGTTTCTTTTGGCCTTTCCCTTTGTTAGACTGTGAATCCCCACCTGAAGAAGATTTTTGGGGGCCTTGTGAAGACTTCTGGTCTTTACCCTTCTCCCCACCCTTATCAGAGTTCTTAGAATCTTGCTTCTTTGGGTCACCACCTTGGTTCTGTACCTTCTGCCTCACCCTGGTTCTGACCCATTTGTCTGCCTTCTTTCCCAATTCTTGGGGAGAGGTCAGATCAGAGTCCACCAGGTACTGATGCAACAGCTGATTTTGACAGTTATTAAGAATCTGCTCCCTCATGATAAGATTGTACAATCCTGTGAAGTCACATACCTTACTGCCCATCAACCAACCTTCCAGAGCCTTAGCAGAACAATCCACATAGTCTACCCAGTCTTGAGTCTGTGCTTTTTGGGTATCTCTGAACTTTAACCTGTATTGTTCAGTTGTTAGGCCAAACCCATCAATCAGAGCACTCTTCAAGACTTTGTAATTGTCAGCATCCTCTTCTCTTACAGTGAGGAGCTTGTCTCTACCTTTGTCTGCAAAGGAGAGCCACAAGATTGCTGCCCACTGCTCCTGAGGGACCCTCTGTACTTTACAGGCCCTCTCCAGTGCAGTTATCCATTTGTGGATGTCATCCCCACTCTGGTAGGGAGGGACAATCTTGCTCAGGTTTCTATGGTCATAAGACCTTTCCCTATCTCTGGGGAAATTGCTGCCACCATGGGACTCTAGTCCCATCTTTTTCTTTGCTTTTCAAGCTCTAGGGACTCCCTGTCTATAGCCAACTGCTCTCTTCTGAGCCTCAACTGAGCTTCTCCATATCTGAGCAGTCTCTCTTTCCTTTCATGAGAGGATTCCCTCCTATGAGAGGAAACAGAGGTCCCTATTGAGGTGTCAGAGTGGTTAGACTCCTGAGAAGGAGATCTAGGCCTTCTGGGCACACTCACAATTCTTCCTGGGGGGACAAAGGGAGGTCATTCTGATCCTCCTCCTCCTCCACAGGAGGAATTGGGTTTTCCAGGTCAAGGTCATTTTCACCTTCCTGGCCAGTTTCAGAGGGGGGCCCTGGGTTTCTTCACCCCTGACCCCTTCCTCATCTTCTGCCCCACCCTGTCTGCCTACCCCTTCAGACCCTAGGGGTCTGCTGAGATCATCTGACAGTAGCACCTCCCTGAGGTGTTGGGTGCTGGCACTTTTGCCTGTCTTCAGCTTCCTAGTATTGCACAATGCTCTCAATTCCAAGAATGGGAGATTATCATACTTGGAGGGAAGAAGCCCACTGGCTTCTGGCAAGGACTCACTGGGTCCTGGCTTTGAAGACATTACTAGTGAGGTGTGGTGTATGCACTACCTACTCTAGTGTGGCCTACTAAACTCTCTTGAGTTGTAGAAAGGGTGTGCTATCCCTTAACACACAACTCTAAGTTCAGTAGAACTTACTGTATCCTAAGCTTGATTTATATGTACCTAAGGTACCCTTAGTGGTTTTCAGTTGATCAATTCAATTGAGATTATCTGGTAAAACAATAGCAAGCTGGAATCCCACACGCTGCACACCAATGTGAGAAGTTGGCCTGGTATATGCTGTCCACTAATTATAGTGGGCACCTTGCACCAGTCCAAACAACCCCTTATTGGAGATAGGTTAAAGACAACCTTTATTGAAAGCTATCCTAGTGGTAGCTATGGAGAGCAGCCTTCAGGCTAAGTCTTGAAGGAATGTAAAGCAGCTTGTTTTACCAGTCTATAATCTCTTGAGTGACCAAATGAAAGAGGACCACACCAGGTATATATTCAAAATATATGTATTTATTGCTAAACACACCCCTCTAGTCTCTTTATGAGGCTAGAGTTCGAAGTACATAAGTTATAAGTTAGTTATCAACAGTAATAGCACAAATACACGTTTGAGCCCTAGGGGCGTACCAAACCATATACCAATAAAGTGGTATAAGAACCACGACTGAGCTAGACACAAGGCCTAGAGCCTGTAGAAGTGCTTGGCCCTCAAGGAACCACCCAAGGTAGTGACACAGGGGACCCACGGGGGACGCGTGCAGTGTGAGAACACAGCCGCGAGCCGCCGTTGACTTCTATGGGGAATGTCGCGGTTGGAGTTTTAAAGAAAAGGGACACTTAGAGGAGGACTTGGAGCAAACCCCTTTAGAACTAGGTTGTTCTAGAGTCTATACCCACGGGAGCACCGGAGTACTCGAGTTACCTCACCCAGGGAAGCCGGGTGCATAGGTGTCTTTCGGGGTCGGGTTTCGTCGTCGTTTTCAATGGCGATCTGCTGCAAAGTGCTGCTGGCGGCCAAGTCGAAAGTGTTCGGGTGGATCCAAAGGTGGATCGAAGATCTGAAGAACCTGAAAGCAGAGGGGACAGAGTCTGGGTCACTAGCCAGTGACCAGGAAGGCGATGAGCGGATGCTCACCGATGTCGGGTGCTTCAGGTATGTTGACGGTCGTCTTGACTCTTCAGCCACGAGGTCCAGGAGGCGTCGACGATGACCAGGAGCTGGATTCGAGCTGTCCCATGACGTCTGTCGATTGCAGGGGTGTCGGCGACCGGATTGGACCCAACAAGCCTTGGCAACGGCAAGTCTCGTGGAAATAGAAGAAGGACGGTGGTGCAGACCAGCAAGGTCTGAGGGACTCACCCAGCGAAGGTAAGTCAGGGCACGCCTGGAGCAACCAGGGAAGCCCAAGCAGAAGAAGAGTTGCCTTCGGGAGGGCCCACTAGCCAATGGACTAGCGACCGCAAAGGAGCCTCGAGTGGACGCACTTGGAGCTGGCTCATGGGACACTCGTGGAGTGGAGGCCAGTGATCTTCGGTGCAGTCGGTGCTGGAGGCGGGGGCTACTCCCTGCCTAAAGCACAACTTCATGGAAGACCAGGAAGAGGATGCACTTGCAAAAGTACTCAGTGTCCAGGGGTCATGGTTCCACGTTACCCACGACAGCTACGGGCCTCAGCTTTGCTGGGGACTCAGGGCAGCCTCGGGGAAGTCTGGAAATCCACCTCTGGTGATGCAAAGACTTCGGCGTCCGGCGGGAGCTTCAGCGATGCAGACCGGACAATTGCTTCGTTGGTGCCTGCCAAGCAGGGGAGTCACTCCTTGACCCCAAGGGAGATTCTTCAGTCCTCTAATCTTAAAGTAGAGCATCGAAGGTCCAGGATTCAGTGTCAGAGTTTCGTCCAGGGTAATCTAAAGTCCTAAGGACTGGGGTCCCATACTTATACCAAGTTAGGGGTTGGACATACTCTGGGGACCCACCTATGGGAGGGTCAGGGAAGAGGGGTGGTTACACCCATTCCCTTTGTCCAGTTTCACGCCAGAGCAGGGGCTGGAGGCCCCTGAACCAGTTTGAACTGGGGTATGAACAGGGACACCAAATGTGCCCCCAGTGCAGGACTTCAAAGCACCAGAGAGTGCTCCCGCCCAGCCCCAATACACATTATCCTGTCTGGGGAGGTGGTTACACCTCCCTGGGACAGGAAACCTATTGTCCAGGCCTCCCCTGCCGGAGTTTCAGTCAGCAGCAGGAGGCCAGACCCGTGTCTGTGGCAGCGGCATCCATTTTGTGATGCCAGGGCTTGGAAAGAAGTTACCGGGCAGGCCGGTGTGTACATGTCTCTCCCTCTAGAAGGGTGGAATGCTACCCCCGCTGCCAGAACTGGCGGGGGGGTAGTATTCCAAGATGTTTGACACCAAACACGACATGTTTCCGTGCAGCCATCCCAAAGTTAGCATTTAACGCGAGGTTATAATGCGCTTAAGAGTATATGGTCAGGCTGCACTACATACAGCATCAGAGAAGGGTCTCCAAACGCTGCAGAGGGGCTCTGCTCATGCAGGGGCACCCTCTCACATAGGAACCAAGCACTCTGCCTTCAGGATTGATAAGGCCTGCCATAGGAGTGACTTATAGGTTTATATGTGTGTATGTATGTAGTGATATAGGTAACCTATATCACAGTAAGGGGTGCATGCACCACCTTACCCAGGCTGCAGTAGCAGACCTGTGGTGTCCTTTTGGATGGCCTTCCAGGGGTGGCATAATACATGCTTCAGCTCCTGGCAGGCCTCTGAGGTACCTATGCCCTGGGTACATAGTATACCATATACTAGGGACTTACAAGGGCACTCCAGATTCCAATCAGAGATGTGCCTAAGGCACATGGAAACCATTTTAGAGAGGAAGCAGCTAGGCTGGGGTTCTGATTAGCAGGGCCCCAGCCAGACCAAAGTCAAAAAACAGTGAAGCATCAGCAAAAAGTGGGGGTACCCATGTGAAGCAGATCCTACTCTCCTACACATACCAAACACAATGTCACAAGTAATGGTGATAACATTTGGCAGATATGGAGACAAAACATACCCAAAGGCATAGATACAAGTGAAAAATAATAAGGATGTACAGAATGCCAAGTGTGCCGGTGATTTAATTAACATCCTTGAGTATGTAGAGCACACACATGTCCATGTGGACATATACTGTTGGATTTGCTACTGCGAACAATAACCTTACATGAAGGCTGTAATAGGTGATACCAAACAGACAACAGTGTGACATATGTGGTGAGTAATGAAAATAATGCTGAAATGTTTGTACAATAATGTACTGTATAGTGACATATTGTGTGAGATATGAATATGTGTGTAAATATTGGGATCAGATATGAAATTGGGGTAATTATTTGGTGTCAGATATGAAATTGGGGCTAAAATGTGGTGACATATATAAAAATGGGGCTAAAATGTGGTGACATATATGAAATTGGGGCTAAATTTGGGGGTCAGATATGAAATTGGTGCTAAAATGTGGTGACATATATGAAATTGGGGCTAAAATGTGGTGACATATGAAAATGGGGCTAAAATGTGGTGACATATATGAAATTGGGGCTAAATTTGGGGGTCAGATATGAAATCGGGGCTAAAATGTGGTGACATATATGAAATTGGGGCTAAAATGTGGTGACATATATGAAATTGGGGCCAAATTTGGGGGTCAGATATGAAATTGGGGATACATTTGGGGGTGAGATATGAAAATGTGTGTAAATGTGGGCTCAGATATGAAATTGTGTAGGAGTAATGTGCCCCATTAGTTCTTTCAGTGTGGAATTTGGTGTTAGATATGAAGTTTAGGCTGTCATTACTAACTATAGCCCATTTAAATACCATCAAGTGCCATGATATTTTGTAAGTGAGCACTGTTCGAAGTACAGATATGACCCATGACATTGACACAGCACGATGTGTCCATTGGTGCCTTAAATGTGCTCACTGTCACGCCCATAGTCAACAATGTCATGCTGCACCCTCGCCGTAGCTACCGCCTGGCACCAGCGGTGTGTCACCGCCATGGCCCAAGACACCATAGCGGGATTGATATGCATATACACATGGCTAATGGCGGTTGGCATGCTCCGAAACCCAGATCCCGGTCACTCATAGCAATGCATGTGCCTGGAATCACGGTAGCTACCACCTGGAACCAGTGGTGTGTCACCGCCATGGCCCAAGACACCATAGCGGGATTGATAGGCATATACACATGGCTAATGGCGGTTGGCATGCTCCAACACCCAGATCCCCGTCACTCATAGCAATGCATGTGCCCGGAATCGCGGTAGCTACCGCCTGGCACCAGCGGTGTGTCACCGCCATGGCCCAAGACACCGTAGCGGAATTGATAGGCATATACACATGGGTAATGGCGGTTGGCATGCTCCGACACCCAGATCCCGGTCACTCATAGCAATGCATGTGCCTGGAATCACGGTAGCTACCGCCTGGAACCAGCGGTGTGTCACCGCCATGGCCCAAGACACCATAGCGGGATTGATAGGCATATACACATGGCTAATGGCGGTTGGCATGCTCCGACACCCAGATCCCGGTCACTCATAGCAATGCATGTGCCCAGAATCGCGGTAGCTACCGCCTGGCACCAGCGGTGTGTCACCGCCATGGCCCAAGACACCATAACGGGATTGATAGGCATATACACATGGCTAATGGCGGTTGGCTGGCTCCGACACCCAGATCCCGGTCACTCATAGCAATGCGTGTGCCCGGAATCGCGGTAGCTACCGCCTGCAACCAGCGGTGTGTCACCGCCATGGCCCAAGACACCATAGAGGGATTTATAGGCATATACACACGGCTATTGGCGGTTGGCATGCTCAGACACCCAGATCCCGGTCACTCATAGCAATGCATGTGCCCGGAATCGCGGTAGCTACCGCCTGGCACCAGCGGTGTGTCACCGCCATCAACCATGCCCTTCCAGCCAATGGGAAGCGCAATCTCGGTTGCCTGATGCAAGTTTGAAAATCGCGGTAGGCGTGCTCCGCCACCGCGGGCCGGTCATTGGATGCACTTGAAAGATGCACCACCGCGGTACCGTACGCCTGTCCCCTGCGGTGTGTCACCGCCATGGACCATGCCCTTCCAGCCAATGGGAAGCGCAATCGCGGTTGCCTGATGCAAGTTTATAAATCACGGTAGGCGTGCTCCGCCACCGCGTGCCGGTCATTGGATGCACTTGAAAGATGCACCACCGCAGTACCGCATGCCTGTCCCCTGCGGTGTGTCACCGCCATGGACCATACCCTTCCAGCCAATGGCAAGCGCAATCGCGGTTGCCTGATGCAAGTTTGAAAATCGTGGTAGGCGTGCACCGCCACCGCGGAGGCGGTCATTGGATGTATTTGAATGAGGCAGACCTGGAACACCAATTTCAGCAGCTTAGAACCACAGAAACGAGCCCTGGGGGCTATATATGTATGTGAGGGAGCCACACATTGCCACAGCTCACTGAGCCTGCTGCCTGAGACCCCTCACCTGCTGCTGCCTCCAGGGACTGCTGCCTGAGACCCCTCACCTGCTGCTGCCTCCAGGGACTGCTGCCTGAGACCCCTCACCTGCTGCTGCCTCCAGGGACTGCTGCCTGAGACCCCTCACCTGATGCTGCCACCAGGGACTGCTGCCTGAGAGCCCTCACCTGCTGCTGCCTCCAGGGACTGCTGCCTGAGACCCCTCACCTGCTGCTGCCTCCAGGGACTGCTGCCTAAGACCCCTCACCTGCTGCTGCCTCCAGGGACTGCTGCCTGAGACCCCTCACCTGCTGCTGCCTCCAGGGACTGCTGCCTGACACCCCTCACCTGCTGCTGCCTCCAGGGACTGCTGCCTGAGACCCCTCACCTGATGCTGCCTCCAGGGACTGCTGCCTGACACCCCTCACCTGCTGCTGCCTCCAGAGACTGCTGCCTGAGACCCCTCACCACCAACTGCCGCTGCTGCTGTCTCCTGCCCACAGTGATGGCGAGGACTAAGAAGATCCGTGCCACTCCCTTCACCACAGAGGAACTGGAGGTCCTGGTGGACGAGGTGCTCACCCAGTATCCAAGGCTATATGGTGCGCCAAATGTCGTGGTAAGTATCTCCGAGTGTGAGTGAGAGTGCAGGGGGGGCACACATGAAGTTGATCTGCTGCAGTATGTGCGTGAGAGTGTGGGGTTGGGTCATGCACTGCCTAGCATGCTATTTCCAGGGGGAAGGTGTGTTTAGCCTATTCAACACGTTTCCCTGCCTGCACATCCAGATGTGAGGGAAATGTAATGTCTTGTCAGACATACAGTGAGGCTGCACCTTTTCAATTCAGGAGTCAGGACAGTGATTTCCAGTCTGAATGTCTGTGTGTGCCCCTGATGTCCTTCACAGACCCATCTGTGGCCTTAGCTAGTGTTGTTGTCCAGAGGGTAGTGAGGGCATTGTTTCTGACTCAATATGTGTCTCATCTCTAGTTCTGCACTATGCTCAGGACCTCAGTCCCCCAGGGTGACACTCTTGTTGGTCATTCACCTATGACACTGTACATTCCAACATTCTTGTGCCCAGACCCTTCCATCACCACCAGCATGTGCACATACTCGCATGTGTTGGCACTGTTTGTGTTTCCAAATAGTCCCTCCATGTAAAAGATGAGATGCCCCACGTTGGACCTCTGTGTGACCCCAACTGGCCTGCACATTCACTGCCCAATCTGACAGTGACACAACACTGAATGTAAAGAGTGTCAAATCTGTGCTTTTCCTCTTGACTCTCCATCAATGAGCTATTACAGAGATGTAGATTGCACACGACAGGCCTTGTGATGAGGGTTTGCGTTTGTGAGGTCATGTCCCTCAATGTGATATCCATGACACAGTGTGGCAGTTTAAGGGCAAGTGCTTTGAGGGCTGTGCAGTGTTGGGCACAGTGAGTATTCACAGTGACATATGTATTAATGTCCTGCATGTCTTGGTATTCCCAGAAACGTGTAGTAGATGTGGTCAGCATACACATTTTACTCTCTGCTGGCATCCTGCATGGCTTTGAGATAGGCATGTACTGTGTCCACCCTCATACCTGCATGCATTAATGTGTGTTTCACACATGATGATGTTTGAATGTCGCAGATTTGTTGTCTCTGCTAAAGTTATGGCTGAAGTTGGTATGAGTCAGTGTCATGCTCCTGCACTGTGAAATGGTGGTAGGTTACACTGATTATTGCACCCTCTTTTCTCCCATGTCTGCAGCTCAAAGTCAACCAGCGCAAGGCCGTGTGGAGGGCCATTGCATGCAAGGTGCGTGCACTGGGTGTCTCCAAACGACGGCGCTCCCACTGTCACAAGAGGTGGGATGACATCTGCCGGCTGAGCAGGAATGTGGCCGAGATGACACTGGGGCTGATCCCTCGGGCCGGCAGGTTGGCGCGGCTCAGCATGACACCACTAATGGCACGCATTTTAGCTGTGACGCAGCCTGAACTGGATGCACGTCTGAAGGGGCATCAGCAGCAAGCTGGTGGTGAGTATTCTGTGAGTGTGACTTTGGGTGTTGTTTGGCTGCATGTGCTCCAAGCCTGGGCCAGTGCAGGACTGTGATGTTGCTAGTGTGATGCAATGGTGTGTAAGTGGCCGCGGTGTTGGGTGCAGGTGTCATGCATTCCCCCAACATGTACCTTCCCATGTCATTGGTGTAATGACCCTTGAGTTCACATTTGTAGTTGTGGCCTTCTGGTATCATCTTCATTGGTGTCGTCACGGACATCCCATGTCAGGGTCCAGCAGAGTGCATGATCTGAGTGTGCCATCATCAATGTGTGCATTGCCTGACGTCAGATTTGTGCTGGCTACACATCTAACACCAATGTGCAACTGTAGTTGTGCCCCAAGATACGACATGGTCGATGGCATGTGCTCATGGCCATTGTGTGCGGATATGTTGGAGTCTGTCTCTGTGTTGGACACTTCTGCTGGCTCAAGATGTGACAGTGGCAACATGTTGGGAGTAGAATCTTTTACCCCCTCAGGGCCCTAGGTGTGCACAGAGGGATATGTGTGTCTGGTTAGCTGAAGCCACCAACAGGCTAATTGGCTGTGTGTCCATCACATGGGTGAATTATGCCAAGTTTGCATTATGCCACGGTAATTTCGATGTTTGGATTGAGGTTGCACAGTGTTACTGCCCATGGTGTTGTCCAACATGGGTGATTGTTCATCATTAGTGATGCTTCCCTTGCAGATATTTGTAAACTTGATGCAAATTTACTGATCCTACCTCTATCTCTCTCTCATGCAGCATCTCACATGGGCACGGAAGGACACGGGACGGACACCAGTGGTGAGAAATCAAGCACAACTGCTGCACACCAGCATAGTCACCAGCTTATCAGAGGGGGACCGTAGTCTTCTAGAGGACTCACAGCCAGAGACGCAGACCTCTACGTCATCTAACGACGGCGGTGACGCATCTATTTTTTCGGCCGAAGGAAACGGGGACTCTGCCTCCTCGTCCACCACACAGCGTTCAGTGCCCACCCTCACTGCTACTCCCACTGTTGCTGCCCATGTTCGCACCACAAAAAAGAGAAGAGTGTCCTTCATCCCAGGCACCGCTGCCCCTGTCCCCCCTGCTGCCATCAGTGCTGAGTCTGTGGACCTTTTGTGCCAGCTGTGTGTGGGTCAGACATCTCTCCTCAATGCCTTCCTGGACCATGACAAAAAATTGGCACAGGTGGTGGCTTACATGGAGGGCGTTCATTCCGACGTGGGTGGGCTACACCGGACTGTACAGTCTCTGTCCTCTGCAGTGACAGCAGCCATTCAACTTGCCCAATCCCATAGTCCAGCTCCAGTCCCTAGGCCCACCACCCTGCCAGTGGCCGCATCTGATGATAGTGACCACACACCCCAGACATCAAGGGAAAGATACGGCACACGCAGCACACGGCAGCAGCAGCCCAAGCAGTCCAGGCCGCAGACACCATCCCCACAGAAAGGTAAACCCACACCAGAGCGTAAAGGCAAAAGCCCTTCAGGCCACACCCAGGGCAAGGATGGCAAGAAGCAGGCCTCAGGCTCACATGCCTCAGAGGCATCCCCAGCCAAGGACTCACCTGTCCCAAAAGTGTCTCGCAGAGACAAGCACACAGTTTCCGTGCCCAGTGACAAACAGGTGCCTGCTAAGGGTACACGTAAGAAGAGCTCCAAGGCAAGTTCACCCACAACATCTACTCCAATCCAGAGCCCTGTGAAGCAGGGAAAGGAGGCCACTGTAGGGGGGACACCTGGTAAACAGGTGATGCAGGGGCAGAGGCAATCCGGGGCCAAGCATCCCAAAGAATCCAGCACGTCCCCAGAGGGGGGACCAGCATCTGCACATGAGCCAGCTTTTGTGACGAGTGTGCCTGTTGTATACACCCCACTTGGCATTAATCCCAGGACAGGGAAGCCATATCAAATCCCCAAGAAGCGGAAGGGCACCCCTCCAAATTCTCCCACACACACTGGGTCTCGTGCAAACATGAGTCCACCTCCACGTGCCCCCACCCCACCTGGTCCTAGCAGCCCTCAGGCTTCCCAAAACACTGATGGCTCTGCCACACCTTGACCTAGCAGCCCTCAGGCTTCCCAAACCACTGCTTGCTCTACCACACCTGGACCTAGCAGTCCTCAAGCTTCCCAGAACACTGATGGCTCTACCCCAGCTGGGCCTCTCTCTCCCCGAGCCAGTACCCCAACTGGCCCCGACAGACAGCCACCTCCCAGTCATACTGCCAGCCAAGTCTGAGTGTTGGTCACCCTCACACACATGTCTCTCCCACAGTGGTACCATGGACTGCCCATTTTTGACACCCTGAGTGTGTTGCTGACCATGGCAGGGTACTGTACCACACATTCCCAGTGCTGGATGTCATGTACTCACTCTGCACTTTGGACTGGCCACTGGCCTTGCTGTTCACTGCTGTTTGCCCCTTGCCTGTGCAGGATCTCATGTACCTCACCTGCACTTTGGACTGGCCACTGGCCTTGCTGTTCACTGCTGTTTGCCCCTTGCCTGTGCAGCTTCTCATGTACCTCACCTGCACTGTGTCCTGGCCACTGGCCTTGCGGTTCACTGCTGTTTGTCCCTTGCCTGTGCAGGATCTCATGTACTTCACCTGCACTTTGGACTGGCCATTGCCCTTGCTGTTCACTGCTGTTTGCCCCTTGCCTGTGCAGCTTCTCATGTACCTCACCTGCACTTTGGACTGGCCACTGCCCTTGCTGTTCACTGCTGTTTGCCCCTTGCTTGTGCAGCTTCTCATGTACCTCACCTGCACTTTGGACAGGCCACTGCCCTTGCTGTTCACTGCTGTTTGCCCCTTGCCTGTGCAGC
This sequence comes from Calotriton arnoldi, assembly GCA_963921515.1. Taxonomy (NCBI): domain Eukaryota; kingdom Metazoa; phylum Chordata; class Amphibia; order Caudata; family Salamandridae; genus Calotriton; species Calotriton arnoldi. The sequence goes on from CAWUFW010009109.1 coordinate 491,327, forward strand.
TTCTCATGTACCTCACCTGCACTTTGGACTTGCCACTGGCCTTGCTGTTCACTCCTGTTTGCCCCTTGCCTGTGCAGGATCTCATGTACCTCACCTGCACGTTGGACTGGCCACTGGCCTTGCTGTTCACTGCTGTTTGCCCCTTGCCTGTGCAGCTTCTCATGTACCTCACCTGCACTTTGGACTGGCCACTGGCCTTGCTGTTCACTGCTGTTTGCCCCTTGCCTGTGCAGGATCTCATGTACCTCACCTGCACTTTGGACTGGCCACTGGCCTTGCTGTTCACTGCTGTTTGCCCCTTGCCTGTGCAGCTTCTCATGTACCTCACCTGCACTTTGGACTGGCCACTGGCCTTGCTGTTCACTGCTGTTTGCCCCTTGCCTGTGCAGCTTCCCATGTACCTCACCTGCACTTGGACTGGCCACTGGCCTTGCTCTTGTCTAAATTTTGCTGCATAACTGTGTGAAATGTAAATAAAATAGAAATGTACTCCTGTTGTCTGCCTTGTCAGTGTCCTTGCTAACTAAAGGGTTACTCTGTGGGTATGGTTTACTGTGACACATGCTCTATATGCCACTTCAACATTGCCAATGTCTTGTTTCCTCTGACCATGTTGTTTCAACTTTGGTGTCCCAGACTTGTGCATCTGTGTGTGTTGGCTTAGATGTAGGTGTGTTTGCTGTGGACTGTTTAACTTCCTGGGTGTGTTGTTGTCTGTGTGATGTTTAGATTGTTGTTTTGTGTGTTCATGGTGTGTCACTCATCTCTGTTTTTAACTGGTATGTCTGTTGTGCACACACTGCTTGGTGTGCATGCAGTGCTGTGAGTGTATGTTGCCTTGTCCTTGCCTGTTGTGCACCCCCTGATGTTTAGCTGTTGTAGCATGTTGATATCTTTGCATGTGCATGTGTTATGTCTGATGTGGCTGTGTGCAGTGTTTGTGTTGTGTTGTCTCATGCAGTTGACAGATGCTCTGTGTGTGGTGTTATATTTGCTTGTCAGTGTGTGTGTTTTGTTGTTGTGTTTGATTCAGATGTGTGTTGCCATTGTGGTGTGCCTTACTTGTGTGTCTGTCACATGGACTGAGGTCTATTGTAGGTCCCGTGTTTGTTTTATGTGCATCCTTGGTGTTTTCTCCTCTTATATTTGATGTGTCTCTTGTCATTGTTGTGCATGTGCAGGCATGTGGTACACTATGACACCATTTTGAGTTGGTGGGTGGTGTGGTATGTCTGTCTGTGTGTCATTGTAGGCCCATTTCTCCCTGTTTGTCTCCATTATTGTTTTGTGTGGATGCACTTCTTATATGTGTTGTGGTATGTTGTCTGTGCATTTGTCCTGACTGATGAGGTTGTGTACTCCTGTTGTGTCTGTGCTCCCATTAAATTTGCACTGTTTAGCTGCACAGGTCTTGTCTGTTATTGTAGTAGTTCTGTGTGTGTGTTTTGATTTAGTTATGTGTCTGACTGTTGTTTTTGTGCATACAGTGGTTCTGCCATCCCTGTGTGTGTGTGTGTGATGTTTGTGGATACCCCCCAGGGGGTGTGTTTGCTTGTCAGTGTATTGACTGGACATTATTGGCAAGCTTCTGTGTGTTTGTCACTAGTGTTGTGTGCTGCAGGTGTGATGGGTGTGGGGGTTGTGTGGAGGTTCATACTTATGTTTGACAGTCATGGAGTGTTGCAATGGGCCCTGTGTGTTGTGCTGCTGACATACTCCTGTGATGTATTTGGATGCAGATGTGTGGCTGCTCAGTGTTAGACTTAATACCCTTCCTTTCATCCCTCTGCCTATACATGGGTTGCCTTGCTGTCTCCCTGAGTTGTTGCAGTGAGGTGACTGTGGTTTGACTTCACTCACTGTGACTGCCATGTGTGATTTTTTGAGCTGGGGTTGTTGTTATATGTTCCTTCCCTTGCATGTGATGTACACATTCTTGGTGTTCAGCTCCTTGCCATTCCATTTGTGTGCACCTCACTTTAGGTTTCCTATTTGTTGTCCTCCATTGCTGCTGGCATGTGGTCTGTGTTTGTTACTGTGTGTCAGTGTGGGGTATGTCTGTGTGACTTGGCAGGCTGTGTGTCCATTGGAGTGTTTGTTCATTGTCTGTCTGTGTTTATTTTGTGCTTGGACTCAGTTTACTTGCCATGAGTGTGGTGTTGTTATGGTGTGTGGGTTCCCCTGGCCCTGTGCTTCTACGCTGTGTGTTACTCTGCAGCCACACCTGATGAGGCTGTCTCCCTAGTTGTTTGTTGTGTGGTGCAGTGTGTGTGTTCACCTGGCTGGTTATTGGGCATGTGGGAGCACAGGAGGGTCACGTGGCATGTCCCTTCATGTTGTGGGTGGGCCTAGTGTGTGGAGTGTGGAGGTGTTGCCCTGTGTACTTTGTGCACTGCCCATGCCTTGCGCTGGCCCAGCCTACTACATTGTGCGCAGTTTTTTAATGCGGATTCACCGCTGCGGTCACGTGAACTGGACATTATTTCAAGATCGCGGACATGGTGGCCTGGTTGAGGAGGGGTGGACTAGTGGCAGGTAGGACATGTGTGGCTACACCTGTGGTTGTGTTCCTGTCCCCAACAGGGTGTCTGGTGGGGGCAGGGACCTTACATCAGCCATGGAGTTGTGGGTTGTGTTTGTGTGCAGAGTTGTGTGATCGCGTACCTGCGGCGGCGTCCGCCACGGTCCATGGCTTGCTAGAGGTGTATCATGTACAGCGCCGGAAAGACGTGTAGTGCCGGGTCCATGGCGGTCGGCTCCGCTATTCTATTTTGCGCTCCGCTGTGGTGCTTCCGCCTGCACAGATTGGCCGGTTTCTCCGCTGCAGTGTGCCTGGCTGTTTGGCGCATCCTAGTTTGTACGGCGGGAGGGACGTCATTCCGCACGGCGGTGGCTCTCGATTGGTTGTCTCTGACGCGGTGGCGGGTGCGTTTTGATGGCGGTCCACTTCGCACCGCGGCGGACGGACAATGGGCTGTGTTTGACCATTGTAATATGGCGGGCGGGTGCACCGCTGCTCACGGGCGGAAAACAGCATTTTATCCCACCGCCAGCATCGCGGAGGTGCATCCGTCAGTCATCGTAATGGACCCCTTAGTCTCTTGAAGTAGAACCACATCACCAGACACACCTTTACAATAATCCAAGATTTTGGCCCTCTTAACATGGTGATTTAACCCCCGAACATTAAGTGAAACTACATTTAAACCAGGCATAGATATGTATGAAACAACATAAATGAATGCATCTGTAAGAAGAAAGAGGGGCAACCAAGATAGAAATAAAAACTAAAGGAAATAAAACATGTATCCCAAAATAAAAAGAAGCATATGTCCCAGAAATAGGGTGGAGAGAAAGAAAGGAAATGAGGAATAGAGGAAGGAAAAGAAAGAAAAGAGAAGAAGGAAAAGAAGGAACAAGAGTACTCCAGAGAAATACGGAGTATCAACAAAATACAACCCCACCAGGGGATGTCTGTAGGAGACAAACTGCATGGGGAAGCAACGTGGAGAAGCAACAGCAGAGGCTAACAACCTCGGTAAGGACAGCTCAACGATAAACAGACCGCTGAGCGACGAACAAGTATACTATTTTCAGGAGGATTAGTATAGTACTACAACTTGCTAATAAGAATAAACAGTGTAAACTCAATAAATATAGTATATAAGAACATTTGAAAAATAGGTAATATTTCATAAGTAAATAAATAAATACAATATATGGAATAAATAACCAGCTGTGAAATGGTAGACTAATAAAAAACAGGACCAATCTCATACAATTAAAACACCTATTAGATCACAATTAAATATAAATAAAGTATCTAACGTAAGATGAAATTCATGAGCAAAGCAACATGGCTATAATAGAATAGAATTCAGGTTAGAAATACATTAAAAAGATTAAATCAAGAAATAAATAAATAGATAGTAAATGTATGCATAAAAATGACCCAAATCATCAAAATAATTGGCAATCCGATGAAGATTGATAATATCAATAAATAGTATATACATATATATAACTACCATCAACACAAAGTACCGAGAAAAGAGAAGAGATAGAGTAAAAGATAGAATAAATTAACCAAACAGGAGAACGAGAAAGGGTAGAGTAAGATGAAGAAGGGAAAAAAGAGTACAGGAAATAGAAAATAGAGTACTAACCTTGATCAAGAGATTGATGAAAGAGAAATCAAGTGATAAGTCACAGAATAAAGAGAAACAGACAAACATTTAGCTTATAAAGAAATAGTCTCCCAGAGGCAAAGTACAAAACACAGAATTACAAAGTACTATTCTCAAAATAAGTACGCATTATATATAGTGTAAATAACCACTGTACATCAAAACTATGGCATAGGACCAGTGTAAACCCATCACTTCGTTGTTGGTCAGTGGTGTCAGAGAACAAAATATCATATAAATAGATTACCCCTTAAAAAAATCATTGAATAGAGGGAAGACAGAACAAGAAGTAAAAATAAAAAGTGGAAGAAGCAAAAGAATAAAGCATCAAATACTGATAGTGAAATATTAGAAAAGAGGAAAAAATAGAGATGAATAAAAATGTTATGATATATTAATAATAATCAAATGTAACAACATAACTGCAAGGAGCCATATAAATTAGGTCAGCCCACAAAGTACAGATCAACACTAAGGCTATAAACCCAAATAGTACAAAAGGGCCATATGAGTATGGTCGACCAGCATTGTATAGAATAAAACCAGAGATGTGACCTTGATTAGAACTAAGTACAATATAAAAAGTAACCCTGTCCTACATGAAAGAGTAACAGTTGATAGAGAAAAAGAAAGGCACCAGCAACTATACTAGATAATAAGAAAATATTAGGTACAGACCATGTCAATAAACATAAAATATTAGAGACGAGAAGTACCAGGAAGAGAGTCTGAGTCCATTTGCGATTCAGATTGATTGTCCAAAATGTAGTGAGATCTGAAGGTTTAAAAAAGAACTGTGGGCGGCCTTTGAAAGTGATCCGGAATCTTGATGGACCAGCAAAAGAGAATGGAATATTTAAATCAGTAAGTCTCTTGCGTAGATTCAGAAAGCCTTTGCGGCGGATCACAGTGTCTCTAGCAAAGTCTTGTGAAAAGGATATTCTGTGACCCTCCCATTGTATTGACTTAATTTTCCTCATTTGTGCCAGAATTATTTCTGTATGTTGATGGCGCAAAGGTTTAAAAATCAGGGGCCTTGGAGAGGACATCGATCTTGGTTTGAAGGTTGGAGCTCAGTGGGCACTCTCTATCTCAAAGTCTTTATTGAAGGAAATATTCAAGGTATTTGGGATCCATGTAAGCAAGAAATAAATTACTAAAGGAGCAGATTTCTCACAATCCTCCGGCAATCCAAAAATACAAAGATTACTTCTTCTATTACGATCTTCTTGTTCTGTGAGATCTCTCCTCAGAGCAGTAATAGAGCGCTCCAGATTTTGGATATGCTTCGCCTGTTTATTTGTAAAATCTTCCACACTACTTATTCTAGATTCCACATTGGAAACATGTATTGAGAGAGACTTAAGATCATTGCGAAGTGCAGCCACCTCTACCTGAAGTAAATCACTATTAGTTTTAGTACTTTGTGCGATATCATCTACAGTATTAAGCTTAAGTAGAATCGCTTCCAAAGTAGAAGAAGACTCAAGGTTACTCTTGGTTGAGGATTCCGGAGTAGGAGAGGTTTGTTTGGAGCGTTTTAAATGACCCTTGGAGTCTCTGTATTTTGTGTTGACCCCCATACCTTCCGCCATTTAGACAAGATCGCAGCAACTGCCACCAGAAAAAATTTGAGAAGGATAGACAGCCCAGATATGGGAATGTATGGCCAGTCGAATAGTACAGTATGAGATCAACTTTACGTCAGCTGTCGTCGTTTAAGAGCTTCAAAGCGTGAAGAGAAACCTCCTTGCGTTATAGATGGTAGCTATGAACAGAGCGTTGTGGCGAGCAAAAAAAGATGCAGTAAAGATCCTTAGTCAGACTAAAATAAATATTTAGGAGCTTTAAAGGTGATAGTCAGCAACCTCATATCAAGTTGTGAGGAAATCTACACAGCCGGCCGCCATTTTGGAAGATAACGCTGCCTTTTACACGACACCTCATGCTATGTCGCAGACTCAGATTAGGTGGCCTAAAGGGGAAAAACACTCCTTAACATTCTGTAGCAGGTTCGCCATTCTCTGGGCTGAAGGGCAATGAGAAATCCCTCATAGCGTCTGGAGACTAGTCGACAAAGCATGCAGAGACACAGACCTCAATAGCCTGTAGCCACCACCACAGAGCAATGTGTCACGTCTCAATATTTATTTATCCAACGAAGTGCCCAAAAAGAGAATAATAGAGTACAGTACCTTCAGAAGCCTCAAAAGCGGCAAAGGAGTGTTTTAGTAATAAATGCAGCTATCAAACATCGTGTTATGTGGAGAATTCCATCGGCGGCCGCCATCTTGGGAAATATTCCGACATCAACTTTCCTCGTTTCATCCTCAAAAAAGAATGTTGCGAGAAAATAAAACACTCTCCAACGTTCCTTAAGTATTCCGCCGCTCACCGGAGCTATGGGGTAATAAAATATCACCTGTTTGTCATGTCAAATGAGCATCCGTACCGGCAGTGTGACAGAGCTCAAAAGAAGGCAGCCATCTCCGCTGTGCGTCAAGCCACGCCCCTCGGATCCTACCACCTTTACTTTGGAGAGCATGATAAAGCAGTGGGTTGTAATAGATGCTGCTGCTTTTTGTTCAGAAGTCTCAAAGGCAAGTAGAGAGGTCCAGAATAGGTGTGGCATTTATACTCACTATTAATTGTTACACCAAAGAGCTGGAGGCTCACCCAAGAGCAGGAGCAAGACGTAGTCTCACAGACAAGCAATGAGACTCTGAGCCACTCCCAAGGAGGAAAAGGACATGGATATGACAGCATCATAATTGCCAAAAGAATCAAATAGCATTTCAAAAACTGTGGTTCACCTCCTACAATGATGACATTAAATACCAGTTTCCATTTTCAGACACGTAATTCTGGAGATATTTTATATATCTCTGTTTGAATGCTATAGTTCCCTGACCCATTTGCAGATGAAAGAGGTTTAATTGCATTTGTGATTAAAGGTTCATATGACAGATGATGTGAGCAGAGCTTCATCCAGTGGTTAAGTCATTCATGTGGGCGGTATCAAAAGAGCTGTGCTGCTTTTGATGTGTCTAAAGGTAACGCACTCAGAATTTCTTCAAATAAATGCATGAAATGTAGGAAGTACAATATGGGAACAGTGAGCAGTAATTGTCCCGACTTTCATGCATTAATTCAGAGAAATTTCGAGTTAAATATATTAACATTATATACCTCAAACACAAAAAGGGACTGCAGATGTGCACAGAGCCAGCACAGCTTTTAATGATACAACTCCTAAATCATAAAAAAACAATTGCTCAGCTCTACCCTGAGCAAAGTCCAGCTCTTCATGTGTGTGTATATCAGCTCCAGCAGTGGCAGAAACTCAACTGGATTGTAAAGCACTGTCTCCATGATACATGGGCCAGATTTACTAAAGCTGCACTTCATTGCATGAAATGGAGAGAGCAGAAGTGCACCCTATCTACTAAGATATGGTGCACTTCCACTCTCTTTTAGCGTTAGCACATGAAACAGCCTTTACTACGCAGCCAGAACTATGCAATACCATTACAACGCGGGCACTACAACGTACGCACTGTTAGCACGCGTTCCATTATCAGACGTTCCATTACCACGCACCATAGTGCCTGCATTATGGGCAGGATTGTTTTTGTGCAGAAAGGAATACCTTCCTGCTCCAAAACAACTCTTAGAGGCAGATTCCTCTTTCTATGTGTGTTGCAGAGTGCAGCATGCATACAAAAAGGAAGTAGCAAGGAGAAATTATGGTATTTATCCTCACTACCCCAGCCTCGGGTAGGCACACCATTTTGGTGCAAATCCAGGTTTACTGCCTTTAGCGAATCCGAGTTTGCATCAATATCCAGGAGGATACATGGAATGCCCATGCTCCAACCATGGATTGCCTCCCCAACGCAAAGGATTGCAAGGCAGTGGGCTTTGTTTGGCTTAGTAAATCCAGAAATACATTTTTGTGTATAAAAAAAGTTTAAAAAGTGACACAACCTTGATGCAAAATGTTAGCTAATCTAGGCCTGGGTTAGAAGCAAAGGTGTAACATAGGCCTCTCCAGTCCCTGTGGAGATGAGCCCCCTTCCCCTCATACTTTAGGGGGCCAAGCCCAAAGTCAATGTGTTTCTCTGTGAAGTATGAAAGACTCAAGAGCCCCTCATCGCATTCTGCATTGTGCTACCGGTGAAAGAGTATATGAAAGAGTATGTTTACTGTAAAAATAATATTGTCTGCTACATCTGTTCACTGAAGACATAATAGTGTCCGTTCTCTTCTCACTTTACGTACTACAGAAGCATTGCATCTGTTACTCCACATTAAGAACAGCCAGAAGCAGGGCTGCAAAACACTGACAAAAACCCCAAATGTCCCAACAGTAGCATGCACGCAGTCCAGCTCTAAACCCCCAGCTGCATCCTAAATGCAGCTCTGAGTCACTTGTGCGGGGTCATGCAGTTTATTTCGTTCTTCTTTTCCCCGGGGTTTCAATGCTACGAGCATGGCGACCCTCTCCTCTGGCAGATCAAGACATGGAAACGGTGCTAATTCTTTTGGTTGTGAGTCGTGACACACGTCCTGAAAGTAACCACAGGCCGTTAAGTACTGCGTGATCTACAACTTGTTTCCCAGATGGCAGCCGGCACTCAAGTCTTGTTAACTCTTATAATTATCTGTGTTTTAATGGATTTTATTGTTACTCCCGTTGCTTAAGGCCGAAGGTTGAATTGAAATAGTGTCAAAATGAAGAGAAAATGTGCTAGCTGCCAGCGGTTTGGGACCGTTCATGGTGGATGGCGGGCTGCACAGAGGTCTGTACGTTTCTGATGCATTAAACCTTTTAACTCAATTAAACTAGAAGTAGAGCTATGCCAAGACCTTTGGGATCTGTCATACTGTAAATAATGCATCTGCTGCTGACATCTGTTTTTGGAGCATATGGCAGTACGGCTTTTTTGTGTCTCTTGGTTGGACCTGAATCATTTCTCACTAGGGAAGGGCAGAAGTCACAGAGTTCTTTCCGCGGGATTCTGTGGAGTTACATAAAAACTGTAAGGGGGATATTCACAAGAACGTGCGCTAAACATCTCCCAAAAATGTTAACGCAACGTTACACATCGCAGTCTATTGCGGGAAAATAACCCCGTGTTAACGTGGAATTCACAACACGGCGGTACCATGCGATAGTCTGCAGAAAACGCGGCCAATGTCCGCGATACAACCACCTCGACGGAGATAAAAACGCAAACCTCAACACCAAAAAAAGTGCGATGAGCCAATTCACGATGAGGAAAGCAGCGATAAGCAGCGCCAGGCCCGCGACACACACACGGCAGGCGGGAATAAGCACAACAAAAGCCTGAAAAAGAAAGACAAACCAAAAAGAAAACAACAGCGAAGCACAATGGAGGCAACCGGAGCCAGTACACAACCCCACAAGCCCCATTGGCAACAAAACATTGTACATGGCAGGCCATCGTGGACAAGGTGAATGCAGCCGGAGAGCGGAGGAGGACAATGGAAGAAAAGCAGAACAGCTGGAATGATGCGAAACGCAGAAACAAGCAGAAACACGCCAACAACCAGAAGGCATTGTAAAAGGACAAGGAGACCCAAATACAGTCGGTCAGGGACCTTTGGGTAATTGAACTCTTCCTAAAGACAGTGGTCCCCAGACAAAAAATTAGTGTGAACAATGAATATAGACCCAATCAGTACTATAATATACAATCAAAAAACAATATTTGCAAACAATGAACACGAAACAGTTATAGTGGGACGCAAGCCTGAATCCAACTTGACAAAAAAGACGTACAGTATACAGTGAGGGGTTCAGGCAAAGGAAGTCGTTTGTTTCAAACACATTTCTTGTAGAACAAACATAATATATAGAAGACACCATTACACAAAAATTAGGGCATTTGCACAAAAGTGTATATGGTGTACAAAGTGTCAACGGCGTTTCGATCCCTTAAGAGAATGCCGGGATCATCCTCAGGACATTATAAATGACATGCCTGTTTATATATGGCTAAAATTGCTAGAACCATGGAAAAAGGGTTGGGATGAGGGAGAAAAAGAGAAGGAGAAGGAAATTAGTAATTTACAGATAAAGGAATGTCGATGAGAAGTGCTCGTGAGAATGTCTCTAGTGTAGTCTCTAGTTGGATGCGTGAGGCTCCTGAACACGAAAGCAGGCATGTGATATTAACGTGCAGTGTAAATTTCTAACCAAGGTGATGGAAAACGATAGAAAAATTGCCGTCGATCTAGTTGGAAGCGAGATCTGGCAAGGGTGTTGAAAAAGTGAAGCTATCTCTACTAGTAGCCGTGTTGACGGTGTTGACGGTGATGAACAATAAGAAAAAGACAGGGGTAACTGAGATAAAGAACGCGCTGTTGCTTGTAGTGTAATGCTGTAATGAAGCCCAGGGAGGTGACGGGACAGGTATCGCACGGAGGGTCCGCTTACCCAAGGGCAGGTGACAGACTTCCCTGAAATCAAGGAAACAGGACCAGCTACGTGGTACGTGAGGTCCAGGTGTTGGTGCGAAGGAGTAGGCCTCGGGGAACGAAAGCCTGCAGTGGGTGGAAGGGAAGGAAATTAGTGGCGGAAGGAACAAGGGTAGCCATGGAGTGTGGAGCGCATGCGCTTAACAATTGTGGAAGTTCAAATGTAACTATTAAGTATATGGCAAGCCGCAGTAGCGGTCTTGAATAGAGTTCCGGGCCAATGCTGGAAAAGAGGAGCAAAAAGGTCATTAGGATTATGACAGCATCATCTGTAGGAGTGCGAACCAGCATGCAGGGCATACGCGCTTACCGATAGTAGTCCTTGGTCTGTCACACCATTCTGTGTAGCCGGTCACAGCACTGAGTGAACCGGGAGGAGGCGGTATTTAAGGAGCCATCCTATTGGGAGCAGTGGGTCAGATGATCAGGGATAGTAAAAATGAAAAGAGACTATTGATAGCCAAAAGCGTGGCCATCTTGGAGTGTGAAGAGATACATGTGCTTAATAGGTAGTGGTTGAGAGAAAGAGGTAAACCAGGAAGGAGAATCTGGCCACCGTGGAGTACATTGAAAAGAAATTGAGCTCAATACATTAAGATAAAGGCAGAGTCGGCGATAGATTTTAGGATACATTTAGGAGACATAAATCAAAACACCATAGAGTACATTGAAGAATAATCAAGCTCAATACATTAAGATGGAGGAAAAATCGGCGATGGAATTTAGGAGAGATAAATAAAAAAGTAACATAAGACGTTAAAAAGGGAACAAAAACAGGGCAGTTACAATAGTCAATGTCTGTGTTGAGGACAAAGATCGAAAGACTACTTAGGAAAATCGTGTTTAGATTAGTGAAGTCCTGTCTTTCAGAAGGTTGAGGCCTGTATGAATACTTCCAGTCCTCAAAATCCATTTCAGTTCCTCCTTGTTAATGAGCTGTACAATGTCCGCACCCCTTGGTGGTGGTTTTATCACGCTAATGATTGTCCAGCGTATGTCATCTTCAGTGTGACCCGCTGCCTGAAAATGTTCCACGAGAGGTGCATTCGGGTATTGCAACGTATTCTGCTGCGGTGTTGGCAAATCCAGTATCCAGAGCCTTTTGTGTGGTCTGTCCAATATAGATTTTATTGCAAGGACACAGAATGGCATAAATCACATTGTTGGTGTTACAATTCGAAAAGGTTTTCAATTCAATCCTGATTTTATCAAAGACAAATTCTTTACCTTCAATTGTGAACTGGCAAACAATACAGTCACCACATTTGGCATGTCCTGTTACGGGCGGGAGGCCTCAAAGCTCATTGAGAGTTCCTGTGCTTTTGGTAGATGGTAGGGCTGCCCGTACTATGTGATCTTTTATGTTTTTTGCTTTTCGGAATGCAAACAAGGGGCGTTCTAAATTAAGTATCCCTGCATTCAGAACCTCCCAGTGTTTGATGATGCTCTTCCTAACAGTGTGTGATACTGGTGAAAAAGTGGTGACACAAATCATACGGTTCTGTGGTTGTTTCTCTTTGGGTTCCAGAAGTGTATCCCTGGGACAGTACCAGGCTCTTTTGAGGGAGTTACGCACTATCCTGCGTGGGTATCCCCTTGATGTCAGTTTGTTACTGAGGACTTTCGCCTCTCGAAAATAGTTATCCTTTAGAGAGCAATTCCTCCTGATGCAGAGGAACTGCGAGTAAGGCAGTGAGTCCCTCAAGGCACGGGGATGGTGACTGTCATATCTGAGGAGGGTGTTCCTCTCTGTGGGCTTTCTGAATAAGCTAGTGATGAGTATCCCGTCTTTATGTTGTATGTTTAGATCTAGGAATGGGATGGCGGACTTACTGTGTGTCAAGGTGAAATTGAGTCCGTCACAATTGTTGTTAAGCCAGTGGAGAAGTTGTCTCATAGCTGCATCAGATTCCTGCCAGATCATAAAGATGTCATCTATGTACCTTTTCCACATAGATATCCCGGTGCGGAATGGGTTCATAGGTGATAGTATGCGATTGGTTTCCAGGTGGTCCATGTATAGTATGGCTAGGTTTGGGGCAAAAACTGCCCCCATAGACGTACCCTTCACCTGCTGATAGTATTGATCATCAAAAAGGAAGAAATTCCTAGTGAGACAAATTTCCACTAGGGAAGGGCAGAAGTCGCAGAGTTCTTTCAGCGGGATTCTGTGGAGTTACATAAAAACTCTAAGAGGGATATTCACAAGAACGTGCTCTAAACATCTCCAAAAAATGTTAACGCAACTTTACACATCGCGGCCTATCGCGGGACAATAACCCCGTGTTAACGTGGAATTCACAAAATGGCGGTACCATGCGATAGTCTGGCTAAAACGCGGCCAATGTCCGCGATACAACCACCTCGACGGAGATAAAAATACAAACCTCAACACCAAAAAAAAAGCAACTTTACACATCGCGGCCTATCGCGGGAAAATAACCCCGTGTTAATGTGGAATTCACAACATGGCGGTACCATGCGATAGTCTGCCGAAAACGCGGCCAATGTCCGCGATACAACCACCTCGACGGAGATAAAAACACAAACCTCAACACCAAAAAACGTGTGATGAGCCCATTCGCGATGAGGAAAGCAGCGATAAGCAGCGCCAGGCCCGCGACACACACACGGCAGGCGGGAATAAGCACAACAAAAGCCTGAAAAAGAAAGACAAACCAAACAGAAAACAACAGCGAAGCACAATGGAGGCAACTGGAGCCAGTACACAACCCCACAAGCCCCATTGGCAACAAAACATTGTACATGGCAGGCCACCGTGGACATGGTGAATGCAGCCGGAGAGTGGAGGAGGACAATGGAGGAAAAGCAGAACAGCTGGAATGATGCGAAACGCACAATCAAGCAGAAACACACCAACAACCAGAAGGCAGCAATGCACACCGGAGGTGGGAGTCCAGCGCCACACCAGGAGCTGGATGACATGGAGGAAATGGTGTCCACCACATCAGTCTGGAGATGGTGGCAGGACCCGGGTACCGGAAACTGCCCAAAATCAACAGCAACAGGGAGAGGAACGACCAGGGACTGGGGGGACGGGAGGAGATGGGCACAATGGCACACATGCACAATTAAGCACAGCACAACTGCAGACAAACCATGCCCAAGAGTAACAACACCAACCAAGAGCACAAGTCACACAACTCAGCAATATCACACCACTGAACAAGCACAGAAGTGAAAACCACACTGCCTGAAAGGGAGAAGGGTGAGCCAAATCATAGCTGAAGGGACATCTCACACACAATGCAGCACACACACATAGGAAGCAGAGCACCCCAACATCGAACACAATGTGGTACAAACAGCAACATTTGCACAACCGAACACAGGACACAAGTGCACCCGCTTGTGGCCGGTAAATGGCCATACGCATCTGGCAAAGCACGAAACAGGGACATGATAATGCACAAGTACAAACCCACAGCCCTGATGGGGTTGCAATGCACTTATGGCAGGGAGCCAGATAGGCCGTGACACACACATTGGCATACAAATCAAGACTCAACACAGTTGGAGACAACTGAAAGTGCGGAACCTTTATCAACAAGTGCCTGTCAGTACGGCCAAGAGAAGTGCCATGACATGCAGAACAATGTAGCAGCATGTCTGAATGAGGAACGTTGGAAAGCGCCCATGTCCACCCCGGGGGAGTCCATCACCAACACAAGTCAGTGCCAATCCGCGTTGGCTGTCCGTGCATGGATCACGAGTCCAGGCCAATGCAGCCATGTCCACTGTCGTCTTGGGACATGTGACCAGATCCTCAACATGCAACCAGGTGTCGGGACACATGCAATGGGTCACATCCAGTTGTGGCTGCAGGTACCTTGTCACTCGTCCATGAATGCGAGTGCAGCAGCGTAGGCCAACATTTCCAATGAGAGATCGTTGTCCTCCACATCTAACATGTCGGCGACATAATCCATCAGCTGTCCCGGACAGATGTGCTGACTCCAACCCCTGGCCCCAATTTGCACCAAAGCCCAATCGGGGAGCGGCTCAATGTGGTCACTGCACACGACGACTCGTGCAATCTCCCAGGTCCAGTTGCCAGCATGCATGCGAAACATCCAGGCATGCAATAAGCGGGCATCACGGTGACACTCCTGGTCGTGGGCCAACAGGGGGCACACACACACGTCGAAATCCAGGTCAGCTACCGTTACGTTGGAGAGGCAGACATCCATGGTCCACTCGAATATGCACGAGCGACAATGCAACACAGGCTGAACGCAGGTGACGTTCGCAAGGCGGAAGCCCAGCCGGTAACTGATCCGCAGCACTGCCAACGGCAGTGCCCCCAGTACATGCAGCAGACGTGCACGGTAAAGGTCCACGTGACTGGAGATGAGCATGTGTCCGGGATGGTCTGCCATTGCGTCAGTGGCTCTGCTTGAAGCTGCACTGGCTTGCCCTGCGCCAGTCCTGTGGATGAAATGGCACAGCTCGGAGCAATGAGCAGTGTCTGTGTGCAACGGGTGCAGACCTGGGGTGGGGTGGGAGAACGTGTGAAGGCCATATCACGCACGTTACCTATGACCAAGGACTTCTGCATGTGGGATGTGTACACGTTGGTCTCACGTCAGGCAGTGCGTAGTGTGGGAGTCGCAAGCAAATGCTATCGTATCTGTCAGGGGGTGCTGGCCACATTCAAGTTCCAGCTCGGAGCTGCAGATGTGCTACCGCCTGATAGTTCAGACAAAGGACCTTTCATCCCTACAGTAACTTCACCATCTGCATGCATACAGGAGATGTACAGAGGCCTGTCGTGGGTGTGGTGGGATGTCTGCGACCCAGGGAATCATGGATTATATGCCCAGCACGTGGCACATGAGCAGCCTCACTGTGTGTTACGTTGCCTCACAGCTGCTCCTCCCTCCCACTAGCCCCCACACTTGTGTGCACTGCGCTGTTGTACCACGTGCATTCCTACGGCACACCATTGTAATGCCTGTCCGCGCATGTCCAGCGGCATGCCAACAACACTGTGAAGCTGGCCTTTGAGGATGTGTGGCCACATGAGTGTAGGCCAATGGTCCGGACAGGGCGGACACAGGTGTACAGTCCATGGCTGGCTGTGATCGCGCTGCGATTGAGGCTAGGCAACTGACTTATGGAGTCGCAGGACTGATACACATAACACTTGGCATGCATGTGCCAAGACCCCTAGCGGTCTTGCGCTCCTACATTTCCTCGTACATGCGGGTCCGCCCTCCTGGTGCATGCTACATTGTGACATCGACTACTGTGGCCCGGGTGGCGACAATCCCCCAACACAGAGACACACTTACCGCACTTCCTGCTCAAGGCCAGACCAGAGCCACGTCCTGATCCCCCTACCGAATCAGCACACCCCTGCGCTGACCTGACGTACGCCGGATCAGCACTTGCCGCATGTGCATGCAGGGGGGCGGGCAAAGCTACATGTCCAAGGTCTCAGCCACTGCTGAGGTGACCTGGTATCGTTCGCTGAAGACAGCACACTGTGATGTTGCAGGGCTCTGGCACATCATGCTGACATAATGACCACACGGACACACTTGCTTAGATGGTGGGAATGGCTACGGGCACTTGCGCTCGGCCACTTTTATTAGCAGGCTCACATATCTAGTGACACCTGTGTTGGATGTGTGTGGGGTGTGTGCACACCAGCCGTCATGGAGTGCCTGGTGCAGTCAAAAAACGACAACAGTGTACATCGTTAAGGACACACCCATTCAACCATAAAGGCCCCATTACTTGTGCTGCACAGAGTTAGTGGCCCCGGATGCACAGCTTCCTGCATGGGCCTACCGCCACGGGCCGCTGACTTGCGGTGCACTGGGGCAGGGTCACGAGAGCAGAGCAGGTTTTCGTCGATGACAAAGGGGGTTGTCGCGGAGTGTCTCGGTGGACAGTGGAAGGTGTACCCCCAGGGCATGATGTAGAGGGCAGAACCACGCTGAAACAGTCACTATGGTGGAGGTGAATGGAACAGACACATGTCTGACACCAAGTCCAGTCCAGCCAGATGACGATGCAGACAACCCCCAGGCCATGGACTCAGACGCCACCAAAGTCCAACCAGAAAGTGCCCATGAGTCATTGTGCACAGAGTTAGTGGCACCAGTGCTGATAGGGGATGCCGCCTGCGATAAGGCGTGTCCAATGGTGTGTACTCCTCCACATCTTACCCAAGACACAGTTCCACATGTGTGACCTACTGGACCGCAGTGTAGGCCCGAGGCAGCGGTCAGCAAGGGGCATTCACCGAGTGTCGCCGACATATACGTTGGATGGTCCCACCGGCCTGCGTAGTTCAGGTTCAGTGGCACCACGGGACGCGGACTTGCGGTGAACAGGGTTGATGGCACCAGGTCAGTTGTTGCTCGTGTTCTGTCACCTCCGTGACTAGGATCTGGCTTTCATCCGGACTGAGCCGCATCTTCCTCTTACTCCTCTCCGTGCGTTCACTTGTATGGACTCTGCCATTCATGAATCACGACTAAGTGCTGGATGTGGGACCTACTGGAGTGCAGTGTAGGCCTGAGCCAGTAGTCTGCAGGGGCCCACAAACACGTGTCGCTGGCATGCGATGCAGACTTTTGCTTCACTGATCGGAGGGAGTTCAGTGATGTGGACGCTGCCACGGACTTGGGGTCACTGCCATTCATGACTCAGGACACAGTTCCATATGTGGGACCTACTGGAGCGCAGGGTAGGCCAGAGCCAGTAGTGTGCAGGGGCCCACAAACACGTGTCGCTGGCTTGCGCTGAACAGGGTTAGTGGCACCACGTGTCGCCGGCTTGCGTTGAACAGGGTTAGTGGCATCACGTGTCGCCGGCTTGCGTTGAACAGGGTTAGTGGCACCATGTGTCGCCGGCTTGCGTTGAACAGGGTTAGTGGCACCACGTGTCGCAGGCTTGCGATGCGGACTTTTGCTTCACTGATCGGAGGGAGTTTAGTGATGTGGACGCTGCCACGGACTTGGGTTCACTGCCATTCAAGACTCAGGACACAGTTCCACATGTGGGACCTACTGGAACGCAGTGTAGGCCTGAGCCCTCATCCAAGTGTCGCCCACTTGCGTTGAACAGGGTTGGTGGCACCAGGTGTCACCAGCTTGCGTTGCACAGGGTTAGTGGCACCACGTGTTGCCGGCTTGCGTTGAACAGGGTTAGTGGCACCACGTGTCGCAGGCCTGCGATGCAGACTTTGGCTTCACTGATCGGAGGGAGTATAGTGATGTGGACGCTGCCACAGACCTTTGGTCACTGCCATTCAGAACTCACGACTCTGTTCAACTTGTGCCAACAGCTGGGCCGAAGAGTACACCGGTGGAGTATGTCAATGAGAAGGGAGTAATGTGGGCCAGCGGCGTGGAGGCCAGCGATGGTCTGCAGAGGCTGCAGAGGTCGCGGGACTGGGGCCTGGAGCTTGCACCGGCACGTGGTGAGCCCTCTTTGACACTCGCCGGTGTCAGCAGGTGAGCGGAGCCTCCTTGGTGCACTGGGCCAGGCATGACGGGTCTGTTAACCAGCGGCCCGGGTTGCAGCAGGCGCACAGGGACGCAGGCCCCGGTGCGCACGGCGCCGGCCTCGTGGCAGGCTGGGAGGCGCCGCCCTGGCAGACGTGTTGGCCATTCCGAAAGAGGACCACGCCCAGTGCGATGGGCTTTTTATTCACACCCCTACGCAGGCCTGGCGTACGGAGGGCCAACCCACTCCGCCCGCGCATGCAGGGGGGGACGTAATGTGCGACATTTCCGCTTTATGCCCCACAGCCTGTGGGGACATGGTAGCATCCGCCGGCCACTACACTCCTTGCACCTGCAGTTAATGTCAACATGGCCATTTCTGTGAATTGCACACTGAAGTCTGTCCGCCACCTCCACGCCACACCTGGCATTGGGTAGGTTCTCATTCATTGGTCACTTGCCGCTCTCGCACATGCCTGGTCCACGCCTCTCCTCACATCCTGCTTTTGTGTGGCTGTGGTGCATTGCCGTGGCTGGTTTGTGGGCATGGCAAGCCCAGGTTCCCAATGGAGACGTGTTGTCGTGTCTGGTCGGTTGACATGTTGTGTGGCATGTTGAATGTAGTTGTGCTGCGTGCCCATTGCCAGTGTCGTGAGTTGCATGACTGTGGGGTGGAGGTGTGTGGTGTGTTCATTTGATACTTACCAACGAGCACTGCATTTCTATAGGTGCCATCCTGGGAGAGCTGGTTGATGATGGACTGTCGGGAGATGTAGGAATCATGCGCTCTGCCTGGGGAGTTGGCCACGTCATTGTTGAGGAGTCCCGGGCGGGCCACTATTGCCTGCACATTCATGGGATGCGTGTGCTTTCTGTTGAGGTAGTTGTGTGCAGTGTCGGCAGGGGGCACAAGGGGTATATGTGTGCAGTTGATTGCCCCCAACACGTGAGGGAATCCAGCTGTGGCGTGGGAGCCTTGCTTGGTCTCCAGCTGCTCCTGCGCAGTGTGGGTGGAGTGGAGGTGCTGGGTTACCGGGCTGATGTTGGCATCCAGGACAGGTGTGATGAACTTGGATGGGGCTGGCTGTGAGACTCCTCCGACTCTGGCAGTTGTGGGTTGGAAGGTACCAGAGGCCAACATGTGCAGCACAGCCGGCAGCTTTGTCTGCGGAGGGATGTTTGTTGTGCGCTGTGTTGATACCGTCAGCAGGTGGGCGATGTGGGTCAGGATGTGGGGGATGGTTGTCCTTTTGGGCCTGTAGTGGGCAATGTCCTCCTCTGGCGTTCGGTCCGTGCGGCTGGTGCGTTTAAGGTGGGTCCGCTGTCTTTGTGTACGCTGCCTCTGTGGTGGTCCGGGGGGGCGGGACGGGTCCTGGGGGTGGTGGCGGGCCTGAGGGTGGTGGCGGTGGGTGTTGTGGCCCTCATGGGTGTCCGAGCTGCATGATCATTGTCTCCATGGCATCTGTGGGTCTTCAGATGTGGCTCTTGACTGGGCTCCCTTTCATACAGCAGGTAGTCGTCCTGCTTAACACCAGCAGATGGCAGGTGTTGAATCCCTGCTGCTACCGCGGCTTATCGCCTGTTTTGGGTTCGCATCGCAGATCTGGCAGTTCGTTGTGAATGTGGTGTAGTGGTGTTTTTGTGTGTTTTTGCACGGGAACGCCTACTCTGCATCTCATTAGGGTTAGTTGGTGGTGTCACCCGTGGAGGTAAATTTTGAGGCAGTTATCGCGGGAATACTTGCGTTGTCTGCAGTTTGCAACCGCTTGTAAATGGGGCTTTAAATCTATCTCCACTTTTGTTGCGTTAAGGTGGCGATAACGTGGAGATAAGTCCTTGTGAATATCCCCCTAAGAGATTCTATGGAATTCTGCAAACAGGCGGAAATAGGCACGTTGCGCTGATATTTAGCGCCAAGACCTCGTTCCGTGCTGAAAATTCAGCGCGAGCAGCACAACGCAGCGCGCCAGAAGTCGCTGCTTCTTGAGTTGATTTTGCAGCCGCTCAAGTAGATTTTCTACTCGAGCGGCAGTTTTCTGACCACGAACGGTTGCGACCGCCTGTGACAACACGCATTAGGGAAGTCTCTGCCGGTGCCCTCTTAGCGACTGAAAATCATGCTAGGGGACGCCAAATCTCACTTGCCAGCTTACTGTCTGTGAGCCAGGCACAAGAAACAACTCCACTACACGATGGTTGATGGAATTGGCCATAATTCCACATTACATGTGCAATGCAGAGTGGTCAAAACTCCGCTGTAGGAGCGGAATTTGTCACCCACCCCTATTTCTCACACAATGTGCAGAGTAGACAGACATTCAGAAGTAGGTGGTGATAGCAATTACTACCTGTAGGTTGCTTTTTCAAAACATGCGAGATGCTTTGCAACCATGTTGCTGGAATATGAATTTATCGTGAAAAAATAAAGACAAGAGGCATTTGGCAAACAGGAACAGTTGGTTTAATTAAATGCTTCAGCTGGGAAAGAACCACAGAAATGGGTTTGAGGTCTGTCTCAACATACATTAATTCTAAGTGCCATTATATACAGTCTTTAGCGCATCGTAAAACAATTTAGATCTTATTTTAAGGAAAGGAATGCAGGCCTAGTCTTGAGGTTGTAAATCAGGCCACCTGATAGTGAATTCAGGTGGGTTTTGACCTTGCGTGGACACAATGAAGGCCAGTGAGTGTCCAGATGTCCACTATGGGGAGCGCATGATCACTGCGTGTACTGTGTGTGCTGTGGCTGAGTGTTCCTAACTTCATGTGGCATCTAACTTTATGGTGTTTTGGGAATGCAAGCAACCCGCACCGGCCATATGTGTTTATTGGGGCCAATCTCCTGGAAAGGTTTTGGTGTTGCTACCTATCTGTGGGACTAATCTGGGTTTTTCCTATTTTTGTGTATGTTTGTCTGGCTGGTTACATGCCACCCCACCTGTGAGCTCTCAATCAGTAGCCTAAGGCCTAGGTCGCAAACCACCCCTGACCACGTATTTCTTACTCAGGGTTGATGGAGAGGTCATTTTAGGAGGTTTCAACAACAGTGACTTTAGAATTTTTCATTTTCGATTGTGCATGTACCATGCATAAATTGATATCAATATTAACAACCCCTTCGATGTAACCTTTGTTCTTATGGGAAAGCTTTGCAACCCTTTCAAACCCATGTTCTTATTCCTAGGTAGGTGTTTTTATTGTGGCCCTTTTTTAATATAATCCTGAAGCCTCAAGTGTTCAATAAATGCAAAGCTAGGCAAAAGGGGGAATTGTTAGCCAACATGATCTTAGATGAAGAAGCAAGAGGACAACATTACACTGAAAGGGAGCAGGAAGAGGGAAATAAGTCAGATACACTAGGGATGAGCGTGGGAGGAAGGAGTTTGAGAGGTCACTGACTCAGAACCAATATGGGAAAACTCAGGATCAATCATCAGCCAATAGGCTGTGAGGGATAGGCAGAAGGCCACGTCATGCACAGCACAACATTAACTATGACAGACAGCCCCCTTAGTTTTCCCACCAGCTGTGGAAAACAAAGTATCTCTTCCATGGCCATCAGGCTAGCCCAAACAAATCGTGGTCTCCACTGCATCAGCCCCCCAAACCCCATGCATGTCTCACATCTGGGTACACAGCTTCAAGGTGGGGCCATGGATAGTATTTAAGAGGTCTCACAGCTGCAGCTTGTCCTCTTTCTTACTACAGACGTAGTGAGTTGCTGAGCATAACCCCAAGCTTTGGCAGAGTTAAAGGATGATCCTAAATAGATAAGATAGAAGAATGCACCTCAAGCATGATGTTCTCAAGCTGTGGGGACTTGAAGACACTATGGCGATGAGCACTTTAAACAGTGGGTATCCTGAAATCTGAGGGCTTGCTTTTAATCACTCCATGTTTCACGTGTGTTGAAACTCATGAATTGCATATGTCAATGCCATGGTTTTTAAAAATGGCGAACACAGAATGTTCATGTACTACAAAAAGAGTGCCAGCTCTTAGCTGGTACTCTGAATTGCTGTCAGCTATTGAAGTTTACCAGAAGGCTGAATCCCCATATCACGCTTAATTTAACCCTTCCTTTATGTAATAATATTAATAAACTTGATAAATGTGTTTCTGTATCACAAAAACTATGTAGTCTTCACAATATTTAACATTACCAGTGAAGGAGGACTGGGATGGTTATATGAAGAGCAGATAGCTGTGGGTGTGGCAGAATGAATGAATGTATTTTGCAGTAGAAAATAGTGTTATGTGGGTTGAGGATGGCCTGTTTAAAGGCAAAGATGATGATCAATCTTAGGATCTTGAGAAGTATGTTTGATGATTCCCAGGCAAGTGCAAAGAATCCTGACATGTTCTGAAGCTCTATAGAATCCAACCAGGCTACTTAACCAACAATTAGGGCATCCACAGCCTTTGCCTGTGTGTCGTGGAGGTTGGATGCAGGGACATGTCATCCATTCACCCATCAAATGCACTGTTCATGGCCTCACCAGTGATGTGACAGATAGCATCACAGTTTACGCTGCAGGCATTATGGATCACAATACTTATTACTTCAGCATCAACACTGCAGATGATATAACTGTGGTTACAGTAACATTTCTTTGTGTGGAGAAGTGTTGCCATTCAATGATATTAGATTTTGCCTGTCGATTACTGCTGTAAATATTATGAGATTGCAAACAGTGCTTTTGATGTATGAATACAGTGAGGTTACAAGCAGTGCATTTGGTGGAAAAGTTCTGTTTTTTATTTGGGGTACAGTTTTTAGGGTTTATTTCATAACCATAACTGCACTTTAACTGTGTTTTAGTGGGAATTCAGAGGTTTTCTCCCATTTAAGTTGTGTCAACAGTAAAAAACATACCTCCCCTTTTCAAGAAAAGGTCTTTTCAGTGAATTTCTGTTTTTTATTATATACTACATCCATTTTCTATGAAAGCGACTTCTGCAGCTTACATCCTTTGGCCTTGAACAGTAAGGGTGACCACGAGACCTGTCCATCCGCCAGGCAATGCACCAAAACCTAATGGCCAGCTACCATCCTGCCCATGTGCATGGCCTTTGCCACAACAGGAATTGGCCATCCATTGGCCTCCAGGAGCAGCCTGCTTTATCTCTGCCCGGGTTGTTAACCAGTCCAGGTTTCCAGGGTGCACAGTCATTATCTTCTATGTTTGCACTGTGGGTTTTTTTGGTCAGAATTTTTTTTTTTTAAATGATG
Organism: Calotriton arnoldi; assembly: GCA_963921515.1. Classification (NCBI taxonomy): domain Eukaryota; kingdom Metazoa; phylum Chordata; class Amphibia; order Caudata; family Salamandridae; genus Calotriton; species Calotriton arnoldi. The sequence continues at coordinate 514,735 of CAWUFW010009109.1, forward strand.
ATATTTAAAAAAAAATGTAGATCTACCCACACAATCATAGATTGGCGGACCTGAAATTAGATTTGCAAATCCACAGCAATATATATATATATTCTTTTAGGATCCACCACATCCCCACTGGGTTGATAGCTAGCCCTCACATAGCCTCTCTGTCACTTTTTTCAGGAGACAAGCTTTGATGCCTGCCATCCTATAGTGGTGGTCGTAATACAAAACTTAATTTGCTGCCAGCCAGATTGCACAGATTGCCAAATCTTTTAATGATCCATGAACACTGCATTCAGTGAAGGCAAAGATGCTTACATTTCCAATTTAACTAATTTATTTGTCAAATGTATTATCATTGTAACAGTTGATGATTCACATTGTTGAATAAGTTGCAGATTGTCTCTAAAGATACTAAAAACATAATTTGCGGATCAATACTCGGAAGGCTACCAAATGTTTTTGCAACACAAATGTCTCAAAAGTTTTGGACAGTTACACTAGACTGAAGAAAGTCATTGCTCTGCATAAAGTTCTTTCTTCATCCCAGGTTTGATGTATTTCTGTTCAGACGTTTGTGTTGAAGAGAAGAACAAAATGTCCTACAAACGATAAAATGGAAAACACAACTTTTTTGACCCATCTTTTTTCCTTCGTCTCCTTGGATGGATCTGCATGTAATTTGACATGCTGAAATGTTTTCAGTTACACAATAAGACTGGCAAGGTTTGTGCAGATTCTGTACTCACAAATCAAAAAGCTTTCAAACGAAACTTGAGTCTTACCCATAGTGAGTGTTGGACACTATTTTTCTCCAATGATGGCACACCACTCACAACATTGAACAAGCATTAGTGGCAGTGTCTTGAGAAGGATTCAAGCAACCTAGACAACTAATTTCAATCCCCATTGTCTTAGGACAGAAGACATTGATGGAGAGACTCAAATAGACCCTCCCACCGTGATCTATGTCCACCTTAATTTTACATCGTCAGCAAATTTGCTGTCAGAGTAGATTGAAGTCTCTCTTGGAGCCTCAGACCATTCTTCAGAGGTATAGCTGTTTAACTGAGAACAATCTCATTACTAAGAGCCAATTCATGGACAAACCTAGTTAAAAGAGATATCTGTAACCTAAAGTAAAATGGGTAGTTCACATGAGGTCCACTTAGCATAATTCTCCAATTGTCAAATAATTGTCCTTCCCTCCAAACTGAGCCAGGTATTTGACGAGAAAATAAAATAACACTGGTAGATTCTAATAAAGAGCTCGAACTGTATCCCATAAACACTATTGAGATTGTCTAATGTAGGGCAATGATGGTGCAATATTTCAAACTGATTGTGTGAGCAAAGTGATACAGTAAAAAACGCTATGTATGTAATATATGTTTGCATTCAAAACTGCTGCAAGTGATCTACTACAGTCTGTCCTTCCAGGAGGTACTCTTACTTGCAGAAGATGACCATATAGAGCCCCCAGTTTCAGTTTTCATCCTGTTCAAACAAGGAATAAGCATCTCATTCTACTGAGGATGAGGCCCAATTCCACAACAGGCCAGTCCCACAGATTTCATTACATAAATCCATGCTATTTAGAGCTCTTTCTGCTCCCGAGGGCATGCAGATTGATGGTAAACTAGCCATCCGTCTCTTAGGGGGAAAAACTACTGACTCTGTCCAGTGGGCAAAGGGAAGTGGCCCAATGGCAGGAAGAGCTGCCCCCTATTGTTTATAAAAAATCTGAAGCGTTCAGTGTATTTTTTGTCCTTTTGTGGGCCATTTCCCTTTGCAATGGTATGGGTGGAAAGATGCCTTGAGCCCGGGAAGTGATGGGTATGGCCTGATGCTTGGGCAACACAACCCACTTATTTCTTATTAAAAATACATTCCTGGTGTAGGAAAGTAGGATCTGCTTCTTATGGTTACCACCACTTTTTGCTTGATGTGATGCTGTTTTTTACTAGTCTGACTGGGGTTCCTGCTAATCAGGACCCCAGTCTATCTGCTTTCTCCCTAAACTGTTGTGTTCAGTACCTAGGTACATCCCAGATTGGATACTGGGGTACCCTGGTCCATCCCTAGTATATGGTACCCATGTACCCAGGGCATAGGTACCCCAGAGGTCTCCCATGGGCTGCAGCATGTATTATGCCACCCATGAGAGACCATTCAAAATGGAACTACAGACCTGCCATTGCAGCCTGTGTAAGTTGGTGCATGCACCACTTACGAAAGATATAGTTTTACAATATCTAAACGTCACTGCACGTAAAACCTATAAGTCACCCCACTAGCAGGCCTTTACAATCCTGAGGGCAAGGTGCTTGGTTCTAAGTGAGAGGGTGCCCCTGCATGAGCAGTACACCCCTGCAGCCTACGGAGTCAATTCTCCCGGGTTGTCAGTGAAGCAGCCATATACTATATAGAGGGGCATTGCGTGACAGCACGATGACCATCTCAATAACGGCTGCAACGAATCCTATCATTTTTGGTATCAAACATGTTGGAATCATACCCCCACACCGTAAACGTTGTGTGACGTATGATTCCAAGCCCTCCGTTCGGCTTTCAGTGTTACCAGTACCAGCCTTCTAGTCCCGGACAGCACAAAATGGTTGCTGCCGACCAGAGACACATTTCTGCCCTCCTGCTGCTGAGCCAAGCTCGAGCTGGGGATGGCAGAACAATAGGCATCCTGTCACAGGGAGGTGTGACCACCTCCCAGACAGGATTTAGTGTATTAGGCCTGGGAGGGTGTGCTTGCCAGCGCCTGAAAGTCTGCATGAGGGGCACATTTGGTGTCCCTGTGCATAGTCCCATTCAAACCAGTCCTGGGAGCCGTTGGCTCCCGCTCTGGCACGAAGCTGGACAAAGAACATGTGAGTAACCTCACCCCTGTCCAGACCCTCCCCTGGGAGGGTCCCCTGAATCTTCCCAACCCTCTCCTTAGGGTACTTAAGGGCTTACCTGGGTGTAGGTCCCTAGATTCGTTGTGGACAAGATTCCATACTGAAACCACTGCACTTCTACCGTCTGGGCACTCTGGAGTTCGCTGGACTTCGTTTGGGCCTGACTTCATCTCCCTTTCAGTCTGTTGCATCTTCTGTGCCTGTGCGCCATACATGATCCGTGCAGGACCTGTGGAGCATCCAAGACACTTGAAGATAATCTCCCTTGAAGAGAAAGGAGTCACTTCCCTGCATTCACAGGTACCTCAGCACTGCTGACCGGTCTGCTGATCCCGAGCTCCTGTGGACTCTGAAGGGTTCAACAATACAGGTGGTTGTTATCTACGATTCCCGAGGCCCAAGCTGCCGTCTCACCAAGTCTGAGGTCAGAATCCCTTGTGGGGGCTGCATTGACCAGACCCCTGTGCACCGCGTACTTTTGCAAGAGCATATGCTTGTCGGCAACTTTGCAACAAGTGCATTGGGCTCCAAGTAGCCACAACCTCCGGCAACTTCTTGCACCAAGATCTTCAGCCACACCACCTCGTGGGCACCGTGGCCTACTCTTTTTGGTGAGCTGCTCGAGGTCCTCTCGCGACTCTTGTGCCTCCAGCCTGTGGGTCCAATTGAGGGTCATCTTTGTTTTTCTTGGGCTCCCCTGAGTGCTCAGGGCATGCCCTGACTCCCCTGGTTGTTGTGAGTCTCCTGGACCTTGCTGGTCCCAACCATGCACCTTCTTGATTTCCTGCGTGGGTTGCATTTGCCAAGGCTTGTTGCTGCTCCCTCCGGACACCGACTACTCAGCATTCGACATCCTTCATGGGACAGCTCACATACGAGTCCTGGTCATCCTCAGTTTTGCCTGGTCCTCACAGCTGCAGAGTCAAGGTCACCGTCATCCTTCCTAAAGCACCCGACATCGGAGGGCATCCGTCTTCCAAGTCTCCTGGTCACTCCCGAGTGACATAGACACTGTCCCCTCTGCTTTCAGGTACTCCTCTTCCAGAATCCACATTTGGATTCCTCCGGAAATTTTCTCCTCTTCCAGCAGCGGCACTTTCCTGAAGTCCTCCATTGAGTTCGACAGTGGTTTCCGACGCCACTTCACACCTATGCACCTGGCTTCCCTGGGATAGGTAACTTGAGTACCACGGTATCCACGGGTGGGGTGGCTCTCCAACCTTCTGTCTTCCCCAGGGTTTCTCCAGGGTCCACTGGGTAGAGTCCCTAATCTTTAAAATTCCAACCGCAACGTGCACATAGACTTGTACGGAGCACGCGGACATGTTCTCACACTGCACATACTTGCAATGGGGTCCTATCTACTCACCTTGGGTGGTTCTGGGGGTCCCCAGTAATTCTATGTCCTCTCGACATTGTCCTGACTCAAGTCGTGGTTCGTAAACCACTTTTTTTAGTATATGGTTTGGCCCACTGTGTATTAGTGCTATTTACTGTGATTTCTTTGCTAAAGTATTGTGGGGCATATTAGCAAGACCGGCGATAAAATTATCGCCGGTTTAGCGGCAGGAAACTGCCGCTAAAACGGCGATAATGGGCTTGCTAATATGCGTTACAGGAATTCCAATAGAGCCCAGGTTAGATGTGCAGGACATCTAACCTGGGCTTCTATTGGAATTCCATAACGCATATTAGCAAGCCCATTATCGCCGTTTTAGCGGTAGTTTCCTGCCGCTAAAACGGCGATAATTTTATCGCCGGTCTTGCTAATATGCCCCTGAGTGCTTTGTGTCTATCTCCGTGTAGGAGTGTTCTATAATAAATACATATTTTTATACATTCTTTGTGTGGTTCCTTGTGTGCAGTGGTTGGGATTCAAGCCTGCATTGTTTTGCCAGATAATTCTTTGTATTGATTAACTAAAAAACACTAGTACCAGGCACATACAATACAAGCTTAGAATAGTAATTTCTACTGAACTCGGGGTTGGGTTAGTCAAGGGTCTAGCACACCCTTTCTCCAACCTAAGAGAGTTTAGCTCACACTAGGTTAGGTAGGTGCAACACCACACCTCACTTAGTATGTCTACTAAAGGAGATGCCAATGGCTCTTTGCCTAATAGATACAGTGAACTTTCGTTCCAAGAACTGAAAGCACTGTGTGCATCTAGAAAGCTGAAGACAGGGAGAAGTGCCAACACTAAACGCCTTGTAGAGGTTTTACTGTTGGATGACTTGAGGAAAGCCTCTGGGTCAGATGAACAGGGCAGAGTGGGTGGGCCAGGGAATAAAGATAGGGCAGGAGGGGAATCCCACTTTCACCTAGAATCAAACCCTGACCAGGGTCAGCCTGATGGCTTCCACCTGGACAATTCAGACCTCCCAGAGGAAAACACAGAGGGACAAGAGGATGCCCTCTTTGATCCTCCTGGGAAGGTGCAGAGTAGACCAAGGAGGTCCAGATCCTCCTCTGCAGAATCCAATGCTTCTAGACAGTCAGTAGGGACCTCCATTTCTAGGAAATGAAGGAACTCTGTGGATAGGGAGTACCAAATGCTTGAACTTGAGAAAGCTAGGCTTAGGCTCAGGAAAGAGCACTTGGCCCTTGACAGAGAGTCCCTAGAAGTCCAGAAGGCAAGGAAGAAAATGGGACTAGAGTTCCATGGTGGCAGCCACAGTGTCCCTAGGAGTAAGGAACATTCCTTTGACAATAGGAACCTGAGCAGGATTGTCCCTCCCTACCATGTTGGGGATGACATCCATAAATGGATAACTGCTTTCGAGAGGGCCTGTAAAGCTCAGAGGGTCCCTCAAGAGCAGTGGGCAGCTATCATGTGGCTCTCATTTGCTGACAAAGGTAGAGATAAGCTCCTCACTGTTAGAGAAGAGGATGCTGACAATTACTCAGTTTTGAAGAGTGCTCTCATTGATGGGTTTGGCTTAACCACTGAACAGTACAGGATTAAGTTCAGAGACACCCAGTGAAGGAAGTGGCCCATTTCGGGTCACTTGGGTCACTGATGACCACCTCTCAGCCGTCCATACCAAATGAAGAGTCGATCAGACAGTAGAGAATACAAACCAATATCTTTTTATTCAAGTTCACTCAGAGGGGAGCCCAGTCTGCCAAGTCGCTAAGAGTGCTGCAGAGAGGACTGAAATCAACAAGCATAAAGATACATTATGTACAATTCGTAACTGGGCTAGAACACTCCCATAATGGAATTTTCCAGGCAGGTGCTGCAAGGCAGTGGAAACGAGAGAAAAACAATCTCAGGGCTCATATCTCATACAAAATAGCAAAGTCCAAGGTTGCTCCAGTCGGGCCTGTCACCAGACAAGTGTAGTGAGAACGGTATTCATTAGTGAAGCAAAACCCAACCTTGGAGAAATGAAACCTAGCAGAAGCCTTTTCTCAGAAATAGCAAAGGATTAGTTTCGATCTTGACTTAAAATGGTGCCTAAATAGAAAATGGTGCAGCAAATGCTAACTTACATAGGATAATACGTAAGCAGGAAAATTTCTATTCTAACAGACCCTCCTTTTAGCATGAGCTAAAATATTTTCCAACGACAACAAGAAAAATATAAAAGCAGGAAAACAAAAGACCATAAAACTAACTTCTTACGAACATCCCATATTCTCAGTATCAGGAAGGGCGATTGTAAGGAGGGAAGAAGTCTTGAAAATGCCCTCATCTATCTGCATTAGGTCGTCTATCTCTTTCTGCACCATGATTGCAGCATTGGTATCATAAATCGATATTTTTCTCTTGGGAGTGAGAAGGGTGGTACAATAAGAGCAACAGAAGGGGAGGCACTGAATTAGGGCACAACAAAGCACCAATATCACAATCAAATAAATCACCTTTTCAAGAATCCAACCCCATCCACCAAAGAGAGACCAACTCCAATTTTCACTTTTCCTTCCCCTGACATTCTCTAAGATATCCAATATGTGCTTAGTAATATTCTTTGCCATATTTTTGATCCCGACTACACATTGGTCTCCCACTACCGCGCATACACCACCACTCTTGGCTAAAATAAAATCCACTGCATAACTAGTCTGTTCATATTACATTCGCATACTCTCCAACTGAGTGGTGATGTCGCGCAAAGTTGCCACAGTAGTGTTAGACAATATTTGCAATTTGCACCCAAAATATTCTCTGGCTTTCTCACCCCGGGCCATAGAGGTACCACCCAAAGTGAAGATAGAGGAAAGGACGAATCCAAAAGTTATGCCACTACTATAGTTATTCACCTATATATCAGTCACTCGCTCACAGAATTCTTAGGTCAGAGTCCTCTTAACCCAACGGAAAATAGGCTTAGCATACTTACAGGGCACACCTAAGGGCAACACCATCCCAAGAGTGACATTGTCGGTACCATTATGAACATTAGAATAAGTACCGTTGGACAAAAATAAAACCCTGGGTGTACATAAATCAGTCCCTCGTAATCTACTGTGGCATATCTGGTGTTAATTCCAAACGTACTTGGATCCTTGCCATTCACTAGGGGCATTGTATTTTTGTACAGCACTATCTCCAAACAATTTATATACAAAGAAGTGTCCGTACTATTCATGATAGTACAACAAGCAGGATAATAACCAGCCTCCCGGGTAACTATCAATTCCTTACAGTGCCAACCCACCAATGTGACATTCTGTTCTTCCATGTAAAAATTGTTGCAATACGTGTTGTTATCACACCCTGGATAACCCATTCCCAGTGGCTTTCTATAATATAGACAAGGACCTGGATAGCCAAAACCAAATTTCCCTTCACTTCGGTGAATTGCGGTGGACGAGTATATCTATAGTTCACTAGAGATAATGGATATGCAGTCCATAAACTAGTGACGGACTGAGTGGGGTAGCAAGCAGTCCCTTCTCCAAAGAATCTCTTATGTGTATCTAGAAACACATTGCCCGGGGCTGTCCTTTTCTTTCTTGGTGGGGAAATAATTTTAACCTTGGTACGCAAAGACACATTCTGACCATTTTCCAAAACCCATGACCAAGCCTGGGCGTAGTTCACAGAGTTTTGCTACGCCGAACTCCGCGAAGTTACAAAAAAACTTTGCTAAGTTCCGGGAGTGGCAGAGTGCAGTGCGAACTGCAGTTTGTGCTGGTATTCCTGCTGCTCGGGTAGAAATTCTACCCGAGCGGCAGCTCGCGCTCGCGAACTTACCGCTCGCGATCGCGAACTTACCGCTCGCGATCGCAAACTTCCTGTTCGCGATCGCGAGTAGGGAAAAAACTCCACTGCACATCGCGGAGCTCGCGGAGTGCGGAGCGCAGAAAACTCTGCAAAGTCCGCAAACTACGCGAACGGAGCGAAGTTCACCGCCCAGGCCTACCCATGACACCCCACACAATATGATCAGCAATAAAACCAGAAGAGCAACACATGTCATTTTCTGCTTACGGGTCCACACCACATTATGCGGGGTAACAAGAATCACTGGCTGCTCTTCCTCGGCAACCAATCTACCAAAGGGATGCATAACGAATGGTGAAATGGGGGCAAAATGCAAAGGAAATATACAAGTTCCTAGTGTCCGTCAGAGCCTCACTGGTACAGGCTCCTATTGTCCATCAATACGTTGGCGCTCTTGAGCACCGGCGGTGGAGCTTGCTCTGTCCTAAGCTCGTATCCCACGTCGATCATGATGGTATACCTCCACGGTATACTTTGGTCTTCCCTATCTATGTTCAAACAACTAACTAAAATAAGCAAAAGATCCTTCACCAAACTTTAATAAATCTCCGTAGGTACTATAACTCAGTACAGCCTATCTTACACAGTCCATCCCTAATCTCTTTTCTACTTGGATGCACTTTCCCTCAGCCGAGGGTGCAAATTGTACCTGGTAGCCCCAGGCACTGTGGGATCGGTGAACAACGGCTCCTGGATAGCTCGTATTTCTGGAGGAATAGCCGCATTTAACACGTCATCATTTTCCTTATCCGTCTGAGTCCAAATTAGTTGGGCATCGCTGAATGGGACAAACCGAGGCACTTGCCCAGACTTGGAATCCCCAATGCCATCTTTTACCCACCGATCATACGGCAGGGGTAAAGGAACCCTCCGACAATGGGTGGCATGCACCCAGTTCTTACGGCCAGCAACCTTTAAAAGCAGTCCGCGTCACCAGGAGGACCTGTTTAGGCCCCTTCCATCGCAGCTCCAAACTTTTCTTTTGCAGAAAATTCCGGAGAAGAACAAAATCTCCAGGCTGAATGTCATGGCCGGGTCCCTCTGGTGTAGGAGGCAGGGACTCCCAAACCTGTTGGTGAATAGAACGTAAACTTTCTGTTAACTGGCCAAGATAATCAAGTAACATAGGGTACTCAATTTCAGAGAACCGACAAGGGCGTGGGACGCCCCAGACATTTGCCGGGTGCCCAAACACGACCTCATACGGTGACAATCTTGTTCTAGAATGAGCTGTCATTCTTGTTGACAAAAGTGCTAATGGCAAAGCATCTGGCCACTGTAACCCTGTCGTCTCCTGCATTTTTGCCAATTTCAGTTTGAGAGTACCATTGTACTTCTCAACCAAACCCGCTGACTGTGGATGATTAGCAGCATGGAATTTTTGTTTGACATGGAGGCCCTCACAAATCAATAGATTCACTTTTGCATTAAAATTACTTCCGTTATCACTCCAGATCACTCGGGGCAAGCCGAAACGAGGAAAGAACTCCTTCAGGAGTACCTTTGCAGTCGTAATGGCTGTATTGTCTTTAGTAGGGTAAGCCTCAACCCATTTACTGAATGCACATACAACCACCAAAACATACTTCAAGTTATTACATCTCTCTAACTCTATGTAGTCCATTTGAAGGACTTCAAAAGGGAAGGTGGGTGGTGCGAAATTACCAGGCGGTGTAGGGGTACCCTTCTCAGGATTATGCATCAGGCATACCATGCAGTACTTCACTAAGTGTGCAGCTGTCTTAGAGATATTGTCATTCTGCCATACGGTATCTAATAATTTACAAATGCTTTTAGCACTTATATGAGCTGGACCGTGGGCCATAGTAACCACAGAAAGAACATATGCATCTGACAACATCCATCGCTGCTTCCCTGATTTATCAATCCAACATCCTTCGTAATTCAACTGTGCTGTACTTTCCTGCCACACCGCTAATTCTTCTATCGTGGCTTCACTCTGTATTTCCTTTGCACTTTCAAGAGTATCTTCAAACATGACAACCTCAGGGACCCATCTAGCTGGACCTGCTACAAACATTCTTTTCATCTTTGTCCGGGCAGTTTCCTTAGCTGTCTGATCTGCAAAAGCATTTCCTCTACCTATATCATCAGTGACCTTCCGGTGGGCACTACACTTCACAATTGTTAATTTCTTGGGGAGTGTCAAAGCAGACAAAAGCCTCAATATAAGGTGCCCATGTTGGATTTTGTTGCCATGCGAGTTAAGGAACCCTCTCTCCGCCTAGAGTCGCCCAAAATTATGCGCGACCCCAAAGGCATACGGGCTGTCAGTATAAATATTGACAACCAGTCCCTCGCTTAATTCGCAAGCTCGAATGAGGGCAGCTAACTCAGCTGCTTGAGCTGACTGATAAGGGACCTGTGATGTCTCTACCACTGTACGCAGTGTGGTAATAGCATAGGCTGCAGTGGTGGTGCCATCTGGTAATTTAAAACAAGACATTAAACCACAAAAGATACTCCAATAGACCAGCAAGTGGTCAAGAAACTAGGTAACCTAATAATGATAGGGGAAGTGTCTGTGTGAGGATATAAACCTACCAACACCAAATGGTGCGTAAGGAAACAATTCCTTTTGATTTAGTTACCCTCACACACCCTAGTGGTGTCATGCTTCATCATCGGGTCACCCCGATGCCTACAAGTCGGGGTGATACAAAAGGGGATGATGGACGGAACGTTTGAGCCAATCAAACACTCACCCCCAGTCAACTGATCTGGGTTTAATCCATCATCATTCTTTAGCTCACTCCACCACCCCAGTTCAGACATGGCCATATGCAAATCAGTCTGACCCTGTGTCGGGGTGGGCTCAACCACAGTATTGGGAGCTCCTGGAACAATGAGGACCAGGGGGATTAAAGATAAAAAACCTCAGACACGTTGACCTGGGCGTGGTCCTCTTCCGGAATGGCCAACATGGCTGCCAGGGCAGCGCCCCTCACCCCTCCACGAGACCGACGCCGTGTGCGGCGGTGCCTGCGATCCTGTGCACCTGCTGCAGCCCGGGCCGCTGGTCCCCGAACCAGTCCCGTCCGCCCCTGCGCATCCAGGCCTCACTGCTCACCTGCCGACACCGGCGTGTCTCCAAGAGGGCCCACCACGTGCCAGTGCCAACTCCGAGCCAGAGACCCGCGTCCTTGGCAGCCTCCTCAGACCATCACGGCCACCGTGGGCAAGGCACGCAGTACTCCTGCCCCGTTGACGTCCCCCACCGGCATACGCAGTGGTCAAGTAGGTCACACATTTGGGACTGAGGCTTGATTTGTCCATTGCAGAGTACACATCAATGTACAGGGCGCATCGCAGACTGCATCCCCTTCCAGCTCTGGTGCCACTGACTCCGTGCCACGGGAGTCATGGACACTCTCTGGTTGGACTCTGTTGGCGTCTGAGTCCATGGCCTGGGGGTCGTCTTCATCATCATGTAGCTGACACTGACATTGTGGGAGTAATGAGACTGTAGCATTCAACTCCCCCATATTGCCTGTTACTGCTTGCTTCTGCCCTCTGCATCATGCCCTGGATGTACACCCTCCACTGTCCCCCGAAACACTCGGCGCCATGCCCCTTGGACATCAACGGTGACCCGCTCAGCTCTCGTGGCCATGCCTCAGTGCATCGCAAGTCACCGTCCCATGGCGGTGTGCCTGTGCCGGCCGCTGAGCACCCTGGGCCACCAACTCTGTGCAGCTAAAGTCATGGACCCTTGATGTTTGTACTTTGGACTTCTAATTGTCTGATCACTGTTGTTGTTGTTGCCAGCACCAGCCAACCCCTGAGGGGTGACTCACACTGCCCAACACCCATACGGCACACTCGCCACTGGACGTGTGACCTGGGCACTGTAAGGTGCAGGGCGCACATGCCCGTAGCCAGTTCCACATGTTGTCTCAGTGTGTACGTGTGGTCATTCTGCATGCATGTGGGCCCCGAGCCATACCACATTACATTGTGCTGTGCACAGCGTGCGCAACCTAGCCACCTCAGGCAGTGGGGTGGACCTGGGACATGTAGCTGTGTGGTACCCCCCTGCGTGCATGATGGGGTGGTACGGCGTACGGCAGTACGGTGTAGGGGTGTGTTAATTCCACACGTGGCTCTGGGCGTGGTTAAGTTCAGGCCTTGCCATGGGGGTGACTAATGCGTGTGTCTCAGGTGTGTGTCGGCGCCACCCGTCACACAATGTACATTGTTGCTATGTAGCATGCCCCCGGAGTACGGGTTGGGCAGAGGGGTAAATGAGGGTGCGCAAGCCCGCTTGGGGTCAGGGATCAGACATGCCAACTGTTGTGTGTGTGGCTATTTCCGCAGCATCAGCCAAAGGTCTACCCTCAACCACATGGCGAGTTCAGCCAGGCATGGTCTCTACATCTGTGTCCGCCCTGCCCTTACCATGGGCCGACACACACGTGTCCGTCCACCTTCAACGCACAACATCACAGTGTCGTTGTCAGGCTTGTGGACATGCGCAGACAGGCATGACAATGGTGTGCCGTAGGAGTGCAAGTGATGCAACCGCGCTGCGCACACTAGTGAATGTTCTCGTGGGGAGGGTGGAGCAGCTGTGAGGCTACGTCATACACATTGATGCCGCTCATTTGCAACAAGCAGTACATGTCATGCAGTAATCACAGAGTCACACATATCACGCACCAATGGACCAGTGAGCATGCCAACACATCATGCAGAACCAACTCCTGACTCATGTCTCTCTGCACTGTCACAGGTGACCAAGGGTATGCACTCTGCGCTTGGATGATGACACCCCTCCGAGCCCCGAACACACAGGCCCAGAGGCAGTACAATGCGGCCCACAGATGCACCAGGGGCATCGTGGAACACACATTTGGCGTGTTGAAGTCACGTTTCAGGTGCCTGGACATCACAGATGGGAGGCTCCTGTACAGCCCAGACATCGTGTGCAAGATGATCATTGCATGTTGTATGTTGCACAACATATGTGTACGCAGCAGGGCCCCATGGATACCAGTGCCAGATGCACCTGACAATGGTGATGAGGATGAGGCAGATGGACCACACCCCACTGCAGCCGCAGCAGGGATAGCCCGTAGGGACACCATCATTGGCAATTTCTTCACATTAGTACGTCACATTGTGGCTGTCCTTGGCAATCATGGGACAGTACTAATTGACCACAGGCACGGCATGTGCAAATAAATGCATTCTGAGTACACATTCCCTGGGTGCATGTCACTCATCTGTTCTGGGACATCACTCAGACAAGTGTGTGTGCGACATGTGTTGCTGCAAGTTTTATGATTTGTTCATGGATGGTGGGTGTGTCACCTCTGTTTGGGTGGCTGTTTGGGTGTCATGTATTCGGACTGCCAGTTCTGTGTGTCGCAGTTAGTGGGGAGTCCCACTCCTAGGCATTTCACGTGTGTCCAGTTTCATTCCATTTTGGCTGCCATTTGTGTCCTGCAGGTGACAACTGTGCTCCTCTTGGGGTCAGATATGTGCCACCATGATGCAGGGATGCCCCATGTGACTCAGGTCCCACGACATGGGCAACATGTACCTTCGTCCACGCTTTCATGGTGGATTGGTCATGATCATGACCCGTCTGTGTGCAGGAGGGGTTGCTTGTCCCTCTGCAATGTGGAGGGGGGATGCGAATTCAATGTGTGTTCCATGCATGTTTGGGCATTGGCGTAGTTCACATGCAGGCTGCATGTCAATGTACGTTGTGACTGTGAGGAGGTGCCTGTTTGATGCGGGCCATTGGTCATTTGTTCTACGTCACGGATGTGGGGTTGTGCTCGTATATTGTTATCTCACCTTTTTTTTGCTCTGCTTTTATGGTGCATTTTCCTGCACGGCGCGTGGGATTTGCAGGCCTATCGCTGGTTATCGCACATTTTTGTATCGCTATTGGCGTCATCGCTGCTATTTTCGCGTTGGGGTTTCGCGTTTTTTCCAGTGTCGCGTTGGTTTGAACACGTTCATTTGACGCGTTATCGTGTGACTATCGCATTGTACTGCCATGTTGGGAATAGCACTTTAACACGGCGTTGTTTTCCCGCGATGGACTGCGATGTGCAGAGTTGCGTTAAGCTATACTTGCGGTGGTTATCACATGTTCTTGAGAATATGCCCCTTGGTGCACTGTACTAGGGTCTGACAAGTAAATCAAATAAGCCAATCATGGAGTCACTAATTCATACAACAATTTACAACAGGGAGCACTTGCACTTTGGCACTGAACAGCAGTGGCAAAGTGCCCAAAGCATCTAAACCAGCAAAACATAGGAAAAACACAGGAGGCAACAGCAATAAAATGGAAGGGAGACCCACGCCAATGGTGCCAGGTCTAACAGCCATGAGGAGCTAAATGTAACAGCAGTTTAACTGTGCTGTCTTTACAACCTTGTTCTGTGTCAGAAGCGATGAGCAAGTCATCAACATACTGCTGCAATATATTACCTGAGGGAAGCGAAAGGGAATCCAACTGACTCCTTAGAGCTTGACTATAAATACTCGGACTCTCTGTATAGCCCTCAGGAGCTCGACAGAATCTAAAGCTTCTACCAGCTAGGTTGAACCCAAACAGATATCTACTATCTGGATGAATAGGAATACTGAAGAATGCATCTTTTTTTTTTTTATTGTTTATTGATTTTATAGAACCAACTTAAAAGACTCATAAACATAATCAGTAAAGCATTGCATCATGTCACGTTAGCCTCATCCAATGCCCACATCAGGAATATGGTAACTCATTACAAACAGGGTCGCACAGTGCACGTACTCAATGTGTTCCAGAGTCATAGATGTCACAGGGTTCAATTATATATACATCATCGCACAGTAATAAAACAGCCCCCCCAACCCCAGTGCCCCCACTACTCCCCAGCATCGCCCACTAGGACAGTCGCAGCTTGGTCTTCAAGGTATGACTTGTACAGCCCCCAATAATTCTTAGGCCTACTATGGGGTGGAAGTAATTCGCTATAATTCTCAGTTTGAGTACTGCAGTATAGCATGTCTCTAGACCATTGTGCCACAGTCGGGAGCGGCCCACGCGACCAACAAGTCGCTATACATCTCTTAGCCAACAAAATTCCCATATCAATCAGGCGTCTCTGTGCCTTAGGTAAAGGCTTAGAGTATCCGAGCAACGCTAGTCGGGGCTCCGGCGACAATTCCCTCCCAAGAACTTGACCAAGGAGGGTAAATATCTGCTCCCAAAAACACGCTATTCCTGGGCATACCCAGGCCAAATGATAAAAGTCCGCTGCATCTGACCTACATCTGTCACATGTCGAGTCAACCCTTAGGCCATATCTATGCAGTCTTTCTGGTGTGCAATAAACCCTATTCAGGAACTTAAACTGTATTAGTCTATGCCTTCCATTAAGGGATATGCTCTTTATATTTATACAGCAATACGACCAGATCTCATCAGTAATATCTTCCTGCAAGTCCCGCTGCCAGGCCAATCTAGCTTTCGTGTACTCATGTTGCCTGTGGGCCATTGTGGCCTGATATATTCTAGACACCAGTCTTGTGGGAGTCGGCGACCTGATGATAGCAGAGAGGGCCTGCACCTCCGGAGGTTCATCCAGATCATCACCCAATATGTCCCTCAGCGTGTGTCTAACTCTATGGAACTGGAAGCGTTCCAGAAGCGAGGGCGCCTCCAAGTTGTCTATGACAGTTGTCCAGTCTTTAGCCCGCCCCTCCACAAAAAGATCCCCAATACAGTTTAGACCTAATTTCAGCAGGGCCTTTATTACCCCCCTATCTCTGCATGGGGGCAACCATACGCACCATTCCACCCTAGCCGCCGGAGAGTATAAAATAGCTCCAGCTTGCATCTCTGGGACCTGGTGCCAAGCATGCACAACTGCATTGATTGAATCAAGAATACCCGTACGTGTATCCGGAGGGGAGAACAAAACTGCCGGAAGAGGCCGAGGTGCAGCAACTACTGTCTCAATCCGGATGTGGGGTGCATCAGTGGGGCCATGTATCCATTGATAAGCATGCGCGCATTGCGCTGCTCTATAATACAAAGTTAGATCCGGGGCTCCAAGGCCACCCATTGAATAGGGTAAGGTTAACACCTGCCACCTGACCCGCGCCTGCTTGCCCGCCCATGCTAGCTGTATCAGAAGTGACTGAAGTCTTAGGAGAAACACTCTTGGTAGCACCATAGGGATATTAGTGAAAAGAAACAGAAAACGTGGCAATATAATCATTTTCATTATAGATATTCTGCCAAGGAGTGACAGCGGAAGCTTTATCCATCGCATGACATGTTCCTCCAGCCTATGTATGGCCACGCCGTAATTTTCCCTAAAGACTACTTCTGACTCCGTGTGAATCTTAACCCCTAAATATCTCACCGGGTCCGTAGTCCATTGCAGCGGGTAGTCCGGTTCGACCGGCCTGGTACACGGGGTGAGAGGAAACATTATGGACTTGTTCCAGTTTACATGAAGACCTGACACAGCCCCAAAGTGTACCACCTCTCTAAGCACTGGTGAGAGATTATGTTCCGGATGCCGGACATACAGCAGAGTGTCGTCAGCATATGTAGAGACAATCAGTTGGTAATTGGGGAACCGAATACCCCTATGACTGTGATATTCCCTAAGGGCACAAGCCAGAGGTTCCGCCACCAAGGCATATAAAATAGGGGACAGGGGGCAACCCTGCCTAGTACCTCTAGTGATTGCTATGGGGTTTGTGACTAGGGTTCCAATCTTTATGCGAGCTGTAGGGGAGTAGTACAACACATTAAGCATCTGGAGAAAGACCTGCCCCACCCCAAACCGAAGCAAAACCCGCCTAAGAAAGGGCCATTCCACTGAATCAAAAGCCTTTTCCATATCAAGAAATACCGCGATTGAGGGAATCTCCGGCCTAGTGTGTTGTAGAGTGGCAAATACAGTGTGCAGATTGTAAGTCAGGTTGCGGCCTGGCACGAAGCCCGCCTGTTCCGGAGCAACCATTGTGGTAATCAGGGGCTGAAGTCGGGAGGCAAGAATTTTAGCAAAGATTTTCGTATCAACATTCATAAGAGACAGGGGTCTGTATGATTCACAGCTATCAGGGGGTTTGCCTGGCTTGAGAACAGCGACTATGACAGCCTCGCGCATGGAGGGAGGCATCATCCCGGAAACACAAATATCATCAAACAGCACTATCAATTGCGGCAGCAACAAATCCAGAAAGGTCTTATAGAACACTACCGTGAGGCCGTCTCCCCCCGGCGCGCTCCCCGACTTCATGCTGGTTATGGCGCTCACTATCTCCTCACGTTCAATAGGTCCCATCAGTATTTCACGGTGCCTATTCGTCAGCCATGGTAGCTTAATGTGTGCTAAATAATCACTAATGCTCTCCACCGAGCCGCTCCCACTGGAAGCGTACAGTTTCGAATAATGAGCCCGAAAGCGCTCCGCGATCTCCAGCTCATCTCTAATAACCCTGGGCAAAGCACTACGCTACGCTCGCGTAGTTTGCGAAGTTTGCGCTACTTCGCACAACGCGAATTGCACGCAGCACAGTGCAAACACGCGTAGCGTAGCGTAGTGCAGCGGTCATTTTTGCTTGCTCGCGGTCCTCAACGTCAAGTTGGTGACCGCGAGCAAGCAAAATGACATCCCGGAGAGACTTTTTTCGCGTTCGCGATCAGCAACATCAAGTTGCCGATCGCGAGCGTGAAAATAAACCTCCCGGCGAGATTCTCAACGCGGAGAGGTCAGGTTTCTCATTCTGAGTGAGTCGCGTATGCTCGCGACCGCTCGCAATGAGAAACTACCAGTCCGCGTTGAGAAGCTGCCGCTCGAGTAAAAATCTACTCGAGTGGCAGTAAAAGACAGCTCGCACTGTGCAAGATGCCGTTTTCAATGATTGCACAGTGCGGACAAGCATCCGGCACTGTGCAATCATTGCGAACAGCACACTACGTAGTTCGCGTAGTGCTACGTGTAGCTCGCGTAGTGCGAACTGCACTTTGCGTAGCTTCGCGTAGCGCTACTTCGCGAACTACGCCCACCCTTAATCTCTAATGGTGTCCCCTGCCGGGTTGATAAGCTCAGGTATCACCGCTCTGTCTCTGCGTTGTTTAAGCAGTTGTGCTAGTACCGCCCCCGGACGTTCACCCTCTCCATACACCCTAGCGGTAGCATATTTGCCCATATGTTTGAGCTCTGTATCCGCCTCCGTATGATATTCAGCTAGTGTTTGTTTGAGCCCCTCGGTGACCTCCTCCCCGGGGCGATCCACCAATGCCTGTTCGAGGGATTTTAGTCTGCCCTCTAACGCTGCAAGGCGGGTTCTAATAGACTTAAGCACGCCTGCGTGCTTAGTCATAGCTATTCCACGTATATAGACTTTGAATGTCTCCCAAACCGTCTGGAATGAGTCTACCGACCCCACATTTGTTTCGAAAAATAGCTCAATTGCACCAGCCATTTCATCCCTAAAAACCGTGTCCAGCAGAGAGTATGGCGGGAACCTCCATGTGAAAGGGGGTATGTGGCGCTGCGGCATGTCTAGGACTATAAGGAGTGGGGAATGATCAGAATAAGTACGTGGGAGTACCGAACAAGTTTTCACTCTAGCCAGGGAGGCTCTGTCCACAAACCAATAATCTATTCTTGTGTGAATATTATAGTATGCTGAGTAATGAGTAAATCCCCCTTGCATGGCATGATGCTGTCGCCAGGCATCACAAAGATCTAAACGAACCATAGTGCCTTCCATCTCTCTAGCCGCCGCCGATAGACGTTGGTCAGGGCCCCCAGATCTATCCAAAATAGGGTCTCTAACAAAGTTAAAATCCCCCCCCCATAGAATTCATCCCACTAGCTTGCCGCCTACCGTGTCCGTCAATCTCCTATAAAATTCCGGGTCATCGTAGTTGGGACCATACACATTGACCACTAACCACTCTGTACCCCTGAACTTACATTCAGTAAGGGCATATCTACCCTCCGGGTCCGTCACCAGCGGTGTCAGTGTGAGAGAGTTCTTAGGGTTCACCCACGTGATGACCCCTCTAGCATGCGAAGTAAATCCTGCAGCATGAATATTGCCATATAGTCCTTTGGAGCGCAGTATGGGGCTATCTACTGGGAGATGGGATTCTTGCAATAATGCTATGTCTACCTTCTGCCTGTACAGGTAGCTTAAAATTTTGCGTACTTTCCTGTGGTCATTGAGACCTCGTACATTCCATGTGAGAACCCGGAGAGACTCAGTAGAATCTTTTCTCTGCGCTGCATCTATATCAGACATGTGTATTTGTAACCTTTCCTGGTATTATATCTTGAAACATTCTACCCGTTGTAACTGTACAAGCCTTGGCATCTGAAGCTAACATTGCAATTTTCATCCACTTGAGTCGTAACAATGTCCCCCCCCCACACCAAGCAATACCCAACTGTGCATTGGCGATTCCCCTTACCCAAACCCAAAAATAACATTTCAGAATAACATCAAACCACTTTGTATACCGATCCACTACAATAATTCGCCCTATGTGGAGCACACTCGTGGGGGGATGTTGCCTGCGTCTGCTGCAACAACTACTTTTATGACTGTATCCATAACCGTTTACCATCCATACAATATTGTCAGAAGGCGAGCCCGCCCCGGCCCAGCCCACCCGCCGGACACCATCCTGAAAAATACACGGGTCTCGGGGGTTCACTGATCCTATAGTCTAACCCAAAGGTCTCTCTAACCACCATATACCAACAACTAGGCCCAGCACCGCCCCCAAACCCAACAACAGTATGAGTTCGGGGAGACCCGAGACTCAGTAATCCTACCACCCTCCCTTAGCTCCCAGCTTATCTGTAATCAAGAAGAAATCTTTATTAGTCCTGATCGTCCAGGCCTCCTCCTGCTGCACCATCCACCTCGGCCCGTTCCGGAGTTTGTCGCCGCTCCTTAGTCCACTCCTTCAAAGCCCTCTGTAAAGCTTTTGGGTCCGTAAAGATCCTGGAGCACCCCTGTCTATTAACTCTCATCCGCGCCGGATACAACATCGCATAATCCAGATTCAGATCTCGAAGGTGTTTTTTCAGGGGAGCAAATTGTTTGCGGGCTTCCTGCACACGTGCAGTGAAGTCCGGATAGATCGATATCGCCGAGCCCTCATATTGTAAAGTCTGTTTTTCCCTAGCAAGTCGCAGGGCAGTGTCCCGGTCCCTGTAGTTCAGGAGCTTCGCGATTATGGGCCTCGGGGGCGCCCCCGGGGCAGGCCGCGGGCCCAGCGAACGGTGGGCTCGTTCTACCACAAACATCGTGGAAAAATGATCCGATCCCAACAAAGTGTGGAGACGTTTTTCCACAAACAGCTCCATGTTCCCCACCTGTGTTGTCTCCGCCAGGCCCGTGATACGCAGGTTGCACCTCCGAGAGCGTGCCTCGAGATCCTCCGCCTTGTCTTGGAGCGTCTGCAGGGCTGCATTCATCTTCTTCTGCACCACTTCGAGTCCTGATTGTGACTCCTCCACCTCGGTCACTCGTCGTTCCGCCATATCCATCCGTTCCACCTGTTTGTCAAGTCTCTCCGTCATCCTATCCATCCGGTAGGAGAGAGAATCAAGTTTGGAATCAATAGTGGTAAGACTCGCCTGCAAGCTGGTCTGCATTGACTTGAGGAGAGATTTAATATCCCCCTCCTCCGAGACCTGGGCCAGCACAGACGTAGGTTGCTCCTCCTCCGTGGCCGCCTCTCTGGTCTTACTCTTCCCACGTTCAAATGTGAGTCTTGGCTGTAACTTATCCACCTTCCCCATATCGGCAGCCGTGAGCGGGGGCGTCCGTGCAACCTGGTTTTGTATCCCACCCCCGACTGCGGCAAGCACCTACAGGGACCTGTGTTAGTGTCTCCCAGTCACCACCGGTGCCCCGGGTAGTGGGTGTTAAGTAGGATCGTGACTCGTATCGAGTACAAACCAGAGCAGTCCCAGTATTACTCCAGTACGCTAGCTCGGGCCCACCATATGCTCCCAACTCTCGGGCTCGTCGCCGTACCTTCCACTCCAGTGGACAATACTTGCATCAGGGATCCCCACGGGTCAGTCAGCAGGATCCTATACTTTGTGTGGCTGCAGCTGGTGCTAAATACCCACCGCCCTCCAACAAGCAGTTGGGCGTTAGACCTCTTCCAGGGCCATTTGTTCCACCAGGAGATCCGGTTGACCGGGAAGATCCCAGAATCTCACACGCGCAGGCCGTGAGTACTGCCTGCCAGGTGTACAAGCTTCACAATACCCTCAGGCGGCAATCTTCAACTCCACGCCGCAGGGGGCTACGGGGCACCGCCCCGGTGCAGACCACGGGACCGTCGTCTATAGTGCCACAATTATTCCGGGCCCTCCAGTCAGATCGCATAAGGACTCCAGTGCTGGGGGACGCGTAGGTGCGCTATTATACACCCCCTCAGGGCTGCATCAGCACCCAGCACCGGTCCCCAGCACTATCCGCCGACCAACAGGGGAGCTCCAGCAACCACACGACTCACACCGCAGTAGTCTCACCGCCCCTCCTGCATCCGTGTAGAGCGGTGGCAGGGAGGGGCGCCCTCTCCATGCACTCGTCACCGCCGAGGTGGCCGATTTCAATCCTTCTGTGGCCTCCAGGATCCCACGACGCTGCCCCAATAGCGCCCCCGCTCCCGCTTTGGACTCCAGCCGCCAAGCCGCCTCCGTCGCCCGACCTCCGCAGTACGGCACACCGGCGTGTCTCTCCACCAGCAGGCCGCAGCGGAACCCAGGACTCCTATCCAGCACCACCAGCCATCTCCAGGGTCGGAGACGCCGTCCAGGCAGGGGGGAGAGTTTCCTCAGCCTCCGGCGCGAAGCAGAACGCCGCGCGAGCCAGTCCTCTGCAGGATATTAGAAGGATCGTTGGATGGTTTCACAGAGCTCTCTCCTTAGGCAGCCATCTTCGTTGCAGGCAAGCTCCGCCCCCCCAAGAATGCATTTTTCAAATCAATAACAGAAAAGAATGTAGCAGTAGGAGGAATCATAGTCAAAAGGGTGGTGATATCAGGAACCACCGGAAACTGAGGAACCACAATTTTAATAACCTCACGCAAATCAATCACAAAACGGTAATGTTAGACCTGGCATCATTGGCGCGGGTCTCCCTTCCTCTTTTCTCTTCTGACCTTTTATGTTGGCTGGATTTAGATGCTCTGGGCGCTGTGCCACTGCCAATCAGTTGATTGATAGCCGGGGCGGCCATTACAGCAGCGCGGCTGTGAAGACGCGGGCCGTCTCACTAGCAACCTACATGGGGGCAATATTCCAGCCGCCCTACCCGACACGCAGTGGTTCCTTCCTTTCTCTGCCCTTTGCGAATGAAACACATGGAACGTAGCGACCGAAAAGAGTCGCCGCGGAGGGGAGGCCAACCGGTGCAGTCTAGAACGGAGGAGCAGTTGAAACGCTGCGCGGTTTTCGAGGACTAAGCGTGGGGCGCGCGCACCCGGCGGCGGGAGGAGCAGCAGTGCCAGGGGCCCGCGGAGGGAGGAGCCCGAGCAGCGGACGCCATGGACGAGAAGGTGTTCACCAAGGAACTGGACCAGTGGATCGAACAACTCAATGAGTGCAAGCAGCTCAACGAGAACCAAGTGCGGACCCTGTGCGAGAAGAAAAGGAAAGCCAAGTATCTTGTACGCTCCGGAGGGACAAAACTATAATTATTTTTGAAGACGGTAGCTGTTACCACAGTGAAGCCGATACCCGAAGTTTCTATTTTTGCATCTGTGATGTAACTTGTTCTTTAGCATCTGGTCCAGTAAAGAAATACATTTTGTGCCATGCTGTGGTGGGTGGCTTACATTTTCTGATGTGTACTGGTGTGGTACATATGTGACCTGTAACGTGATGCTCAGTCATTGTAAAGATGTATAATCTCTTTGCAATTTTATGTAGTCCTAGTACTGCAAAAGTGTTTGCATCGTAAATGTTTCCCTAATGATGATCAAAGTTCTGTTAACATTTTGCAATCTAATAACGTGCAGTTGTGCACGCACTTCTCCTTCCATATCTTTGTACAGTGCTTTTATCATCAGACTAATCTTAAATTGCAGTAGAATTATTTGTGGCTTAGCAATTTCTTCTCAGAGTGCTTTGAGAGTGTAAATCCACCAGTCTTCTGGACCCTCAATGTCCAAGAACATTTCATACCCCGAGTGCCATGGAAGAGCTAACCATGGTGTTGGCAGACTGGCTGAGATCTGGTTCTAAATGTTAATGCCTCTGTCTGATCCTGTGTCTGTTTGGGAACACACTACACCCCCCTCTCCCCAGCCCCAGGATGTACTTGTGGACTATACTAAAACGCAATCTCTCCCTCTATTCCTACTCATGTATGCAGTGGTCACGTATGGTAAGAAACCTTATGGGTTACTAAATTGAAATCGGAGTCAGTTCTTGATATCCCAAGGGCTGGAAATATAGATGGGCCTAGTGGGTGAAACTGGTGAACTAAACAGAGGTGGATTAGGATTTCCTTTTGTGTAAACTGGATACATTATCTTCTCCGCAAGAGGTGGAGTTGGCTCAATTGTAAAATTTTGGGTGATGAGGACAAATTATGTACTTGAGTTGAGGCAAGTTAAGAATTTGTTTGACTGGATAGATGCCATGCACATATCTGAATTGTGACCTCTAACCCCTTCTGGATGTTGATGCCTTTTAAGCGAGGTTGAGTAACAGGCCATGGCAGACATCTACTAGAGCGATTTCCAAATAGCATACAATCTAGACAAGACTACTGGCTTAAGTATTGATGCAAACCATGTCATTTATCTCCGGCTAGCAGTCCACTCTCTAGGTTATTTTTCTTGACCTCTCCATGTCGGTAGCCACACAATCTCTTATTGCGACCACTAAAAGTCAACTGTAATACCTTCACCTCAGCGCAGTACATCACTAGGGGACTTGAGGAAAACCTGCCATAATGGAAATTAATATTGTCCGACTGTCCAAATGGGCCTGGAGAACAGCACGTAAATATTGTGCCTTCCCCGGTCTGGTCCTGTGCCTGCAGAGCCAACTAACCAGTGCAGGTGGAGTGACCAGCTGTTGATGGTGGGAGTTTTTGAAAGCCTAAATTTCTTCTGACTAATGCAGTGCATCATGTTTGTTTGCCTCTTCTGTTTGTTTTTCTTAATTCCAAGATAACAAGATTTCATAGATATCTTGAAATCCTATCCCCTCTCCCCTGAATCTCTCCCCCTGTCTGCTACGCCGCCTAGCCCCCTGTCCCTTGTGCCCTTTGACTAAGCACTCCTCCTCCCCTTGTTGGGGAAAGATCCAATATTTATACTCTGGAGTCTGTTTCTCCCCTGAGAGAGTCCACTGCGCTAAGGGAGCCACTCACAGTTGAGGTTTGGTATGGCGCCCCTTGCCAAAGCACTCCCTCGCCCCTTTTTGGGGAAAGATCCAGTAGGTAGACCTTGAAGTCTCAGAGACCCCTCTGAGAGAGTCCACTGCTTAATAGGGATCCTCTCGCAACGGAGATGGGGGAATGATGCCTCTTCCCCTGGGATCACAGTTTACTGGACTTTGGACGCAGCTATTACGCGTTTACCGGTTTGTGCCCCCGTCACCCTCCCCCTCTTCTTTCTTGCTGTGTCTTTCACCCTCCCCCTCCTCTTTCCCCCTTCATTCTATGTCTACTCCCCCTGCTCCTACCCCCTCTCTCCTTGTATCTCTCCCCTTGCCTGCTTTTTCTCTTACGTATATGTCCTTATTTTGTCTCGACCTAACATGTAATTATGTAGCTATGCACTAATAACTGTGTAACCTTTGTAACGATGTAACCTGCAACTATGTTCTGATTCTCATGTAAAGCGCTCTGATACCTCCGGGTCTAGCCAGCGCTATATAAATCCTTTCAAATGTTGACTACTAGTCACCTATGCTACCCATATACTACTATCTACCTCTTTTGTACTGAATGGCGAATACCGAATGTATGTATACTACCTCAACCATCTAATGTTTAATAACTGTATATTGTAAAGCGCTCTGATACCCGCGTGGGTCATGTTCGCGCTATATAAAACTTTATAAATAAATAAATAAAATAAATCAGTGACACAGCGCAAATGCTCCCTGTGTAAAGATAACTGTATGAATTGGAATAATCATAATGGGCTCGTTTGGTTTACCTGTCAGTCCCTAGTATCAGTGCACTGCGTGTGCCCAGGACTGGTAGACCAAATACTGCTGGTGGGCCGGCAGCGCTGATTTGCGCTACCCACCGAAGCAGCTTTGAAAGTATGTCTGTGTAGCCTGTTCTAATAGCGAGTTACCCTCCATTTCACTGTTTACTATTGCGAGGCCACCCGTTCTCATAGGCCAGAATGTGCAGGCTGAGTATTTCATGCCTTAATCCTCCCTGCCCCCAGGAACCTGATAGGAACATCGAATTTGATATGTTTAAACTCAGAACATGGAGATGCATCTTCTAGTAAGGATTATTAGCGTAGCCCGTGTCTGAAAATGCCTCTACTAGAAACGAGGTATTTTCTGGTGTGAAGCTTTCCTGTAGGCTTTTGCTAGCGTGTGTATTGGCCGTCTGGTTTTGGAGCAGCAGGGCCAGCTGGGTCAGACCTGGCTGGAGAGAGAGATCGGCATTTAGAGTATGGGGAGGGGTGACTCTTTGATCCGAGCAGGGCCGTGCCTGGCAAGGTGAATGATGGCTCCATCTCCCACTGGGCGTCTGATAGCAGACCCCCAGATTCCCTAAGGGCAGGATGTCGCCTCGTAAACCAATTGCTCCCCGACCCCACCAAACTGGTTCTGACTGGATGCAGTGATTTGTGACTGCAGAGAACAAAGACTTTTTAGGTATAAAGCGCTGCGCTGAATCCTGTTTCAAGTGTGTTCCTTCTGGATGTCAAGACGAAACTCTGCCGAGCGGACAGAGGAAAGGACTTTGAAACTTTCACCAAGCTTGCTGAAGAAACTACCCAAGGGTCTGAATTAAGAGCACCTCCTGCTGAAGTCTCAGGGACATTAGACTTCACCCCATCAGCCGCCCGAATTCCTTCGCTAGGAATTCTACTTGCAAGTGACGCCTCCGTCGAGTAATCCGGAACCTCTAGTTCTACTGTGAGGAACGCGGACTGGTAACCTTTGTGAACTCTGTGTGTGGGCCGCCGCAGCTAAGAGAGAGAGCTGCCGCCGCTGAGTGCCCGCCTTAATTTGAATCTTTAGAACCTTCGCTGAAACTGTGTGGGCCACCGCAGCTAAGAGAGAGCTGCCGCCGCTGAGTGCCCGCCTTAAATTTGAACCTTCAGAACCTGCGCTGAAACTGTGTGGGCTGCCGCAGCTAAGAGAGAGCTGCCGCCACTGAGTGCCCGCCTTATTTTGAATCCTCAGACCCTTCGCTGCAACCTTGCGGGCCGTCGCAGCTAAGAGAGCTGCCGCCGCTGGATGCCCGCACTCGTGTTAATTGTGCAACATCGTGGATTGTCCTTTGAGCCGCCGCAGCTAGGAGGGAGCTGCCGCCACTGAGTGCTCGCACCGTTGCTAACGTTGCATCACCGAGATTTGTCCTGTGGGCCGCCGCAGCCAAGAGAAGGCTGCCGCCGCTGAGTGCTCGCACCGTTGCTAACTTGGCATCACCGTGATTTGTCCTGTGAGCCACCGCAGCTAAGAGAGTGTTGCTGCCGCAAAGTGCTAGCACCCTTGCTAACTGTGCATCATCGTAATTTGACCTGTGAGCCGCTGCAGCTAAAAGAGAGCTGCCGCCGCTGAGTGCTCGCACCCTTGCTAACTTTGCATCCTCGTGATTTGTCCTGTGAGCCGCCGCAGCTAAGAGAGAGTTGCTGCCGCGGAGTGCTCGCACCCTTGCTAACTGTGCATCATCGTGATTTGGCCTGTGAGCCGCCGCAGCTAAGAGAAAGCTGCTGCCGCTGAGTGCTCGCACCCTGGCTAACTTTGCTTCCTCGTGATTTGACCTGTGAGCCGCCGCAGCTAAGAGGGAGCTGCCACAGCTGAGTGCTCGCACCCTTGCTAACTTTGCATCATTGGGATTTGTCCTGTGGGCCGCCGCAGCTAAGAGAGAGCTGCTGCCGCTGAGTGCCCACTTCTTTGTCAACCTTGCACCATCGTGAATCGTCCTGTGGGCCGCCGCAGCTAGGAGAGCGCTGCTGCTGCCGCGAGCCCACTACGGAGCTGCACGACGAGAGTCATCGCCACCACCAGCCCGGGCCGCCGCAGCTCATGCTGCTGCCGCTGAGGGACCGCCTGTCCCGGAGTGCCCGAATCGTTGCGAGTGCACTTTGCGGACCACTGCCATCGAGAACTGTGGTCGCTGGGAGTCCGCCTGTCACCGTCTCCGCTTCTTCGAGAAGCTACGTGCTGGGCCCCTGTCCAACGGCAGGTATCTGGTGCGCAACGGGTCGCGTAGACCCAGGCCTTGAACTCAGTCAGCGCCAGGTTCTGGTGAACACGTATTGCCTTTTTAAGTCCCTAGTGATTTACATGCCTGATTACTGGTTAAAACGCTTTTGAGAGTCTCGTACCAAACCTTAGATAAAGATACTATTTTTTCTATACCTACTTGAGTTGTGTCCTTTTGTGGTGTCGTTACTGCCTTATTGTGCATGGTCATAAATGCTTCACACACTGCCTCTGAGATAGGCCTAGCTGCTCGTGCTACGTTACCACAGGGTTGAGCAGGGGTTATCAAAGGGGGAAGCCCACTTGCCCTGACTTGGGGAGAAGGGTCCCTATTTGGACAGTGGCGCCAGCCATTGCCAACTAGAGACCCCCATTTCCAACATTGGTGGTCAGCGGTGAGGATCAGAACTTGCATTTATGATCCACGTACAATAACTGGTAGACACCACTAGTGAGTACAGACCAAAGCGCAGACACACGCGGATTTTTTTTTTCCTCTCTGAATTTTGTTTTAGTTGGTTGTTTAGTATTGAATTGTTGATCGCAGCCATGAGTACTGCTAATATGGGAAGGCTAACCTCCAATGCTTCGGAGGATCTCGCCTTTGAGGAGGGAAGATTAGATACCTATACTGCCAAACAGCTAAAGTCATTTTGTAGGCACTTCGCAGTCCCCGTGATAGGTCTCTCTAGGAAGGAGGAGTACCACAAGGCGCTGAAGGCCTGGTGGGAAGCGAGAGAGTCTGCTGTGGATGAGGAAGAGAATGCTGGAGGGCAGCTGGATGATGCAGTAGAGGGGGGAGATAGAACACCCTCCAATCCAGGTACTAGTGTATCCCAAAGAAGCCTGACCCCAGAAGAGCTGGAGGACAGGGAGAGAGATAGGAGGCATAGTTTGGAGATGGCTAAATTGGAAGGTCAGAAGGACCTTGAGAGTGAGAAGTTAGACATTGAGAAAAATCGATTGTCATTTGAACTTGAGAAAATGAGAATGGAACATGAGAGAATGCTGAGGGAGATAGAGATCAGGGCGAGGAGTGTCCCGGTCTCCCCTCTGGTGGCAGCATACCGTTAGTAACTCCTGAGAGTAGAGTTTATATTCCTAAGGATGTCATTAAGGATTTTCACAAGAGTGAGGATATTGGGCAATGGTTTGCCACATATGAGATAGCAATGGTGTCCCACCGGGTCCCTGAGCAGGATTGGGGAGCGGGACTGTGGGGGCGCTTTGTGAGTGAGGGTAGGGATACCCTGTTGGACCTGCCTGAGGAGAGCAGGATGGTGTATGCCCATATGAAAGAAGCTTTGATGACCCGTTATGGTTTGACCCCAGAAATGTACAGGCAGAGGTTTAGGACCTGTAAGAAGTTAGAGGGTACGACGTGGGTTGAATATGTGTCTTTTTTCTGCCGAGCAATGGATCGCTGGGTAAAAGGTAGCAAAGTGGAAACTTTCGAGCAATTGTATGATTTGTTTGCGTGGGAGCATTTGTCCAGTAACTGTTTTCCAGAGCTACGCCAGCACCTGATTGATAGCAAGCTGACTAACCCTAGGAAGCTTGCTGAGGAGGCGGACCGCTGGGTGAGCACCCGGGTCCGCTAAGGTGGGAGACTTCGCCCGAGGTGGGCAGGGTCCCCAGTAGAAAAGTGGGGGGACAAGGGTAAACAGAGGGAGTTCCAGAGAGGGCCCCAAAGTAATTCCCAAGGGAACCAAGCAGTGGTGTCCCAGCCTCCCCCTGAGAAGAAGCCAGTGTCCCCGACAGGTAGGCCTGTTCATAGGTGGCCCCTTACTTGTTTCAAGTGTGGTCAAGTGGGCCACCGGTATTATGATCCCCAGTGTCCCCAGAGGGACCCCAATGCATCCCCTCTTGCACCACCCCATGCACCATCCCACCAGATTGCCACTGTAGCCCTGGGGGGGGAGGAAATGGAGGTCCAAGGTGGATGGGATCCCGTAGAGTTAACCCTTGTCTCGCTAGGGGACTTCGAGAAGGTCCCTAACCCCACACTGCCGACCAACACTCAGAAGTACCGGCAGTGGGTGACCATCAATGGCCATAGGGTGGAGGCTCTCAGGGACACCGGAGCTAGTGTGACTGCTGTCAGCTCCCGGTTGGTGTCCAAAGAGCAAGTTGTCCCCCATGCATTCTGCCCCGTAGTGTCAGCAGACAACCCAGAGAGCCAGTGTGAAGTGGCTCAGGTTCCCCTCGAGTGGGGGTCACAGGAACTCTTCAAGTAGCTGAGAGGGCCGCCATGCCTGTAGACTGTCTGTTGGGCAACGATCTGGAGAACTCCCCGTGGGCTACGGTGGAGAGAAAGTCTCATTTGGAAATGTTGGGGTTGCCTCAGTGGGCGTGTGTGACCACTCGGTCAGAAGGATGTTCAGGAGGGTCTGGAGCCTGAAAGTATGGCCCAGGCCCCAGCCTCAAAGAGAAGGGGTAGGGGGCACGGGAAACCAGCCCCCACGGTTCCCACGGTCCCGGAGGGAGCAGACCTTGAGGGGGATGCCCTGGCACCTACAGGGGAACAAGTGGCCAAACTGGGGGACCTACGGGAGCTGACCCATTGGCAGCAAGAAGGGGGGCCCTCCAGGGAGGAATTTTGCGAGCAGCAGAGAACCTGCCCTTCTCTTGAGGGGATGCAGCGACAGGCCGCCACCCAGGCAGTAGGTGACCAGACAGGGTCACATTGGATCTATTGGGAGAACGACCTCCTTTACAGCGAGCCTAAGGTTGCTGAGCCTGGGTCAGCCCGTGTGCTGGTGGTACCCCAGAGCTTCAGGACCTTCCTACTGGGGTTGGCTCATGATGTGCCACTGGCCGGACATTTGGGCCAGACCAAGACCTTTGAGAGGCTGGTCACCCACTTCTATTGGCCCCAGATGCGCAGGAGCTCCGATGCTCACTGCAGAATGTGTGAGACTTGCCAGGCAAGTGGGAAGAGTGGGGGGAAGATTAAGGCCCCACTACAGCCCTTTCCCGTGGTGAGCACCCCATTCGAAAGAGTGGGCATTGATATTGTGGGGCCTCTGGATCGCAAGACAGCCATGGGCAACAGGTTCATCCTGGTCTTGGTGGACCATGCCACCCAGTACCCTGAGGCCATCCCGCTCAGGACAGTGACATCCCCTGTGGTGGGACGGGCACTGATGGGGATTTTCTCCCGTGTGGGATTCCCCAGAGAGGTGGTGTCCGATAGGGGAACTAACTTCATCTCCAAGTACATGAAGTCTCTGTGGGAGGAGTGTGGGGTAACGTATAAGTTCACCACTCCTTACCACCCCCAGGGTAATGGGCTGGTTGAGAGATTCAACCGGACCCTTAAGGGCATGATTATGGGCCTAGGCGAGCCCATGAGGCGTAAGTGGGATGTCCTCTTACCATGCCTGTTGTTTGCTTACCGTGAGGTGCCAAAGAAGTCCTTAGGGTTCAGTCCCTTTGAGCTGCTCTATGGTCACCCGGTAAGAGGGCCTCTGAGCCTGGTCAAGGAAGGCTGGGAGCAATCTCCCAGGAAACCTCCCCAGGATGTGTTTAGTTACATGCTGGCCTTCAGGAACCAGACTCGGCGTTTCAGGAAACTTGCTGAGGCAAACCTGGAAACCAGCCAGGAAGAGATGAAACGCTGGCACGATCAGAATGCCACTCTGATCGAGTTTCAGCCTGGACAGAAGGTTTGGGTCATGGCCCTGGTGGAGCCCTGTGCGCTCCAGTATAAGTGGACCAGCCCCTTTGAGGTGGTGGAGCGCAAGAGTCCTGTTACCTACGTGATGGACTTGCAGTCTCCCAGGAACCCCTTGCGGGTCCTGCATGTTAACCGCCTGAAGCCCCACTTTGTGAGGTCTGAAGTGGGCATGCTTCTGGCCAGAGATACTGGGATGGAGGAGGAGAGCGAGCCCCTTCCTGACCTCCTGTGTGCAGGGGAGCGAGATGGGTCAGTGGAGGGTGTGGCCCTCTCCACCACACTGACCCCTGAGCATCAGGGTGATTGTCGCCACCTGGTGGGGCAATTCAGTGATCTGTTCTCCCTGGTACCTAGTGTCACTGATTGGTGTGTCCATGACGTGGACACCGGGGACAGTCCTCCCATTAAGCACATGGCTTACCGAGTGACTGACCGGGTAAGGGCCTACATTAAGGATGAGGTTACCAAAATGTTTACCCTTGGGGTGATTGAGTCCTCTAGCAGTCCTTGGTCCAGTGGTCCTGGTACCAAAAGCTGCAGCGCCTGGTACCACCCCCGAACTTCGGTTCTGCATGGACTATCGGGGCCTCAATTCAGTCACGAAGATTGACGCGCACCCCATCCCCAGAGCTGATGAGCTCATAGATCGGTTAGGGGCTGCCAAATACCTCAGCACATTTGATTTGACGTCTGGGTATTGGCAGATCGCCTTGACCAAGGGGGCAAAGGAGAGGTCAGCCTTCTCCACACCCGATGGGCACTACCAGTTCCGGGCGATGCCCTTTGGAATGAAGAATGCCCCTGCCACCTTTCAGAGGCTAGTCAACAGGGTGTTGGTTGGGCTGGAAGACTTCAGTGCAGCCTACCTGGATGACATTGCGGTGTTTATCTCCTCTTGGGAGGACCACCTGCGCCACCTCTGAGAGGTATTGATGGCACTGCGGAAGGCAGGCCTCACAATCAAAGCCAGTAAGTGCCAGATTGGGCAAGGTTCTGTAGTGTATTTGGGGCACAAGGTAGGGAGCGGCCAGGTGGCGCCCCTTCAGCCCAAGATTGAAACTATCCTGACGTGGGAACCCCCCAAGACTCAGACGCAGGTGAGAGCCTTCTTAGGACTCACGGGGTACTACAGGAGGTTTGTCAAAGGATAGGGTAACATTGTTGCACCCTTGACTGAGCTGACTTCTAAGAAGCAGCCAAAGAAGGTAAACTGGACTGACACCTGTCAGAACGCTTTTGACGCCCTGAAGACTGCCATGTGCACTGCACCCGTGCTTCAGGCGCCCGACTTTTCAAAGGAATTCGTTGTCCAGACAGATACCTCAGAGCATGGTATAGGGGCTGTTCTGTCACAGATCAATGAGGAGGGACTAGACCGACCGGTAGCCTTCCTAAGCAGAAGGTTACTTCCCCAGGAACAGAGGTGGAGTGCAATTGAGCGTGAGGCATTTGCTGTGGTCTGGGCGCTGAAGAAGCTGAGGCCATATTTGTTTGGGACTCACTTCCGGGTTCAGACAGACCACAGGCCCCTTAGATGGTTGATGCATAGGAGGGGTGAGAATCCCAAGTTGTTGAGGTGGTCCATTTCCCTACAGGTTATGGATTTCACGGTGGAACACCGCCCTGGTACAGAGCACGCTAATGCTGACGGTCTGTCCAGGTTTTTCCGCCTTAGTGATGAGAACTCCCAAGGGAATGGTTAGTTCTCCCCACATTTCAGCTGGAGGGGACGTGTGTTAGACCTGGCATCATTGGCGTGGGTCTCCTTTCCTCTTTTCTCTTCTGACCTTTTATGTTGGCTGGATTTAGATGCTCTGGGCGCTGTGCCACTGCCAATCAGTGACACAGCGCGAATGCTCCCTGTGTAAAGATAACTGTATGAATTGGAATAATCATAATGGGTTCGTTTGGTTTACCTGTCAGTCCCTAGTATCAGTGCACTGCGTGTCCCCAGGGCTGGTAGACCAAATACTGCTGGTGGGCCGGCAGCGCTGATTTGCACTACCCACCGAAGCAGCTTTGAAAGTATGTCTGTGTAGCCTGTTCTAATAGCGTTACCCTCCATTTCACTGTTTACTATTGCGAGGCCACCCGTTCTCATAGGCCAGAATGTGCAGGCTGAGTATTGCATGCCTTAATTAGGCCTGGGCGGTAAATTCCGTTCCGCTCGCGGAATTCGGGTAATTTTGCGTTCCGCGGAGAACACGGAATTGCCAAAAATTCCGCGATCCGCGGCTTCGCGGAATTTTTTGCTTGTTCGCACTTCCAAAATGCGTGGTCGCGAGATATTTCTCCCCGAGCACGCAAACAGCATTCGCGAACAGGAAAAAAGCATCGCGAACGGGTGGAACAAGCAATTCCGCGTGCTTATGAACTTTTGCGTGCTTGCGGAGATTTTGTACTGTTTCGCTGAGCTTTGCGTAGCGCGACTCACGCAAATTCCGCCCACCCCTAGCCTTAATCCTCCCTGCCCCCAGGAACCTGATAGGAACGTCGAATTTGATATGTTTAAACTCAGAACATGGAGATGCATCTTCTAGTAAGGATTATTAGTGTAGCCCGTGTCCGAAAATGCCTCTACTAGAAACGAGGTATTTTCTGGTCTGAAGCTTTCCTGTAGGCTTTTGCTAGCGTGTGTATTGGCCGTCTGGTTTTGGAGCAGCAGGGCCAGCTGGGTCAGACCTGGCTGGAGAGAGAGATCGGCATTTAGAGTATGGGGAGGGGTGACTCTTTGATCCGAGCAGGGCCGTGCCTGGCAAGGTGAATGATGGCTCCATCTCCCACTGGGCGTCTGATAGCAGACCCCCAGATTCCCAAAGGGCAGGATGTCGCCTCGTAAACCAAGTGCTCCCCGTCCCCACCGAACTGATTCTGACTGGATGCAGTGATTTGTGACTGCAGAGAACAAAGACTTTTTAGGTATAAAGCGCTGCGCTGAATCCTGTTTCAAGTGTGTTCCTTCTGGATGTGAAGACGAAACTCTGTCCGAGCGGACAGAGGAAAGGATTTTGAAACTTTCACCAAGCTTGCTGAAGAAACTACCCAAGGGCCTGAATTGAGAGCGCCTCCTGCTGAAGTCTCAGGGACATTAGACTTCACCCCATCAGCCGCCCGAATTCATTCGCTAGGAATTTTACTTGCAGGTGAGGCCTCCGTCGGGTAATCCGGAACCTCGAGTTCTACTGTGAGGAACGCGGACTGGTAACCTTTGTGAACTCTGTGTGTGGGCCGCCGCAGCTAAGAGAGAGCTGCCGCTGCTGAGTGCCCACCTTAAATGTGAACCTGCAGAACCTGCGCTGAAACTGTGTGGGCCGCCGCAGCTAAGAGAGAGCTGCCGCCGCTGAGTGCCCGCCTTAAATTTGAACCTGCGCTGAAATTGTGTGGGCCGCCGCAGCTAAGAGAGAGCTGCCACCGCTGAGGGCCCGCCTGATTCTGAATCCTCAGACCCTTCGCTGCAGCTTTGCGGGCTGCCGCAGCTAAGAGGGCTGCCGCCGCTGGATGCCCGCACTCGTGTTAATTGTGCAACATCGTGGATTGTCCTTTGAGCCGCCGCAGCTAAGAGGGAGCTGCCGCCGCTGAGTGCTCGCACCGTTGCTAACGTTGCATCACCGAGATTTGTCCTGTGGGCCACCGCAGCCAAGAGAGGGCTGCCGCCGCTGAGTACTCGCACCGTTGCTAACTTGGCATCACCGTGATTTGTCCTGTGAGCCGCTGCAGCTAAGAGAGAGTTGCTGCTGCGGAGTGCTCGCACCCTTGCTAACTGTGCATCATCGTGATTTGACCTGTGAGCCGCCGCAGCTAAGAGAGAGCTGCCGCCGCTGAGTGCTCGCACCCTTGCTAACTTTGCATCCTCGTGATTTGTCCTGTGAGCCACTGCAGCTAAGAGAGTGCTGCCACCGCTGAGTGCTCGCACCCTGGCTAACTTTGCATCCTCGTGATTTGACCTGTGAGCTGCCGCAGCTAAGAGGGAGCTGCCGCCGCTGAGTGCTCGCACCCTTGCTAACTTTGCATCATTGGGATTTGTCCTGTGGGCCGCCGCAGCTAAGAGAGAGCTGCTGCCGCTGAGTGCCCACGTCTTTGTCAACCTTGCACCATTGTGAATCATCCTGTGGGCCGCCGCAGCTAGGAGAGCGCTGCTGCCGCCGCAAGCCCACCACGGAGCTGCACGACGAGAGTCATCGCCACCACCAGCCCGGGCCGCCGCAGCCGCGTGCTGCTGCCGCTGAGGGCCCGCCTGTCCCGGAGTGCCCGAATCGTTGCGAGTGCACTTTGCAGACCACTGCCATCGAGAACTGTGGTCGCTGGGAGTCTGCCTGTCACCGTCTCCGCTTCTTCGAGAAGCTACGTGCTGGGTCCCCGTCCAACGGCAGGTATCTGGTGCGCAACGGGTCGCGTAGACCCAGGCCTTGAACTCAGTCAGCGCCACGTTCTGGTGAACACATATTGCCTTTTTAAGTCCCTAGTGATTTACATGCCTGATTACTGGTTAAAACGCTTTTGAGAGTCTCGTACCAAACCTTAGATAAAGATACTATTTTTTCTATACCTACTTGAGTTGTGTCCTTTTGTGGTGTCGTTACTGCCTTATTGTGCATGGTCATAAATGCTTCACACACTGCCTCTGAGATAGGCCTAGCTGCTCGTGCTACGTTACCACAGGGTTGAGCAGGGGTTATCAAAGGGGGAAGCCCACTTGCCCTGACTTGGGGAGAAGGGTCCCTATTTGGACAGTGGCGCCAGCCATTGCCAACTAGAGACCCCCATTTCCAACAGGTAAACATCCTCATGATCATCAGGGGAACCTGAGGGTGTTTGTTTAAGAATCGGAAGAAGAGGACTATTACATGTATTGGCAGAAGTCTCTTCAACTACACCCTTTCTTATCAAATCCTGAATAAACTGTAGAAAGGCTCGTTCTCTCGCCTGAGGTATCTTATACTGATGATTGCAAGGCAAAATAGCATTGTCTTTGACCTGTTTCGAAACTGGTGGTATATACAATAGTCCTACATCTGTATTACCTGTCGCCCATAATGTGGATGGCACATTAGCAAATTCAACAGGAAGAGGAGGAGACAGACACTGTTTAGTACTCACATTTGACCCATCGTCATATAAACACCTTCCGGGGAACAATAAATAGTAGCATGTAATTTCTTTAACAAATCCAAACCCATCAAATTTTCACCACAATTGTCCGTCAACAAAAACGGGGAATCCACAGTAAAAGGACCAACTGTCAATGCTAGGGGTCGTGAAATGGGGCTTACAACCGGTACACCTGAAAAACCTACCGAAACATTATTATGGCCAGACAGAGCCACCCCAGGGACCGAATGTCGAGAGACAGAATTCTTCGTTGCACCTGTGGCCACCAAAAATTCCTTAGTCGAGCCTTGCAAATCCGCTGTGACATAAGGACCATGCTCATCTACAAGTATCGGAACTGGTCCCTCACTCGGTCCCTGGCTATCCTAGCTGTAAGACATCCCTGTCACCTCATCTGTATCGTAATCATCATGATAATACTGTCCATCACGAGGGTCATCAAAGTGATTGTTATCAGAACGACCCT
Source organism: Calotriton arnoldi (assembly GCA_963921515.1). Taxonomy (NCBI): domain Eukaryota; kingdom Metazoa; phylum Chordata; class Amphibia; order Caudata; family Salamandridae; genus Calotriton; species Calotriton arnoldi. The sequence continues at coordinate 551,561 of CAWUFW010009109.1, forward strand.
GTGAGACCACAGCATTCTGAGCTCTATCGGTCCCACGACCCCGTCCACGAGAACCTCACCCTCTAGGAACTGCAACTTTCTGCAAAAGCACAGGACACTCGCTACGCCAATGGCCCTCCTCCTTACAATATGCACACTGATTCGGCCCCAAAGGAGTCGTTGTCAGCTGTCTACTGGTGCGTGGAAGCTGTCTAGCAGGACCACCGCGTCTTCTACCATTCCCTCTAAACACTTGCTGCAACAACACCTTCGTCTTTAGATCCTCATGTTTTTTCTCGCTCTTCTCTTTCTCCTCTTGGTCACGATGTTCATAATATTGAGGCATATTCAAAATAACAGAAGGGGAAGAGGCAGACCAAGTGCTCTCAGACGCCTGTAAACGAGTCACAATTTCCGGAAGCAAGTTACAAACAAACCTGTCAACAAATGACCGAACTCCTCCTTCAATAGACATATCCTGCCCACTATAATCCAAAAATGTATCTTCAAACCGGGTGAAGAAATCAGACACACGTTCATCCTTCTTCTGTCGACAAGCCGTCAACTTATCCCAACTCACCTTCTTCGGCGGAATAAGAGAATGCATATATGTAATAATACGACCGGGTAAAGCAAGTATCTCAGCTCGAGGCTTATGACCTGGCTTCCTGTACTGATCCTATCCCTTAATCTGGTCCCATGTACCACCTAAGTCTGCAACATGATCCTGAGTATGAACCTGTCTCCAAATATCAACCGGAACAAGAAGGCCAAAAAACATTTCAATATCAGCAAGGGTCATTACAGTAGAAGAGGCAGCTTCAGTCATTCTTTATAATAAGCAGTGGTATTTTTTCTCAGATCAGGCAAATGAGACTTAAGGGATAGAACCTCACTTCTTTTCCATAGTGTATTAACCCACTGTTCTTGAAAACGGGCCGCTACACCAGTCTGGTGACAGTACCGCGCTGATCTGTTAACTCTGGTATTTCTGGATGGTATATCAGATGAACCTCCCGCATCGGAAACTGAGACACCGGGGTAGGACTCTTCTCATGCAACCTACCCCTATAAGCAATTAACGTTGAAATATTCCCCAAAAATTGGTCGGGCTCCAAACCGCTAACATACACACGATCTCTAATATCATATAGAATTTGGGGTGCATCATCCCCAAAGTGTTGCTGCCAAAGACTAAGTAACGTAGCGGACATATGCTTAAGAGCATGCTGCTGTACAAAGGGCTCAAAATCTTGCATAACTGCCCAAACATCCTCCACACTATAAATGGGATTACGACCCCACTGCGCAGCCTGATCAGCTACTTCCTTCTTCTCCTCATCCCCCACCCCAGATCGCATCAATGGGCCCATTCGCTCTTTAAATTTTGTCCAATCTCTATCCTCAAATCCACGTACTGGCGTCTCAGCACTCAGAATTGCGGGGGATAAAGAACCATAGAAGGAGAAGCAACAGAAGTAACAGGTACAATTGTCGCTGACGGTTGTCCCGGAGGCAAGAGAGCACGAGGTATAGGAGTCAAAACAATAGGTGTGCTAACAGTTACAGTTCCACAGATGGCAAAGACAAAGAGAGAGCAGAGGGTGCCATAGCCAAAACCGTCGTAACAACAGAAGTAGGCACAGAAACAGTTGGAGCAGTTGTAACAGGCTGCTGTGATAACGAAGGAACAACGGGATATATCCTCTGCAGGGCATATGGGGGCGGGGGTCGATTGTCTAACAATTCCTCCACAAAAGTATCATTTTCCTCTTGGGCCAAATAATATTTATCAATCTGTAATCGAAACCTTGTATCCTCACATTCAACTCCTGCCTCCTGCTTCTCTCTATCATAGGCTACAGCTTTCTGGGTCAGTGTTTGCATCTTCCCTTTCCGTGCATATTTTTCCATCTTCAGTCGTCTCTGCCTAGCTACTTTCTGCCATGTTCTGAAGGAATCAAACATAAACTGCCTACTTCATCTTTTAAATAACTGTTCCTGTAAAAACCCAATCTTTTGCTCATCAAAATTGCCTGTCAACGGCCACTGTAACTCAGCATTGTCCCTCGTATATTTGTGCCATAATGTACTAAACATAATAGGGCCAAAACCATACTTCACGTACATATCAAAATTAGGAGTGCCTTCTGGAGGCGCCGGCTGGGCTTCTTCGAATCGAGCATCTGCAGAACAACAACGACAACACAGAGAGAAAAACTTACTGATTCCAGGCATTTTCAAAAGAAAACAAATTCATTATTTTTGCCTGGCAAAGCAATTGCAAGTGCTTTTATCAAAAACGGTCCTCAGACCGTACCAAACTCAAACCACAATGGTACCATATCCGCAAAGAACCAAAACAAACTCACCTGATACAAGTAGCACAAACGAACCAATTCTCCACTGCCGACTCTTCAGACCAAATGGTCAGATCCAAGGGTTTCGCCATTCATGACTCCAGTCGGGATGACCACTGGGCGAGGCACCGTCCAGCAGGACAGAAGGGGCAGCTGCAAGTAACAAAAACTCTTCGTGCAGGGATCCCTGAACTGTCAGTCCGACCCGACGATAACCTCGACCTCCCCCCCGTCCACGGAAAGGGGATGGTCACTCACCCAAAGGAGTCCCTGTTCGGGCGCCAACTGAAGGAAGTGGCCCGTTTTGGGTCACTCGGGTCACTAATGACCACCTCTCAGCCTTCCATACCAAATGAAGAGTCGGTCAGACAGTATACAAACCAATATCTGTTTATTCATGTACACTCAGTGCAGAGCCCAGTCTGCCCAGTCGCTAAGGGTGCTGTAGAGAGGACTGAAATCAACAAGCATAAAGATACATTATGTACATTTCGTAACTGGGCTAGAACACGCCCATAATGGAATTTTCCAGGCAGGTGCTGCAAGGCAGTGGAAACGAGAGAAAAACAATCTCAGGGCTCATATCTCATACAAAATAGCAAAGTCCAAGGTTGCTCCAGTCTGGCTTGTCACCAGACAAGTGGGAGAAGGCCTCTATCTAGTGAGAAAGGTATGCGCTAATAAGAACAGTCTATTTATTAGTGAAGCACAACCCAACCTTGGAGAAATTAAACCTAGCAGAAGCCTTTTCTCAGAAATAGCAAAGGATTAGTTTCGATCTTGACTTAAAATGGAGCCTAAATAGAAAATGGTGCTGCAAATGCTAACTTACATAGGATAATACGTAAGCGGGAACATTTCAATTCTAACACCAGAAGACACAGAATCAGGACTGGGTAGACTATGTGGATAGTGCTATTAAGGCTTTGGAAAGTTGGTTATTTGGCAAAAAAGTTCATGATTTTGATGGTTTCTACAATTTGATTATGAGGGAGCAGATCCTTAATAATTGCCAGAATCAACTATTGCATCAGTACCTGGTGGACTCAGATCTGACTTCTCCCCAAGAATTGGGAAAGAAGGCAGATACATGGGTCAGAACCAGGGTGAAGCAGAAAAATCAGAACCATGGTGGTAACCAGAAGAAGCAAGATTCTTCAAAAACTCAAGATAAGGGTGGGGGCAGGGGTAAAGACAAAGAGTCTTCATCAGGGCCCCAAAAACCTGCATCTGGTGGGGAGTCACAATCCAACAAGGGGAAAGACAAAAAGGAACCTTGGTGTTACTTGTGTAAGGTAAAAACCCATTGGAAAAAAGATGCTGATTGTCCAAAAGCCAAGGAAACTACTCCTACCACCACTGCCCCTAAGGCAACTGCTCCCCCTAGCACAAGTACAAGTGGTGGTACAGGAAACAAGGGATTAGTGGGGTTAACCTTGGGATCTGAGGTGGGTTCTGGCTTAGTCAGAACTCCAGCTCAGGCTATACTAGTCTGTGATGGTGGCATGGATATTGCCACCTTACTTGTTTGTTTGTTTGTTTGTTTATTGAGTTTTATATAGCGCTGGCTAGACCCGGAGGTATCAGTGCGCTTTACATCAGGAACAACAGCGAGTTACATGAATAATAAATTAAAACATTTTTCACAGAAATTTCAAAGTAAGTGACAAATCATAAGAGGCAGAGAAGGAAAGGGGGACAGGAATGTGAGTAAAAGAATAGGTGGGGGAGGGGGGAAGGGAATCTGAGGGGGGAGGGAGTAAAGGCAGTCGGGTGAAAAGAGAAAACGTTCGGTTACTAGAAAGCGGGAGAAAAACGATAGCGGATCGTCAGGGGGAGAACGGAGGCAAGGGGGAAAGGACAGAGTTCGAGACAAGATGGCGTGTCAGGGTCCTGGGATGTGACGGTGGCCAGCAACAAAATGTCGGGCAGAGCAAAATTCAAAGAGTCAAACAGTCCATAGATGCGAAGCCAGGTAGCATGATAAAAGTGCAAAAAAGTCAAAGTCAAAAGGGGGGGGACGCAGATCCAAAAACAAAAGCGGGTGAAAGGGAGAAGAGGCGTGCAGGCTCGGGACCACTGGGGAATCGATAAAGGCAATCCGCCGGTCATGGCTCCCTCACCCCCATACCTGGAAAAGGATTCACCGGTCGCAAAGGTGGGTGGAAGGGAGAAGGGGTGTGCAGGTTTGGGACCACTGGGGCATCGGTAAAGGAAATCAGCCAGTCGTGGCTCCTGTACCCCCATATCTGGAAAGGGTCTCTCGGGTCTCTCGAGCACATCCAGGCGGACGGCCAGCTTGGGGAGGCACCGAGGCAGCAGCGAGGACTGCAGGCAGCCGATGAACACAGAGCTGCGCCATGGCTGGCCCCATCATCAGCCATCCGCGGCGACTTGCTCCGAGGAAGGAGCAGAAGGAGAGAACAGCAGTAGCGGTGGCGGGACAAGGAATGCCATGCCCGATGTCCAGCTGGGTAGGTGATGGCGGCGGGAGAATCCGGGCCGGTCTCCTCGATAGCCGAACCAAGCGGCTCCACTGGGCATCGGCCAAGTCGTCTCGATGTCCTGGACGATTGGAATCATGCCCCAGAGCAATCCAGTAACCTGGGCAAGTACAGACAACAGCCTTTGATCAATGGAACAGAGGCAATGGCCTACAGGGACACAGGGGCCAGTGTCACCATGGTGACAGAGAAACTTGAGTCTCCTGGACAGATCATACTTGGTGAAATGTAACATGTGACCAATGCAAACAATGTCAGGACTGACCATTCCTTGGCAGTTGTTAATTTCAGCTGGGGAGGGGTAACTGGCCCTAAGAGGGTTGTGGTAAGTTCAGACCTACCAGTAGATTGTTTGTTAGACAATGATTTGGAGACTTCAGCCTGGGAATTTAGGACTCATGCAGCAATGTTGGGCATCTCTGCAGATGTGTTTGCTGTGACTAGGTCACAAGCCAAACTGACATCCACTGAACAGGCCCTGGATCCTGGAACAATGGACCAAGTGCCTTCCAAGAGAAGGAGCAGGAGGGGTAACGCTGTGTTTTCCCCCCAGACTCAGAGTGAGGATCAGTCTCTTGAGGGAGATGATCTCAGTCCCTGTGAAGGAACTGTCCCAGATGAGCTTGAGCATGATCAGGTTGAGTTCTTGGGGACAGGGGGCCCTTCCAGGGCAGACTTGAGTTTGGAACAGCAAACCTGCCCCTTTCTTGAACCCCCTCAGACAGCAAGCTACTGCTGAGGCTGCTGGGAATGTCAGTGGGTCCCACAGGATCTACTGGGATGAGGGACTCCTTTATTCAGAGGGTACCAGGAGGTTGGTTATACCTCTGAGGTTTAGGAGCTTCCTACTCACCCTTGCACATGACATTCCCCTGGCAGGACACCTAGGCCAAAGTAAGACTTGGGACAGGCTTGTCCCTGACTTTCACTGGCCTCACATGTCTGAAGACACTGAGGAGTTTTGTCGCTCCTGTGCAACTTGCCAAGCCAGTGGTAAGGCAGGTGGCACCACAAAGGCCCCCCTGATACCACTTCCAGTGGTGGGGGTTCCCTTTGAGAGGGTTGGGATTGACATATTTGGTCCCATGAACCCTCCTACAGCATCTGGGCACAGTTATATTCTGGTGATGGTGGACCATGCCACTAGGAACTCAGAAGCAATTCCCCTTAGGATCACTACAGCTGCTGTGGTGGCAAGGGCCCTCTTAGGAATTTTTTCCAGAGTGGGCTTCCCTAAGGAGGTTTTAACTGACAGAGGTACAAACTTTATGTCAAGTTACATCACTGCAATGTGGAAGGAGTGTGGAGTGAACTACAAATTCACCACACCCTATCACCCACAATGCAATGGGTTAGTTGAGAGATTCAACAAAACTCTCAAGGGCATGATCATGGGCCTCCCAGAAAAGCTCAGGCGAAAATGGGATGTTCTCTGCCCTGCTTCTCTTTGCCTACAGAGAGGTCCCTCAGAAGGGGGTTGTCTCCCGACCTTTTGAACTTCTGTTTGGGCATCCAGTTAGGGGTCCCTTGTGTTTGGTGAAGGAGGGATGGGAGTTACCTCTCAAACTTCCCAAACAAGACTTAGGGACTATGTACTTGGTCTCTGCTCCAAGATGGCTGAGTACATGAAGAAGGGCAAGCAAAAACCTGGTGGTCAGTCAAGAAATGCAAAAAGCTTGGCATGACCAAAAGGCTGTCCTGACTTTACCAGCCAGGCCAGAAAGTGTGGGTGTTTGAGCCTGTGGCCCCAGCAGCTCTCCAAGATAAATGGAGTGGACCCCACACTATCATTGAGCAAAAAGGTGAGGTCACCTATCTGGTGGACCTTGGCACTCCCAGGAGCCCCCACAGGGTGCTCCATGTGAACAGGCTCAAACCTTTTGTGGACAGGGCTGATATGGGCTTGCTCATGGCAACTGATGAGGGACAGGAGGAAAAGAGTGACCCTCTCCCTGATCTCCTCTCACAAATCCCTGATGATGGGTCAGTTGATGGTGTAGCCTTGCCAGGCAGCCTCACTGACCAACAAAGATCGATTGTAGGAAGGTCATCAATCAGTACAGACATATGTTTTCTTTGACACTCATTCAAACCACCTGGTGTACCCATGAAGTGCACACAGGTGAGAGTCTACCTGTTAAGAATAACATCTACATGCAGCCTGACCATGTCAGAGATTACATCAGGACAGAGGTCCAAAAAATGCTAGAATTGGGGGTAATTGCACCCTCAGATAGCCCTTAGGCTAGTCCAGTGGTCTTGGTACCAAAATCTCACACCCAGGGTGGTAAGAGAGAGATGAGGTTCTGTGTTGACTACAGGGGACTCAATGCAGTCATTAGGACTGATGTTCACCCAATTCCTAGGGCAGATGAGTTTACAGACACTTTGGCCTCAGCCATGTTTTTGAGCACATTTGCCCTGAATGCTGGCCATTGGCAAATCAGACTAGCTGAGGATGCCAAACCAAAAACAGCATTTTCAACCCCTAGTGGGCATTATCATTTTATTGTGATGGCCTTTGGCTTGTAGAATGCACCTGCCACATGCCAAAGGCTGGTGAATAAAGTTCTCACAGGTCTGGAAGCCTATAGTTCAGCATATCTTGATGAGTATAGCTGTCTTTAGCACCACCTGGGAGGATCACCTGGTTCACCTGAAGAATGTTTTGGAGGCTCTTCAGAAAGCAGGCCTCACTATCAAGGCTACTAAGTGCCAGATAGGGCAGAGCAAGGTTGTATACTTGAGCCACCTTCTGGGTGGAGGCCAGGTTCAACCACTTCAGAACAAAATCCAGACCATAATGGATTGGGTTGCTCCAACTACCCAGACTCAGGTCAGAGCTTTCTTGGGCCTGACTGGGTAGTACAGGAGATTTGTAAAAGGATATGGGTCTCCCTTGAATGATCTCATCTCTAGGAAAATGCCCAAGAAAGTTCAATGGACAGTTAGCCATCAGAAGGCATTTGATGATCTCAAGCAGGCCATGTGCACTGCTCCCATTCTGCAGAATCCTGACTACTCCAAGCAATTTATTTTCCAAACAGATGCATCTGAGTTGGGGGTAGGGGCTGCATTGTCACAACTTAATGAAGAGGGTCAGGATCAACCAGTAGCTTTTATTAGCAGAAAGTTGACCCCCCAGAGAGAAACTTTGGTCAGCTATAGAGAGGTTAGCCTTTGCTATGGTCTGGGTCCTGAAGAAGTTGTGGCCATACTTGCTTGGCACTCACTTCATTGTTCAGACAGACCATAAGCTCCTCTTATGGCTAAAACAGATGAAGGGTGAAAACCCCAAACTTTTGAGGTGGTCCATTTCCTTACAGGGGATGGACTATACAGTGGAACATACACCTGGGAGTAACCATGCCAATGCAGATGGACTCTCCAGATATTTCCAGTTAGAAAATGAAGACTCAACTGGGCAAGGTTAGTCTCATCTCCTTACATTTGGGGGGGGGGTTGTGTAGGAAAGTAAGACCGTCACACACGCCCTCGTCACCAGCAGACTTGATTACGGCAATGCACTCTACGCCGGAATCAACAAATACCTCACCCGCAAACTTCAAAACATCCAGAACGCTGCCGCCAGACTAGTCCTCAACCTGCCACGACACTGCCACATCACCCAGCACCTGCGCACACTCCACTGGCTCCCCATCGAGGCAAGAATCACCTTCAAGATTCTCACCCACGCACACAAAGCCCTCCACAACACCGGACCAGCTTACCTGAATAGCCGACTCACATTCCACGCTCCCCAAAGGACCCTACGATCAGCCCAGCTCTCCTATGCTGTGGTCCCTCGCACCAGGAAGTCCAGATCGGGAGGCTGCTCTTTCTCCTTCCTCGCGGCCAGAGCATGGAACGCCCTCCCGCTCCACCTCAGACAGACGACATCACTCCCCAACTCCACGATAACTTCAAAACATGGCTCTTCGATAGACCTCCTCCTTGATGGACAGGACCCTGCACCTCCCACCCCCCCCAGCACCTTGAGACCCTTACGGGTGAGTAGTCACGCTTAACAAACCCATGATTGATTGATTGATCTGCTTCTTATGGCTTCCCCCACTCTTTGCTTGATGTGATGCTGTTTTTGACTAGTCTGACTGGGATCCTGCTAATCAGGACCCCAGTCTATCTGCTTTCTCCCTAAACTGTTGTGTTCAGAACCTAGGCACATCCCAGATTGGATACTGGGGTACCCTTGTTGGTACCTAGTATATGGTACCCATGTACCCAGGGCATAGGTACCCCAGAGGTCTCCCATGGGCTGCAGCATGTATTATGCCACCCATGAGAGACCATTCAATATGGAACTACAGACCTGCCATTGCAGCCTGTGTAAGTTGGTGCATGCACCACTTACGAAAGATATAGGCTTACTATATCTAAGGGTCACTGCACTTAAAACCTATAAGTCACCCCTCTAGCAGGCCTTTACAATCCTGAGGGCAGGGTGCTTGATTCTAAGTGAGAGGTTGCCCTGGCATGAGCAGGACACCCCTGCGGTCTACGGAGTCCATTCTTCCGGGTTGTCAGTGAAGCAGCCTTATACTATATAGAGGGGCATCACGTGACAGCATGATGACCATCTCAAAAACGGCTGCAACGAATCCTATCATGTTTGGTATCAAACATGTTGGAATCATACCCCCACAACATGAATGGTGTGGGAGGTATGATTCCAAGCACCGGGAGAGCCCTCTGTTAGTGTTACCGGTACCAGCCTTCTAGTCCCAGACAGCACAACATGGTTGCTGTTGACCAAGGACACATTTCTGCCCTCCTGCTGCTGAGCCAAGCTCGAGCAGGGAAAGGCAGAACAATAGGCATCCTGTCACAGGGAGGTGTGACTACCTCCCAGACAGGATTTAGTGTATTAGGGCTTGGTGGGTGCACTTGCCAGTGCCTGAAAGTCTGCATGAGGGGCACATTTGGTGTCCCTGTGCATAGTCCAGTTCAAGCCAGTCCTGGGAGCCATTGGCTCGCGTGCAAAGCTGGACAAGGGAGTAACCTCCGCCCTGTCCAGACCCTCCCATGGGAGGGTCCCCTGAATCTTCCCAACCCTCTCCTTAGGATACTTACGGGCTTACCTGGGTGTAGGTCCCAACTTAACGTTGGTGAGTGCAAGCGAGGAAAAAACTCCATTCCGCAGTTTTTCGGAACTCCGCGTGCTATTCGGAGTGGGAAAAATGCAAACTCTGCACGCGGAGCGGAATTTCATGCCCAGGCCTATTATGAAACTCATTAGAAGACTTACAGCTAATGAGTGATTTCTCATTCCTGTTTCTCATTAAATCCTTCCACGTAGATTTGCCATTTGAAATTCCAAAACTGTTCATGGAGTTTACATTGTATCTCAATAGCATCTCACTGTTTACTGCAATAAGGGTTTTCAATCAATCAGGGTTTTAAAGTGCACTACTAACCTGTGAGGGTCTCAAGGCGCTGGGGGCAGGGGGGCGAGCAGGTCCGTAGATCATTCAAAGAGCCAGGTCTTGAGGTCCCTTCTGAATTGGTGCAGTGTCGGGCTTCGTCGGATGCAGAGGGGGAGTTTGTTCCAGGTCTTGGCCGCCAGGTAGGAGAAGGATCTGCCACCTGCTCTGGCCCTGTAGATGCGGGGGACCGTGGCTAGGGCGAGGTCGGCCAAGTGGAGTATCTCTTTGGGGAGTGGATGGAGATTCATTCGTTGAGGTAGTGGGGTACAGTGTAATAGAGGGCTTTGTAGGCGTGAGTGAGCAGTTTGAAGGTTATTCTTCTTTTGACGGGGAGCCAATGGAGGTCACGGAGGTGTTGGGTGATGGGTTCATGACGTGGGATGTCGAGGATAAGTCTGGCTGCGGCGTTCTGGACGGTTTGGAGTTTGCGTAGGAGTTTTTTGTTGATTCCGGTGTAGAGGGCGTTTCAGTTGTCCAGTCTGCTGGTGACGGTCTTCCTAGTGTTGGGGGGGATCTATTTGATGGTTTTGCGAAGAATGCGGAGGGTGTTGAAGCAAGTGGAAGACACAGCATTGATCTGGCGGTTCATAGTGAGTGAAGAGTCGAGTATGACGCCGAGGTTGCGTGGTTGGTCCGTTGGGGTGGGTGGGTTTCCGAGAGCGGGGGCCACCAGGTGTTGTCTCATGTGGAGGGGGTGGAGCTGAGGATGAGGACTTCTGTTTTCTCCGAGTTGAGCTTCAGGCAGCTGCTGCTCATCCAGGTTGTGACGTCTTTTATCCCTTCTTGGAAACTGTGCCTGGTGATGTGGGGTTCCTTTGTGAGGGAGAGGATGAGTTGGGTGTCGACGGAGTATGAGACTATGTTGAGTCTGTGTTTTCTGATGATGGTTGCAAGGGGGGCCATGTAGACGTTGAAGAGCATGGGGCTGATGGAGGATCCCTGGGGTACTCTGCATCTGATCTCTGTTGGTTTGGAGAGGAAGGGCGGGAATCTTATTCTTTATGTTCTCCCTGAGAGCAAAGATCGAATCAAGTCTAAGGCTGTTCCCTGGATTCCGGCATTGTGGAATCTGGTGGCTACTGTGTGGTGGGAGACGGTGTTGAAGGCTGCTGAATGGTCCAAGAGGATAAGCGCTGCTGTGTGGCCTTGGTCGAGGAGGGCACGGTTGTCGTCGGTGGTGGCTATGAGGGCAGTCAAAAGCTGTGGTTGCTGAGGAAACCAGATTCAGAGGTGTCTAGTATGTTGTTGGCTTCTATGAAGTGTGCTAGCTGGGTGTTGACGGCTTTCTCGATGACTTTGGTGGCGAAAGGTAGTAGTGAGATGGGCCTGAAATTTATGAGATCCGTCAGGTCTGTCGAGGGCTTATTATGGACTTATTTGGCGCATTTCCAGTCATCGGGGAATGTGGCGGTCTCGAGGGAGCAGTTGATCATTCGACGTAATTCGGGTGCAATGGTGGTGGCGGCCCTGTGGAAGATGTGCGGCAAGCATGGGTCGGTATGTGCTCCAAAGTAGATGCTCCTCATGGTCTTAGTGGTGTCTTCTGTGGTGAGAGGGGTGCAGGTGAGGAGGGTCTGTTGGATATCGTCGCTGGGGGGTGTTGATGCGGTGCTGTGGTCTTGGTCATTGAAGTAGTCGTAAAGTGTCTTGATCTTGAGGTGGAAGAAGGAGCTGAGTCCGTTGCAGAGGACTTGGGAGGGAGGGACGTCGGTTGTTTTGCTTTTGGGTCTGGCGAATTCTTGTATTATGGTGAAGAGTTCCTTGGAGTTGTGGGAGTTGGCGAGGATTTAGTCTTGGATGAAGTTTCTCTTAGTTGATTTGATGAGTTGGTGGTATGCCATGGTGGCTGCCTTGTAAGCTGAGCATGCCTCCGGGGTTTTGCTATTTCTCCACGTTTTCTCCAGTTGTCGGCAAGAGCACTTGGATTCTCGGAGGTCCGTGGTGAACTAAGTGGCTTTTGTGTTGTGTCGTCTCGTGGTGTTCTGGAGGGGGCGAGAGTGTTGGCGCAGTTGGCGATCTATTGGTGGAGGTTGCTCGCTGCTGTGTTGGCGTCTGTCGTAGTGGGGGGAGAAGTGCAGCTGAGGGCGGAGGTGAGAAGTTCTTCAGGGACTTTGCTCCAGTTTCTGTGTGGGAGGCGGGGCGTGCGCTTGTGTGCAGAGGGTTTCGAGAAGGAGAAATGGATCCAGTGGTTGTAGGAAGGTGGCCCTGTATATACTATACCGAAATGAGGTATAGTGGGCACAGAGTCCAGTGGAACCCCCAAGGTAGGCAGAGGTAAAAGTAGATAGCACTTTACTCTCTATTTGTGGTAGTTTGGACGAGCAGTAAGGCTTTACCAGAGGGTAGTGTTAAGCATTTGTTGTACACACTCAATTAACAAATGATGTCACCACCTCAAAGACTGAACTCAGCCCAATTTTGTTTGTATAAAAATATTGTTAAGTTATTTTATTTCTAGAACCAAGCCAAGCCTGGCACGGGTAAGTGAAATAAATGCTTTGTAAAATATTATGCAGTGCAATATTATGAATGCAAGTTCAAATGCAGTTGTTTGAAATACAGGTAAGTCAAGGTATTGAAATTACTGTACAGATTACTTTTTAAGTTACTTTTTCTACTCAGTGTGATATGCCTAGATATCACACTGGGACATTTCCTAGAGAAAAGGTAAGTAAAGTCAGTTTTGCACAATTGTGATTTTTCAGGTTTACATACAAATCAACTCCACACTTAGAACATTTTTCAGAGAAAAACAGTCAATAGGTTCCCATGGAGAGAAATGAAGTTAACGGTTTCCAGGTAAGTACTCGGTCTTTGGGGTTCAGTTTCTGGGGGAAGAACAAAGGCTCCCCAAAGGTCAAGGATGCACTCTTGTTACACCCTCAGCGGCACTAGTGCAGCCGGGTGCAGAGTGCTGAGGCACAATGTTATCCAATGGGGAATAGGGGGTGTTAGATTTGGGGGTCTCTAGTTGGCAGAGGTAGGTACCTTTGACCAAACAGGGACCCTCGGGTCTAGTCAGGGTAAGGGGGTACACTCCTAAAATAATCCCTGCTCACCCCCTTGGTAGCTTGGCACAAGCAGACAGGCTTATCTCAGAGGCAGTGTGTAAAGCATTTGTGAACACATACAGTAATCAAGTGACAACACTACAGATGGACACCACACCAGTTGTATATTAAAAATAAGTATCTTTTATATAGATTTAACACAAGACCACAAACGACAAAAATACACAATACGGTACTTCAAAAATTATAGAATTAGCTCAGTTCTCTTAAGATGGTAAATGCGACACTTTGAGTTCAATGTACCTTTGGATGCGTAACGCTATACAACGAAAGTGTTGCAGGGAAGGTGATGCGTTGGTTCCTTACACACAAGAACGGTGATGCGTCAGGTCCCTACTGATGCGTAGGGGATGCGTCGGTTCTTCTCGGCGTGGGGAGGTGATGCGTCGGTTTCTTACTGCGCTTCCGTGGCGAAGCGACCAGCAACGCCGTGATGCGATGAAGATCTGGTGCAATGAAACAAAGATTGCGTCTTCTTCTTGATGCGACACGATGCGTGCACGCCCGACGGCCGTGCGGTGACTCAACGAATCTTCTGAGGCGCAACATGCTTCCCAGTGATGCGGCGGCGTCTGATGCGACGTCGATCCTCTTTTCCGGCGATGCGAGGCGCTTCTGCGTTGCGAAGCGACAGTGGCAGCGGCAACACCCTTCTTCAGTGATGCGACGACAGCGGCTGCGGCGGCGACACGCTTCTTCTTCGTGAGTCGCGCTTCCAGCTCCTTGCGACACGCAGTCCCTCAGAAGGCCCAACAACAGCAGGCACTTCACAAGAACTCTTGGGGAGCTGGTGGGTGAAGTCTGTTGTCCCTGAGACTTCAGCAGGAGGCAAGCTCTCCCTTGGAGATCTTTTACAAGTTGATGAAAGTACACACAAAGTTCCTTTCTCCTTTCTTTGGCAGTCAGGCAACTACTGCAGGCCAATCCCCCAAACAGCACTCAGCTTAGGGATAGTCTCCGCCTCAGTTTCTCTGGTTCCTCTCCTCAGCAAAGGTTCTTCTTGTTTCCCAAAGTGATCTGATCTAAAGTTCTGGGGTTTGGGTCCCCTCTTTTATACACATATTCTCTTTGTTCTCTGAAGGCAGAGAGGCCTTTGCCTAGTCCAAACCAGTTCTGGTCAGTACTGGAGCACTTTGTTGACAATACTCCTTCTTTCCTTTCACAGTGTAGGCCAGGGACATCAGACACACCACAGGAGGTGGAGCCAGCATTGTGGAGGGAAGGCACAGCCCTATTCAGGTCCCAGGTGCAACTCCTCCCACCCATCACCATGCAGATCTCTCTATTCAGCCCTGTGCTGACTCACCCTGTCTCCTGGAGTCCCCCAGCCCCTGTCACTCACAAACCCAGCCAAGGAATACACAACCTAGCAGAGGCAGGCATGGATAGTTAGGCAAGAAAATACCTACTTTCTAAAAGAGGTATTTTCAAACACAGGATGTTAAAACCAACTTCACTAAAAGATGTATTTTATCATTCTGAGTTCAGGCATACTAAATTCGTTTTTCTACCATGTTCCCTGGGTCAGTTAGGATTATAAGATGTAATAATCAAACTGCCCATTCTGGCCTATGGGGAACAGGTAGCCTTGCAATAGTGAAAAACGAAAATGGCTGTAATTCACTATTAGGACATGCCACACACACCAGGGCATGTCCTACCTTATACTTACAATGCACCCTGCCCTTGGGCCTACCATAGGGGTGACTAATATGCAGAAAAGGGAAGGTTTAGGGACTGGCAAGTAGGTGCACTTGCCCAGTCAACATGGCAGTACCAGACTGCACACAGACTCTGCAATGGCAGACCTGAGACACACTTTTACAGGCTGCTTCTGTGGATGGCACAACCAGTGCTGCAAGCCCACCAGCAGCATTTGGTTTACAAGCCTTGGGCACACTCAGTGCACTGTACTGGGGTCTGACAAGTAAACCAAACCAACCAATCATGGAATCACTAATCCATACATCAATTTACCATAGGGAGCACTGGCACTGTGGCACTGAAAAGCAGTGGCACAGTGCCCAAAGCATCTATAATCAGCAAAAACACATGAGGCAACAGCAAAAAATGGAAGGGAGACCCACGCCAACAGTGCCAGGTCTAACACGTGTCACCTCCAGCTGAAATGTGGGGAGAACTACCCTACCTCCTGGGAGTTCTCTTCACTAAGGCAGAAAAAACTGGACAGACCATCAGCATTGGCGTGTTCTGTACCAGGGTGGTGTTCCACCGTGAAGTCCATCCCCTGTAGGGAAATGGACCACCTCAACAGCTTTGGATTCTCACCCCTCATCTGCATCAACCATCTGAGGGGCCTGTGGTCTGTCTGAACCCGGAAGTGAGTCCCAAACAGGTATGGTCTCAGCTTATTCAGTGCCCAGACCACAGAAAATGCCTCACGCTCAATCGCACTCCACCTCTGTTCCAGTGGAAGTAACCTCCTACTGATGAAGGCTACGGGTTGATCTAGGCCCTCCTCATTCATCTGTGACAAAACAGCCCCCACACCATGCTCTGAAGCATCTGTTTGAATGATAAACTCTCTTGAGAAGTTGGGTGCCAGGAGCACGGGTGCCGTGCACATGGCCGTTTTCAGGGCCTCAAAAGCTTTCTGACAGGTGTCAGTCCAAATCACTTTCTTGGGCTGCTTCCTGGAAGTCAGCTCTGTCAAGGGTGCAACGATGCTGCCATACCCCTTGACAAACCTCCTGTAATACCCAGTGAGTCCTAAAAAGGCTCTCACCTCTGTCTGGGTCTTGGGGGGCTCCCAAGCCAGGATGGTCTCAATCTTGGGCTGTAGGGGCACCACCTGGCCGCTCCCAACCTGGTGTCCCAAGTATACCACGGAACCCTGCCCGATCTGGCACTTACTCGCCTTGATCGTGAGGCCTGCCCTCCACAGCGCCATCAAAACTTCCCAGAGGTGGCGCAGATGTTCTTCCCAACTGGCGCTGAACACTGCAATGTCATCCAGGTAGGCAGCACTGAACTCTTCCAGTCCAGCCAACACCTGGTTGACCAACCTCTGAAAGGTGGCAGGGGCATTCTTCATCCCAAAGGGCATAACCCGGAACTGGGATGTGCCCATCTGGTGTGGAGAATGCTGACCTCTCTCTTCCCCCATCAGTCAAGGCGATCTGCCAGTACCCAGATGTTAGATCAAACGTGCTGAGGTACCGGGCAGCCCCTAACCGATCGATGAGCTCATCAGCTCTGGGGACTGGGGTGCGCGTCAATCTTTGTGACTGAATTGAGCCCTCGGTAGTCCACACAGAACCGGAGTTCTGGCGTGGCACCCGGTGCGGCAGCCTTTGGGACCAAGACCACTGGGCTGGCCCAAGGACTGTTAGAGGACTCAATCACCCCTAACGCAAGCATCTTGGAGACCTCCTGCTTGATGCAAGCTCTCACCCTGTCAGTTACCCTGTAGTTTTGTGCTTAACAGGAGGACTGTCTCCAGTGTCCACAACATGAATGCACCAATCAGTGACACTGGGAATAAGGGAGAACAAATCAGAAAACTGTCCCAGCAACTGGTGACAGTCATTCTGTTGCTCAGGGGTCAGGGTGGAAGAGAGGTTCACACCATCCACTGACCCATCTCGCTCTGTCGCCGACAGGAGGTCAGGAAGAGGCTCAGTCTCCTCCTCCATTCCAGCATCTGTCGCTAAGAGCATGCCCACTTCGGACCTCTCCAAGTGGGGCTTCAGGCGGTTGACATGCAGGACCCACAAGGGGTTCCTGGGAGACCGCAAGTCCACCAGGTAGGTAACAGGACTCTTGCGCTCCACCACCTCAAATGTTCCGGTCCACTCATCCTGGAGCGCACAAGGCTCCACGGGGGCCATGACCCACACTTTCTGACCAGGCTGAAGCTCGACCAGAGTGGCATTCTGGTCGTACCACCGCTTCATCTCCTCCTGGCTGGCTTCCAGATTCGCCTCAGCGAGTTGCCTGAAACGCCTAGTCTGGTTCCTGAAGGCCAGCATGTAGCTATATACATTCTGGGGAGGTTTCCTGGGAGATTGCTCCCAGCCTTCCTTGACCAGACTCAGAGGTCCTCTCACTGGGTGACCATAGAGAAGCTCAAAGGGACTGAACCCTAGAGATTTCTGTGGCACCTCACGGTATGCAAAGAGTAGGCATGGTAAGAGGACGTCCCACTTACGCCTCATAGGTTCCTCAAGATCCATAATCATGCCTTTTAGGGTCCGGTTGAATCTCTCAACCAACCCATTTCCTTGGGCGTGGTAAGGAGTGGTGAACTTGTAAGTTACCCCACACTCCTGCCACAGGGACTTCATATACTTGGAAATGAAGTTTGTTCCTCGGTCAGACACTACCTCTCTAGGGAATCCCACTCGGGAGAAAATTCCCATCAGTGCCCGTCCCACCACGGGGGCCGTCACTGTCCTCAGAGGTATGGCTTCCGGGTACCGGGTGGCATGGTCCACCAAGACCAGGATGAACCTGTTGCCCATGGCTGTCTTGGGGTCCAGTGGCCCCACAATGTCAATACCCACCCGTTCAAAGGGGGTGCTTACCACAGGGAATGGCTGGAGAGGAGCCTTCTGCTTCCTCCCACTCTTTCCACTTGCCTGGCAAGTCTGACAGGTCCTCCAATGAGTGTCTGAACTCTTGCGCATTTGGGGCCAATAAAAGTGGGTGACAAGCCTCTCAAAGGTCTTGTCCTGCCCCAAATGTCCTGCTAATGGCACATCATGAGCCAGCCCCAGTAGGAAGGCTCTGAAGCGCTGGGGTACCACCAGCACACGGGCTGACCCAGGCTCAGCAACCTTAGGCTCAGTATACAGGAGATCATTCTCCCAGTATATCCAATGTGATCCAGACTGATCACCTGCTGCCTGGTCTGCAGCCTGCTGCCGCAAACCCACAAGAGAAGGGCACTTCTTCTGCTCCGCGCAGAACTCTTCCCTGGAGGGTCCTCCTTCCTGCTGCCAATGGGTCAGCTCAGGCAGGTCCCCCAGTTCAGCTACCTGTTCCCCTGTAGGCTCCAGGGCATCCCCCTCATGGTCTACCTCCTCCTGGACCGTGGGAACTTTGCGGGCCGGTTTCCTGCGTCCCCTGCCTCTTTTCTTTAAGGCAGGCACCTGGGCCCCCCTCTCAGGCTCCAGGTCCTCTTGAACCCCCTTACTGGCTGCCATGGACTGCGTGGTCACACACGCCCAGTCAGGCAGACCCAACATCTCCAAATGAGCACTTCGCTCCACCTTAGCCCAAGGTGAGCTCTCCAAATCGTTCCCTAACAAACAGTCAACAGGCATGGCTGGCCTCACAGCTACTTGAAGAGTACCAGAGACCCCCCCACTCAAAGGGAACCTGAGCCACCTTGCAGTGGCTCTCTGTGTTGTCAGCGGCAACAACTGGGTAAAATGCATTGGGGACAACCTGCTCTTCAGACACCAGGTGACACTTGACAGCTGTCACACTGGCTCCTGTGTCTCAAAGAGCCTCCACTCTATGGCCATTGATGGTCACCCACTGCCTGTACTTCTTAGTGTTATCAGGCAGTTGGGTCCTGGGGACCACCTCACAGTCTCCTAAAGAGACAAGGGACATCTCTGCGGGACCCCACCCACCTTGGACACCCCTCTCTTCCCCCAGGGCTACACTCGCCATCTGCCGGGGTGGAGCACCAGTGGGTGCTGTCTTTCCAAACTGTGGGCATTGGGGATCAACCGACTTATGACCCACTTCACCACACTTGTAGCACCTCAGGGGTCCCCTGGAAACAGGCCTACCTGTCAGGGCCCTGTGCTTCTTCTCAGGGGGAGGCTGGGAACCCTTCACTTTGTTCCCTTGGGGATTACTTTGGGGCCCTTTCTGGAACTCCCTCTGTTTACCCTTGTCCCCCCACTCTTCTGCTGGGAACCCTGCCCACTCTTGGCGGAGTCTCCCACGTGACCCTTGTGGACCCGGGTGCTCACCCAGCGGTCCGCCTCCTCAGCAAGCATCCTAGGGTTAGTCAGCCTGCTATCAATCAGGTGCTGGGCATATAGAACGGGGGAATGATTCAATTAAGGAGTCCAGAGTCCAGAATCATTATATTAGTATTTCAACAAACAAAGTAACTCTGGAACCATTAATCACAATATTTCTTATGCCACACTAGTCCTTTTTATTGACTCTGGGCTTCAAATATTAGTCTTTTTTCATTTTTCGTTATTATTTACATTTAGGAATCCCTTCACCGAATGGATTTCAACATCCCCTCAGTATTATCCCAAAAACATTATACATGTATGTACAAAACATATACACACTATAGGACTGACTACACAAACTTACACTTATTGCACAAAGATGAACTCAGTATTTCCTTTGATTCACACACAAATATACATATTGTCTACACCTTTTTTACACTTTTTTAGGTCTCGCTCTGAAAGCCAGCGCTTCAGCGCTGGCTCTGAGCGAGACATTTTGTAGTGTGGTTGCAGAAATGCAACCACTCTTTTTGGCTGGCATCGAGTGTGCGGTTACGCGCACAATGACGAGCAGAGGCGCCATATGGCTTTCCTCTCTCGTCATGGTGCGCGCACATCGCACACCATTTGCCAGCCTGCTTCGCAATCCCTCCTCCTTCTCCCCCTCCCTTTTCGGCAGCTTTGATGAAGCTCCTCTGCTGCTGGCATTCCCCCCTCCCTTCTCGCCCAGCCCTTCTTGTCTTGTTTATTTTAAGTTGCCGATTTATACATGCATGCATGCATGTGGCAACCTGTATGTGCATTTGTAATACGCACTAAATTCCAGGCATTTAAAAGTCTGCTGCCCTGGGGGAGGGATTAATGCGGGCAGTTTTGTGGTTATAATGCTAATTATGTCATGAAGCCGTTAAACATTTGAAATATCTTCTCACGTTGTTTAGTCTAAGGAGTCGTGCCATTCCGCCCGCAGGATACGCGTCTGTGAATTGTTTTTAACGTGCCAGTAATTCTTTATACTCTTCCTTCATCTGGGGCCTACGCAAGTGCTTTCCTGCCATAAAATATTGCTCCCATTCTATGAGAATTATAGCGCATAACATCTATCAGAGCTGTTCATTAATTTCCCTCAATGCCGAGTACCGACAGGCTGAGGTTTGTCATTGAAGGCAGCAAGGGTACTGCACACAGTTTTTATAACTAAAAGTTTAACAAGCATACAAAACTAAACTGATTAAAAGTACAATCTAAACACGTGAATCTCACCAACTCAGGTGAGCAGGCGCCTGGCGCTCGTAGCTCTGATGCCGCCGGTACGATACCAGCGTTCTTTCACCTTCTCCCTTAGGATCCTGCAAAGTCTAACTGCGTCATCATTCACTTCACAAGCGTGGACCAGTCTCCCTGGCTGTCCTCGTGACACACTGCGCACACTTCATACACCAGTCTTTCTAAGAGGTGTGGCTCAGGATGACAAGCTGGGAGTCCGCTTAATGTGCACTTAACACTAGCATTTTACACTAATTCAAAGCCGTTAAGCTAAAGTCAGCTAGAAAAAAAAATAACCCTACTCGTCGAGAGTGGTACTTGCTTTGCACTGAGTCCCTGCAGTAGCCCCTGTCCGCCACAAGGTGTCACGAGATTAATATTTAACTCAGAACTAAGATGCATAGCTTCTGGAAACAACAAAATTAGCTCTGAACAATGTTCTAGGCACTTGTACTCTAATCATATTTAGTCTAACCATGGCTGCCAATAAAAGCGGAAACACAGCAGTAACGGTTTCAATAGAACACATAGTAAAGTCATTACTTGTTCCCATTTCTGTATAATAAACCATCTGCAGAAAGGGTTTAAGTAATTGGGAAGCATTTGAGTATACATCTTGGTAAAATTGCTGAATTCTCAAGCCTCTCTCCACCTTTGTGCGCTCTTTGGAACTGGACGACACACACAGATATGTACAAATGCAATGGAAACACAGGAGCCTAACCGGTCGGAAGGACAATATTTAGCATGAATTGCATGCACATTTCTGTAGTCCAGAGTATACATGATATATATGCATAAGAACCAAGGTGTTAGTGATGCTGGAACAATTTTTTAGAATGGGGGTGCTGCCATTAATTTTATAACACTGAAGTCATAGGTAGTGTAAAAGATCCAAGCAGTATACAAACAGCATTTGCAATGCAATAGGTCTCGCATTTATACAAGTTTGAGCTATTGACATTGCAAATGACAATGCCCATTATTTATGTTTTTAAAACGAAAATAAAAATAAAATGCATTGTCATTTGTAGTGTCAATAGCTCAAACTCGCGTAAATGCGAGACCTATTGCATTGCAAATGCTTGTTTCTTCTTGTCATGTTTCTTTTGATTCACACACAAATATACATATTGTCTACAACTTTTCTTTACACTTTTTTTTCTCTTGTCCTACTATTTTATATACAAGTTGTACTGGGACCTTATTCTTCTTTGTCCTCAGAACTAGTAGTTTAACATGGTCCTGCAGAGGTCAGAGACTATTTACAAACTATATACAGGAGCAAGAACACTCCAGCTCGGATGGCCAAAAAAAATCGGCTTTTTTTAACTGTGTTTGCTCCGAACCTCTGTGTAATAAGAGCCAACGCGTTTCGACCTTAGGAGGGTGGAACCAAAGCACTGTGTTTATATAAAGGTCTTCATCAGGGCTGGACTTAGTTCGGGTAGGACATATGTTACCTGTGTGAGTAACAATATTACTATTTTTAGTATGTGCTAAAGCTCATCATGAATTTAAAAATACTGTTATTTTGGCGCCTTACGTATCATTTTCTATTGATGCGTTGTGGTGGCTTTCTGCCTGTTTAAATGAAAAGATGACATCTCAATTAGACGATGCCTTCTATTATGTTCCCTGTGGTCCGAAATCAAATAGTTACGGGCTGTCAACATACCAGAACAATTGTTGTTTGATGGGAGTGGTTTCAAGTAGTACGACTGTGTTGCTCAGGTACTGCTGTGGACAAAGGGAAACAACTTTGTAGCTTGACGCTAATGTTCCCTAAAATGCCTTAACGCTTGCATGTTTAATTTAACTGGCAGCGTATCATAGTTAATTCTAGACGTTCCAGCCTTATTTCATATAGAGTGGAAAGTGAAGTGTTCTGGTGCCCACACTATCAATACGTGTGCGTGCTCTGTGCCGGAAAAGGTGGTGTGTCATAAATGCACCCATGCTCACGAGGAAAAGATGGTGTGTATTAAAAGTGCTCTATGTACGGGGGTACGTGATCATTCTCATGCTCGTTCCAGATCTCTGTACCTATTTTCGGCAAGTCAAAGTCTCGTCCTTGGTTGTTCAGGGCTTCAGTTCTTTCTACTCACTCCCAGCGTCCATCTGTGAATCACCGAATTCTCGATTTCCGTCTAGTGTGGCGTGTGCGGAGACCATTCCTTCCTGATCACGCTTTCCTTGCGTGTGACGTAATTACGTACGTCCCATTAGCCTTGCTTCCAGGTGGATCGTTGTCATGGGGATCAGGGAAGCTGGAGTTGTGGAACTGTTTAGACGAGTTTAACAGTGCACATGTTCCTCATACAGTTGCTTCCAAGCATTAGATGAATTAGAATGGCGCAAGTCCTAGGGGGAATTATTTTTAAAAACTGTTGTGGTTTAAAAGGTTGTGACAGCCCAACTTTATTATCCGCAGTGTGTTAGCTCAGACATTTCATTGAGGCCATTTTCAGTCGCGCCCAGAATCATGATAGTTTTTGCTTCAATTTTAGATAGAAGGTTCTCAATATTATTTCCAGTCACGTGCCTCAGCACTGTCCATTTTATTTAATTCGGGCCATGTCCCTTCTCTATGCAGTGGGAGACCATTGGCGCATTGGGAGTCTTACATCTAAGGCGTGACCGATGTTGTGTTATCCGTTTTTTTATGGGCTGGCTGGTCTTCCCAATGTGCGCTTTGGAGCATGGACAAATAACACAATAAATGACATTATGCGTATTGCAGTTAGTAAATTCGTCGTGTTTTAGGTACTTATTGCCATATGTGAATTTTGTGCCTTCAATTGTGCTGTCGCATGACACACAGTTACCACATTTCCTGTGTCCTTTGATGGGTGGTAAGGACAACATCGTTCGTAGAGATGTTTCCTGCTTCTTTACTGTAGTGTTTGCACGCACGAGTTTATCCTTTATACTGTTGTTCTTCTTCAAAGCAAATATTGGTGCCTGTGCAAATGGTTCAAGACCTTTCACCGTATTCCAATTCTTACGGATGATTTTTTTTACTTCATTAGTGAGGCCTGAAAAAGTTGTAACACAGACTAATGGCATACTATCTGCCTTTTTTCGTGGTGTGAGAAGGGATTCGCGGGGGTGTACCATGCCCTTTACATCGCCCGTTTGAGCAGTTTTTTTGGATAGTTCCTCTCGGAGAGTTTATTCAGGAGTACTCCAGCGTTGTCAAAATAGTCCTCTTTCTTGGTGCAGTTACGCCTTCTTCTAAGGAACTGGCTTAGTGGTAAATTCTCACGTAAGTTGCGCTGGTGGAAACTTGTGAAGTGCAGAAATGTATTCCTGTCGGTTTTCTTTGTATACAAGGTGGTATATAGATGACCTTCTTCATGTCTGATCATGAGGTCCAGGAAATTTATTTCTGTTTTACTAGCATTCAGTGTAAACTGAATATCCAGATTCCTATTGTTTAACCAAGTTACAAATGCTTTAAGCTGTTCTGCATTACCTCTCCAGAGCATGAACACATCGTCGATATAGCGACGCCATATTTTTATATGTCCATCGTAGGGATTATTGCTATATATCCACTTGTCTTCAAATAATGCAATTAACATTACGGCCATTTCTGGGGCGAAGGGACACCCAACTTGTAGGAATTGGGTGTCATTGAAGGTGAAGAAGTTGTATTTAAGGCATATCTCGGCCAATTGTAGTAGGAAAAATGTGGGCACATTATGTGGCCGGACACGTTTGTCCAGAAAAACTTGAAGGGCTTCAAGTCCTGCTTCTTGAGGAATATCGGAGTAGAGACTGACTATATCCAGCGTCACTAGTATTTCATATTCTTCCTCAAAGGGTTGGCCTTCCAGCAGGGTAATGGCTTGCATAGTGTCTCTTATAAAACTCGTAGTGGCGCTCACCAAAGGTTTCAGAAAAGTATCGACATATTTTGCCGGTCGTTCTAGTATAGAGTTCACCCCTGAAATTATGGGTCTTCCAGGGGGATTGTCTGGGTCTTTGTGTATCTTAGGAAGGACGTACATTATTGGTGTCCTTGGTTTCTCGTTTATTAGGTATTGTGCCTCTTTTTTAGCCAGCCACCCTTCGTCTTCTCCAATAGATATTAGAGCCACCAGTTTTGCTCTGATCTTTTTGTTCCAGTCTTCGTCGGTTTTTCGATAGTATCTCTCATCAGATATTTGGCATGTAACCTCAGCTTCATACTTTTCACGTGGCATTATCACGATGCCGCCGCCTTTATCTGCAGGCTTAATTATAAGTTCTTTATTCTGCGTCAATTGATCTAGCGCATGTTTTTCATTTTTAGGTAGGTTCCATTTGGTAAAGATCTTTTTTTAATCCAAATTTTCCAAGTCCCTCAGTATGTTTTTTTCAAATGTCAACAGTTCTATGGGCATATTTGTTGCACTTTGAAAGAAAGTGGATGGATTTTTTAGCCCTGAGTAGTTTCTTGGTGTGGGGTCCAGATTTTCTTGGAAGAACACTTTAAGACGCATTTTGCGAAATAGTTGTATTATTTCAAGCTTTGTTTGTCCCAAATCTGGTTTGACAGCTGGTATGAATGATAGGCCTTTTTGCAGTACTTTATTTTCATTTATAGATAGGCTGTAGCTTGACAGGTTGTAGATAGGGTTCTTTTCCTCAGTTACCAGCGATAGACATTCCTTCTCGTTGTTATTTCCCCCTGATACTGGTTGGGTTGAGGGTTGTACCATCTGTTGGCTCTTGCTCGACCCCTGGGTCGGCCGTTTCCTCTGTCCAAAAAAGGTGCCAGTTGGTAAAACTGTCTTGATTGGTTACTTCTTGTGCTGGTAGATGGTTCTGCGTCACTAGAGCTATCTGAGAGGGACGAAGCATCTGAGAAGGTAAGGAACTGTCTCCTACTTCTTCCCCCGTAGGTTCTTAAAATCCCAATGTTTGATGACTGTTTATAGTACTCCTTGTCTAGGTAAGGATAGGTCTTTTTTTCAGAGTAGCTGGTAATGTCCTTTTGTAATTTTGACCTTTTGGCGTCTTCAGTATTCTTTCTAAAGGTCTCGTTTTCTTTTTCCAGCTTTGCTAATAACGCTTGCGTATTCTCCACAGCAGCGTTACTTAAAAGTGCTTCTTCTAGTTCCTTGATAAGTTCGAGTTCTTTGAGACTGAGATATTCAGCAGTTTTAATCGAATGGAACATCCAATCTCTTGAACACTTTGTTCCTATATGGCTAAAACCATCCAGATATTCAGGCTGATCAGTGAATATAATGGGGACGTTTTTTACCTGAAGACCTGCTGGTATTGTGCCTGCTCGTAGATGTTCTAACACTACCTCTCCATGGAGGGCTGTTCGAATTTGTTTTTTCTTTAGGTGAGTTATTTTTTCAAGATCTGATTGTTGACCTGGATTGATAGATGTATTTCCGGGATTAAGGGTGGATGGGCGCTTTAAAAGTTCCTCAATGTCTTCTTCTCTAATGCTGAGTGTTTTCGGTTCGGACATTTATACTCTGTGATTGTGTCTATGGTTGAGATGAATTCTCTCTATTGTGGTACGTATGGTGCTCAGAGGCGAGGGTTGTTCACACAGTGTGTCTAAATGGAAGGGTGAGTGGAAACTTAATGTAAACTGTTAAATACTCCCTACGATGGACATATAAAAATATGGCGTTGCTATATCGATGATGTGTTCATGCTCTGGAGAGGTAATGCAGAACAGCTTAAAGCATTTGTAACTTGGTTAAACAATAGGAATCTGGAGAATCAGTTTACACTGAACGCTAGTAAAACAGAAATAAATTTCCTGGACCTCATGATCAGACATGAAGAAGGTCATCTATATACCACCTTGTATACAAAGAAAACCGACAGGAATACATTTCTGCACTTCACAAGTTTCCACCAGCGCAACTTACGTGAGAATTTACCACTAAGCCAGTTCCTTAGAATAAGGCGTAACTACACCAAGAAAGAGGACTATTTTGACAACGCTGGAGTACTCCTGAATAAACTCTCCGAGAGGAACTATCCAAAAAAACTGCTCAAACGGGCGATGAAAAGGGCATGGTACACCCCCCGCGAATCCCTTCTCACACCACGAAAAAAGACAGATAGTATGCCATTAGTCTGTGTTACATATATTAGAAGGAACAAGGGAACCCAATCCAAGTCAGCCAGGGACCTTGGGTGCTTATCTTTTATAAGGAACAGTGGTCCCTAGGAATTCTACAGTTGCAAGGTGTTTAATAAAAATATAGACCCAATCAGTACTATATTGGTAAGTGACGTGTCCAGCCGGACAGAGGTCCAATATTTAATGACAAAGCAATTTATTGGAATAATTCGTAACAATACAAGTAAGTGAGGCACAGGCCTGTACCCTCACTACATAAACAACAAAAGAAGGAGTGGACAACATATACACTTTAACAACAAAGGAACAGGTTCAGGCAGGGCTATTGATTTGTTAAATGTATAAGCAATGGAGCCAACAAATCATATTAGTGCACCTTAACACAACAGTAAACATTTCAAAGTAGTGTTTAAGGTGTTTTTTGTGTCGACGACGTTTCGATCCATACATTAAATACACGGATCATCATCAGGACTAAAACATAAGCT
This sequence comes from Calotriton arnoldi, assembly GCA_963921515.1. Lineage (NCBI taxonomy): Eukaryota > Metazoa > Chordata > Amphibia > Caudata > Salamandridae > Calotriton > Calotriton arnoldi. Next base: position 578,730 of record CAWUFW010009109.1, read on the forward strand.
AGCCTGAAAATAATGCCTGGATAAACAAAAATTAAGAAAGGAAGGAGAAAGGCGGAAAAAATATATTTTGGTTAGATTATGCAGGTATGCAACACATGGAGTATATACATAGGATGCCGTTTTGTACAATCAGTGTCCTAAACACCTGTAATTAACAAGAGTGGTTGGTGACCTGTAGGAAAGGAAAAATAGTGCTGTGAAAATAACCAGAAGTGATACAATGGAACAAAAAAAGGGAAAATACAGAGAGTCAATCGAAGCCTTGGTCCATCGCTGATAGAAGGAGTGCTAGAAATGATAATAGCATAAAAAGGAATGGAGAGAAACACGAATGGAGAAAAACGGGAGGGAGTAGAACGAATCCTTATTAAAGCGCTGAAGTGAAGATCTGCGGAAAGAGTGGTGGCATAGAATAGGAAAAACAATTAGCAACTTACCGGTCTCTCAAGAATGGGAGACCCGAGTTTCAAGCGCATGAAGTGCGTGTCTGAGCAGATAGCGTGAAAGCTGCTGGGAAAATAAGGGAGAATTTAGATGAAACAGGAGTTGGGATAGAACAGAAAGGGAAGGATGCAAGGAAATTGAGCTTACCAATTGTGAGTATACAGGTGTCCTATAGGTTGTGGGATCACATGTAGATAACCTAGACAGAAGGAGATAATGAGTGAAGACAAGGAATGAAGGGTAGGAGAGATAGAAGATGCAACCTTTGTTGTTAAAGTGTATATGTTGTCCACTCCTTCTTTTGTTGTTTATGTAGTGAGGGCACAGGCCTGTGCCTCACTTACTTGTATTGTTACGAATTATTCCAATAAATTGCTTTGTCATTAAATATTGGACCTCTGTCCGGCTGGACACGTCACTTACCAATATAGTACTGATTGGGTCTATATTTTTATTAAACACCTTGCAACTGTAGAATTCCTAGGGACCACTGTTCCTTATAAAATATTAGTCTGTGTTACAACTTTTTCAGGCCTCACTAATGAAGTAAAAAAAATCGTCCGTGAGAATTGGAATACGGTGAAAGGTCTTGAACCATTTGCACAGACACCAATATTTGCTTTGAAGAAGAACAACAGTATAAAGGATAAACTCGTGCGTGCAAACACTACAGTAAAGAAGCAGGAAACATCTCTACGAACGATGTTGTCCTTACCACCCATCAAAGGACACAGGAAATGTGGTAACTGTGTGTCATGCGACAGCACAATTGAAGGCACAAAATTCACATATGGCAATAAGTACATAAAACACGACGAATTTACTAACTGCAATACGCATAATGTCATTTATTGTGTTATTTGTCCATGCTCCAAAGCGTACATTGGGAAGACCAGCCAGCCCATAAAAAACGGATAACACAAAATCGGTCACGCATTAGATGTAAGACTCCCAATGCGCCAATGGTCTCCCACTGCATAGAGAAGGGACATGGCCCGAATGAAATAAAATGGACAGTGCTGAGGCACGTGACTGGAAATAATATTGTTAATCTTCTATCTAAAATTGAAGCAAAAACTATCATGTTTCTGGGCACGACTGAAAATGGCCTCAATGAAATGTCTGAGCTAACACACTGCGGATAATAAAGTTGGGCTGTCACAACCTTTTAAACCACAACAGTTTTTAAAAATAATTCCCCCTAGGACATGCGCCATTCTAATTCATCTAATGCTTGGAAGCAACTGTACGAGGAACATGTGCACTGTTAAACTCGTCTAAACAGTTCCACAACTCCAGCTTCCCTGATCCCCATGACAACGATCCACCTGGAAGCAAGGCTAATGGGACGCACGTAATTACGTCACACGCAAGGAAAGCGTGATCAGGAAGGAATGGTCTCCGCACACGCCACACTAGACGGAAATCGAGAATTCGGTGATTCACAGATGGACGCCGGGAGTGAGTAGAAAGAACTGAACCCCTGAACAACCAAGGACGAGACTTGGACTTGCCGAAAATAGGTACGGAGATCTGGAACGAGCATGAGAATGATCACGTACCCCCCGTACATAGAGCACTTTTAATACACACCATCTTTTCCTCGTGAGCATGGGTGCATTTATGACACACCACCTTTTCCGGCGCAGAGCACGCACACGTATTGATAGTGTGGGCACCAGAACACTTCACTTTCCACTCTATATGAAATAAGGCTGGAACGTCTAGAATTAACTATGATACGCTGCCAGTTAAATTAAGCATGCAAGCGTTAAGGCATTTTAGGGAACATTAGCGTCAAGCTACAAAGTTGTTTCCCTTTGTCCACAGCAGTACCTGAGCAACACAGCCGTACTACTTGAAACCACTCCCATAAAACAACAATTGTTCTGGTATGTTGACAGCCCGTAACTATTTGATTTCGGACCACAGGGAACATAATAGAAGGCATCGTCTAATTGAGATGTAATCTTTTCATTTAAACAGGCAGAAAGCCACTTCACCACAACGCATCAGTAGAAAATGGTACGTAAGGCGCCAAAATAACAGTATTTTTAAATTCATGATGAGCTTTAGCACATACTAAAAATAGTAATATTGTTACTCACACAGGTAACAGATGTCCTACCCGAACTAAGTCCAGCCCTGATGAAGACCTTTATATAAACACAGTGCTTTGGTTCCACCCTCCTAAGGTCGAAACGCGTTGGCTCTTATTACACAGAGGTTCGGAGCAAACACGGTTAAAAAAAGCCGATTTTTTTGGGCCATCCAAGCTGGAGTGTTCTTGCTCCTGTATATAGTTTGTAAATAGTCTCTGACCTCTGCAGGACCATGTTAAACTACTAATTCTGAGGACAAAGAATAATAAGGTACCAGTACAACTTGTATATAAAATAGTAGGACAAGAGAAAAAAAAGTGTAAAAAAAGTTGTAGACAATATGTATATTTGTGTGTGAATCAAAAGAAACACGACAAGAAGAAAAAAGTGTAAAAAGGTGTAGACAATATGTATATGTGTGTGTGAATCAAAGGAAATACTGAGTTCATCTTTGTGCATAAAGTGTAAGTTTGTGTAGTCAGTCCTATAGTGTGTATATGTTTTGTACATACATGTATAATGTTTTTGGGATAATACTGAGGGGATGTTGAAATCCATTCAGTGAAGGGATTCATAAATGTAAATAATAACGAAAAATTAAAAAAGACTAATATTTGAAGCCCAGAGTCAATAAAAAGGACTAGTGTGGCATAAGAAATATTGTGATTAATGGTTCCAGAGTTACTTTGTTTATCAATCAGGTGCTGGCGTAGCTCTGGAAAACAATTACTTGACAAGTGCTCCCATGCAATTAAATCAAAGAGCCCCTCAAAATCATTCACTTTGCTACCCTTCACCCAACCATCCAATGCTCTGCAAAAGAAAGTGACATATTCTACCCAGGTACCTGACTCCACCTTCTTGCAATTTCTAAATCTCTGTCTATACAATTCAGGAGTCAACCCATACCTGGACATCAATGCATCTTTCATGTGGCTATAAGAATTATGGACTTCAGAAGGCAAGTTTAACAGTGTGTCCCTCCCCTCACTAAGGAACCGCCCCCACAACCCCACTCCCCAATCTTTCTCAGGGACCCGGTGGGAAGACATGGCTACCTCATAGGCTTTGAACCACTGCCCAATATCATCATTCTTATAAAACTCCCTCACCACATCTTTAGGAATATACACCCTAGCTTCAACAGGCATGGACAGTGTGCTGCCACCAGAGGGAGTAATCTCTAAGCTTCTAGCTTTCAACTCCAACTCCCTCAAACTTTTCTCATGCTCCAACTGCATTCTCTTTTCTTCCAGGGCCAATCTCCTATTTTCTAACTCCAGTTGCCCACCCAACTTGAGCTTGGCAAGCTCCAATTCGTGCATCCTGTTTTCCTTCCTGTCCGCCAACTCCTCTGGGGACAGGCTTTTGGCAGAATCACTGCTACCTACTGGGGAAGTTGCTCTCCTCCCCTGTGGACCCAATGGCCCCTCCAGCTGCTCATCTGCATTCTCAGCCCCTTCCTCATTCTCAGGGGTATTCCTTGCTTGAACCCAGGCCCTCAGCGCCTTTTGGAACTCATCCTTCTTGGTGAGACCGGTCATAGCAACTTTAAATTTCCTGCAGAAGTGCTTTAGCTGTTTCACATTGTAGCATTCTAGTTTCTCCTCTTCCCAATCAAAATCAACAGATGCTGTGGATGCTGCTGTATCCATGGTGGTTAAACTTGGCAGTTCTTTGCAAAAATAGAAAATCCCAGAAAAACAATCTACCAAAAGTATGTGGTCGCGTTTTGGTCTGCACTCACTAGTAGTGTTCACCAATCACTGTACATGAGTCACAAATGCAAGTCCACAATCCTCACCGCTGACCACCAATGTTAGATTTGGGGGTCTCTATTTGGCAGAGGTAGGTACCTTTGACCAAATAGGGACCCTTGCGTCCAGTCAGGGTAAGGGGGTACACTCCTAAAATAACCCCTGCTCACCCCCTTGGTAGCTTGGCACGAGCAGACAGGCTTATCTCAGAGGCAGTGTGTAAAGCATTTGTGAACACATACAGTAATCAAGTGACAACACTACAGATGGACACCACATCAGTTGTATATTAAAAATAAGTATCTTTTATATAGATTTAACACAAGACCACAAACAACAAAAATCCACAATACTGTACTTCAAAAATGGTAGAATTAGCTCAGTTCCCTTAAGATGGTAAATGCGACACTTTGAATTCAATGTACCTTTGGATGCGTAACGCTATACAACGAAAGTGTTGCAGGGAAGGTGATGCGTCGGTTCCTTACACGCAAGAACGGTGATGCGTCGGGTCCCTACTGATGCGTAGGGGATGCATCGGTTCTTCTCGGCGTGGGGAGGTGATGCGTCGGTTTCTTACTGCGCTTCCGTGGCGATGCGACCAGCAACGCCGTGATGCGATGAAGATCCGGTGCAATGAAACAAAGATGGCGTCTTCTTCTTGATGCGACACGATGTGTGCACGCCTGACGGCCGTGTGGCGACTCAACGATTCTTCTGAGCCGCGACAGGCCCTGCGACACGCTTCCCGGTGATGCGGCGGCATCTGATGCGACGTCGATCCTCTTCTCCGGCGATGCGAGGCGCTTCGGCGATGCGATGCGACAGCTGCAGCGGCAACACCCTTCTTCAGCGATGCGACAACAGCGGCTGCGGCGGCGACACGCTTCTTCTTTGTGAGTCACCCTTCCAGCTCCTTGCGACACGCAGTCCCTCAGAAGGCCCAACAAGAGCAGGCACTTCACAAGAACTCTTGGAGAGCTGGTGGGTGAAGTCTGTTGTTCCTGAGACTTCAGCAGGAGGCAAGCTCTCCCTCAAGCCCTTGGAGATCTTTTACAAGTTGATAAAAGTACACACAAAGTTCCTTTCTCCTTTCTTTGGCAGTCAGACAACCACTGCAGGCCAATCCCCCAAACAGCACTCAGCTTAGGGATAGTCTCCTCCTCAGTTTCTCTGGTTCCTCTCCTCAGCAAAGGTTCTTCTTGTTTCCCAAAGTGATCTGGTCTAAAGTTCTGGGGTTTGGGTCCCCTCTTTTATACACATATTCTCTTTGTTCTCTGAAGGCAGAGAGGCCTTTGCCTAGTCCAAACCAGTTCTGGTCAGTCCTGGAGCACTTTGTTGACAAGACTCCTTCTTTCCTTTCACAGTGTAGGCCAGGGACATCAGACACACCACAGGAGGTGGAGCCAGCATTGTGGAGGGAAGGTACAGCACTATTCAGGTCCCAGGTGCAACTCCTCCCACCCATCTCCATGCAGATCTCTGTATTCAGCCCTGTGCTGACTCACCCTGTCTCCTGGAGTCACCCTGTCCCCAGCCCCTGTCACTTACAAACCCAGACAAGGAATACACAACCTAGCAGAGGCAGGCTTGGATAGTTAGGCAAGAAAATACCTACTTTCTAAAAGAGGTATTTTCAAACACAGGATGTTAAAACCAACTTCACTAAAAGATGTATTTTATCATTCTGAGTTCAGGCATACTAAATTCGTTTTTCTACCATGTTCCCTGGGTCAGTTAGGATTATAAGATGTAATAATCAAACTGCCCATTCTGGCCTATGGGGAACAGGTAGCCTAGCAATAGTGAAAAACAAAAATGGCTGTAATTCACTATTAGGACCTGCCACACACACCAGGGCATGTCCTACCTTATACTTACAATGCACCCTGCCCTTGGGCCTACCATAGGGGTGACTAATATGCAGAAAAGGGAAGGTTTAGGGACTGGCAAGTGGGTGCACTTGCCCAGTCAACATGGCAGTACCAGACTGCACACAGGCTCTGCAATGGCAGACCTGAGACACACTTTTACAGGCTGCTTCTGTGGGTGGCACAACCAGTGCTGCAAGCCCACCAGCAGCATTTGGTTTACAAGCCCTAGGCACACTCAGTGCACTGTACTAGGGTCTGACAAGTAAATCAAACCAACCAATCATGGAATCACTAATCCATACATCAATTTACCCTGGCACTGTCGCACTGAACAGCAGTGGCACAGTGCCCAAAGCATCTATAACCAGCAAAAACACATGAGGCAACAGCACAAAATGGAAGGGAGACCCACGCCAACAGTGCCAGGTCTAACAGGGGGCCTTCGGGTGGTGGCTGCTTATGAGGAGGCCACTGGGTTGTGGGAGCACAGCTCCTGGTGTTAGGCTCAGGGCAAAGGGGGATCCTGTTTAGCACAAAAAGTGCACCCCCAGCGGTGCAGGGGCAACGCCGTGCAGGGTGCTGGTTTAGCGTTGGGTGCCCTGTTGATTTCAGTGGGGATTCTCCGGTTTCATCAAAGACTGCAGGCTCGGGGACGAAGATCTTCTGGAGGTGACCACTGGTTGGAGAGGTAAGTTGAGATCCCTGGGGATGCTGGGACAGGGGAGTCTTTAGGCGTTGGGTGTGTCTTACCAGCTCCGGTCACGGTCGTTGGGATCCTCCAGAAAGAGGCTGCAGGCTTCGCTGGGAGATTCAAGGCAGGTCAGAGATCACCAGATCTCAGGTCAGAATTTCTGGGGAGACCTCCTCGTGGTGTTGGGCCACTGAAACTCAGGCCGTGAGCAACGGTTGCAGAGTGTTGCAGACTCGCGGATTTGGCCGGAGCTGGAGTCTGTGGGTGAACAAATCCGGTGTTCATGGGAGACAACGTCTTTTCTTTGGAATGCAGGGCAGGTCCTCGGGGTTCTTGAGGTTGCTGGCTCCAGGACACAGCGGAGTTTCGCTTCTGCAGGTTCGAGGTGGGGACAGGCTGGTAGGGCCAAGCCAGTGGGTGTCCTCCTCTTCTTAGCTTCGGCACGGCTGTTGGGTCTTTCTTCTTCTTTTCTTCATGGTCGTTGCTTGTCTTCTTGGTTCAGGGCTGCCCCTTAAATACTGTATTTAGGGCGCATTTTAGGGGTCTCGAGGTCAGTAGCCAATGGACTACTGACCTTAGGGTGACTACACCCTTGGTGTGCTCACTCCACTAGGGGTAGTGAGCGCAATCCCTAATCCTGATTTGGGAGTGCCTGCCATCTGCAAGATGGCCGGCACTGAAGAGTGGGCTTCACCTCGCCTGTCCCACCAGAGGGGTGGGGTTGGCACTTATCGGCACACCTTCTGGGCTGGCTAATTTTTCCCGCCTGTCTTCCTGCCGAAAAAGAGGGAAAGACAGGAAAGGGGCCTACTCCTGATAGCAGGAGATGCTGGGGGTCGCATTACAAAAGCTGCAAGGCCTTTGAAGCTCCCCTGCCACAGATGGCTCTTCCTGACCTGGGGGAGGTGTGACCACCTCCTGCCAGGAAAGGCTTTGTTTTTGGGCTCAGGGAGTGGAGACTCCCACCCCAGGGATCCAGAAACATATCTTGTGGTGGCAGGCTGGTGTGTACCAGTCAGGGAACCCACCAGAGGCTGGTCGTTTTTCAGGGGGCATCTCTAAGATGCCCTCTGAGTGCATTTTTCATTAAATCCCAGACTGGCATCAGTGTGGGTTTAATGTGCTGAGAAGTTTGGTACCAAACTTCCCAGTTTTCAGTAAAGCCATTATGGTGCTGTGGAGTTCGTAATGACAAACTCCCAGCTCCATATACTCTTAATGGCATTAGTGCACTTACAATGTCTATGAATTGGTCTAGACACTGTAGAGGTACAGGGCTCATGCACCTGTACCTCACCACTGGTACTGTGCACCCAGCTAGAGGGGTGGCTGACCTATGCCAGGGCAGTGGGTTGTAGGCATGGCACACAGGGATGTGTGCCATGTCGACTCTTCACTTTGTTCTGCACCAAAGCACGCAGCCTGCAATGGCAGTGTGTGTGTGTACAGGCCCTCTAAGGGTGGCACAATAAGTGCTGCAGCCCTTAGAGGCCTTCCCTGGCCACAGTGCCCTTGGTACCCATGGTACCTTTTACAAGGGACTGACACGTGGCCAGAGAGGTGCCAAGTGGGGGTACAAGGTACAGTTTTGGGGAAAGAACACAGGCCCTGGGAACCTGATTGGCAGGGACCCAGGGCACATCAAGTCAAAGTGCATCAGTAGTCTGGCAAAAAGTGGGGGGTTACTGCAACCGAAATGCAGCCTCCTACCCAGGTGGTCTGTCCAGAGCGGTTCTGTGGTGTGGCTGAATCGAATGTTGTTTCCTCTGGTGAAGATGGGGTCGAGTATGTATCCTGCTGTGTGTGTGGGGGTGGAGACAAGTTATTTCAGTCCTATGTTGTTGAGCTTCTCCAGGAGGGCAGTGGGGTTTGGATCGCTGATGTTCTCTAGGTGGAAGTTCAGGTCTCCAAGCAGTATGTAGTCCGTGGAGGGGAGGGTGTGGGGAGAGATAAAGTCTCGGGTGACATTGGTGAAAGGGGTGTGGAGCATCGTTCTAGGGTTGGGCTGAATCTGGAAGTGGTTGTGTTCCATGAGGGGTGGGGCGTCGTCCGAGCAGGTGGTTGTTAGTCGGAGGGAGCTTTTGTGGATGATGGCGAGGGCTCCTCCCGGGCTGTTGGGGGTGGTCCTTCCTCAGGATCTTGTATCCGTTGAGGATGTCGGTTGCGATGTTGGGAGAGGAGCTGGCATTGGTCCAGGTTTCTGTGAGGAAGGTGACATCAGGCGAGTGAGAGTTGAGGAGGTCCCATATTTCTATGGCGTGTCTGTGCAGGGAGCATACGTAGAGGAGGATGCAGCTCATGGGCTTGTGTACGGTGGCGTCCTGTGGGTTGGGAGTGGCTGTCTGGGTCCAGAGGTGGGTGAAGGTGCAGCGGCAGTGTCGGCAGGAGAACGGGTCTTGAGTGTTGCTCGGTATCGAGAGCTGGCAGTTGTTGTTGCGTCCGGGGTTCAGTGCGTGGAGGGTGCTGGGGTCGCAACGATGGGGGATCGGGGGACCAGGGTCCCTGCTGCTGATTGCGGTCAGGTCACGACGGAGGCAGACAGGCTTGCCTTTAATGTGCCTTCGGCGTGCCAGCGGCATGGCCGTGCAGCAGCCGCCATTAAGTAGGGGTCGTGCGGGTGAGCAGCTGGGAGGAGGGAGCGGGAACACACTGGGGGCAGAGGAGCTGTGGGGCAACAGCGGCAGGGAAAAAGGCAATGCAAAACAGGAAAACAGAAACAAAGGCAGAAAAAGGCAAAAACAGGCAAAAAAAACTGGAAAGACAGAAAGAGGCAAAAACAGAAAGAGGATTACAAACACAGAGCAGACAAGCAGAAAAACAGGCTCTTCCACTACATCACCAGGGATGAGATGCAGTCAGGAGCCTGCAGGTGGAGGAGGGCCTCGAAGACCTACCCAGATCACAAGAAGGCGCTAAGGGCAGTGCCTTAACAGAGGAGCTGCGTGAGGGGAGAGAAGTTACTTTGACCAGGAGGCCAGAGTTCTTGCTCTCCTTGGCGCGCAGCGGCCGCCATTAAGTAGGGGTTGGGGAGGGTGAGCAGCTGGGAGGCGGAAGTGGAAACACGTGGGGGGGAGGGGCCACGGGGGCAGCAGCAGCAGGGAAAAAGGCAACGCAAAACAGGAAAACAGAAAGAAAGGCAGAAAAAAGCAAAAACAGGCAAAAAAAACAGAAAGAGGATTACACACACAGAGCGGACCAGCAGAAGAACAGGCTCTTCCACTACATCACCAGGGATGAGATGCAGTTAGGAGCCTGCAGGTGGAGGAGGGCCTCGAAGACCTACCTAGATCACAAGAAGGCGCTAATTGCTGTGCCTTAACGGCAGAGCTGCGCGAGGGGAGAGCAGCTACTCTGACCAGGAGTCACTCTCTCTATAATGACCATTGAAGGTTTCATAGGATCTCAGGATGTTAGGATATGTTATGTTATGCTGACTTCTATAGTGCACTATCATCCAGGTGTGCGTCAAGCCAAACCTAAGTTCTAGTGGGGCTTCTCAAAGACCCAGGTCTTCAGTCTCTGTGGAATTCAAGAAGTGAGGAGGAGTCTTTTATGTGTAGCACCAGGTTGTTCCTGGTTTTTCATATGCCTAGGATGTGTGCAAGTAAGAGTCCGGACAAGAGGAGGTGTCTGGAAGGTTTGTGAAAGCAGATGCAATTGTTAAAGTACGCTGGCCCAGTGTCAGGTAGTTCCCTGAAAGTGTGGGAGAGAAGTTTGAAATATATGTGTTTGTGTAGGGGAAGCCACTAGAGCTTCTTCAGGTGTGGTGTGGTGTGCTGTGAGTGTGGTGTGGAAGGTTGAGAGTGATTCTGCATGCCAAGTTCTAAATGGTCTGCAGCCTTCTGGTAAATATTTTGTTGATCCCGCCATACAGGGTGTACCCGTAATCCAGCTGGCTTGCAATGAGAGCATGTGTGACGTTTTCTGGGTGCTTATTGGGAGGCATTTGAAAATGTTCTTTAGCATCTTCAGGGTTTTGAAGCATCAGGCAGTCACAGCATTGTCTTTGGTGTTCATGTTGTGTTTACTGTAGATGACAATCCCAAGGTTCTTTGCATGGATGGTGGGGGTGAGTGTCAGTCCTAGCTCTGTTGGATACCAGGTGGAGTTCCACAGTGAAGTCATCTTCCCAAAGATCACAATTGTGTTGGTGTTTATCTTCAGGCAGTTGGTCTCCATCCAGTGGATGATTTCAGTCATGCAGGCATTGAACTTGATCAGGGACTGGGCTTTTTGTATATGAGGGAGAGAATAAGTTGCATGTCATTGGCGTAGGAGAGAAAGTTGATGTCATGGGAAGAAATATTGCTGCTAAAGGAATTATGTATATGTTGAAAAGGATTGGGCTCATGAAGGATGATTGTGGAATGTCACAGATGAGATCGAGGCCATCCAAGGTATACTGTGTCAGGTTGACAGACTGGGTCTTTCCAGTCAGGAAGGAGCATATCCATCAGAGTGTGTTTCCTTCGATTCCGATGTCATGTAGATGTTGGATGAGAATGGTGAAGGAGACTGTGTCAAATGCTGGTCCAGGAGGATGAGGGTTGTTGTGTCTCATCCGTCCAGAATCATGCAGATATCATTTGCGGCGGCTATGAGGGCAGTTTCTGTGATATACTTGGGTCCGAAACCAGACTGAGTGGTGTTAAGGAGTTGGTGATTCTTGAGGTATTTGGTGAGGCAATTTTCTGTAAGACCCTGCCCCGGAATGGTAGCAGGGAGATGGTCTGTAGTTAGTGAGCATTCAAGGGACCGCTGGAGGTTTCTTCAGTGATGGAAGGACAGTGTTGTGTAGTTCCTATAAGACCTATATAGGATCTGCACGTTTAGACAACATACACTGCGAGACTGATGTCCAGACTGATTCCAGATGGATTCAACCCAGATCTGTGACTGGGGGTGAGTGTTTGAAAAGTTTCAGCACTCCGTCCATTATCTCCTTGTGTTTGCTTTGTTCGCCCTAAGTTGGCAGGGTATGCCCAGACGTGGGTCCCTTGCTCACTTTGCCACTGGATTCAAGCTAGCCTGGCTGATGAGGGCTGTTAGTCCGAAACCAGTCCCAGGATGCTTGATTCCGGTCCAGGGAAGACATGGCTTGGCAGTTCGGTCTGGACTGTTCCCATGAGGCACAGGGTCAAGACTGATTTGCATATAGCTATGTCTGAACTAGGGTGGCAAAGTGAGCTAAAGAATGATGATGGATTCAACCCAGATCTGTGACTGGGGGTGAGTGTTTGAAAAGTTTCAGCACTCCGTCCATTATCTCCTTGTGTTTGCGGTGTTTATCTTCAGGCAGTTGGTCTCCATCCAGTGGACGATTTCAGTCATGCAGGCATTGAACTTGATCAGGGACTGGGCTTTTTGTATATGAGGGAGAGAATAAGTTGCATGTCATTGGCGTAGGAGAGAAAGTTGATGTCATGGGAAGAAATATTGCTGGCTAAAGGAATTATGTATATGTTGAAAAGGATTGGGCTCATGAAGGATGATTGTGGAATGCCACAGATGAGATCGAGGCCATCCAAGGTATACTGTCTCAGGTTGACAGACTGGGTCTTTCCAGTCAGGAAGGAGCATATCCATCAGAGTGTGTTTCCTTCGATTCCGATGTTATGTAGATGTTGGATGAGAATGGGGTAGGAGACTGTGTCAAATGCTGGTCCAGGAGGATGAGGGTTGTTGTGTCTCCTCCGTCCAGAATCATGCAGATATCATTTGTGGCGGCTTTGAGGGCAGGTTCTGTGATATACTTGGGTCCGAAACCAGACTGAGTGGTGTTAAGGAGTTGGTGATTCTTGAGGTATTTGGTGAGGCAATTTTCTGTAAGACCCTGCCCCGGAATGGTAGCAGGGAGATGGTCTGTAGTTAGTGAGCATTCAAGGGACCGCTGGAGGTTTCTTCAGTGATGGAAGGACAGTGTCGTGTAGTTCCTATAAGACCTATATAGGATCTGCACGTTTAAACAACATACACTGCAGGACTGATGTCCAGACTGATTGCAGACACCCCCACCGGGTATGTTAGCCTGTGTACCAGCTAGCTCACAATGCCACTATAACCTCCTCTTACCAAGGAGAGAATAGTTCTTGGCAACTATCGAACATGACAACCCTGATCCCTCAGGACCATGGAAACAGTAACTTACTTTTCTCTCAGTCACTCGTGCTCACTTCTTCTCAGAGGGATACACAGAATAAACGGTTGGGACGTTTTCAATAAGCATTTATTGAACAGTCGTTATTCTTGCGTAAAATAAGTGTACTGAAATCATCAGTAGACAGTAGCATATATAAATGAGTAGCAGCACTAAGAAACTAAACAGATGGTAGGTTTCTACCATTTTGCTAAAATCATAACTACAGGCAAGTATATAAAATACATGGCAATGGAATGCGTACTCCTACGATGCAACCCTAACTAGATGTACCTAAGTGTACCTAGCATGTGAGTAGGTGTAAAGCAAAAAATCCCTCTAGGATAAAGCCTACCCCATTACTTGATGTAAGACTGCGGGACCCCATTCTGGTCTCGAGCTGAACACCCCGCAAGGGATGACAGACCACTGCGAGCTGGAGTATCTGCATGCAGGAACCTCAGCGTCTTGCATCAGTGTGTCGGCCGGGAAGTCCTGATCTCCTCTCTCTATCCCGGCAAAATGTGATGTTTATATACCCTAAGGTATCCCCAGGGGTTCTACCTTGCTGTGCCAGTGTCGGACTTAGGGTGACGTCGGGAATGAACTTTATACACAGTTATTATACAGGAGATGGTGGTCCTGCTGTGTTCCAAGAAACTAAGAATCCTCATGCATAATTTATGAGGCCAGTGTTCAGGGAAAACCCTACGTACTGTTTATAGTATTGTAACTAGGCAAAAGGTCAGTCCCTCAAATCCGTTATGTATGTAGTATAGGAGAGAATGTAGATGAAGGGATATGATGTTACCTGGACCTATATCGGGGTACCTATATGAAATATAACACCCACTCCTCATCCGACTGGACGACATAACTTAATTCTAGCGTACTACCCAGGCGTCTAGAGGTTTGTACGCAACAAATAATAATACCATTTTTAATTGAAGTTAAAAGCGTTAAAAACCCTTTAAAAGTGTTCTACAAAAAAATCATTCAAGTAGTGGCTCTAAAGTGTCAGTTTATATAGTCCGAACAACTACAAGCATCTGAAAGCCATGCAGGTCAAAAAGTTTCAATTTGGAATTTCGAAAAAATGTAAAAAGCCAAATCCTCCCAGCGTGTGACATGCCAAATGTTTATGTGTCCTTGCTGGTAGACGCAACATTGATGCTGTCTGCATACGCAGCTTACGATCCCTGTAACACCTCTTAAAGAATGTCAATTGAGCACAGATGATCTTCCGTACTGCCTGCAGCAGATGCCGGGGCAGCCTGTGCCACATCCAAGGCCTGAGTGTTGGAGGAGCCAGTGTCCATACCAACAGGAGCAGAAACTACTTGTGGTGGCTCCAAGAATGCTGCCAACAACATGGGAATGTGCTGAGGACACTGCAGAACATGGGCCGTTATCGGGTCCGGTAAAGCATCAACGTCCGGTGGTGCAACCGATGGAAGTGTCAGACAGAGGTCCAACACGCATTCTTCTCCGCAGAACAGGCATCGGAGAACAGGTAGGACCCCATTCCATCCAGACTGGTCTAAATGACAGGAATCAAGAGGCGCTCAGTTCCCGTAGGCGAGGTGTGCCCAGATGTTGTACCATGCAATCACGGTATTTGCGCTCCAGGAGAGCTGTTGCTATCTCCTTGGTGGCTGGGACGTCCATTGCGTAGCAGAAAGGTAACAATCAGGATTCCTGCTATTAGAAACAGGATCAGCGGAAGCCCTCCAAAAATGCTTCCAAAGATGGAATGTATAAAGTTTGGTATAACTCCGAGGACCGTCTGAAAGGTGCTTAACATTCCTGAACCTATGGTCTTAAATAGGTGTGCAATACCTGTCGTATCAGACATGTTAAAGATACGACTTACCATTTCTGTGAAATGGAAGGGGCAGTTTGTACATATAAGTGCCTGTATCTCTGCCGAGGACCTTGCGGTCTGGAGATCAAAAGTCTCCCGGGCGGAGGTTAAAGGCACAGTTTGCTGTAAAAGCATGGCTTTCATTCTGCTCAGAGTATCAAACCATATAAAGGAAACATCTAGCGAAGGACATAACGGCGCCTCCCGGACTGTATGTGTCGGTGGAAACAATACTTGCATACAGCAAGTAACCCTGGAGCTCACAGTGACTAGATATGCGATGCCCGGAAGCATCCCACAACAACCTTGATCATTCAGCATCAAGTAACTACCATTCGAGAGAAGCTTGAACACCGGATTAATCACAAATGTCGGGGTACCTCTTAAATGACAGGACTAGTTCGCCACAGACCCATTACAAGCCCTGCGTAGCATAATATCCTGGCATATGAGAGATCCACTTAACGTGTTCTCGCAGTTAGTTCCGCTTAGAAGCACTTCCAGATCCCCACTCCTGCATCGAAATCTATATGGTAAACCCCAGGATTCCTTGCCCATTTTTTCATATCTGCCTGCCTGTTGCTGTTCTAGGCAATACTGAAACTGGAAAGTTGCGACCGGTAATGTTATATGGCCGTGGATTAACCACTCTGTGGACGGTGACTCTGCCACAGTAAAGGGTAACCTATCCAGCTTTTCAATACGCAGCATTGTATATTTTTCTCCCCTCTGTGCCATTTTCATCTGTTTTCCTGTTAGATTGTATGCAGAAAACAAGGACGTACTGTTGATAAAACGCCAAGGCACATAACAGGCACGCAACGACTGCAGCGTCCAGCTCAGCAAAATAATAGAATGTAACTGTGACTGTCCGTGTTGCAATATGGACAAATCCTGTTCTAAAACTTCGATAGCAGAAGATACAATGTTGCCTAGTGAATATATCCTGGATGTTAATGTAGTCATGCCATTGTCAACTACGGCTAACACCTTTTCTAGGTTAATTCTATCTATTTCTCTTAATCTCTCTGCTGCTTCTTGTTGTGAGATTTTCCAGATTTCGTTATAGACAGCATATAAAAAACGTTTTTGACGTGGTTTTCTGGGACCTAATAAAAAGTCCTGTAGGTCCACATCCTCTGTGAGTAAGGACAAGTGTGGTTTCACCTGGGGTAGTGTTGAGGTCTGTAACCAATCGAGGCATAACTTCCCAACACTATATGATGTCACTACCCCCGGATATTCTCATTGTACATATCGTGGGTCTGTGGGCCAAACCAACCATCCCTTCTAATTGGGGTCTGATCTATTGTATTGCAAAATGTCATCCATCTTAGCCCCTCTATCTGATGTAAAATTCCCCTCGGTGTTTAACGGTGTTGGAATTTGAGGCGTGTTCAAGTCCTTACTCTTGGCTAGTCCAAGACAGGAAGTCTGTTGCACAGTGTCATTCAAAAAAATAATCTGCTGTGGAATGAGGCATGCTCTAATTAGTGCTTCTGTTCCCTGGACTTGCCAGTCTCTAGAAATCGATTTTAAATCTACAGTGTCCATTCATAAGTCAAAACCCTGTTTAGACAGCTGAGTAATAAAGGAAGCAGAATAAATCTGTTTGGTGTTTGTTAACATATTTTTCTGTGCAGATATAGGTGCAACCTTATAATAATACGAGGTCGGGTCAGAAGTGTTAAACCCTGAAAAATATGAGAACTTCTGTGCAAACGTTTTTGAACTACTTTTCGGTGGTGTAGGGCAATGTTCCCACTGGTGGTATGTGAAAACATTTCTAGGTTTGCTAGATTTATGCAAAAAATTATGACCATAATGTTGATAACAATACAATTTGTCAAAATCAAATATAGCACTTTACAACGCGGATTTTACACCGCGATACATTCACAACGCGGTCGTTACAACGACCGCGTTGTTACAACGCAGTGCCATTACAACGTAAGTCTTTACAACGACTTGCGCTAGATGGCGCGCTGGACTTAGGAATAGTATGATTTACTATTCCAACTCGAGTGTGTGCAACAGTAGGGAAGGTGTTGGAATAGTAAATCATGCTATTCCTTAGTCTAGGGAACCATCTAGCGCAAGTCATTGTAACGACTTGCGTTGTAATGGCACTACCTTGTAACAACGCGGTTGTTGTAACGACCGTGTTGTGAATGTATCGCAGTGGAAAATCCACGATGTAAAGGTTGTTTACCGTCAAAATCTGATGTGTCTTCTAACATCTCAGTGCTAGAAAATGCGGCAGATTGTTCTAAATCAGACAATAAGTTGTTAACAGTTTCAAAATCCCAATCATCAGAAAATGTACTGGAGGTAATGATATCGTTCAGTGAAATTTTAAACAAATGTGGAATCTTTAAAAGCTCAGTCAGTCCAAATATATCATAATTTACTTTGTCCCACACTATACCATCCGGTATAGGAACTGCTGAAATGTTCACGAAGGACAAGTGTCTTTGTTCACGATGAGATGAAACATGAGGTTTCAAAATTAAGTTTACTTTTGACGTTGCAGAGCTCTGTTGAAGATAAGTTCCATTGATGAGTAAATGGAAAACAATTACTGATCCTATCCAAAAAAGAAGAAATAGTATACCGGTGATTATCCAAAGCTCTAGCCAAGGTGATACTAAATAAGTCTTTCTGAAAAAGTAAAAAAGTCTTTGATCCGTTGTTTGCGAGAAATTTGGGCTGGTGTCGTTTCAGGTTCCATTGGATACAATGAAAAGGTATCGAAGTCGATGAAATAGCCAGATGCAGTTCGATCTATTTTAGGTAGCTCAGCAGGTTTTGTTGAACTTGTAGATTGCTCTTGTTGAGGCATGTTGACATAGACATCCTTGTTACGTTGAATTGAAATTTGTCTTTCATTTTGATTTGGAAAGGTTGTGTCAAGGGGAACTAGTTCCATTGCGTTGTTATCTATTCCGTTGCTTTGTAAAGGTGACTCTTCAAATGTTATGAGTCTTTCTGTTTGAACTTCCTGTATTGTAGCGAGAGTAGGACGTCGGCTACTCAGGAGCCCACTAGCCCACTAGCCTACTATTCAGTATCGGCCACATAGTGTGGTTTGATCAGATTGATTGAGACAAATCTCTTTTATTTTCTGGCAAGGGGCGGTAGAAGTAAAGTTCTTGGACCTTCAACTGCCAGGACAGGTACAGGCTTTCGATAGGATTGCCTGAATTCTTTCTTGTCCACAATCTTTTCTCTGACCAGATCCCCAACTTTAGGAATCCAGGCAGGTCTTGCCGTGGCTGACTTGACTTCCCCAGTGGCGGTTTTCTTTGTCTCGACGTTACTTCTCTGGATTCATTCAGATCGTGTAAAACAGCCAAACGTTTATTGATGTCAAACGGTTTTTCATCCACCACTGTGCTTTCACAAACGAGATCAGGTACCCACATTCTTGTCCCAAACAGGACCTCGTATGGAGTGGCACCTCCTAGAGAGCTTGTTGGCTGGTTATTAAGCCACCCGAGCATAATACCCTAGCTGTTATAGATTGCTTTAAGTCCCGGTTTTTCCTCTCCACAACCGAATTTCCCTCGGGATGGTATGGAGAGGAGTACCGCAATGCTACACCCAAACTTCCCATGGCTTCCTTGTAAGCCCTAGAGCTAAACACGGGGCCACGGTCAGAATGTAATGTGCCAACTGCGTATGTCCCTATGAAGACTCGCAAATCTTTTATAACAGTTCGAGCGTCAGCCGAGCGCTGAGGCCATACCCATAAGAATCTTGAACAGGAATCCACTGCAACCATGATATACTTGTAAGCCCCATCAGATCGTAAGGGGCCGCAGTGGTCCAGGTAAACGCACGTGAGTGGTCTGTCTGATTTTAACTAAGGTGTCTGCGCGGGATGAGCTACGGTGGACCCTTTTATCTGTTGACAGATATCGCACTTTAAGACGAAGTCTTTGGTCAGCTTTGTTAACCCTGGCCACCAATAGGGTTGTTTCAGTAAAGAAACTGTCGCCGTAACTCCTGCATGCGCAGAACCCAGACCCTTGTGTGCAGCCAAGATTAAACCTAACCTGCGATCCATGTTTGGTATTACTCTATCCCCCACTCCTGGAATCTGAGCAAATGGAATGTTGTTTGCATCTAACTTGTAGAAGTACTTGTGTGGAAAACCTTTAGGTAGTGCTTTGCTGTTTTTGTGTGAAGCAATCACAGCTACCATTGTGCTACTGTCTACCCTCGTTTTTGAACGAGTGATTGCAGCTATGGATGCAGCGCGTACTGCCCCCTTTGCAGCTTCATCAGCCAATGAATTCCCTTCAACGTGAACGCCATCACGTTGACGACTCAGCGTGTGTATCACGTGAGCTCTTGGTAGTTCGTTCTTCAACTCTGCTACCTGCTCCCATAGTTTCCTATGTTTGATTGTGCCACCTTTTGAATCTCTGAACCCATTTTGTCCCCAATAGTGGAGGTATTCATTGTATGACTGGACACAGTAAAAGGAATCACACACTATCAGTGTGGGGAATTCTGGATCCGTATTTATCAGTGCCAGTATTAGTGCTTTTAATTCTGCCAACTGAGCGGTGCAGTCTCCGAGAGACTGCGTTTTTGTACAGCTTGGACGGAACTTGCCATCCTGCATCCTAACTTTTACAATAGCGCATGCTGCACTGTATTGTTGCTTACTTCCAATGGCTGGTTGAGCAGATCCGTTGATGTAAATAATATATTCATACCGATCTAGAGGCATTATTTCATTTGGTAGAGGATATTCTTGTTTGTATTGCAGGAATGCTTGTGTTTTTAGACTAGGGTCATATCTGTATTCTACATCTGTTGCAGTGAGAGAATTTGCCCACTGTATCCATCTTGGATGTAATGCTTTCGCATTTGGGACACTTGCCTTTGTGGCAGCCTCTAAGGCCGGTACCGGGGTTACGACAATTATTCGTTTCCCTCTCTCGCTACAGCAGTCTGTACAGCTGTCAGAATTTTTTCTGTGGGTGCAAAACGCATTTTAGCGTTTGTGTACAAATGCGATTTATATGCAATTGGTACTGTTTCGCCTTCATTGAAGGTGAAGTAAGTGTACCCTGATTGACCTGCGATGACGTGGATCACCAGGTTGCGTACGTTTACGCGTGTCTGTAAGTGTTTTGATGATATCATATCAGCTTGTAGGGAATGAAGTATATTTGTGTGTTCCTGAGTCCATTGCCTAACTGAAAAGTCTGGTCTTATGAGATCGTAGAAAGGTTTTACTCTATCTGCGTAATCCAAAATGTATGTTCTGCCAAATTTCAAAAATCCCAGTATGGACTGTAAATCTTTTAATGATTTTTGAGGTTGGAGCACTGCACACTTTTCTAAAAAGTGGGCTGCCAGGCTTTTGCCTTCACTTGAAAGCTCATATCCCACAAATAGGACCTTGAGGTGGGCTATCTTTGATTTTTTTAAATTAAATTTGTAGCCCTCAAAGGCGAAACCCAAAATTATGGTGTTCACCCTGGTCAAGTGTCCCTCTAAGTCATCATCCATCAGATAAATATCATCTACATAGGATAATGCTTCCTCATCCAAATTCTGTAGTAACTCTGTTACCCTCCTTGAGAATAACCCGGGCTGCTGCGCTGTCTAGCATCGTCAGAGCCCATTTCCCGTTCAGTAGTTGAGTCCTCAGAATTCTGGGCATGTCTAACTTTGAGACCTGCTACCTTCTTCTTTTTAAATTGAGGTTTTGCTTTGGGATTTTCTTCCTTCTTTGAAGCGTAGTCCGAAGTGCGTTGCCTGTCTGTGGGTTTTGTATGCTCTTCTTGTCTCTGTTCTGACCGTCCTTCCCTCTCGGAGTTTTTTGATGAACCCTGAAAGGAACGAGAGGAACGTGTATCAGTGTCCTGATACCTGTCAGGTTTTTTAAGGTTATCTCTATTCCTAAGATTATAAGTCCTTTCTGGGGGCTCCTGTTGAGGAGACCTTCCCCTGGAGTGAAATCTGTTCTTTTGCGGTTTATTATTGTCCCATTTCTTCTTTTAAGAAACCGGTGTTTCTTTGCCTGTTCTTTATCTGTACCTCCCACTAGTTGAGGTTTTACAGGTCTAGCTCCCAGACTGTCTCTACCTAATTCCGCATAAGCAGTTTCAATTATTTTAGGTAGCTCTGTCTCCTGTTGTAATGGAGTGAAATCTCTCAGACGTTGGCGTATTGCCACTCATGCTGCTTCCCCTTTAATATTTGTCAATATTATCGCAGATACCTGAACAAAGTTATTTAACAACTTCATCCCTAAGTTTAGAGCAGGTTCTGCTCCATACTCATTCTGTATATGTCTTAATACATCTGGTATTACCGCTACAGAAGGGATACCATGAGTCCTGGTATATACTGCAGCGTAAACTATACCCCGAGAAGTACA